>OY282558.1:438503274-439209177 GCA_958295665.1 Tipula vernalis | reverse complement strand
TAGCTAGCTAGCTTCATTCTAGAATTTTAACATTTAGATTTTTTACAAAACGAAGGTGCGAATACAACACATAAAATATTAAACTTAAAACCGATCGACCTACTTTTCGATACTACAATAAATCCAAATATGTTTCACTTGTCTGAACTTACTAATGGTAATTGAGTCAAATAGCTAGCTATTAAATATTTTATAACTGTACCTTATTTAATGTAATTTTTCTATATTCATTAGGCGATGCAGAAAATTTGGCAAACCCGAGCCATATCAAAGATCTTTTTAAAGAATATGAAAGTAACGATGATATTGGGGAAAATGGAATTGCAGTTGGGTCTATATGCTACAAATGCACTTTTTCTCTTAAAAAAAGAATAGCCATAAAGTGTGACGGATGCTCAAGAAAATATCACGTTTCTTGTATACAACAATTGCAACTGTCCTACATCCCAAAATGTCTATACAGCAATTGCAAAAGTAATGCCGTTTAAAGACTATGCGGCCATGAAATGATTGATCTTTGTCATTTGCCTAATTATTATTTCTGCAGACATGCAGACAACTTTGTTTGATTCACTAATTTAATTTTTTTAATTTAGAAATATTTTGTAAATGAATGACTCGCGATATAATTTATTATTAATTTTATTAATGAAGTGATAATGAAATATATTTTCTTGAAAATGTAGTTCCTTGTTAAACAACAATTAATTGTTTTTTGTTGATACAGGTACATTTTTATTACGAAGTAGCTATGTAGCTAGCTACACCTATATAGGTTACTAGCTACACCTATATAGCTAGCTAGATAGGGATGTCAATTATTGTACTTTTCTATAGTGTCGATAATTATATAAGCGTGTCAATAATTGTACTTTTCTAACAGGTTTCACAAAATATATAATTAAATAGGCAATACTTACAATGAATATTTTCTCTAAATATCAGACAAAAATGTATGAAATTTAATAATTTAATGCAATATTGGAATTTTTTTAAAAACTGAATCACCGACAGCTATTTATGTAGATTTCTTCCTTAAAGGTGTCAATAATTGTATACGTTACGCTTTAACACGTTCATATTTTGAACTTGAAATTATTCCAGGTGATTAATTTAGGTTCGATTTTATTAAATTTGTGCTGCCATCTAAGTAATGTATAATAACTTAGTGACCACACGATTTGTAGTAAGTTTTATTTCAATTTGACCAGAATAACGTAGCCAATTACTACACGAAAATGAAAGCGATTTTTTTCACCTATGTTCTGTGTATGTAACGTTTTCCATATGTTTTATATGAAAAGTTTGATTTTTTCCTCGTTTCTAATTCCTTCATAAAAGCTTCGTTTTTAGACTATGGTTTCGTATAATCTAAAATTATTATTATTTTATTTATCATCTGATCCTTACAAGCTAACACTTAGAATGTATTTCCAAAGATTAAAACTTTTTTATTTATTTAATTCACCAACTAACACAACTGGATGCAATATTTAAAAATTTAATAAAATTATTTAGTAGAGAGATTAAAGTCAAAATCCGACCGTACCTCATTAAATGATACCGATGGATGATAAATCGGCTCAAATTGACCGTAGTTTTGCCTAGGAAGTGGTTAGATACTAATAAATCTCAAACAAAGAAAGAGGGGCTTAATATTTATTAGTTAGCTACCTCGATATGCAGGAAATATGAAAGAATGCCCGCTTGCAAATCGTAGAGCGTATACATTAAAAAGCGCGATTTGAGTAGTTATTAAGAAACGGGGTTTATACTGCAACACCATATTCCAACAATGAACGAACAAACGAGAAGTACAAAGTTCTAATTATATCAGGATCCTGGAAATCTTTAGAAAACCTTTTAACAAACCCAATTCAGCTGTTAGAACTTTGTATACAGAGTGAGGGAAACGAATGGAAACCACTAGAATTCTCGCGGAGCTCAGTAAAAAAAACTAGCAAGTAATTTTGAACAACGAATTCAATGGTGACGTTGAAAGTGACATTGAATCTTATCTTCAAGGTCATTTTGAGCTTAAGGTAATTTTTTTAAGGAAATGGAAACACTTATTTTTGATATAGGATTCGAAAAAAGTGAGAAATTTTACGTCCGATTATGTATTTTCGACGACCCTTAAGGTCACCTGAAGGAATATATTTTAGTTATAATGCTTATGACATATTAGCTATGAAAATTAAAAAAAATTAAAAAAATTCTTCTTCAATTATTTGTTTTATTTTTCATAGCAAATTATAAGCTTTACGATTAAAATATATTCCTTCAGGTGACCTTGGGAGGTAATGGAAAATAATATTCGGACGTAAAATTTCCCACTCTTTTCTAATCCGATGTCAAAAATAGAGGATTCCATTTAAAAAATAGCCTTGAAGAAGAGGTTCAAGGTCACGTCAAAGGTCAACATTGAATTCATTGTTGAATTACCTAGGATTTAACCTTGGTAACTTTTTTACCGGATTTTGCGAAATTTCTAGGGGTTTCCTTACTTTTTCCTCGCCCTGTTTGTATATGGTACGTACCTTAGCGGAATAACAGGAAGTTTGTAAAAAAGTAGTCAACGCTAGTTAGTCTGTTTTTACCACAAATTATTCGAATAATATGTTTTTGCTTAAGTATAGTTAGTTCTAAGCTACTAAAAAAAGTTCCAGCCCATAACATACAATCCCATATTGAAGTTTAGACTGAATAATGCCAAAGTAAATTATTTTGATTATTTTTCTGAGCAATATTTTTGTTAGTTTATACATTTTTTTAAGCCCGATAACATGTACCTCTGAATATTAAGCAAATGGCTTTTCCATTCTTCACTAAATACGTCTTGTAGCTTTACTGTCTTCATCTTCCTGTTTAATATGATTTAAGCCAGTAGTAAACATTTCCTCTTAAACTTGCTGTGAAAATTCTTTGTAAGAGAATTTTGTAGTCAACCATACCAAATGCCTTTGTCTTGTCAAAAAATAGTCCAGCGGCACATTTATTATGGTTTAGTTCATCTTAAGTTTTTTAAAAAATCCTAACCAGCGCCAATGGATCGTTCTAGTCGCCGAAGTAAAGAGTTATATCTATAACTAGTCATAGGTCTCTTGTTGCCTTTTTTGAAATTTGGGAAACTCTTTAGCTAATTTTATTGAGTTTAGAAATATGGCAGAATCCACACTTAAATTGAAAATGAAGGCTAGTATATCAACAATAAAATAAAACTTGTCTAAAGCCAAATATTGAAAATATTGTCTGACGTATACAAGAACACTTATTTTCAAGAGACTGGACTAAAAAACCAGTGGCTGCAAATGCTTAAGTTTTTTTACTGAAAACATTAGTATCCAAAGTACAGCTTGTAATATAAGAGTCAAGTGTATTAAAAAATCTGTAGTTAGCTAGTGTTGAATCTTTGTCAGAATTAATACGGTTCCAGAATTCATGCTTTAGATATTTATTAAGTTTTATATAACCTATATTAATGCGGGTCTTAAAATGTATATATTTTTCGGCACGGTATTTTTTTAAACTAGAAGTTGTCAGTGGAATAAAAGCATGGTCTATACAAGATTTATAATTTTTTATCACAGTTGTAGGCTCATTAATATAAAACTTTAATCCAAAAGAGTCCATTATTTCTGAACCAATTTTGGGATATCTGCACTTACAAGATTACAGTTATTAATTTGACAACAATATTCAGTTTTAGCAAATAGTGCAACTCCACCTGATGCACAGGAGTCGGCATATAAAATCATTTAGTTCAGCTTTATAGATCAAAATTTCTGTAAGAAAAATTAATTTTGGTAGATTAAGTAAATTTAGAGCATTTTTGTGTGCTACTAGGGAGTCAAAATAACTTCGAAATTTGCGGGTATAATAGTTACGTTAGATTTACTCAAAGGTAGTTAAAGTGATGGATCAGCAGTGCTAAGGTCTGTTCCAGATGGAATGAGAATTAGAATGACCATATTTAAAAATATTTAAGGTAAAATCTATGCTCATTTAGCGCGCGTTAGGAATTTATGTTATAAATTTTCAAGATCCTCAAAACGCCTTATATTAATAACAGCCTCACCATCTAACCTACGCATTAGCACCGTTGAATTTTTGATCCATAAATATTTGTATTTTTATAACTTTGACCCTCTTTGCTGCATTAGACAGTTGTCGTTATAGTTCCATATATAAAAATATTTTTAACAATGTTGTCATCTCCAAAGGGTTTTGTTGCTGTTTTTTGCCTTGCTTCACCATCAAAACCGCATCTCTTTTTGCCTTAGTGTTAATTCTACGCATAAAATTTTTTCTCGACGTCAGCTTAGTGTTTTCATGTTGATGTTCTTTTTTTGCTGTTTCTTGGTCAAGTTGTTCATTTCCACATTTTTAACGGTACAATCCACAATGTCATCTGTTTTTAGATTTAAACCAACACCGTATAGCATTGCTTGCTGTAGAATTTAGTGGTACAAATTTCACATCGCCATTTCTTTTTATAAAGTCTATTTCACCTTCATTCATCAAAAACACAGTTTCCATGATACATTTTTCTGCAACCAGAGCATTCGATTTTCAGGTCCCATCTTTCCACTTTTATGTTATTTTTGAGTTATGACAAGCAAATAATTTGAATTGTACTAAACACTCACAGTACATTAACCATAGTATTAACCCCACTATTCCACATTAAAGTTAAAACAGAAAAGTTTGTCAATTAAAATAAAATGTCGTCGCATCTAAAACTTCATTCAAAGTATCCATAATATTTAAGTGGCAGTTTATATTCAAAATAACTGACAAAAATGTTTTCCAATTTAAGTTGTTCATTTAAACTTGTTCCAATTCTACAGTTAAATTCTAAATATTAAAGCTGGAATTTCAACTCATTGAGTTTATTGTCATTAATAATACTAAAAATTAAAAATGCTGATGAGTTGCAATTCTGTTAAATGGCGATGTTTTTCAATTTCTGAAGAAAAACACCAAAATACCGCCAAACTCTGGGATCTATCGATATTCCGTTTAACTATTTAAACGAGTAATTGTAAGCCCTAATTAAGTTATCATTATTATTTTCTAATTTCATTATTTCCTAAGATTCTTGATTCTGATTTTAGGAAATTTCCAAATTTGACTTGATATTTTCTAATTTATGAATGGTATTCAGAAAATTTCTAATTTGTTGAAAAAATAAATTTCAATCTAATATGGTTTTCATGCTTAATGCGGTGAAACGAGCCAACTTACAGCGCTCTAAAATTTGTAAAAATTATTTCATTTTGTATATTTCAAATAACACAAGAAAAAAACTTTTTCTGTGAGTAAAAATTGGAAAATTGCCGATACATTAGGACGCAGGAACCATTTCAGCAACCTCAGCCTAAGGTTTTTTTTTTTGTAAGTCTCTTATTAATCGTCCAGTGGATATTCCTTTGAAGGAAAAGCCAGGTTCATTCAGATGCGTAACAACTAATCAAGACAAAGTTTTTATTGCCATCATCGGAAATCGAATCCGGACCCTCCGTTGCTAAGCAAAGCTCTACTTACTGCACTACTGAATATGACAATTGGGCGACGTTTTTCCGTTATAAAATGTTATCTTGATATTTTCGTATGGGCCACCATACGTTATATATTTCCCAGTATTTCCTATTTCTTCCTCAATAATGCATTACTTAGTGTTAATAAGTGGTGGCTGTCGGTCTGCCTGTCACCCCATCTTTCTAGGTCCACTCATACTCATATTTAAGCTTCTTTCCAAATATTTCAAAAAACTTAATTAAAAAAGAAAAAGTCAAAGAATATCAAATTTTTAAGAAATTAGTTTAAAATTTTTCAAAATTCACCGTTCGTAAAAGGAAATCGTGTGTTGGTCATACCTCAATTTTTTTATTAAAGACGGCTGTTTTTAATTAATTTTACTCTAGAAATTCCATTATAAATTCCACAATACTCAAAATCAAAAAATTTTCCAAATTTTATTTTAATTTATATAAACTCCAGAGCTCATAAATTTCAAAGGTTCCAAATTCTGATAGCAATAACTGATTACGTAACTAAAGTTTATAATTTTCCACTGACCGAGCCTCAAAGAAGAAGCCGTTCCTGTTGTTGTTAGGTATTTTCTTAAGACAGACCTAGAAATTTCTTCACGGTTGCTGAATTAACGTCAGAGTAATAACGCATAATCTGAATGCATAGAAATAATATTGGCTTTCGGTTCTGCCAGATATTTAGATTTGGAAGGAAATTCACTAAACTCGTTCAAAAGCAAAGCTTCCGACATCAAACGGTAACGATTTTAGTTATTGTGTTGATTTATTTGTAATACACGTTTTGTACTTCAAATTCAACCTTTTACAAATCAAATTAAGCCTTTTGCCAAATAAATTAAACAGTTGGCAATTCAAGTTTTGATTAGAAACGGTTAAATTTGATTTGCAAACGATTGAAATTTATTGAAAACTGATTAAATTTCTTTTGCAAAAAGTTGAATTTAATTTGAAAAAGGATGTACGTTATTTGTAAACGGAAGCTAATTTGTTGATACTTATTTCCTGGAAAAATGCCTAATCGCGACTGAAAACCTGATTCTTGTCTCCTTCTTTATAAGCGCGTTTGTCTTTAGAAAACGAATCAATGGATACTTAAGGCAAACCATTCTGTCTCTATAATAAATTATCGGGCGTTCGACATATACTTTCTCACTTATCGGTTGTTTATGATTACCGGTAAACGGTAAATAAAAATTAAATTTACCGGTAAACCGGTATAAGGAATAAGTACATTTAGGGCGTTTTTTTTGTTTGTTTTCTATGGGATTACGCTGATTTTTGGAAATTCTCGTTGCTTCCCGATTTCATTTTTTGATCACTTTCTAAAATTTCTCGAGATTATTGGAGATTAGCTTGGGGATGAAATGCTTGATGTTCGACATTTAGTTAACATTTTTGAGGTTATTCGGGAATGTTTGAGATTCTCCAGTGTATTTGATTGTTCGATGTCACTAGAGAAACTCCAAGCCTATTCGAACAAAATTATTCGGATATTCGGAAATTTTTGCTCGAGGGTTTTCTAGATTTTTGGTACAAGCCCTTCGAATTATTTATTAATATTCAGATTTTTCGGTAAAATTGAAATCGTTCGAGATCAATCGAGATTCAAATAATATAGAGATTATACAAATTTTTCTAGGGTAATGGAGAATATTCCGCGATTTATTCTACATTTTTTAAGTTTTCGTTTTTTTTTAGGATTATCCGAGTTTTTAAAGATTTTCGGTTTAATTCGAATTTTTGATGGCTATGTTCTGCGCTTAGCGCCAGTTGCGGTAACATGTCGAGTTACATATGCAAATCTGAATCTTGATATTTTGTAGATTTTTCGTTGTTATTTTTTTGTAGGTTATTAGAAATTATTCAAGAACGTTAAGGTTATACACGTTTTACAAGGCGGTGATTAGCGATATTCAAAGTTTGTGATGCTTTATCGAAATATTTAAAAATCGACATAACATTTAGTTGATTGGAAGTGTTTCGATTTATTCGAGGCCATCGAAATTAATCATATTTGCTTCGTCTCAGGTTTATAAAATACTAATTGATTTGTTGATTAATTTTAAGTTACTGGTAAAAACTTGCGGTAGAGAAACTATCTTTCACTGCGTTAGTTGATATTTTTAACATACTAACAGCTTGCGCGTGGTCTTTAGGCATTTGAAAATTTGGTTTTTGGAACTTGAATCTTTTTTAATTATTTTAACATCATCAAAATTCATAGGAAATCTAAACGTGTGTGCAAGTTTTTGTATTAAAATAAAAGCTTTACTTGTTCTTAGGTTCAAGAGCACACAAGAGTTTTATCACCAAAAATTGTTGTAAAATACACAACGGCATGTAATAATAAGCTAACGAATTTTGATTTATTCAAAAGTGACGTAAATCACTCAGAGTTGGGATTTGTCTTTCATACCGGTCGGACGTGTTTGTTTTTTTCGACCGTTCGTTATACTCGAGGGTTTTATAGTGTTTGTGGTTGTGAAAAAAAAATTTAATTATAGTGTATTAAATTAAAATAATTACTAGTGTTTTATTTTTAATTATAAAAGTGTGTAGGTTATTTTATTACGGATATTTGTTTAGATTGGACTCATATTTAAAATTTATATAACGGTACTGTCCGAGTATTGTTGTCAGGTATGTAACGCCATATGATTTTTAAACATTTATAGTACATACATATATTGGTTTTGTAGTACAGTGAAATTCTACGGTAAATACTTGTTATGTATTTAGAATTTCATTGTATTGCATATAATAAAAGCTTATACCTTACAATATACTACTACATTTCTCGATTGGTGTATATATGTATATGTATTATTTTGCATTGTTGAAGAATCTTGTTTCTATTTGGAATGTGTTGCTTCTTCCATAATTACTGTTATCCGTAGAAAGTATTTCCATCGATTTGCTTACAATTATTTTTGATACTATTAAAGTTAGCCGGAAGTTTACAGCCGACATATTTCTGCCGAAATTTTCATCAAGTGATTTTACGACGAATTTTTTGGTTTGTCACTGTTTACCATAGGAATTATACTTTAAGCTTCATTAGAAAAGCCAAATACAAAATGTAAAAATTTTAATAAATTAAAACTTTAAAGTGTCATGTCTGGATGCTTCTTTCCTTCTTCTATTATAGCCGATTCTTCAGGATTCTGCATTCGAATGCCCAAAAGTAATTCAAAATAGCATATTTGTACCATGAATCTGGATTGGCCATTGATAATTTGGTGAGTGCCAGAAAAATAATGCCATTTATCCTTTATATTTGCCCATTTCTTTTCGAATTTCCAGTGACGGTCAGCGAATGTTAAACAGATTGAGCTTCGCAGTATTTTTCAAAAACTTTTGATGTAAACGCAGTGGCCCGACCTGTTACAAAATGCACAAGTTTGCCGAAAATTGTACCTCTAATTTTTGAATCACCTCTACTGATATAGTTAGATATGTTAGTTAGTAAGCCTATAATCGTAACGCCAATAGGCAGCACTGTCAATTGACCGTGCCTCAAAGAAGAAGTCGTTCCTATTGTTGTTAGGTATTTTCTTAAGATAGACCAAGCAATTTCTTCACGGTTGCTGATTTAATGTCAGAGTAATAACGCATAATCTGAATGCATAGAAATAATATTGACTTAAGGTTCTAACAGATATTTAGATTTATAAGGAAATTCGCTAAACTCGTTCGAAAGCAAAGCTTTCGACATCAAACGATAACGATTTTAGTTATTGTGTTTATTTATTTGTAATATAAAGGGTTTTCCAATAAGATATTAAACCTCATACGACCCTTAGAAAAGTTACACATGTGACCCTTGGGTGAAATTTCACCCACATATTGAAATAAAGCAAATTAATTATTTATTTATTTTTTTAGTTATATTTTATTGCAATTCGGACAATAGTAAACAACGGTCTTGTTTTCATCACAGACAGATCTTTGGCAGGTATGGCAAACTGAATAAGATTTTCTATCTTTTTTGGAGCAAAACTCACGAGACCTCGAGATTTTCCTTTTTTTAACACCGGCTTCTTCTGTAACATTGGCCGGTCTGGTAGCACCAGACGCTTCCATTGTACTAGATGACTCTGTTATATCAGATGCGGTAGTATTGTGCCGTAAATGTTTGACTAGGTCCATTGAAAAGTTTCCTCTTGGTAATCTGAGTCTTCTTATTATTTGTTGATAGACAAAGTCAGCTCCAAGTTGTTCTAGAAACAAACGTCGTTTGTATAGTTTTATTTTATTTCAGTCGGGGACACTTGATACGTTTATAATGTTACAAAATAACACGAAAGGCCAGCGATTGGTTTTTCGTTTTGTTGTGTAGGTCCCAACCATATGATCTAAGGTATCGACATCAGACTTGGTTTTATTGTAATAGTTGATCATTTCAGGTAAACATTTTGCATTCGTAAAAGTAGTTGTTGTTTGATGAAATGTGCTCCAGACTGTGACATTTTTATAATTTTTTGGAACATATTGCACCAACGATATATTTTCGTAAAAATAAAAATTGCTTTAAAATACGGGACGCCGACGTAATTCCTGTTTCGTGACGGCTGGTAAAAATGTTTTAATTGAGCGTACTTTTCCAACAATTGTATTTTTATGTTTGAATAGTTCTTTAGCCAACTAGAGAGTTGTAAAATTTACCGACCCTTTAAGTCTTTTACTAGGTCTAGTACCACCTTCAGGTGCTGAATTTTGTTCTTTTCCAGTATATACCTGTATGTTTCAAGTAAATTTCGAGATACTATCAGATAAAGACCATATTTTAGTACCATATTTTGCTGGCTTAGATGGTATACACTGCTTGAAGGGACAACGTCAACGGAAAAAAACCAATTGCTCGTCAATAGTCACGTTTTCAAATGGAACATAAAGTAGTGGCATATTGCCAACCCATTTATCCCACAGGTTACGAATATAGGTGCCAATTTATCGCAAGCTCGGCGCTTTTGTCGATCGCTCCGATCATCAAACCGTATGACGCGAGTAATCATTTTGTAAGTTTTTTTCGCCATGTATCCCACAGATTTTTAATAGATTCCCCGTTAGACTTGTAAACCTCTTCCAAAATTAAGATTCCTATATGTATACTCGAATCGCGATGTCATCGAGATTAATCCAATCCTGACCATGCGTACACCGCTTCTCTAAATTTGTATTCTGCATGCCGGGCCTTTCACGTAGAATATTTCTAGCGTGGATTGTACCATAAATGTTGGGTGGCGTTGATGACCATCTGATGATTTTATCCTTTAACCAATACGATGTGGTTTGATTACTAGGAATGCCGTTGTTATTATCATCACGTCGGACAAGATATTTGACATTTCCTATGCACAAATTATTATTATATATTTAGGAGGAACTGGTCGTTTACGGCATTTTATTGTTGTTGGTTTTGGGGTTATAATATGACAAGTTTTCACTGGATTCCACACGTATTGTAATTAATTTTTTTTTTCTGAGTAAATTCAAACATGTACCTGAATCTTGTACGTGCAATACCAAATATATGTACATACATACTTATATGGACGAAATTTCACCCAAAGGCCGCTGGCGTACTTTTTTTTGTTTCGAATAATATGTTGTCTTGATATTTAAATTCTAAATTTTATAAATTTGCCGTGCTTAGTAAACAAATACATAAAGTTTGGTCGAGGCACTCTCAATAGTAAAAAAATTATAGAGCATTAAAATCTAAAATGGGTGAAATTCCACCCAAAGATCGTATGAAGATTAAAAAAATCGAGTATTTTTTAAGAGAAATCAATAAATGTTTATTTTATTGTAAAGAGGAAGGCATTCCATTAACCTTTTGAAAACGATATCAGCCAAATAGCCGCCACGGCTACGCTTGCAGCACCATATCACGCACATTTGCGGCTGTATGTCCTCGATAACTTCACGAATTCTATCTTTAAGGTCTTGAATCGATTGTGGAGCATTGGCTTAGACCTTATCTTGCACGTGGCCCCAAAGAAAAAAATCTAAATGTGTTAAATCACAAGATCTCGGTGGCCAATTGTGATCACCTCTTCGAGAAATAACACGGTCAGGAAACTTATCTTGCAAAATTGCGATTGTTTCGTTGCTTGTGTGGCACCTAGCGCCGTCTTGCGGAAAATAAATGTCGTCCACATCAATATCTTCCAATTCCGGCCATAAAAAATCATTAATCATAGCCCGGTAGCGCAATCTATTCACCGTAACGCAGTTGCACCAGCCTCATTTTCGAAAAAGTAAGGTCCAATCACAGCGCCAGCCCAAAAACCGCACCAAACAGTGACACGTTGAGCGTTCTGAGCCCCAAATGCGACAACTCTGCTTATTAACGTAGCCTCTCCGAGGTGAAAATGGGCCTCATCACTGAAGATGAGTTTTCGATGAAAATCAGCGGAGATACGACGTTTATGTTGATCGACCGGCTTGAGTTCTTGTGTTTACTGAACTTTAAAAGCATTAAGACTTAAGTCTTTATAGAAAATACGGTGTATTGTCGTTTAAGGAATGTCTAATTCCAAAATCGACGAGGAATCGACAAACCTGCGTTTTCTTCAACACTAAGGGCTACAGCAGCCATATTCTCAGTTGCTCTTGAGCGACGCATATGGTTTTGATATTTTAAATTACTAACTTGTCCCAACAGCTCAAATTTTTCCATCAGTTTCACTATTGCCCGCCGAGAAGGTGCTTCACGATGACCAAAAAGTGCTTCAGTTTTGCGAACTGTAACTGCAAAATTTTCACCTTTTTTGTAGTGAATTTTAATAATTTCAATGCATTGTTGAAGCGTGTATTTTTAGTAATGGCGTAGCTTTTACTTGTCAAATGTCAAAAGATGACAGCTTCAAAATTGACAGCTGCCCAATATGCAGGCTATTCAAAATGAAACCTCTTATTTTAAACACCCTGTTAAAGTTAGCCGAAAGTTTCCAGCCGAAAGTGAAAAGTCGATAATGCAGATTATGTTATTGACATTCCAGCCGAAAATAAATCATCCTCTAGAGTGTTATGTCTGGAGATAGATTAAATTGATGTGACTTGTCAATAGCTATCGCAGGAAAAAAATTCAGTTCAAGTTTCCCGTGGAAAATCTCGGAAAATTCGATTTTCCAAAAATTATTAGAAAATTTGTATAAAATCAGCCTCTAGAGTGTTATGTCTGGAGATGAATTCAATTGATGTGATAACTCAATAGCTATCGCAGGAAAAAAATTCAGTTCAAGTTGCCCGTGGGAAATCTCGGAAAATTCGATTTTCCAAAAATTATTAGAAAATTTGTATAAAATCAGCCTCTAGAGTGTTACTCGTATGTCTGGAGATGGATTTAATTGATGTGATTACTCAATAGTATTCGCAGGAAAAAAATTCAGTTCAAGTTTCCCGTGGAAAATCTCGGAAAATTTGATTTTCCAAAAATTATTAGAAAATTTGTATAAAATCAGCCTCTAGAGTGTTATGTCTGGAGATGAATTGCATTAATGTAATTTATCAATAGCTATCGCAGGAAAAAAATTCAGTACAAGTTTCCCGTGGGAAATCTCGGAAAATTCAAAAAAGTTTCCAGCCGAAGGTAAGAAATGGATGAATAAAATCAGCTTCTAGAGTGTTACGTCTGCAGATGGATTGCATTGATGTGACTTGTCAATAGCTATCGCAGGAAAAAAATTCAGTTCAAGTTTTCCGTGGGAAATCTCGGAAAATTAGATTTTCCAAAAATTATTAGAAAATTTGTATAAAATCAGCCTCTAGAGTGTTATGTCTGGAGATGAATTTAATTGATGTGATTACTCAATAGCTGCAAGCTATTGCAGGAAAAAAATTCAGTTCAAGTTTCCCGTGGGAAATCTCGGAAAATTCGATTTTCCAAAAATTATTAGAAAATTTGTATAAAATCAGCCTTTAAAGTGTTATGTCTGGAGATGAATTGCATTGATGTGACTTGTCAATAGCTATAGCAGAAAAAAAAATTTAGTCCAAGTTTCCCGTGGGAAATCTCGAAAAATTAGTTTTTCCGATTTCGGAAAATTTTCTAATAATTTTTGGAACCGATATTTCCCACGGGAAACTTGAACTGAATTTTTTTCCTGCGATAGCTATTGACAAGTCACATCAATCCAATCCATCTCCAGACATAACACTCTAGAGGCTGATTTTATACAAATTTTCTAATAATTTTTGGAAAATCGAATTTTCCGAGATTTTCCACGGGAAACTTGAACTTAATTTTTTTTCCTGCGATAGCTATTGAAAGTCACATCAATCCAATTCATCTCCAGACATAACACTCTAGAGGCTGATTTTATACAAATTTTCTAATAATTTTTGGAAAATCGAATTTTCCGAGGTTTCCCACTGGAAACTTGAACAGAATTTATTAATTCGACAGCTATTGACAAATTACATAAAAACGATTCAGATTCAGATATGTAGTCTAGAGGCTGATTTTATTCCAATTTTGTATATTCTTTTGATTTTCCGATATTTTCTACGAAGCAAAGTTTTACACGTGAATTTATTTACAAAAATTTATATTTATGATTTCTATGTATCCTATTTACTTTCGGCTGATAACTACTAAATTTTTTATTTTCGGCTTGAATGTTATATTATAATCTGCATTATCGACTTTTTACTTTCGGCTGGAAACTTTCGGCTTGGATTAGGCAATCTGCTTTACCATTTTTTTTTTACTTTCGGCTGGACTAACACAATCTGCATTATCGACTTTTAACTTTCGGCTGGCAACTTTCGGCTAACTTTAACAGAATATTGGAAACCCCTTTATGTTTTGTACTCCCTTTTGTACTTCAAATTCAACCTTTTGCCAAACCAATTTTGATTAGTAAAGGTAAAATCTGATTCGCAAAAGATTGAAAGTGATTGACAACTGATTAAATTTCTTTTGCAAAAGTTTGAATTTAATTTTAAAAACGATGCACATGATTTGTAAACGGGAGCTAATTTGTTGATACTTGCTTCCTGGAAAAATACCTAACCGCGGCTGAAATCCATTTCTTGTCTCCTTCATTATAAGCGCCTTTATCTTTAGAAAAAGAATCAAGGCCAAACCAGTCAGTCTCTATAATGAATTAGTGTGCGTTCAACTTATAGTTTCCCACTTGCCGGTTCTTTTTGATTACCGGTAAACCGGTTTATTTAAGAAACTATTTTATGTATAAGGAAAAAGCCAATTTTAAATCCATTTTGCAATTAGGGCGTTTTTTTTGTTTGTTTTCAGCGGGATTCCGTTGATTTTGGAAATTCTCGTTGCTTCCCGACCTCATAGTTTGATCATTTTCTAAAATTTCTTGAGATTATTGGAGCTTAGCTTGGAGATGAGATGCTTGATGTTCAACACTTAATTGAAATTTTCGAGGTTTTTGGTAATTTTCGAGCCTATTAAATCGATCAATCTAGGGTAACGGAGAATATTCCTCGGTTTATTCTAAATTTCTTAAGTTTTCATTTTTTTTGCATTATTCGAGTTTTTAAAGATTTTCAGTTTTATTCGAATTATTTATGGTTCTGCGCTAAGCGCGAGTTGTGGGAACATGTTGAGTTAGATAAGTAAATCTTAAGATTTCCTAGGTTATTGGAGATTATTCACGAATGTTTAGGGTATACACGTTTTACAAGGCGGTGATTAGCGATATTCGAAGTTTGTGATGCTTTATCGAAATATTTAGAAATCACGTTTTGTTTCGTCTCTGGCACAAGTTTATATATCACCTACGTTTATACCATAGTATAATTCGATTCGCTATGTCCAACATCTCCCTCCTTATTCGCAGGCCTATTCTGCTAATCGAGCAGGTGGTTGTCGATGTCGCTTTGGTCGAGCATCCACAGTATTGTTCCGTGGTGATCTGCTTTGTAGAGAATCCTGGAATTCCGTAACCATGTTATGAATACTGTCTGATAAATTTTCCGTTGTGTTCCATGCTGTCTCATCATCAACTGCTGATTCCGGATCTGTTGTCAACATCAGATCTAATGGTAAATGATCGGATCTGGTATGATTATTCTCGGTGTAGCGACGTCTTAACTAATTTACAGAATACCGTGAAGTGCGATTCGTGTCAATAAGCCGTACTGAATAGAAAACACTACTAATTTTTTTTTCGATGACGCCGCATTCCCAAAACTGTTCATTACGGCGATATACTTTTGCGTAGACGTTTTCGCCTGGAGAGAAACTACGATGTCGGGCTCCGTGGTGTTTGTTAAATTGTTGCTCTTGTTGAATGTTGCGATTCGTATCATGTTCTGGCGTAGGTTTCAACAAATCGAGTTCTATTCGAATTTGCCGACCCAAAAATAGTTCTGCTGGTGACTTCGATTTTTGTGTGTTTCGGTTGGGTGTTGATCGATATGCTTGGAGGAATTTGGTGAGTATTTCCTTGTTTGTCCCCTCCCCCTTTTGTTTATTTAGTGCACTCTTTAGTGTATTGACAAATCGTTCAGCTCGCCCGTGATTAATTCCTCGAGTACGACAGAAATCACTGAATTGTTAACTTACGAATTGAGTCCCGTTGTCGATTACCAATGTTTCCGGATTGCCATTATGTGAAAAAAATTTGCTCATCTTCTCGATGCAAGTCGTTGACGTGATGTTAGTGCATACTTGTACATCGGGAAACATTGAATATGAGTCAACAGTGACCAGATACCATTCTCCGTCAATTGGTCCGGCGATGTCTGTATGGACTCGTTCCATAGGGCGAATTTCACTGGTCACGATTGCAGAAGAGTTTAGATGGGTGATTTTACGTTCTTGGCGCATTTACTGCAGGATGCCTAAATGCGCTTTGTGCAACTGACGTAACATCAGCTTTCAGTATCGTTTTGGAATGACGATTCTGTCACTAAACATAACACAATTACACAACCGGACACAAACGAGAGTGATCCACGTCGATTGTAAAACTGCGCCAGTTCGTCGTCGTCCGGAATTTTCGCTTTTGAATTCGGCTAGTCTGATTTCAAATACTGAACGATTACTCTAAAAGTCTGGTCGCGCCTCGTTTCAGTCTCAATCATTTTTCGTGTAATGGGTAATACATCCATGATTTCCTCGATTTGATCGGTTATTTCTTCTTCGAGGTGGAGACAGGCAATTACGTAGTCTTCATCGTCAACTCGGTTTGATGATTTTTGTCATTGTTGATCCCGTTGACACGTAGAACCTGTGCTCGTGGCTGATTTCTCGGCTTGTTGGATGTCGAAACTCGTGGTTTATTTAGTTGGCAATACCCTTCCTTATGACCTACATTATGACATTAGTTGCACTTGTGTGTCGCAAATTGGCAGTTTCGAACGAAGTGTACACCACCGCAGAGCCAACATGGTCTGGATGGCTCAGCTGATTGATTTTGAACCGTGTCCGTCTTTCTCGGTTTGTCTTTTAATTGTTCCGACAGAGTTGAAAAACCTAGTTGCGTCTGCTTCATGGCGTTGGTGACTTTTCCTGGAATATTTCCTCGTATCGTCGATACCACGCCTCGAATGTGTGTCGCTGGTCCCAATCGTAACGGAAAACTTGCATGCTGTTGGCAAGGCTTTCCATTCGATGTTCTCCACTTAGTACATTTACAGGTGTACCAAGTTTTTTTACTAATTCATTTAACGCATTAACCAATTTTTCCATCTCGTTCATTTCGATGATAATATTTTTTTTTTTTTCTTTCACTATTGTAATATTTTATAATTACAGCCGCTATCCTCGTCGCCAATTGTTACCACTCTCGATGTTATGGTAAACAAGTAAAAATCTACTAATATGATTAGTATTATTTC
Organism: Tipula vernalis; assembly: GCA_958295665.1. Taxonomy (NCBI): domain Eukaryota; kingdom Metazoa; phylum Arthropoda; class Insecta; order Diptera; family Tipulidae; genus Tipula; species Tipula vernalis. Next base: position 439,191,799 of record OY282558.1, on the reverse strand, counting down.
GAATTCAATTTCTTTATTTTATATAATATAATGGACAGCGCGACATACTTCGTGTGTTTTTTTCTCTGTGACAGCTCACAGTTATATATTGTCATGAGCACTTATAATCCCTATTCGCATTGTGTGATTGCCAACAATTTCGATGACTTTTCAAAAATCAAAATCGTGAACTACAAATAGTGTAGTTGGTTTTCTCATTTCAATTAATTAAATTATTGCTCGAAAAGACAGCATTTCCAATTTTTTTGTAAATTTAATTCACGCGCCTTTGGTTGTAACTCACTACTAAGATTGTATTTCACACCAGTTTTAGAAGTAATCTACGTTGATTTTTGCAGCATTTAAAATAAATATTTCACAATTTTAAATGTACTATAATGTAATGTAATTATTCCAAATCACGCTACAATGAAAATTTACTACCAAAATTGCTGGGAACAGATAACCTCCAATAATCATAGTGAAATTCAACAGAAAATTCTTAGAGTGCATTTATTAGGACCGAAATTTGTAGTTACGCCACTATATCCGCCACGTATATCAACGCCTCCCTATGTAGGATTAGTAATATATTTTTGGTACCATAAATGTACAATTAATATTGTGCACTTAACATAAAGAAAAGAAAATTGGTGTCATTGAAAACCATAAACCTAAACAAATTTCCCAAACATAAATTACGCTAATAAGGCCAACCAATACAAAATAATATCCCTGATGAAATTCGATTAAATTATTAATATCAGATATGAGATGCATATTGCATTTTAAAAATATGATTAGAAATCAATTAATTTGCCATAATTTAATTTTCATTAAATTTTTTATCATAATTTCTCAATTTCATTAGTAGAATTGTATAAAAATAAAAAAATATTCGCAATTAAAGTATAAAATATATATTTATGTAATTAACATTATTAGTTTTATATACGATATATTTTATCTTCACATGCTACAAGTAACGTATTTAACAAACAATATCGGTATCGATACAATGTTACTATATAAGCAAAAATCAAATATTGTCATTAGAAAATTTCACATAACCTATAAAAAAAAAAAAAAAACTAAAAATTATTCTCTCTTCATATCACTAATAGCCTCTGAATGTAATAGGTAATATCAATAAAATTATAAACTATGAACGTACGTTTGGTACAACAACAAAAAAAAATACTTGTCCTCACATTCGATATGTGGTACACATTTAAACGTATAGGAGAGTTCGAATATTATTCCATTACGTCTATAAATTTATTACAACTAATTTACTATACAATTTAATGATCTGATATAAATTTGACCATAAAATAGTAGAAGTAACAACAACAAAACTAATAATAATAATAATAATAATAATAATAGGAATAGTAATAATGGATGTTGGAGAGAAAAATCTATTAGCATGAATATTATGTGTACGAACACAGAAATTGCAAATTGAAAATTAATGAATGAAATTAATTATATTGTAATAAAAATATCATATTGAACATTTATACACAATTTTTTTTGTTATTATTAATCGGCTAAAATGTTAACGCAAACAAAAAATTAAACGTACCAGATTTTTATTTTTTTGTTGGTTTTTATTAAAATTGATGGACTAAACTGGTTGCTGTTAACTGGATTATCACATCTCTCTCTGTAATTGATATCAATATTGGATAATTGGGAAAATATTTTATCAGCTTTTTGTTTTTGTGTAATTTGCGTGGGAAATATTACAAGGCGGGGTTGTTACATTACTTATGATGGTTGGTCGCCTTGGTGTTGTACAATATTTACGAGAAAATAATGTGGAATAATTAAATTTTATTGTAAGTCATAAAAAAATGATATTTAAAAGGATGTGTATTTTATAATCGCATTGACCCTATTCATAACATTGTTTCATGTACTCGTTTACTATATATTTGGCCCACTTATTATATGTAGCCATCGATTATCGGACTTGTGTGTCGCCGGTTGCTCAGTATCACCTAAAACTTATGTATAAACCACTTTTACAGAAGAAGGCAGAATTTAAAACCCGATAATATAGAATAGATGAGTGAATAGTTTTAAGTTTTGTTTCGCTACATAACCAATGTCACGTGACAAATGACCATTTTTGTGACTTTGCTCTAAAATTTTATAAAATTTCTTTAAAATAACAAAATAGTTTGGAGTTCTAAAAAATTGATTTTGATCATATTTTGACAAATTAAAGAAAATTGTTATTGATTTAGATTTATATTGCTTAAATAAAATACGCGTGTTAGTAAAAGTAAAATTGGAAGTAATGTCGTGCAGTATGAAATCCTAACTGGTATAAAATGCTATAAATTTCGTAGCTCATTTCATCAAAATCACAAATTTTGAGTGAAAATATTTTGTACTAAAAAATCTCTAGAAAAATTGTCATTTCATCAGGATTCAGGATCTACCCTCCTGAGAAAATGAGAAATATTAGTAACGAAGTTAACTTGCGATTTCGATGCGATCACCATCATCAGTTAATACAGTTATCACTTATTGAATAACTTCGAATTTTTCAAGGCTTTGCGTACTAAAACATTATTGAATTTCAATGGTTGCGCTGTAGACTTTTTGATTAAGGAAATATTTTCTGGTTCCGTTGATCATATATTGAGCATTAAATCATACAGTTTATTTGTTGAAGTATTTATTTTATAACTCGACATAAATTGGTTGTCTTTATTTATTTCAAATTCTTCGGTTTGACTTAATATATCGCCTTTCTTCATCCTGTGTATCACTTGTGAATTTGTTTCAAAATTTGTGTAATTATGCTGTGTAGAATTTATATATTGCCCCAATTTTGACGCAGGGTTGATTCTGCCAATAGATTTAATATTGTTACGGTGACACCTAGGGTGTAATAGAATAAGTTAAATATTTAGCTCAATGTATTACTGTACTAAAATGGAATTTTCCATGATAAAACTGTTCTAAATGTTTCTAGAATATTCTTACTGGAAAAGTCATGAAATTTCTGGAAGTTTTGTTTGTGTATATAACAAGGCGAATGAAGTCGAACTGGATTTATTAGTTTTTGGTAAGTGAAAGTATAGGGATTAAAAAGGAATTAAAAAGTGATTTAAAATGTGTTTTAGTGCGAAATAAAAATTATAAGTGATCAGTAAAATTGGGCGAATAACAAAGTAAAGTGATTTTGTGAATTATCGTTAATAAATTGTGTTGTAATAATTTTTGTGTGACATAAATAAATTCTTTGGTAATAAAATGAATTGTTTTGGTTTTATTCATAATCCAGTGATTAGAACCTTGATTGACAAGGCAAAACCGTAACAATATGCTCCCTAAAATCATTCTTTGTTTATTACTAAATAACCATAAATGCCTTTGTTAAATGCACAATTATAAGGCGAAATCGATCAAGTCATCTGCTAAAAATCGGAAAATTCTAATAAAATTACAAACTTACAAACGGCAAATTTAGGTGATTTTAAAAAGTCGATCTACAAATTCTAAAAAAAAATCAAACATTAAAATTTATAAAAACGAAACAAAACAGTTCCAATTCTTATCTTGAAATTTCGTATTTTTGTGAATTTTTTGTAGACCGTCAATACATAAAAGAAACATTTGTCGGGGTGAGACATATATTGAAAATTTTGAAGATTTTTAACGAATCTTGATTTTTTCCTGATGTAACTTTAATTTCTCATCTTTACCTATAGCTAGCGAATTAAGTAGTAAACTAACAGCAAATTTTGGTGTGCTTAGGGTTGCGACTAAAAAATCAAAAATATGTAACTAAAATGATGTGGTCAACATTAACAAAAATGTATGTATATATGTATAAAAATGTATGTAAGTTTTTGGCTATAAAGTTGGATAAACTAACTTTCCTGGATTACAAATTATTGGAGAAGTAGCCAAATGGATATGATGCCAAATGGTATGGATGTTCCACATCCATACACAAAAAAATTTAGACTGGTGTAAACAATACTTACTTCAAAAGCAAGTTTTAAACTAAGAAAAACTAAATAACGCTCATAGGTTTTGCTCAAATCAAATTGTAATTCAAACTCAATTTTTAATTTAAGTTGCCATCAAAATTTGATTCAAATTCAGTACTTTTATACATCGTGCCGTTACTAAATAATTTTGTTGTATTATTGAAATCATATTTCGTATTGCAACTTTTACTATAATTTCTGTTAAAATTTAGTTTGGAATATCAAACTTACACTTCTCGCATCATTTTAAAATGAAAACTGAAATTTAACTGTCAATTTTTTATTTTAAATTTCATTCAAAATTATAACACAATTCCTCCTTCAATTTTGTTAAATTTAGTTTGGAACTTAGTCTATTCAAAAACACCTTTTTCTCAGAATTTTATTCTCTCTAAACATAAAATTTTGCTCTTGCCAGTAATACAAACTCAACTTATAAACTAAAAACTACATTACGGTTATGTTTTTGCTCAAGTCCAAATTACTATTCAAATTCCATTTCTACCCAACATTTTACTCAATTACCAATTAAAATACTTCGAAACTTACTCAGACTTCTGCTACAAAATTCTGATACAAATTTATCAAATGTTTTTATGCAAACTAGAGCTTTAGAGTGCACTCAGCATTTCGAATAACACTTGAATTTTTCTTAAATGCACTTGCAACTAAAGCTGAAGTTGTTGTACTCCAAATTTATAATCAAGCACATTTAGACAAATCTAGGTTGGAATTTTTCTAGCTTAATTGCAACCAGAATTTTGTGTTAATTAAATTTGGAATTCAAACTTAATTTTTTAAATATTTTTTAATTAAACTGTGTCCAAATTTTTGCTCAAACTCTCGATTGGATTGAAATTTTTAGTCCAAACTTTCTTCAAATCATGTTTTACCCCGTTCTAAATAAAAATTTTGCGCGTATAGGTTAGGTTAGGTTAGGTTGGAGTGGCTGCTTACGCACACTTAGACCTTTGCGCGTATAATTTTAACTAAATTTTTAAAATTCACTCAAACTAAATAGTTAATATTTAAAGACAGTCCGGATTCCAAACTCAAGTTTAAATCTAATTTAAACTCATGTATTTGATTCAACCAAATTGTGATTTAAACTCTATTACTAATGTAAGTAAAATTTATAATTATTCAATTACGGTTTAAAATTGAACTGCTTCTATTATATAAAAAAAATATTCAGATTTTTGCTCGATTCCTGATTTTCTAGTTGAACTAAAAAATTGGTAGACATTGTATTTAGAATTTAAACTCAATTACATAAAGTGCATTAAATATTTTGCTAAAATTGTTTTCAAAATGTGTTTCTCAAATGCAATATAAAGAAGACAATTTCTACTTAAAATTTCACTCACACTCATTATATCGAGTTTAGAATTCAAGCTAATTTTCTCTCTTTAAAATTTCGTTATCTTAATCAATTTTTTTTTTTTTGTCGAATGCAGTTGACCAATTTAGACTAAATTTATGTTCAAAATTCCATTTATCAATTTGAACAACTTCGAAAACAGCTTGGAGCTACATTTCTGAATAAAAATCTTAATTTTTTTTTAATTGATTTTAATATTAAACCAAGGTACTAATCAATTAGTAGAATACCTAAAAATTTGTTAAAACCTTAAATTTCACTAAAGTTTATAGTTCCATTTAATTCAATGAGCGTGATCAAAATTACAATCAACATTCAAGTAAAATTTGGAAGTTTAACTTAATTTTGAAACAAAATGTCACTCAAAATTTATTCAAATCCAAATGGAATTGTAATCTAATTTTATTCTGGATGCATCTTATTCGAATCCATTAAAACTATTTTCATTTCCAGCGTAATTTGTTGATACATTTTGGTTTTCCCTTGACAGACAATACATCTATTGTGCAATGTAAACTTATATTTCTCTAAAAATTTTGTGAAATCGAGTTTTAACTCAATTCCTACATATAATTTATACATTTTGGTAAATTTAAATTCCTAACTCAAATTTCACTCAAAATTTCAGATTCAAATTTCTAAACTAAATTCAAAGGAAATTTTGTTGGTTGTTTTGAGATGAAATCTCGTATTGCAACACAACTTTTACCTAATGACAATTAAAATAATGTTTAAATCTTGTTTGGAACAACCAATTTCCACTCAAATTTTTGCTCAAAACCAAGCAGAATGTGTTAATCAATTTCTAATCTAAATTTTCAAATCAATTTTTAACCAAAGTATTACTGTACAATAATTTGTACTATTTAAATTCCAGACAAATTGTATCTGTTAGATTTCAAACTGAAAATGTATGGATTTAGAACCGGAATTTTTTGGTAAATCCACTCAATATTTAGTAAAGCCTTAGTTGGAATTTTTATTCAAATATTGGAATTCAAACAATATTTATAACTAAATTTCTGCTGAAAAGTACGATTAGCTTTTGATTCATATTAAACACAAGAAATTGCTCTAATCTAGTTTGTAATTCCAGTTCAATTTTTAAATTTTTAAATCCAATTTAAGTTCTTACTCAAGAATTTATTCATATACATTTGGGAATTCAAATTCGCATTCAGATTTTTACTCGAAATTCTGATTTTATATATTCGATATGTTGACTTTTTCTACGTAAATAAATGGCATTCAAAATTTTACCAAAATTCATGTTTGAATTCTTAATTTTTTCATTTCTAAATTAAATTTAAAATTTTGTCTTTCAAATTTCAGTCAAAATCATTACATCCAATTCAAAATTGAAGCTAATTTTGTTACCTTTAGATTTTCCTCTAATTTTGGTGAAATCCATCGTGTTTGAACTGTAATTCGAAATCGATTTCTTGTCTACCATTTTGGTCAAATAATGCAATTGGTCATTCACACTTAATAATCAAATTTATACATTCAACATTTCCATCGAACATATAATAGAAGGGGACATAATAAAAGGGGATAAGTTTTCCAAATCGGATAGGGTCATTATTGCAATCCAAGATCAAATTAATTTTTTCTTTTTGGCCGAAATGTTAAATAAATCTCTCCGATAAATACGATAACGTACCATTGTAAAGATCTCTTTTTCTGTTAAAGTTTCTACGTAGCATGATAATTTCTACGATTTGTAAATTTAATTTATGATGGACTCAACTGAACATCTGAAAATTTTTAGACAATTGCCCAACATCATTTGGACTGAGTTCCAAATAACCCCCCTCTTTTCTCATAAATTAGTAAAACTTTGCGCACCATCACGAAACTCTACACGCTTTAGCAGGGTCTGCCCTTTTTCACTGGACGAGAAAATACCTATTTAGGCCACTTGCAGTTTATGCTATATCGATCGAAATTTTCGTTTGATGAAAGAATGGTGGTGTTGCCAACATATGACTTTCTTTCACAAACATAAATTTCTTAGAAATTTATTCTTTTGTATTTTTGTATTTTTTCTGTAAACCTTAAACTTTTTGAGATATTTGCGAAATAAATTTTCTGGCACAGAAATTTATACTATCTGGAACAGACGCGATATGGTGTTGCATGCCGATTAACTTAAATTTACTCAAATTAGAGATGCTACTCTATGCCAATTAACCCGAATGTATGAGATTTCCCCATATTGTGACTATATGGTATGTTTAGTGGATAAGCTTCTAAGAACTCTCAGTTTTAAAGGGGTCACTTTTTACACCTTAAATTGAAGCTATCAAATATATTTCGAAACTTCCCTTGCTTCTATATCTATTATTTTATATGAGTAAAAATATAAAGATTATAACTGTAGGAACTCGACCATTCTGACATTTTTTGGTATAAGTGCTACTTTTCATAGCTAAATGTTTCAGTTAGCATTAAAAACTTCACGCAGGTTAAACATATATTTGGTTGAAAATCATTCCATTAATTTAGAATAAAACTAGCTGAAGGATTTTTAAAATAATAAAATAATTTTTAATTCATAGATCTTAGTTACTCGTAATTCATTGTTAAGTTTTGATTAATTTATAGAATGAAAGATAGATTTTGGATGTTTTGCAGTTTGCGATTTTAATTTTACGTTTTTTGTGCTAATTTGTTAATACCTCTAGTGGAAGGATACCGACTCTCATAGGATAACATGATAACCTCTAACTCCTCTGAAAGAGATATAAAATTATATTTTCTAATTCACTCAATTGATCATCATTATTCACCGAATATATCTTGGAATTAGTTAATGAAATTTCTTTATTATCAGGTAAGCCGCCAATTATAAATTTTCTGCATCTGGCTCAAAGATCAAATACCCAACATCATATAAATATTTTTACAAAATTGTACTTTAAAAGGTACTCAATTTTTTAGATAGTGGAGTCCTCTTTCTAACAAACGAATATAACAATTACCCTACATCTGGAGGTTAAGTTAATTAGGATAAGTAACTTAGCAAATTTTCCCAACAGGCCTAAAAATAATTTCCAACAGTACACGAATAATTTTTTTCAAAATTTTCTTTTGGATTATCTGTAGTATAAGCAGAAGGAGAGATGCTACTTTACCCTTTATAGAAGTTTCATACAATATTGTCATTTGCACCATAATTTTGTAAAGCAGAACTTTTTTCGAGAAGTTATATTTTCTATTTCTGTTTAGAATTGGAAAAGTGATCTTAAAATTTTAATACAGAATAAAATAGTACGAGTAAGTATTTTCCTTCTAGCTCTACATCTCATAAAAAAATCGCAACTTCGCTAGCATAATTCAGACAGCTTCCATTTTATGAAATATTCAGAAAGAATTTAGAGCTAATATTCCAAATTCGTGATTATTTCAGCACTTAAATCATCAGAGCTGAATAAAAATAATTAATAACAGTCGGCTTAGTGTCGCACCCTCGAGTAATCCGACTTGAATATATTTTGACCCTCAAACTGATTCTCTTATATGTACACCTTTTTCAAGTCAAGTTAATCATTCTTCAAATCAAATTAACACTTTTTCAAACGAAGTTAGTTAATTTTAAAAACAAATTAAACTTCCTTCAAATAAGTTTAACAACAATTTTCAAATAAAATTAAATTAACTTTTTTTCTGCAAAATATATATGCATACAATAAAATTTAGCAAAATTCAGTTCTCCGATAATTTGAAATTAATCAGAGAATTGAATTTTGCTAAATTTTTACAGGCTTTAGAATTGGACAAACTTTTATTGATATCCAAAAGCTAGGAACAAAGAGCTAAATCGTGTCGTTGTGATGGTCAGGTGATATAATGAAGCAACACCTTCAGGACTATTTATAATTGTTTCAAGAATGCGGTTTTTTTATTGGTCCGTAATGACTTCCAATTGGGATTGCAGCAGTTGAAATAATCTCCCACTAAAGAAGGTAGTCGGAAAATGTATAGATTTATTACAATAACATGAATGCAATTTTAAAGATGAACTACTAGTAAGTATAATCAAATAATGGAATCGGAATAATGTGTTAAACTTGATGAATATGTCTTTTTGATAAGCATTAAGTGTACCTCGTTTTTAATAATAAAGTATTGTAACTCGTGCTTCTAAGATTTAAGGCTTTCTATAAGTACAGACTATTAATTTTTTTTCTTCACATAAAATTGAAAATAATTCAGACGCCGTCAAGGTTAGTTGAAAGTAAAATCAGTGGTTTAAAGCATTTGTCAACAGTGTTACATGGAAAACTTTGTTTCACCTACTCCCATAAAGTGTCGGAAAATTAGAAGAATCCAAGAAGCATTTTAAATAGGCATAAAATCATGCTCTATCTATCTAGATTTTATAATTATCTGTAGATAGATTGTCTTTACGTGATTTGTCAATATAGCAATCGCTAGAAAAATTCAGTTAAAATTTTATGTAGGAAATCTGAAAAAATTTGAAATGAAGTTTTTATCAGTCAATAGTGTTTAGTCGAAAATTACTGTAGATGCATTGAAAACAATTGTGAATAATTTTACGTGAAAAAAAACTCCGGTAAAGTTTCCCATGGAAAAATTAGGAAAATTCGTTTTCCAAAAATCATTAGAGGCTAATTTTAAATAAAGTTTCTACTAATTTTGAAATGAAAAATCCAATTTTTCCAGATTTCCTACTGAGAACTTAAACTAATTTTTTCCAGCGACAACTATTGGTAAGTCGCACCAAAGCAGTCCATATACCCAAGCGTAACACTCTAGAGGAACACTTTACAGTAAGTTTCTCAATAAGGTTCTCTCGGCTTTTTTTGATTTGGTGAATTATATAATTCGCTAAGTCAATGCGTTTTGGCCTCATACGTAATGTATGAAGTTAGAATTGTATTTTTGTAGTTTGGTCGTATAGCTACCTAATTAGTAGACCGAACTTTTTGTTTTTGTACGAGCTTGTCAGTACGAAACCAAACTACCACAGAAAAAGTTGAAGGAAAATTTTCCTTTTTGGAGTCGGTACACTTTGTATTGACCTCGAGTTAAAGTACGGCGGGGATTTTGATCTTTCTACTTTATTTCTGGTAGATATATTTATACATGATTAGCCTCTTTATTTTTTCTGATTAACAAGACCAAAATGTTGTGAATGCCATTATTTTTAATATATTTTGTCTATAAAAAGCCGAAAGAATCTTATTGAGAAACTTTGGTGTGACTTACCAATAGCTGTCGCTGGAAAATAATTAGTGTTTCCGTGGAATATTTGGAAAAATTCGATTTCCAAAAATCATTAGAAACTAATTAAACGCTAATTTTAAATAAAGTTTCTACTAATTTTGAAAAATCGAATTTTTCCAGATTTTCCACTGGAAACTTAAACTAAATATATTCCAGCGACAGGCTATATTGGTAAGTCACATTAAAGCAGTCTATATACCCAGGCGTAACACTCTAGAGGCAAATTTTATCGAAAGATTCTCATGATTCTTGGAAAATTAAATTTTCTCAGATTTCCCATGAGAAAAATTAAACGGAATTTTTTTCCTCTTACTGACAAATCAAACGAATACAATCAAACTCCAGATATAACACTCTACACAAAGTTTGTTATGCTTTTTGAAATTTTCCCAGGCTTCCTACGGGAAAATTTATTTATTTTTGTATTTCCAACGATAGCTTTTGACAAGTCACATCAATTCAAACCATCTCCAGATATAACAGTCTAGAGGCTAATTTTATATCAATTTTCTACTGATTCTTGGCAAAAAGAATATTCCCAGATTTCGCTTGGAAAACTTCAACTGTATTTTTTGCCAGCGATTGCTACTGACAATCCATCTCCAAAGATAACAACACTCTAGGAAGATTTTATATCAATTTCAAATTGGTGTGAAGAGAGAGAGAGAGAGAGAGAGAAAGTTTTTTTAATCGTATGTATGGGTGCTTTACACTGTTAAACAACAGTTTTATGAGATAGACATACATATACAAGTGTATGAGATTTCGGAGGTTTATTTCTAATAATACATCATATATGAAGTTTGTAACAAAACATATGAGTGAAAAATTATATTGAGTTAAATACACATGTTAGTTTCTAGATCCTACTAGAAAAGGAAGATTTATTTTATATATTCGAAGCCACTGGTGGAGAACAATAGCATTTAGCGTCGTGAATCGAATGGTGTTTAACACGTTCCTCAGTGGTGTGGAGGCTAATCAAATCTGATTTTTTTGTTACGTTTTGTTTACGCACGATATTACTGATGGAGGGGAAATGGGGGTGTTAATGGCATCTTGCGCCAATTCCTTTGATATTCATGTTATTGGTTTGAACATAAATTACTCAAATGAGCAAAAGTGTTATGACGTAACAAAAAAATTTAAATTCGGTATTCCTGCCCACCGTTGAGAAATGTGGTATGCACCATAAAATTCAGGACACTTAGGGCTTAAGGCTATTAACCCCCGCTAATGGCATCTTGTGACAATCCCTGTGATATTAATGTTATTGGTTTTAACAATAAATTACTCAAACGAGCGAAAGCGCTATGACCTAACAAAAAAAATAAAATTTGGTATTGCTCCCCACCCTTGAAACATGTGGTATACATCATTTGATTCCGGACACCTAAGGCTATTATTCCACTTTAACGGCATCTTGCGCTAATCCCTTTGATATTCATGTTATTGGTTTGAACGTAAAATTACTCAAACAAGCAAAAGCGTTATGTCGTAACAAAACAATTTTAATCTGGGATTTCTTCCCATCGTTGGGAAGTGGTATACACCAGATGATTTACGTCACTTTATTTAAACTATTACTGCCAATCGTTCTCGAAAATTCGTGCCAAACAAATTCTACATCCTATTTTGTGTTATTTTCTTGTTATAAACTTCACACTTTAATATTTCACTCAAAATTCTTATTGGAATTTTGTTAACAGTGTACTTTCTAATACATGCTTATAATTTGTTATTTGTTATAAACTTCACACCCATAATTTTAAATATTTTTCGGAACGATGTATTGCCACTTAAAACTATTGTTAAATATCTTGAATGCTATCCATAGTAACATTCTGCTGAACACTATCGGGTGATCTTGACTATATTTGTTTTGTCGGCTAGAATAACGCGATCTACATTACCGACAGCCTGATTAAAAATATTAGAGTTATTGACACAAGTAAAGAACACAAGTTTATATGTTGTGTTTCTGCATGATATCTACTTAGCTGAACTATTAGAAAGTGACCGTCATTATGCCTAAATAATTATTTCTAGAAGGACATTGTACTAAATTTTCCATATTGTTCCCATGACAATTGGCATATTTACAATTATTATCAGTTTCGCACTACAATAGTTGCCAATTTTAGTATCATGTTTCATTTAAAACATTGAGTCGGTCTACCAGTGGGTTTCTGGTTAACATCACCCTTACATATAATGTGGTCGATAGTATTTTGGCGTTATCATCATAGTATTATTTTCTTGTTGACTAAATCAATTTGAGCAGGTTGCAGATTCAAACCTTTTAATTAGTGCACAATTATGCTTTTTCCCATCAGTGGTAATCTGCAGGGCCAATCTGACTATCACGTTTCTCTTCAAAATTTAAGAGAAAAACTCAATTTTCTTTGTTTACTAAACTAACTACAACGACATACAAATAAATTGCAATATTATTAGGGCCTTGTTGAATTGGTAGTCAAGTTCAGGTTGATTTGGATTTGTTTTGAGGTCACAGTTTGAAGGTAGCTTAACCGAGCCCTGTTAAAGTTAGCCGAAAGTTTCCAGCCGAAAGTAAAAATTCGATAATGCAGATTATGTTATTAACATTCCAGCCGAAAATAAACCATTTGGTGGTTGACGACCAAAAGTAAATAGGATAAAAGGATTGCAATAAAAACTTTTGTAAATAGTCTTACGTGGAAAATTTTGTTTAACCTATTCGTGGAAAATATTGGAAAATCAGAAAGATTCACAAAATTGGAATAAAATCAGCCTCTAGAGTGTTACGTCTGGAGAGGGATTGCATTGATGTGATTTGCCAATAGCTATCGCAGGAAAAATATTCAGTTCAAGTTTCCCGTGGGCAAATTCGAAAAATTCGATTTTCCAAAATTTTTAAATCACAACAATGCAATCCACCTCCAGACATAATAGTTTAGAGGCTGATTTTATACAAATTTTCTAATGATTTTTCGAAAAACGAATTTTCCGAGATTTCCCACGGGAAAGTTGAACAGAATTTTTTTATTCGATAGCTATTAACAAATCACATAAAAATGATTCAACTTCAGATATACACTCTAGCGGCTGATTTTATTCCAATTTTGTAGATTCTTGTGATTTTCCGATATTTTCCACGACTAGGTTAAACAAAGTTTTCCACGTAAGACTATTTACAAAAAAATTTATTTAAATCAATGTATCATATGTATTTACTTTCGGCTGATAACTACTAAATTTTTGATTTGCGGTTGGAATGCTAATAACATAATCTACATTATCGACATTTTAGTTTCAGCTGGAAACTTTCGGTTGGAATTACAAAATCTGCATTACCATTTCTTTACGTTCGGCTGGAATACCACAATCTACATTATCGACTTTTCACTTTTGGCTGACAACTTTCGGCTAACTTTAACAGTATCTTAACCGATAGCTTCCTAAAAATATTGAAGCCCTCTTATATTCATTCATATATTTTAAAGTACATATATAGGGAATTAAGTCGCAGGTCCTAAAAGCTTTATCTTCAAGATTTTGGGAAGATTTGATATTTTTGGTTTAAATGTGACCACTGATTAATCCAAAAACGTTTACCGATTTGGGTAAAACCGTCTCAAATTTGAAAGGGTTTGATTGTGCCAAATTTTAGCTAAATTACTTCATACAAATAATCTAGAATTTAGGGTATTAATAGGATGCGCAATTATTTTGTAATGGTTCCCCAATTGGTTGAACCACACATAGAATAATAATGAGCAGGGCACCATTTTCAACATGTGGACATCTATCAAAATCTATGTTTTCCTATATGGGGAATTTTTTTCACCTGCTTATACCCATTCGGAAATATTCCCAGTGTACCGAAAAAATTCCATAGCGAATTATGAATTTTGACAGATGTCCGCATGTGGAAAATGATTGTGAAATCCGAGAATAGGGCCCCAGGTACGACTTTCTATCATTAAAATACCAGGTTTTCTTTACTATTTGTCGTAATACTGCGATCTAAATATTTATTACGTACCATAACCTAGATTTACCGCCTTTATTTTTTTTAAATATCTCGGAATATTCATTGTAACTTTAATGATTCTTTGTATGACAGAATTGAAATATAAAGATTCTACTTTGGATTCAGCCGAAAGCCACAAGAAATTTTGTTTACTGCTTTAAACCATACCCTTATTTGTACACACGGTATACGTAGTAGGTATAAAAATCAAAAACCATAAAAATATCATAAAATCCCACAAATCCACTTAAAATAATTTCCAATATTATATTTACTATGGTAAATTCAGCATTTAAAACATTAACGAAAAAAGGTAATTATTGTATTACATACATACAATTAAATTGACAGTTGGATTATATCCTCTCTCGCGCGTCGACCTAATGTAAATGATGCGTGATGGATAAATTATTTTTGTTGGTTTGGGATGATGGGTATATACGAGTGTATTATTATGATATATTCAAAATACCACAAATTTCGAAGATTAAATACTTTGTGTGTTATTTTAAGAAACCGCACAGATGTTTTATGATTTTTTAATTTTTGATTTTTTTTTTTTTTTTTTGGTATTTATCGGAAATGAAATTAAATGAACATCATCGGATTGGTATTCCTTCTGAGAAGTATGTTGAAAATTTTTGATTAAATTAAATGAAAAATTGATTTAATTATGACATTTTGTGTAAATGTGTGTGTTTGTACCAAAAATGACATATTTCCGTCTTACATACTTAAGTAGACAAAAAATTGTATGATTAATTGGTTTCGCTCCAATATAATATACTCGTAATATAATCTCGTATTAAATATCCTGCTCCCTTAACACATAATACGAGTATTAAAGAATATTTGTATGAAATGAATGCGAAATGTTTCATAAATATACAGGAGAAGAAGAATGTTTTCACGCTTGATATCCTTTATCGTATACATTTTTATCCGCTTCGAAAACAAAATTAAAATATTCCTTTCTACAATAAACAATCTTCTTAAATGTTTTTATATTATACAACAAAAATAAATAATATTGATACCTTTTTATGTCTGTTTTCGATAGAGTCAACGCGACCTTAATCCCATAAATCATTTCGAACTGAAAAATACTCTCTCTCGTATATTAATAATAAAATCACCCTGTGTAAAAATCTTTCTTTTGTTATTATATTAAGAAACTTTTTGGTGTCCTTTTTTTTTTTTTTTTTTTTGTTGTTTAATTTTAAGATAAAACGAAATTTCGATCAAGCAAAAAAATAATAATTTCACTCGGTTGTATTACTCATCCCCATACATAGCTAGTACGATAGTTTTCAGAATAACAAATGTTTGAACCAGATTTGAAAACGAAAACAATATTCACATACGTATTGGAGAAAAGAAATCAATTTGGATGCTGGCAACGAACAAAAACAACAAACGATACATTTTTTTCCCTTTTGAACAATAGAAGTTGTCGGTCGATAGGTACCTGCGTTATGTCGTCACACCCCTGAAATGTTATGGGTCTCTCTATAATAGTCGATCGACATATGATTTTAAAGTCCTTTTTGTGTGCTGGCTTTGATTTTGACTTTTTGTAATTTAAAATAAATTTTTGTGTATAGGTACCAAAAGTTTTGATAGAATATTTCGGATTTGGTTTTTGTTTCTTTTTAGTTTTTGGGATTGGTTCCTAGAATTATGTATGTATGTACATTATACCAAAATATTTTCTAAAATACAAAACGAGAAATCCATTTTTTTTTTTTAAATTCATGAGAAAGTTTTTAATTTGAATTTTGAGTTTTGTTTTGTTTGAAGATTTTTTTTTTTTTTTTCATTTAGACATAATACGGACGGCAATAACTCGAAATTGATCTATTGGTCAACAATGTTATTTTGGATACATAAATAGTGTTAAGGGTAATTTATACAATTTTGGAACTTGTATTAGCTTTAATAAAATAACAAAAAAATATTTAATTATGTAAATGACAATAAATCGGTTTTCTTTCAAAATATTCGTAGATCATTAATTTTAAAGTTTGAAGGATTTTAAATTATTTTGACACTGTGTTTTGCTTTATCAACACATACGATGATTTGGCAAGATTTTGTGATGAACGATCGCAAGATAAGCGTATATATTAAAAAATCAACAAATCCAAATCGGAGATAATACTAATTGATAGATAAAGATGATCAAAACATTTATCATTGTAACTATACAGTGACATTGTAATTGGTGCTGGCCGTTTTTGGTAATATTGGCAAGATTTTTTGTTTAGTAACATTTTTTTCGTAAATCCGTTGCAGAGTGGAACAAAATCATAAAATTGCAGACTTCATAGAAAACGATTATTTTAATATTTTTACTTTGAAGTGGTACATCTGCTGAACCCATCAATAAACGTTAATGATGGGTGCGTACCATTTAAAAGGTAAATTTATTTTTTAATGCATTTTTTTCGGTAAAACATTTAGATCTAATTTTAGGTAATTTCACGACTTATGCAAAACCTTAATATTTTGTGGTTTTGCGACTTTGAGTTGACTTTTAAAAAAATATTACAAAATGTTAAAATCGTGACAAATATTTGGTATAGTAAACAGCTTCGTGAGCATGAATCCCAAGATGTTTATACAATTCCATTTCAGCCTTGATTTTATAGGAATTTTTGTTAAACTCGACTCACCGTAAAATTGGTGTAAGGATTCCGAGTTTTCAAACATTGTGCATAAGTTGCATAGGCTAAGCGTTTGAAACGAAAGTGTTTTTTTAAAACTGTCTATATATTAGTAAAAACTCCTGCGTTAAACGAAAAATGAACTTTATAAATGTTTATACAACAAAAATTTAAAATAATTTAATCAATAAATAGCAAAATAATTTATTTGTTTGACAAATTGTTACGCAAATCTAATATCAAATGGTTAATATTTCTTTTCGAAACAATTAGCAAATAAGAAACGATCTGCAAAGTAAATACACTAATTACAAAAATAAAGATAATAAAAGAAGTAACAAACATAGAAGTGAAGTTACAAGCTTAATTTTTATTATGAGCAATTAAAAAGACAAAGAAAAATATTTGTCATAATTCATTGTCAACAAACATCTATAAATTAAACAAAAATATTCTGTGATCCTAGAATTTTAAAAGCTATCCCAATAATAAAAAATACCTCCCTTATTTTTGCGAATCATCAGGGGCTTACAACTACATTTGGTACCTTATCATTCTAAACAAAAATTGGTTAAACAAAAAATTCTGTGGATTTGATCCTAGAGATTTTGCCAATTGGCCATATACATATTTAATGAAGTAACTAGAAGCCATCCCAATATCAAAAAATACCTCCCTCATTTTTGCGGATCGTCAGGGGCTTGCAATTTCGTTACACATAATCATCAAACATAATAAAAACGAATATACGTATTATGTACTTGTGAAGAGCTAATTAGGATATGGAACTTGTTGTTTCCCCACGGATTGTAATGAAATTCAACAAAGAAATGAACGATGGAATTGGGTTCCTTTGACACTTTGTGTGATTCTTTTTAAAATGTTTTAGTACCATAAAAATAAAACTTGGCATAGGTAGACCCATGTACATTGAATTTTATATTTAACCAATTATGGTTGGGAACGGTATGGCATAAAATAACGTAAGCCCCTGACTATCCAGAAAAGTAAGAGAGGTATTTTTTGATACTGGGATAACTTTTAGTTACCTTATCATGTAAGAGGCCAAACGGCAAAATCATGTCATTATTGTCATTAGGTCTGTCATTATTTGATTAAGCGCTTCGAATCTCTGATTTGTTTCTTCGCGATCGTGCTTGATGATGTTCACTGTCGATTCGATTATAGATATATGTTGCTGCAAAAGTTTATGGTGATGTTGTTGCTTTAGATTAAGATTTGCTATCCTTTCCATGTAGAAGTTTCCGGGACTTTGATCAAATAAGCCAAATAGCTCATTGGCTATGGTATCAACGAAGTCAAACGGTGATCTTTTTCGACGGGTTCTTTCATTTCTTCCTAACATATTCAGTATTTCGTTTTGCTCTTCTAAGTCGCGATATAGAGGTGCTGCATTTGGGGTGAAATTAATTCACAGTGAATCATATGTAGACTTGGGGTATGTTATACTTTTCCATAATTCGTTTGGCTGCGATCAAACTGCCTTAACCAATTTTGTCAAAGTAGATGCCTGGATGAGACGAGAACTTGGATATATTGTCATTTGATGTTGTTTCTGATGCCACCATTCCTAATATACAGAATATTGACAGCGTGTACAGCAAGAGGGGTTACTCGTCTCTGTGGTGGCTTTTGTGCTTCCATCTGGTTTGAAACATCTGTGACCATGCCGTGTTGATCTGTCGCTTGTGGCTCGTATGCTTGTAGAACGTATGTGTGTTTTAACAATTTTACCTCTTACTCATTTTGTGGGAGGCAGATTGTCTTCAATTAAAAGGACAAGATTGCCCACTTGCATTTGTGGCCTTGATTGTCTTCGTAAATATTCATCACTCCATTTTTTCCAAAAATCTTCTTTCAGTTTTTGTAGCATCTGCCATCTTGACAAGTGATGTATGTTTGAATTTGCTAGATTTTCTTCTGACAATGCAGTCAATGTTGATCCGATTAAAAAATTGCCCGGTGTTTTAGCACTTCAAGGTCTGCTATATCATTGGGCATTGGACATATGGGCCTTGAATTTAGAATGACCTCTATTTGATTTAACAGTGTTGATAATTCTTCATAGGTCAGCGTTTCATTTCCCGTGATCTTCTTTAGGTGGGCCCACCAAAATGGGATGATGTTGCTAATTCGCTGAAGTTAGCTGTTTTTTGTATCCTTTTTTGCTGATTATTAGCTCCAACAAAATTCATACCATCGTCACTATTTATATGAGTAAGATCCGTTACTGTTTCTACATGTATTTCTTTGGTTGATAAGCAAACGAAGATTACAATGTATGCCTTGTAAGTTTTACCTGATCTGCCTTTGGTTGTTTTTATTTGGACGGGACCTGCATAATCCACTCCGGTATGTGTAAATGGTCTTGTTGGCTGAACTCGTGCGTATGGTAGGTTTCCCATCAACTGGTTACTTCCTGGCTTGATTTTGAATCTGTGGGATACAATGGATTTTGAAATCACTAATTTAGTTGTAGTTCTGCCTCTTATAATCCAATACATTTTCCGGATGTAAGAGAGGGTGAATTCAATTCCTCCATGCATCATTTTCAAATGTGCCTGATTGATTAAGTTTTTACTAAATTGGTGGTGGGCAGGAAGTATGGCTGGATATTTCTCTTCGTAGCTTATACTACTCATAGAATTCTGTCTGGATCCAGAAATGGATTTAATGACAATAACTTGCTGTTTTTTAATCTATTGGATTGTTTTTCATTAGCTGAGTTATTTCCTTGTTGTAGCAATTTCGTTACTCAACCTTTGACGCCTCGGGTACTGGACTATACCTGAATTCACTTGTTGATGCGTCTGTGTCAGTGTTGTTGATCTCCACAGATGGAGTGATGCTATGTGTTCTTTTAAATTGTATGGTGCATCTGCTGGTGGAAGTGGTGTGGATGGCAGCCCCGGATCGTTTAGCCGTTGTCGCATTTCATTTATTAAGTTTTGGTAATTATCTGCCACATTTTGCCTAGCCTTGTAGTACTGATCTGTTGACTTCAGTCGTGGTTGAAATTCTCTTATTAAATTTTACTCCTTGTATAGCTTCTTCAAAGCTGCTATTTTTTTTCCAGATATGTTTTTGTTTTCCGTATTGCTTCACATTTCTAATAATTTGAGATGAGCAGCTCCATTTCTTCTGCGGCTTTTGTTTTTGTTTATGCAATAGCTGTTCCCATGGTTGAAGTATGAGTGTCTGTTTCACGGTGCATTTGTTTGGAATCCGCCGGTTGTTGTTTTATGGCTCGAAGTTAATTGTATTTTTCAGCGTCAGGATAGTGCTTCCTTAACTCTGGATGTGTATTTATTTTATGAAACACACTAGGTGCTGGTTGTCTTACAGCTTGATATGGCCGGTTGTTGTTTGGTGTATTTTGTTGTTGCCAGTTTTAATCTAACAAATATTGTGCATAGGTTGTAAGACTAAGCGTTTGCTTGATTAGCGAAATTATCTAATTAAGTTACCGCTGGTGGGATTTAATTAGAAGGAGAATTAGAAACTACTCTTTTGGTGATTAAGTTTATTCTGACTTGTTTTTTAGAAACTGCTTAAGTAAGTTTTTATAATTCGCTTTATGCAACCTATGCGATTTTTCTGGAAACAATTTTCTTTGTTTATTATTTAAAATTTAAATGATGACTTGACAAATAAGCTCTGTTCACAGGTGAAGTGAACAAAAGTTGATTCCATATATCAGTGCCAGTGATTTATTCAACCGCCGCGCCTGATGTGCTTATTCGCAACGCGTTTTACTCATTCTACGTGTTTTGCTCTTTAAATTTGCTGTATAGCTGAGTGCTTTAAGCTAAACCTGTTTTCCAAAGCGCAGTGTTACAAGAGTACTAGGCATTTTGTTAAGGTTATTTTCGAAACTTGAATTTGAATCTGGATCATAGCTGAAAATATTTGAATTCCTATTAAAACAATTTCCCACCTTTCGTGTTCAAATTATGGTTAGAAGGGTAATTTAAAGGGAAAGGAAAGATTATTATGGTAGGGATTGCACAATAAGATTAAATTTAATTATTCACTTAATGTTCAAACGATCCTTCCGCAAAGAAGATTCTCGTTTAATTCTACGTCAACATTTTGACAACCGATAAAAAATAGTTTTTATCGAATTTATCTGGAAAAATATCTTATATCGGCCGACATAACGCGGTTAATCAATAATCGAAATTATAATCTCTAATTTGACGTTAATAGAGGACACTATAATTTTAATTTGTTGCTTATTATTTTTGGATTCGAGTAAATTCTTCTCTGTTCGGCAATTTTTTGTGCTACATTCAATTTTTCTTCATTTTCATAATAAGAGTCTTTAATCTCTCGTTGTCTGACGTATACAGACGGTTATCACATCAAGTAAGCCTACTTGCTATCACGTTGACAAATTTAAACTGTAATCTTATGCTTAAAGTTATACTGCTGCTAAGCAATATTATACTACAGTATGATCGCTCTGGAAGTTTTTCATTGTTCTCAACGACGGAGGAGGGATTGAAAACTAATTTTGTGTTTTCAGTTATCGATGAAAGAAAATAATGGCGCACTTCACGAACGTATAATTTTTTCTATTTTCCATAAAAAATAATCCTTCTTTCTTTTTTTGCGGTTTTAGTTGGCAGTTTTAGGTCTTTTACCTTGCATAGCTACGGAATAAAATTATGACAAACTAATACCAGTGTCATAGCTACATTTTCCGAACCCCCTTGTAACAATTTTCTTGGTCACCTAAAAATGTTTCTTGCACCTATGAACAAGCTAACGTGAAATAAAACCTAAATCTTTTTGTTTTAACACATAAATTTGTTTGACATCGTATTTTAATTAAAATCTTAAAATTATTTTGGTTCTTAATTTTAATTTAATCATTAGATAACAGTTTCTAGTAATTTTAATTATTTTTAAATTTTACTATCGTAAAAAAAAAATTCTTAACATTACTACTTTATATAGTTCGAAAATGTTCGAAAATTGTAAGAAAAGTTTAACAAAATCATCAAATTTGTGTTTTTAAAACTTAAGAAAATATTAAAATGTTTTGGCGGCAAAATAATATTTCTCAACTTCACTTAGTTTCAAAAGCTTAGCAAATATCACGACGGATGCTCTATAATTTGCAGCACAACTTACGGATTTGAAAAAATGTCACCGCAAATTTTATCATTGAGCAGTCTTGTTTGAAGGAGAAAAAAGAAACAAAATTTCGAGCAGATGAAGAAAATAAATAAGACTGGATTTATTTTTTAGCGTATTTACCTGAGACATTCACAACAACAATTGCACTAAACAAACCATGAGAGGAATTAAACAAATCCAAATTTTATTTGGACTTATTTAAATCTTTTTACCCCCTTTCTTAATTTTTGTTGTTTTTTTGGCTTTACTTTGAGCACACAGTGTTAAGTACACTGTTAGTTTTACACAACTGTGCAGTGCTACGTACATTGTTTGCTTTCTTTCACCGATGGAAAATAAATCGAAGGAGACAAGGAAAATATTATGCATTGAATCGCACATGCGAATTATTAAATAAGCCTACTGTGTAAAAAACGGTGTAGTTGATGTGCTAACGTATAAGGCGCTGTCATATGACAAGAAAGACACTATGGATGGTAAATGTATTTTATTAGATGTCGCCCATTTTCGGTTGAATCTGTTTATTTGTGAAAATTATGAATATAAATATGTGTAAATAAATAAACCGCCATTTATCTGTAACCTTAAAAAACCTAGAAATAATTTATTGTAATTTCCAACCTTCTTTATTTTTTGAGACGTGAAATTTTGAGTGCAACAGTGGTTTTTAAATAAAATAAAATCTGAGCTTCTAAAGTGAAATGGCCTGTGTTAATTTTGCTTTGATTGATAAACAAAAAAAAAAATCATAAAGCTACAAGCGGTGTGTTATTGTCAGTGGACAATATTGTCACATTGTAATTGGTAAGAGAGTATCAAAAAAAAAAAAAAAAAAAACAGAAAAGTGTTGTAGATTTGTTTTGTATTTTGTGCGTTGTTTCATGTTGTATTTTTATTTTATTTTGGTTGAAAAAAGTGTGTGTGTATATAAAGCATGTCGTATTGTGAGTGCTACGGTATTTTAAGTAATGGCGAATGAACCTATTTTGTTTAATATAAAATGATGATCTACGAGTGTGAGGTTTTCCAGACATTCCAGAGGTTTGTCAATGTATTAGCATTGCACTGAAGTGTGATTTCAAAGAGGGTACTTTTGTAGAACTTTTAATAAATGAACGAATCGTATGGATTAGGGCTTTAAATTAAGTAATAGAGGCCTATTCTATATGCTAGCCAAACCTTTGTTATCATTGTTGGCAATGGCCGATATTGGTCCTTGAGAAAAAAAAAATTGTAAAACTTTTATTAAATAAACGATTCGTAGGGATTAGGGTTTTTAACTAACGCCCTGGACAGTTTTAAACTTTTGAACATTCAAACTTTTGAACTTTTAGACTTTTGGCCTTTTGAATTTTGAGCTTTTAAAATTATAAACTTTTAGACTTTTGAACTTTTAAACTTGTAAACTTTTAAACTTTTAAACTTTTATTAGACTTTTATTAAACTTTTGTTAAACTTTCATTAAACTTTTGTTAAACTTTTTGTTACACTTTTATGAAACTTCTATTAAACTTCTGTTAAACTTTTGTCAAACTTTTGTTAAATTGTTATTAAACTTTTATTAAACTTTTGTTAAACTTTTGTTAAACTTTTGTTAAACTTTTGTTAAACTTTTGTTAAACTTTTGTTAAACTTTTGTTAAACTTTTGATAAACGTTTATTAAACTTTTATTAAACTTTTGTTCTTTAATTAAACTGTTGTTAAAGTTTTATTAAACTTTTGTTAAACTTCTATTAAACTTTTGTTAACATTTTATTAAACTTTCAAACTTTTGAATTTGCAACTTTTAAACTTTTAAACTTTTAAGCTTTTAAACTTTTAAACTTTTAAACTTTTAAACTTTTAAACTTTTAAACTTTTAAACTTTTAAACTTTTAAACTTTTAAACTTTTAAACTTTTAAACTTTTAAACTTTTAAACTTTTAAACTTTTAAACTTTTAAACTTTTAAACTTTTAAACTTTTAAACTTTTAAACTTTTAAACTTTTAAACTTTTTAACTTTTAAACTTTTAAACTTTTAAACTTTTAAACTTTTAAACTTTTAAACTTTTAAACTTTTAAACTTTTAAACTTTTAAACTTTTAAACTTTTAAACTTTTAAACTTTTAAACTTTTAAACTTTTAAACTTTTAAACTTTTAAACTTTTAAACTTTTAAACTTTTAAACTTTTAAACTTTTAAACTTTTAAACTTTTAAACTTTTAAACTTTTAAACTTTTAAACTTTTAAACTTTTAAACTTTTAAACTTTTAAACTTTTAAACTTTTAAACTTTTAAGCTTTTAAACTTTTAAACTTTTAAACTTTTAAACTTTTAAACTGTTAAACTTTTAAACTTTTAAACTTTTAAACTTTTAAACTTTTAAACTTTTAAACTTTTAAACTTTTAAACTTTTAAACTTTTAAACTTTTAAACTTTTAAACTTTTAAACTTTTAAACTTTTAAACTTTTAAACTTTTAAACTTTTAAACTTTTAAACTTTTAAACTTTTAAACTTTTAAACTTTTAAACTTTTAAACTTTTAAACTTTTAAACTTTTAAACTTTTAAACTTTTAAACTTTTAAACTTTTAAACTTTTAAACTTTTAAACTTTTAAACTTTTAAACTTTTAAACTTTTAAACTTTTAAACTTTTAAACTTTTAAACTTTTAAACTTTTAAACTTTTAAACTTTTAAACTTTTAAACTTTTAAACTTTTAAACTTTTAAACTTTTAAACTTTTAAACTTTTAAACTTTTAAACTTTTAAACTTTTAAACTTTTAAACTTTTAAACTTTTAAACTTTTAAACTTTTAAACTTTTAAACTTTTAAACTTTTAAACTTTTAAACTTTTAAACTTTTAAACTTTTAAACTTTTAAACTTTTAAACTTTTAAACTTTTAGACTTTTAAACTTTTAAACTTTTAAACTTTTAAACTTTTAAACTTTTAGACTTTTAAACTTTTAAACTTTTAAACTTTCAGACTTTTAAACTTTTAAACTTTTAAACTTTTAAACTTTTAAACTTTTAAACTTTTAAACTTTTAAACTTTTAAACTTTTAAACTTTTAAACTTTTAAACTTTTAAACTTTTAAACTTTTAAACTTTTAAACTTTTAAACTTTTAAACTTTTAAACTTTGAAACTTTTAAACTTTTAAACTTTTAAACTGTTAAACTTTTAAACTTTTAAACTTTTAAACTGTTAAACTTTTAAACTTTTAAACTTTTAAACTTTTAAACTTTTAAACTTTTAAACTTTTAAACTTTTAAACTTTTAAACTTTTAAACTTTTAAACTTTTAAACTTTTAAACTTTTAAACTTTTAAACTTTTAAACTTTTAAACTTTTAAACTTTTAAACTTTTAAACTTTTAAACTTTTAAACTAACGGCTATGGTGGGTATGTAAGTTAAGTTCAGAATAAATAGATTTGATGCTCAGAATAAAGGAATCGTTAAGGATTTAAATTCTGAACTATACCGGTATTGTCTTGGGGAGCGATCATGTTTGGATACATGATTGTTATGATCTTGTAAACAGTAATTTTTATTTTTTGATTAAGGTATGAATCTTTATGGTTCTTCACTTGGAAATAATAATTACTCTTCAGCTTAAAGTTTGTTAATTTAGGGAGTTTCCACATTGTAATAACAATAATTTGCATGCAACATTAATTTGGTTGACCTATTTTATTTTATTTTATTAATATTCCTAAATTCAAGTCATTAACCGCTGAAAGCAGATATTAATAATTTACAATTATGAATAAATGGTTATTTAATGAAGTAGTGAGTCTAAAGAGTGGTGAATAGTCGATCATCCGCTGCACTTGCAATGGAAAGAATGATTTGGTGACCTTGAAATGCATAACTATACTATATAAATGGAGTTTCTACTAATTTATTTTTCACTAACATGTTTTATTAATAATAATATTAACTGTAATTATTTTCAGGATGTAGAATTAGGGAGGGCACATTGGAATGATTTAGATATGGTCAGCTATCGACCGTTATGTTATTAGGCGTTGGTTGAAATTATTGTGGTTGGGACAACAAATGTTTAATTTGGGAGTATGGGTGTGGTTAACTAATTATTTAATTAATTACATTAGCAAGTGGAGATTACATGGGTTTAATTCTGAATATGATAAGATGTTAATATTGGAATAATTAATAAAAGAATTTAATGTAGGACACCAAAGTTGCTACCTACCGTGTTGTCATTGTGCTGTCATACAAAACTAACTATCGGCTTTATTAGGTGTCTGTAACCGGGCCGAGTTTGTCCTCACTAACATTACTTTCCCATACCTCGATTTTGTTATATGTAAAAAGGTGTACGATGGCTGCCTGGCCAGGGGCGGATATCATACTATCAGACTTATGTGGTTATCGATGTTGCGCCTTTCTTTACGGGGTGAATATTGCTATGTTTGGCTTCGTGAAAAACTGAGTATGATGGTACGTAACATGGGTATAGTGGTGTGGTATTCGCATTTATAATACGGGAGACTTGCTTAATGCTTGATCGTACATTGAAATCAATCAATCAATCAAATTCCAAACCTTCTTTATTTTGAAAAATTTCTTAGGTTTTCTTGTAGTGTATAGTTGGACGTTTTCTTATTCAAGAGATTTTATTTAAATTCTCAAATTGGTCATGCGATACATGTCCTCGAAACGAAAGCTTATTCAAAAAAAAAATCTTTGCCGTCCTACTTTTAAAAATTTTTCGTCCTAATTTTTTTAGAACCTAATCGACTAAACTGAATTTTATTTTTTTTGTCCGACTTTTTTTTAGAAAATTTTCGACTCTCGTAAAAAAACCAATAAAACGCCACTTTCCTTGGTACTTAATATTTTTTGGACGATGTGCCTAACATTTTGAAATGGCAAAGTTCAGGAGCATTTTCATTTTGAACCGCGACAATTTGTTTGTATAATAACCACTAACTAAAGTTCCTAATTAGTTAGGTGTATAGATTGTACGTCGATAAATTATCCAAAAATAGTGGAAAACAATTTTCCTAAACATGCAGTGTAAATTTGCCAAAATTCAAATAGTTCACATAGGTCAAAACACCCTCAAAATAAAAATAAAATTTTCATTTTCAAACCCAAATATCACTACGAAACACAAGAGATTAACGTACAAAATTGGAGGTTATGAACTTACCATCCATCCAATTATTGTACAAATAAAAAAAATTAAAATTCGTTGTCATTCCTATGCTATCCTCGATCAATAGACGTAAGCAATAATATGCACTTTGTACGAAGCAATAAATAAATCAATTCGGAAAATGTTGTGCTTCATCTAATTTTTTTGTGATAACCCAAAATGAAAAATAAAATAAAAATATGTTCTTCCAAGGAATTATCTATCTCTCGTATATTACATTTTACATATAGCATTCCTATATATGTATGTATGTACTACTCGAGATAGAAATTTATTTGTACGAATAAAAAACCTCCTAAAATCAGTATTTATACGAGCATACAGTTGTTGTATATAGACACAATACGTATACACGAAGTATATATTTAAACATATTTACAATTTTGATTTGACATGTAATGCACATAAAATTAACGAGAAAACTCTAAGTTAAAACGAATATAAATCTCAATCTATCTAAATGAAAATAAAATTCTAATTTTCTTTATTTTTCCCCAAAACCAACAACTACCAATTTCAATGTTGTATATACCATATACGTTGTATACACATATCCATATAATACAGTTTATGTACATAGTAGAAAATAGAAAAAAATATTAAACCTGTATCATTTGACAAAAATTTATTTTCCACACAAAAATTAAAGACAAATACACAAAAACAAAAAAAAAAAAGAAATTTTCCAAATGAGATTTTTCCATTTTCCACATATGAGAAAATTGTTCTACATAGATTAAAAAAAAAAAATACAGCAAAATATATATAATAGATAGGAAAAACAGTAAACTGTCATCTCATAAATCTACCTCGTTTCAACCCTGTCGTTTTAGATTTTCTTTTCAAGGGTGCGTTATTCTCTCTACATACACTTTACCAAGGATTGGATATGTGTAGCTGAAATTTATAAAATAAAAAAAAAAAACACAAAAATGCTGTACTGTCTGTCTGTTCCTTTTAGGTTTTCGTTACATTGCTTTATTGGTTTTAGAACACAAAAAAAATTAAAACTCGTTGAATTATAGCCAAACATTTTATATGTACACATTATAACCAAATCAAGCCATATACTCTCCTTTGAGATACCGATCAATTTTAATCGTATTAAAAAATATTGTCAACCTGATCGATCACAAATCGGTCTTACGTATACATTTCTTTCGATTTCGAATATTTTAATTAAAATCCGCAGGTGTCTGTAAGCAAGGTATTGTCGCGAGCAGGTAAATTTTATTCATGTAGACGACACCTTAATTGCGGATGGTCATTTTTAATGCGCCCGTATATACTTAATCCCTCTTACAATTTGTTATAATCGCATATGAATGAAAAATATCCTTTATATCAAAAAGGATTAAAAAAAATAATAAAATGAGAAAAATGAGTTTCGAATTTTTTTTGTGAGAAATTTAAATTTCATCGATGCTATTTTTATTGGAGGATGAAATTTTATTTTATTTGGTTTATACCCAGGTGCACTGTACTTCAATAAAACCTTTATTGTACAGCTGGTTAAGAATATATGTTTCTCTATAATACTATGGACATCGAATTCGCCTTGTTTCCCAGAGATTCGGTCTATAAAAAACTCTTTAAAAAACTTTTTTTGGAACCTATTATCAAATACTTTAGTCCTTCGAACATTTCGTGCGAAAATTTTCAATCTTAAGTTTCTTTTGTTTTTTATGCTCGTACACTTTAAATGGTGTAATTCATACCATAAGGTATTCTACATGTGTAATCAGCGGCTTATGATAACTAAAATGAGTTAAACATATTTTTTGTATTAACTGTATCCATATATCTCGTAAAAACTGCATCTATATAGTTGTTCCTTGTTTTGTGGTTGCTTCTGTAGGATTATTGGACATAATCAAATCGAATTTTACTTTGAGAAAGTCAATTAATGGAGCTGATGTCCACCAATAATTATCGGGATTTTTTCTAGATTTTAATTTAGTATCGACGCCACCTCAACTGAGTATGGTAAGAGTGATCTATGAATAAATCTAATTATTTCATCGATTTTTTGATTGGGTGATATTATAAATAGATACTAAAAAAAATAACCTGCCCATTTTCTATACTACATTTAGCTGCACAAATATCTCCTCCGGAATTGGCTTGCACTCCTATTGATTCAGGATGATGTAAATTAATCTCCATTGAAGGTGTTAGTATACGTGTATAATATCGTTATTATTTTTGTAAATAGATACATCGCCGCTCTTACATTAAAACGTTGATTTAGGTATAGGAATGTCTTCATCATTATTACTCCATGTTTCTGATAAGAGAAGAATGTTGAAATTATGAGCCACATTAACAATGATATAATTTTTATGATGGCTCGTAAACTTTGTATATTAAATGTATATATTGATAAACCTGGCCTGGTCTAGATAAATTTCACTAACTCTGATTCTAATGTAACTAATGAATTTAATGCCAGTCGTTCAAACTAAAATTTTAACGGAAGAAGTGACAGTGATAAAATGTATAATTTTTTTATTGTAGTCACTCTGGACAAAGCAACATATAACAATTGTTGAGGATGATTTTCCTCGTACTCGTAAACAATTTCTTCAAAAATTCTTTCTTGTGAAATATGACAGGACAATGGTTCCGCCATATATATGGTACTCCATTTGCATTAATGTTTTGTTGTTTAATATATCCAGCAGCTTTCGTCCTTAATTTAACACCGCTTTTATTATTTGGAAAAGTTAACCAAACACGAGTTACTTCTTGATTTTCGTTCTCTTCTGAATAAATTAATTTACCCACTGCACATTTGCAAGGCCATCAGATAGATTAATATTTGTAGTTATGATGTAGTATTTATCAATTACAAAAATTGTTTTCAAATGGTAGTCGGCCTGCGTCTAACGTACTTTATTTATGACATATTTGTCGAAGTGATGCTAATTTTTCTACATTATTATATCCTGTATAGTCATCATTTGCAATTGAAGTGTGTTTCGCTTCACCCAGTACTTTGTTGTTCTAAGTATTTACAGATTAATTTGAATAGAATAACCGAATACCGTGAGGGTACAAATCTTTTACGTCCTCAACACAAAAAGAATCGTGTCTGAATCAGAGACAATTCATCCTTAGTCAGTGCATTTCCTATTTTCGTTAATGTATTAGAAAACTAAATATTACACTGTCGTATTACTTATGTCCGCCATAAAATTGGTCCGCACATTCTTTGTTTTGGTTGTTGTTGTATATTGGTGGTGCTCTAACTGAAGGTAGTTGACACAAATCCACATAATTAAAATTCTGTCGTATATGTCGTAATACCTGGAATAGCAAAATATGTTCGGGATCCACTACTACGGGAATGAGGTCACACTTGAAACTGAACAATATTATTTTGGAAAAATAATCAACGAATCTGAAACCGACAATTAAACTATACGGAAAAAGTCAATTCAACTGAAAGAATTTTAGATTTTTGCCGTCCAAAATCTGTGGGCTATAGCCCAGTTGATTTTCAATACAATCGAATTTTCTATGAAATGTTTAGAAATATTCGAGCAATCCAAATGCAAGTTGGCTTGATAAATACAGATCCTGAAGCCTATTGATAGAGCTATTGAACAACGTAATCGGAGCATTTTAAATTTTTGCCGTCCAAAATCTGTGGGCTATAGCCCAGTTGATTTTCAATACAATCGAATTTTCTATGAAATGTTTAGAAATATTCGAGCAATCCAAATGCAAGTTGGCTTGATAAATACAGATCTTGAAGCCTATTGATAGAGCTATTGTCCAACGTAATCGGAGCATTTTAGATTTTTGCCGTCCAAAATCTGTGGGCTATAGCCCAGTTGATTTTCAATACAATCGAATTTTCTATGAAATGTTTAGAAATATTCGAGCAATCCAAATGCAAGTTGGCTTGATAAATACAGATCCTGAAGCCTATTGATAGAGCTATTGACCAACGTAATCGGAGCATTTTAAATTTTTGCCGTCCAAAATCTGTGGGCTATAGCCCAGTTGATTTTCAATACAATCGAATTTTCTATGAAATGTTTAGAAATATTCGAGCAATCCAAATGCAAGTTGGCTAAAATTAGCGAAATGCGCAGCTAAAAATGAAATTTCAATCCATCAAATAATATCGTTCGACGCAATCGTTGGTTTTGTCATAGTACGTAGTGCCTAAAATTGAAACATCTATATTGGGAATCATATGCGTTTCAATTCCTGACAGGGCAGTTATTATGAAAAAAAAAAAAAAAAATGCCAATAAATTAAGCGCAAACAGCTTGGAATAATCATGGAAATAGATTTAGTGGTTAACGATTTATTTTATACTAGCGTTGGCGTACAATTCGAGTATGCTAATGATGAATTTATTCAGGATAATATTGAATTAAATAATTAAAACGAATTACAATTTATAGATGATAATAATTTAATTTTTGTGAACTACGGTTTATCAAAGTAAGGCTAAGGACATTCCTGTATTTAACCACAAGGCTATTAATAAAGTTTTATTTCAAACCCAAAGTCCTCAAACCTCAAAATCTGGGATTACAAACAATATATTGCAAAATTATATTTTGGATCAGGAAAAAAGAAAGTTATGGTTATTGCTGGATTGTAAGACAAAATGGAACTCGTTAGTTCCCATGCTAGAAGGTAGGCTCCCGTGCGAGTAGGTATATAAATTTATGTTAGATATAGTTTAAGAGCTACTAACACAAATTTAAGTTTGTGATTCAATGATTGCGAGATAGATGAATGTGAAGGGTCTTGCTTCGATTTAAAAAAAAAAAAATGAATACCACCAAACCATTAGAAACGGGTTTAACTTACTTGAGACTAGTAAAATTAGAAGCCGCGGATTGGAGAAACTTTACAATACGATAATTACCATTAGACCAACATCCACAGCAAGTGAACAAATTTTTTCTGTGGCAGGAAATTTTAGCACCAAGATTAGTTCCAATTTGAAATTTAAATCTTTTAATTCTATGGTAGTTTTAAAATACTATTTTTGAAACAATAAAAACTAAACGGCGTGAATAATTTATCGAATTATCGCTTGGTGAAAATTCGATTAATTTGGATACCATAGATCTTTGTATGTAGTAGAATCAATAAAAATTCTCGTTACATTTAGTAAGATTCGTCATCCTAAATGATGCCAGATCTGTTAAAATCAAAATTTACTTATGTAAAATGTCAGCACTAGTAGCATCGAGTAGTCTGAATTCGGCCTACTTAAATTTGGTTGGTTGACTCAATTTTTATATTGAGTTAAACATGTAAACTATAATTTAGTTAAACTGACAGATTATTTTTAAATATTTTTTGTATCTTTAGTAATGGTTAAACAACAAATTCACCGGCTGAGTAAATGGTATATCCCGAAATTTTATAACTCTCAAGCTAATATTGTTCAATCCAAACCTCAGATAGAAGAATGATTTGCAGCAATATTATCAAGAAGAGAACAAGGTTTGATTTACTCTTCAACTCGTTGTTAGACGAAGATAGTGTATTGGATTTTGTTGGTTGGGTCGCACTCCTATAGAAAAGGGTGACTTCGGGTTTTCTTGGCATTTGGAAAATAAACGCAAATACTTGGCTGGTGCTCGAATAAATTTTATGAAGTTCATCCCACCTTGGTTGGTGGTTTAGCAGACAAAGAAATCAAATAAGATTAAGAATTTAGGGTTTGAGAGTTGCTAGCTTTGTATTAATTTTAATTGTCTATTGGATGGATTTCGTTGAGTTGGTGGCTTAAAAGTTACTTAGAAGAAAATTGGAAACTGTAAAAAATGGTATAATAGGTTAACAATTAATTTTTTTTTTAAATGACGCCATTTATTTTTATCGTTCACGCTAGTTTCTAAAGTAAAACTAATTGACTATAATTTAAGCTAAATATTGATGATGCTTTTAAATTAGTAATCAATTACAAAATTTCTAAAACTATTATACTAATAAAATAAAATCTTTTAACGACCTGTTGAAAATCCGTTAAATAGCCGCGATTTAATTTCAATTTTATCTACTTCACAATTAATCAATTTTCAATAAATTGATTTTTATTTTTGTATACAACTAATTGTGATAAAACTGATAACTTACATACATATACATACATACATTTTTCGGTTTTTTTTTGTGTAGCTGTACTGTAATAAAATAATATTAAAATGACAAAAAATTACGACACACCAAATAATAAAATAAAAATTAGGAATGCGCTCGTGTAATTCTTTTCGAATTTTTTTTGTTTTGTTGGAAATTGAAAATTCAAATGTACATAAAACTGATAAAAATTGAATATATTTTCCATCAATGTAAAAACATAAAATTGAATATATAAATACAATGTATCGCGAACACAACAATATAACTAAAGCATTTTGTACATACATTTATGTGCAAATTTATTATTTTATGGTTTTTGATGTTATTTGATGACGATGATGATAATTGAAATAATTTTATTTCAATTTTTATGATTGAGAAAATTGTTATTTTCCCATCGTCGTGTTTTGTGTTCAACGATATGAGCTCGTTCCATAATTGCAGGAAACTATGTATTTAGTAAGTTAACCAAATTTTAATTTTTTGGTGTGGTTATAATCGAAATATAGGTTTGTGCCATTTTTAAATGCTGAATATTAAAAACATGCAATTTTAATCTATTTATGGTTTTATGTGTGATAAATTTATCAATCAATACGCTTTTTTTGGTGGGATAATTTAGAAATACAAAAATAAAACAGTTTGGATTAAAATAAAAATTGTGTGATTGTTTTGGCTAGTATTTGTGACGTGTGCCGGTGATTTATTTTTAATATGTTTGGTGCTTAATTGTGGGACTTCGATCAGTTATATTAGGATTGATAAGGAAAGTCGATATTACTTTAAATTTTTAAATACATTTCATTTCTACTATGTAGGAAATATTTAAAAGTTATTGTATTTGTAAGGCGTATTCGTTGAGAACGATTCTATACTCAAATATGTATTACCCAAAGCAGCGTTGTTGTGTTGTACGAGATAGGCGTGTTTTTGTTAAAATATAATTATATTAAAATTACTAAAATAAAGAATCTGCACTCAGAATAAATATGATTCACCTAATCATAAAAGTACATGCATGATTAAGAATATCATACCTTGATATAAATCCGATCATTTGTGATGTTAAATTTAATAAAACTATATGATGAGATATATCTTATATAATATGAGTAGGTTCACTATGATTATGACTGGAATTAACCCAAAAAATTTAAATTACTATAATAATTATAAAGGCAATCACTCAATTCTGATAGAGGTTAAAATATAAATTAATGAAGTGTATCAATAATATGATAAAGGTTATCATAGCACACCTAATGTTTTACCAGTTTATTGCATTATATATATACTCGTATATATATGTATATATATATATATATATATATATATATAAATATATATATATATATATATATATATATATATATATATATATATAAATATATATATATATATATATATATATATATATATATATATATATATATATATATATATATATATATCTAATATATATATATATATATATATATATATATATATATATATATATATATATATATATATATATATATATATTTATATATATATATATATATATATATATATATATATATATATATATATATATATATATATATATATATATATATATATATATATATATTTATATATATATATACATATATATATATATATATATATATATATATATATATATATATATATATATATATATATATATATATATATATATATATATATATATATATATATATATATATATATATATATATATATATATATATATATATATATATATATATATATATATGTATATATATATGTATTATGGTGCACAAAAAAATCTTTGTGCCGAGAATGCTATTTCGCCGGTCAAAATATGAAAGTAGGTTCAAAATAATAAATTTCTAGTTGAAAAAAAAAAAAATTTGAAAAATTAAAAATTTGATGGTGCTTAACGCAGAAACGTGCAAAAAAAATCGAAAATTTGCCAAATTCTTGCTAATAAAATATAAATCTCACACACGTTTTCCAAAAAAAAGGAACATACTATATTCTGAAGAAAAATTGTTAGAACTATTACAACCACAAAAAGTGGTGTTTTGTTATCATTATAGGTTGTTCTGAGCAATTTTTTGTAAAATTTTATGACTTTTTTCGCATTTTCTGTAAAAAGCTTTGCAAGTCGAGGAAACAACTTGTTTTTTTAAATACGAAAAATAGACGTTATTTTAGAGCACTTAGTAACCTTTCAAACGTGATATTACATATACTCTTTAATATCTTATGCGGATCAAAAGATATAAATCATTTTCTAAAATAAGAATTTTCGATTGAACGCAGTTTTTCGTAACTTTTGAGAATGGAGTCTGAAGTTGGTGTATTTATTTTTTATTTTTTTGTAAGTTTCACAATCAATAAATTTTTAATGCATTAAATAACCTTTTAAACGATATTACACAATGCATTGCTATATCTTTCAAATGGCTTAAAATATAAATAAAATATTAAAATCATCATTTTTATATATTTTTACATAGTTTATTAAAAAAGTTACAAAATAATTTAAGTTTGTTTTATAATATTAGTTATAACAGTAATATTAATAATAATAGTGATAAATACAACTAATTAGAGTTTCTCCTTGATTTGAGATTTTGTGAGGTTGATAGCAAACTCTTCTCGATATCGCTCGGTTACTTGAAATAAAAACTGTTTTTCATCCTCTTTCTTTGTTATTTTATCGTTGAAAGAACTAACAAAGTCTATTGCTTTTTCGGCAACATCATTAACAATAAATGTTTTATTAACTTTTATTTTCGCAGATAAATAGTTGTTGTTTCATTCCACTTTTCAGGGAACAGAGTCTGAGTCAAAGATTCACAAATTGCGTTGAAGAAATGCGTTGTATTCTCCGTCACAAAATCGTATAAATATAGTTGATTTACTCTGTCTTTGCTTACAATGGCTTTCTTTGGATTCTCATCATATCCAAGGTTTTCCAAAGCTGAAACCATTAATATTTTTTCGTTCTAACGATATCAGAATATGAACCAACCGTAAAATCTTAGAAATCTATTGAAAGAGCAAATTTACAAAGTATGAAAAAAGCTAGAAATTGTTACAAAAGAAGTTGCTGAAACTTAAGATAAACTGGGATTGAGTAATAGATCTGCATTTATCATATTATCCTTAGTATCAAATGCTTTAGGAGATTCCATGAATGAGTTAAACCTGTCTCCATCAACAGCAGGCGTAAATATCGAGAAATGATTGTCACCGATATTCAAAAAAATTTTAACCCTGACACATTTCTGACTGTTCACTGGGATGGTAAAAAAATGAAAAATTTAACGAGTAGTACATCAATTTTCAATACTACAACAAATATGGATATAGAACGGTTAACTGTAGTTGTGTCTGGTAGTGGGAACTCTAAATTGCTTACCATCCAGAAATTGGAAAGTGCTTCTGGTCACATGCAAGCAGAAGCGGTTTTCGAGACTCTAAATGACTGGAAAATTATTGATATTGTTAAAGGTATGTGCTTTGATACCACAGCATCGAACACTGGAATTGAAAATAAAGCAGCGTTTTTAGTAGCAAATAAATTTTCACACCCAATTATGTTTTTTGCTTGTGGACACCATGTAGCGGAGCTTTAGCTAAGCAAAGCATTTGAAAAGACTATAGAACCATCAAAAAGAGGGCCTCTAATTTCAATATCCGATCGCTTTAAAAAACAATGCAATAATATAGACATATTATGTGTAAGTTCGTACCTATGTATCTGGTATGCAAGGTCCACATATAAAAGAATACTTCCCAGAAACTATTCGAACTGAAATTTTTGAAATAAAAGTTCCATTCATCAAGCTCGTGAGAATTATATTGATTTTTTGGAACAAGGGCTTCTAATTTTGGGGGAATCAATTAATGGACAAGTTAAAAACATGCAAGGTGGGGTTTCAAAAGCAACATACTATAGTATATAGTTTGAAAATATATTTATTTCGAAACCAATTCACTCTGTCAAATAATATATTTTATAATAACAATTTAGTCATTAACAATTTTAATTATTTTTATTTTTTGTAGACAGAGAACTACGTGTACTCCAACCAATACATTTATAATGAGGCTATATATCAAATATTGGTTCGAATGCAGCGTTTTATGTTTAATAAAAAATAAATAGACCAACTTCAGACTCCATTCACAAAAGTTACGAAAAACTGCGTTCAATCGAAAATTCTGGTTTTAGAAAATGATTTATATTTTTTGATCCACGTAAGATATTAAAGAGTATATGTAATATCACGTTTAAAAGGTTATTAAGTGCTCTAAAATAACGTCTATTTTTCGTATTTAAAAATAACAAGTTGTTTCCTCGACTAACAAAGATTTTTACAAAAAATTGCTCAGAACTTCCTCTAATGATAACAAAATACCAATTTTTGTGGTTTTAATCAATAGTTCATCCAATTTTACTTCAGAAAATGGTATATTCCATTTTTTTTGGAAAACGCGTGTGAGATTTATAATTTATTGGCAAGATTTTGGCAATTTTTTGCACGTTTCTGCGTCTAATTTTTAAGTTTTGTAATTTTTTTTTCACCTATAAATTCATTATTTTGAACCTACTTTCAGATTTTGCCCGGCGAACATCAAAAAGAAATAATTTAAAATTCACCATACAAATTTTTGTGCACTCTAGTAATATATATATATATATATATATATATATATATATATATATATATATATATATATATATATTTATATATATATATATGTATATATATATATATATATATATATATATATATATATATATATAATATATATATATATATATATATATATATATATATATATATATATATATATATATATATATATATATATATATATATATGTATATATATATATATATATATATATATATATACTTATATATACATATATATACTTACATATATATATATATATATATATATATATATATATATATATATATATATATATATATATATATATATATATATATATATATATATATATATATATATAGATAGATAGATAGATAGATAGATAGATAGATAGATAGATAGATAGATAGATAGATATATCTATATATATATATATATATATATATATATATATATATATATATATATATACATATATATATATATATATATATATATATATATATATATATATATATATGAATCATTTTATGTCAAATCGGTCACCCCTTCCACATTTAATTTTTTGAGATAAATAAAAATTTTGGGTCTTAACTTTTCGTTGAGATGTCTACTTTACCGTATGGCGTTTTTAAGGTTTCTTTGGATTTCCGGAATTGCGAACTAACAAAGGCGGAAAAAACAAAATATCGGAATGAAAATTGTTATTAAAACGTAATTTTAACTCTGTTAATTTTGCTCAAAAGTCTTTTTGGAGTCACTGTTTACAAGTCTTTTATATGTTTTAAAATTCCAAGATGTCGGATCCAAGATGGCCGCCAAAAGTTCCTAATTTTTCGACTTTCATTATGATCGGTAGAAACATGTCCCATAGGAGGTTTTTCGGGGTCACTAGTCACGAATTTGAGGTCAGAATTCCAAAATTCAAGATGGTGGATCCAATATGGCTGAAAATACGCAGGCTGTAATACGGAGTTTTCGGAGTCGCTGATCATGAATTTAGGGTCACAATTTGAAAATCAATTTTTTGACGTTCATGAGGATCGGTATAGAAACCTGTCGTAGGAGACGGCGTCGATGGTTGCGAATTTGAGGTCAGAATTTTAAAATTCAAGATGGTGGATTGAATAATTATGGCTGAAAAAAGGTCCAATTTTTCGACGTTCATAAAAATTAATAAAATTATAATTTAGTGGGTTTTCGGGATCGCTGCTAAATCGAAAAAATCGAAAAATGTGCACGAGTTAATTTTGGAATCGCTGATAACGAATCCATTATCAAATTTTCACAATTCAAAATTGCATACCGAAAATCCATCTTGGGGTTGCTATAGTAAAAAATCCGTTATTAAATTGCATGCATTAAATCATATAATGTTCCAATGACAATCAACACACTTTTAAATTGAAATCTGTTTTAATTTTTTATATAACATTGAATATAAAGAGGCAATATAATAAATATCAACTTTCTATAAAGACTATTCAGTCCCATTAAAAAATAGATAACAACTCATATAAATACGAAACTAAATAATCAATCTTCGATGATAAAAGTTTAAATCTTAATAATAATAGCGGTATGAAGATCAATTTAATTAAATGAAACTACTAGTAACGACAATAGTATTGTTTGTAATATTTATCGTTAAATACACATAATTATACGGTAAACTATATGAATTTCTAATTCAATTAAGCTCTAGGGGTGTTACGTGATGTCAAATGTAAATTTACGACCATAAAAATTACCGCAAAATTCGTCAAGTAATATTAAGTTACTTTTGAGTTAATTAGCAGAAAACTGCTTTAAAGGGGCAATTTTGTTCATAACCCCTTGATAGTGTGAAAGAAACTAATGTTTTGGACATAAGCATGATTTTGAAATTTTAATAAATTGTAAATTATATAATTCGACTATACTTTTCAAATAAAGATGTTCACGAGG
Source organism: Tipula vernalis (assembly GCA_958295665.1). Taxonomy (NCBI): domain Eukaryota; kingdom Metazoa; phylum Arthropoda; class Insecta; order Diptera; family Tipulidae; genus Tipula; species Tipula vernalis. The sequence goes on along the minus strand of OY282558.1, from coordinate 439,151,403 downwards.
GTGAACTGATCTTCAAAATGGTATTGATATAGTATTTTTCTTAATAAAATATATAAACGCCAAGCTGAGCAATTTTGCGGAATTAGATCGCGCACAAGGAACCCCAAAAATTTTGGTTAATGTGTGCATCTCTAAGGCAGACATTTTTAATTTTTTGTTTGTTAAAATATCAGAAGCTAATAATGTTGGCTTATTTATATTATAAATCTCTTAGTTTATTTGTTGAAGACGGTGATTCAAGCTTTCGATTGTGAAAAGCTTTTTTTGTGCATGCTATCTACAGTCCAGTTCTCGGTATAACATGAAACAGTTTACTTTGGATTGTTTAGATCTGCATCGGATCTATAATTCTCAACATTCCCTAGTTGCAATTCATGCAGGCATATTTATTATAGTCCCTAGAACGTTTACACAACCGACAATAATACGATGTCAGAAAACTTTTTGTAAAACCTAAAATAGAGTTGAGCCCTTGACTGTCCTTTAAGATACAGGTCAAAAGAAACTTTTTTTTAAATACTATATTTCGTATAATAGCAAATATTCCATTTTGTGCCAAATCACTCTATTGTCCTATTATAGGATGGAATATGCGTTCGTTTCCAAACTTTTTTACAAACCAACTTCTTCTCCTCTTACTTCCAAACTTTCGCGTACACCAAGCTTCCTAGAATTACGGACAATAATTTTGAAGTTAAGTGATTAGGTAAAGTAGCAATTTTGATATATATATATTTTGCCAATTTTCTTATTTCGTGATTGGGACTCTAGCACAGTAAAATAGATTTATCGGTAAGTCTAATACTCCGGGCTCTTGACTTAAAGTTTCATAAATATTCATCCATCCAATGCTTTGCTAGTAATTTTTAATTCTTCTATCTCTGGCGTTATCTAATTAACTGATATACTTTAAAATAGCATCTGAATAATTTGAGTTATTAAATAAAATTTCAGGAATTTTTTGTAATTTAATTATCTCCAGAGTAAATTCAATACGCCTTAGAGACGACGCCAACTTGGTATAAAATATTTTGTGGCCTCTAACTCGTACACCAAATGGCACTGTGATCTAAGAAATTTACTTTTAAAGAATTTATCATAAAATTTAAATTTAGAGTTAGTAATTTCCACAAAATTTGAAAATATAATTTTGAGAAAACTTGTTAAATTTTTCACAATTTCAAACGCCTTTTTGCGGGTAACGTTCTTATCACAATAAATTTTAACACTAATTTTTAAAAATTCTTCGTTTACTATAACATGTTGAGGGCAATGTTAACTCAAAATATTGTCAACTTGGATTATATTATTATCAGCGATATTCGATGTTAAAGAGCTTTGGGAAGTATGTTCTATTTGTGTCTGTTTTTTACAATTTTTTAAATGCGGTTTTACGTGTTTTAGAAACGAATTGTAAATACTAAATGTTCGGTCACATTGCTTATAAATTCATTGATAAAACTCAACATCGACTTGTGTAAACTAATATGACTAAGAATTTCTTTCTGGCTTTGAGCACTAATATTACAAGATTTACAAAGAAACATTTTAACATTTTTTTCAACAGTAAGAAGATTATTAGTTACTTGTACAAGTTACGTTTTCGATACCAACTATGGCTTTCTAAATAAATAACCAATCGTGCTCACAATTTGGAGGATATTTAATATTCACTCCGATAAATATATTAAAGCATGTGTACAAAGCTTCTAAAATATTCTTAAAAATATATGTTTAACCTGCAACACATACTTGAACCAATTCTAATGGACCACCAATATACTTAAGTAATTTTTGGAAATTCCTGAGCTGCTTCTGTTTCCGTAGCTTCAAATGATGTCTGTAATGATAATTTATTATTGGTAATTTATAATTAAATCGAAATAAACGTTACTTTGTATAATGATATAAATTAATTTTGTATTTGTTTCTTGGAAAGGCGGGAGTTCTCTAAAATATTCCTTTTTCCGTGATGTGGAAGAATGTACGGCAGCAGTACTAGCGCTACGTGTAGCACTGTAAGAAATAGATAAGGAGGTGAGCATACATAACAAGTTAATAAATATTTCTATAACCAGGTGTTTTGGGTCAATTCGTATGGCAGATACCCGACCCTTTTGACGTACAGGTTCCAAAAGCCCATAGAAACAGATTGGCTTAAAAAATTCTAAATCGGACAAACATAAAGACGTCCAGACACTTCGGTCTAAAAAGACCAAAGTATTGAAATCCTTTCAAAAATTATCAAAAATTTGCTTGGTCCAAAACCATTTTTCTCGACGTTTTGAAAGTCCCTGAGTCTGAAAAAGCAAAAAAAAATCTGGATGTCTGTACCCTTGGTATCTCGAAAACGGCTGGTTCGATTTAGAATTTTTTTTTTGCCAATCTGTTCCTATGGTCAAGGCCGAGATTTGAAAAGCTATTGGAATCTGTGTGTCAAAAGAATCGGATACTTGCCATACGAATTGACCCAAAATACCTGGGTTATAGAAATATTTATTAACTTGTTATGTATGCTGGTTTGAATATTGAGTTGGGCATTGAGTTTGGGGTTGAATTGAAGGTAAAGTTAGGGATCAATTTAGGGGTCTGTACAAAAAAAGGGGTCAATTTGAGGGTTGAGTTGAAATTGAGTTGGACTCAAGTTAGGGTTGGATTAAGATATAGTGAGCAGTTGGCTCATTTTTATTGAGGTCTGAATTGAAAAGGAGTTTGCGTATGGGTAGAGGGTTGAGTTGGGGGCCATTTCCGGGTTGAACTGGGGTTGAGTTGTAGTTGGATTAGTGTTTAGTGAGCAGTTGAGCAATCTATATAAGTGAGTGTTTGTATGTATGTACAACATATGTGTATAATTTTTAGATTAAGTTCTGGAATATGGCCAAGTACGATGGAACTGGCCTATTTCTCAACCGAATATGATGAAATTTGACATGTGGGTTGTAAATTGGATTTTAAAATGATTTTTGAATTGAATTAAAGAAAACCGAAGTTCTATAATTAATCCGAATAATTTTTAGATTAAGTTCTGGAATATGGCCAAGTACGATGGAACTGGCCTATTTCTCAACCGAATATGATGAAATTTGACATGTGGGTTGTAAATTGGATTTTAAAATGATTTTTGAATTGAATTAAAGAAAACCGAAGTTCTATAATTAATCCGAATAATTTTTAGATTAAGTTCTGGAATATGGCCAAGTACGATGGAACTGGCCTATTTCTCAACCGAATATGATGAAATTTGATATGTGGGTTGTAAATTGGATTTTAAAATGATTTTTGAATTGAATTACAGAAAACCGAAGTTCTATAATTAATCCGAATAATTTTTAGATTAAGTTCTGGAATATGGCGAAGTACGATGGAACTGGCCTATTTCTCAACCGAATATGATGAAATTTGACATGTGGGTTGTAAATTGGATTTTAAAATGATTTTTGAATTGAATTAAAGAAGACCGAAGTTCTAATCACCTTATGAGGTTTCAGCCTTTTATATTTTTTTTGTTTGGATTTCTTAGACTTTTTTTTTGACATTTTGTTAGTCGAGAAAGTGGTTTTGGACCCATTAAATTTTTGGTCATTTTTGACATGATTTATTTTTCAATTTGGTTAAATTTTTAGTTTATTATTCAACCATTTACCCAACAAGTTATTATTGTTCTTACATTCAAATAGATTAGTACAGGATAAAAATAATTCTGAAAATCTTCCTTAATATGATGGAACAGCTCGTCTGAATTCCTGTACATTTTTTTTAATCCTTACTAATCATCTCCCCTTATATTAGCCCGTTTGGTTTACCAATACTATTAACTGCGCTGAATTCTTAACTGTTCAAAAATAAATGAACCCGTCTGGTTATCAAAGGAATAAGGCTCCATCCATTGAAGAATGAGAATTAATTTGTTTAAATTAATGTTTTGTTTTCTCCTGTTTTTGTTTTCGAAATTACTCAAATATAACACCGGCCAACAAAAAAAATGCCTAAACCCTAGGATCTGGCCTGTCTATTCTTATATGTATTTTGATGAGCTGAATACGAATCCGATGTCCGTTTTGCTCAATCACTAACCAGTTTTCACATAAAACCCCAATTTTGGGTCAATATTGCCCAAGAAAATACCAAAGTCTATTTTTTGTACCGTTTACTCCAGATACATTGTTTCCGGAGTATAACCTCAAAAATGGATTTCGTAGTTCAAGTGTACTTCTGAATCTTCGATTTTTCCAAAAAAATAAGCAAACAGCAAAAAATCAAATCAATTTTGCAATCAAAATTGGAAAGTTTGTATCGATTTAAAATTTCTAAAAAAACTGCTAGGGCAGCAGCCTGGTTTTTTGAAGTAGAATTTAAAGCTCCATTTTTTAGGCGACTATAGTGAGGAGCAAGGGGAGCGCTTCCACCAGGATGTAAGGGAAATGGAAAGGAGATATCAAAGAAGGTGAGAGGTTAACATGTTAACGGACTATTGTTGGATCCTCAAGAGAGATGAAGAAACAAGTCTGAGAAAAAGAAGTAGAAATCTACTTCACGGGTCATTCGAGCACAAGAGAGTACGTTACAAACGCAAGAAATGGCATCAATAAAACTTTACTTGAACGCTCGAAGTAGGTCAATGAGCAAAAAGTTGATGAAAAGCTAACTCAATATTGAGCCGACAAAATCAAACTGCAGTAAGGTTAGGGGAACTTGTTTCAGATAAACTTTCTTAGTTAAGTTTCACTTTCCTATTGCCAGTAACTTAAGTTTGCTTGCCATAATTGAAGTGTGAGTTTTGCGTCTCGGTTTGAGTAACAGTTTGATTGGCTGAGTGTAAGTCGTCTGGGTTTTAGTATGAGTTTTGTTGTCTGACTTTCTTACAATGGTTTAGTCTAAAGCCATTAGTAATGAAAATATAAAGGTAAATTATTTTGGAATTTTTTTGACCATTTTGACCTAAAGTTAAGCTGTTTTTGTCACAATTAAATTTGAGCTACGGAATCTTTTTTTACGGTTAAAAATACTCCGGAAACGATATATCTGGAGTAAACGGTACAAAAAATAGACTTTGCTATTTTCTTGGGCAATTTCGAGCTAAAATTGGGATTTTGTGGAAAACCAATCGAAATGAAAAAGCTTTTTTGATAATTTGGGAAGTCCCAGTGAATTTTACGGCTTATCGGCTAACCGGAAGTGGCCACTCCCTTGGTCCAGAAAATTTATTTTGCAAATATCTTAAAAAGTATAAGGTTTACAAAAAACTACTTAATACAAAATATTTAAAAAAATTAAAAAGAAAAAGAAAATTTCTCAAAATTCTCTGTTCGTGAAAGAAAGTCGTGTGTTGGCCACACTTCAATTTTTTAAATTAAAAATAACGTGTTACAAGTAGTCAAAAGAGAAGGAAATCAGACATTTTGCGTATACAGAGAAAAAACCTAATTTTCACTACAAAAAAAAAAAGCTTGCAAACGGCCCAAATGTTCCTATTATTTCGAAGGGGTCGAAAACGAAAGCTTGTTTAGGGCCTGGATTTTCTTTAATCCGGCTTACTTACAAAATTCTCTTTCATCATTTCTGACCTACCTTTAAATATGACATGAAAACATTTAAAGGAATCGTTCTTATAAATCGATTTCAACTAAAGTTACATCCACCTGTTTTTATCAATTTATCAACCCATTAGACAAAATAAGTGCTATCATAATTTCTGAAAAAATTGTCTTCAAAAACGTTGAGCAATAAATTTTAAGTGTTTTAGAAAATAGTATACACAATTATTTTATTTGTACGGGTCACTGGTCCCATAAATTAAATTCAAACCACTAACCCTTTTTGACTTCACAATAATATAATTCTCAACCAAGTCTTGTAAAAAAGAAAAAAAATTGACTCCAAAATGCCAAAACAAAATCATAAATTTTCCTATTGCATTTCGCGCTGCTGTTTGTACTACTGCCAAATAAATTATTAAGTGTATGTCTGTAAAATATTTAAATACTTTAAAAACTTTATTAAAATATTTACGACTATTTAAAACTAAAAAAAAAAATATTCAAACCGATAAAATGATGAATGCTTTAATAAAAATGTCATATTCAATCAATAATTTAATTTTTATTACGCTGGTTTTGAAAACGAATGTGCTATAAACCAAAACAGTAGTAGTATAGAATAAAATATTGCTTATATCTTTGCCGTAATTTGAGGGCGATAAATCACAAGACAATTTCATTCATTCAACAACACAAAAACAAATTTTTAGTTTTGGTTCTCTTACTTAATATCTCACAAATCGTTGAATTAATCGGTTTGTTTCTGTTTACGAGTGTAAATCGGATAGAATATGCCTGACATTAAATATTTTTGTATGTAATTTGCAACCAGTTTTATGGTAGACATAGGTATGCCAATTTCTGTCAATTTTGACCGAAACATAATTTTTAGAATCGACAAACCAATATCCTAGGACTAATAAATTTATTTTTGTATAGTGTACATGTGTGTATCTCATAAAAATTTCACTTTGTTCGTTTTAAAATTTATATCGGTTTTGTAACGACCGCCGTCTCTTTATACAAAACATACACATAATATTCTCCTTATCGGCATAAAGGTTATGTCTCCAATTTTATTTTTTGTTTTGTTACTAAATATAAAAAAAATCGTTATCTTGAAAAATTAATCAAAATTAATCTTTTAATATTTTTTTGTTTTGTTTTGTGTTAGAAAACTATACACTATCCTTTTTCAAGAAGTGAAACAAGAATCACCTGTTCCAGTAAAGTCAAAAGATGAATGTTTTTTGTCGGTAAATTTATTACAACGGAATGCCATTTTTACGAGCTCAAATTAAAAAGTTAAACATTTTGTATACAGTTTTGGTATACGAACAAAAAAAAAAATTAATAAAAGCCTAATGAACTATGAATCAAACTAAAAACTATTCTAGATATTTTATTGTTTGTTGTTGTTGTCAGCTTATCTTATTTTGTTTTTTTTTCTAATTTTAATCACAATTGTATATCATTTTAATAACTAAAACAACACGAGTCAAGTGAGCTGAAAGATAGCGTTAATCTTTGATCTTCTCAGCTATAAATTTACTCTGCGTGGATCGTGCAATAAAATAATTCCGTGCATGTTGTTGTTTGCTGTCGTTGGTTTTATTTTCTCTTCTGTTTTTATAGTTTTTTTTTTTTTTTTTTTTGGTTCAGGCGACAAAAACACTTGTTTATCCAAACAAAAATATGTGTATGGTGAATAATGGGTTTTTGGGTTGGAATTAGTACATTAAAATGTTGATTGTCTATAAATAAATACTCCGTATTTTTTTGTACGTTTGTGGGGAATAACAATTTTGATTTATATTCTAAGCTTTTTGAACTTGTGTGAATTTTTAGTGTTTGTGTCTATGGGAGCTTTTAACTTTTGATTTGAAATTTGTGAACATTTGGATGATGACACGTGAATATTTCATTTATTTATTCAAAATTCCTTTGCCCCAATAATGCGAAAATCTGTTCGAAAGCAAAAATTTGATTTCCTACGAAAAGCGTGAAAAATAGGCTTTTTGCTCTGTTTTATGTTATGCTCAAACCGTTTGATTAGTGCCCATGTTAATTTTTTCTATTGAATACAAACAGAACAGTTGTTTTCCCTACATTACATTTAAAAAACAACACATCGTCACCTCACTTGAAACGTAGGAAAAATGTTCGAAAACTACTTTGTCGCGCTAGAAAGGTTGCTGACAAAGTGGCACTTTACGCTCTTGATATATAATAATTATTTATATACCCACAACATCAAAATTCAAACAAAAAATTTCATAAAACATTAAACATGTTTGGTTTTCTTGTACGTGGTTTGTGGCCACAAGATTAGACGCACTAGCAAATTAGAACACTAAATATTTTTCAAAAGTATTTTACCACAAATTTTACTGTCTATACGCTTCGTTGTGGCACCCAGTTATTATTCCTTGTTCCTCTGTTCGTGGAAATGATTTTGATAACTATAAGTTGAATAAATAAACAAATAAACCCGTCTCTTTCTGTCTCATTTTGCGAACTTAAAATTCACCCCTCGTATATGGAATAGGGCCGAAAGGCCGAATGTCGAAAAACCGAACGTCGAAAGGCCGAACGCCGAAAGGCCGAATGAGTCGAAAGGTCGAATGACGACAGGGTCGAAAGGCCAAATATTGAAAAGCCGAATTGCGAAAGGCCGAATGTGCCGAAAGGTCATATAGGTCAAAAGGCCGAATGTCGGAAGGCCGGTTGTGTCGGAAGGCCGAATGTCGAAAGGCCGTTTGTGTTGAAATTGATTTTAATTTTTTATATTTTTATGAAAACCAACATTTATATTTGTATCATAATTTTTGTATAAAAATGTTTGATAGTGAATCGCCTTAAATATTAAAATTTTTGCACTGTGTGCTGTTCAAAATGTTTTTTAATTTAAATATTTTATATTTAATAATTATCAAAGAAAAACAAAAATAAACACATTTTTACATACACAGAATTTTTTAGGATCAGTATAATTTTTGAAAATAAATTAATAAATAAGTTTGTAATAAATTAAATAAAGAAAAATAAGTTTTTATAACGAAATCAAAAAATTTAATGAATATAAAATAATTAAATTAAAAAAAATTAAAAACTGTTTTTTGTGAACAGCACACAGTGCTAAAATTTTAATATTTAAGGCAATTCACTATTAAACATTTTTATACAAAAATTATGATAAAAATATAAATTTTGGTTTTCATAAAAATATAAAAAATTAAAATCAATTTCAACGCAAACATCCTTTCGACATTCGGCCTTTCGACACAATCGGCCTTTCGACATTCGGCCTTCTGACATTCGGCCCTTCAACATCGAATGTCGTGTATTCCTTATTTTTAATTTTTTATTTATATGAGGTTAATATTTTCCGAAAATTGTAAAAGAATTTAATTCAGTTTTGGATTTACATGCTCAATCATACGCTAATCAGTTTGAAACTAGATTAAATTATTTTACAATTTTCGGGAAATATTGACTTCTTATAGATTAAAAATAATTTTTTTTTGATGTATAACGCACATTATAAACATTAAAACCAATTAAGATGACTGGAGATTTCGAAAAGAGTCCCAGAATATAACAAGTTCAAAAAACAACGGAAAGGGAAGATATGATCTTTATTAAGAAGAGTAAAAGTGATCTTTTTTTAACAGCCAGGACAATGGCGGCAAGTTTTAGATTTTTTTTTTTATTAGAACTTTGAATTAATTAATTTTCTATTAGATGTTGGCTGTTTGAATTCATTACATGCAGAAACCTAAATTGTTTCCAAATAAAATTGGCATTTCGGCATATATACGTGAGATACCGGAAAAATAAAGAATTGGAGGTCAGATACACTATTAATAACATAAAGCACAGAGGTGCAAACGTCATGGCTGAAAAAAATTTTCCTTTCGCGGCTTTGGGCCAATATTTAGAATTATTTCACAAATGGACCAAACCATTTAAAAATACATCAAGATTACGTTTACAAAATCGAACAAAAGTTGAGCGAGGATTAAAAAAAGCGAGGATTAAACCTTTTCCTAAAGGTTGGGATTAATTAAATTAATAAATTACAAAAAATAAAAAAATAAATTTTCCTAAATATTAAATTAATTTGGAAAAGCATTCATGTCGCATTGTCAAATATTATTAGCCAGTCTTTCGAGACGCAAAAATCGCCTCCGATTCTTAAAAAAAGTAGATGTTGATTTTTGGGATTGTTTCTCGGGTCTCAATTTGCTTTTTACGCAGCTGACAGCTTTTCTTCTTTAGCCAGTGTGATTTTTGTATGGGGTACATAAATATTTTAAATATGTTGCGGGCGGAATGGTGTACATATTATTTTACGTTTTATTAATAAATTGTATTGCAACGGTTAAAATGTATATAAATACCTGCCTCTGGGACTTTTCTGAAAATAAGGCGCTTTAAATTTACAATTAAATTTCGCGAAAACATATATAAACATATTATCCTTGCATTTGGCATGAAATTTACGGACCCCAAAATTCACGGGTCCCACAGGCATATACGTAGTTCACCTAGACGTTAATCCGCCCCCTAACCTTTTAGTCCAGGAGCTGCTGTGGAAAAAAAAAAATTACTAACTAACTTCAAAGTGGATTTTCTCTTTATGTGCTGGTGTGATCTTGTGTGCCAAGTTTTCATCGTCCAGATATTACAGCACACACACTGAATTTCTAGCAACTTTATTATTAATTTTTCATTTAAAGGGTCACGGTTACAGAATGAAATTGCATTGAATGTCAATGAGATTGTTGCAGAATTTCCGTTGGGGCCTGGGATAGAGTTTCTTAAACAAAACATTAACAAATATTGTGGGACACTATATGGTCAATAAATTCAAACCATATATCAAAAAATCTGATTTTTTAAACAAAAATTTGTTTTTTACCTAACTAACCAATCCAAGCCTTTATGAATACGTATACGCTTGTCAATAGATTTTAATGAAATTTTATATCTAAATTATTAAGCCGATCCTATTTGATATACAATAAAATCGGATTTTGAATTTAAAATCGAAATAAGACCTAATTTCAACAAATTGTTAATCAAAAAACTGTTTCACCTTTTTTTTAAAAAGCACGACCAATTCAGAGAATTTAGCACGTTTCTAGCTCCAGGTGGAACAAGCACGTTTGATAATGGTTTTTAATAAAATTGTATACCTTAGATTTGAAATTCTGTGATTCTTTAAGTAGATCGTAATATAAAATTGATTTATTCCGAGTCTGAATAATTCGTTCAGTCATATGATCTGGTGTCGGATTTCTTACTTAAAGCATGATTTAAATTCAAGAAATATTGCGAGGTATTTTTAAATACATTTTGACATCACAAGATGGTTATGTTTATTATTAATGCATCGGATGCGGAAGTAGCACTACAATTCAATACCTACTGTATAGTTATCAAATGCGTAGGAGAATGGCCAAGAGGGATAGTAATATTCGATCGTGAATGTATATCACATTACACGGTACAATTTATTATACGACTATGATCCCATCGTTTAACCCTAATCAGCATGGGTTGAATCTCGCAGACTCAATTTTACTTTATTAGCTAAAAATTAAACGAAAAATAATTTTTAATGAAAATCGAGCTTACTGTATTCTAATAATTATTATTTAAGATCTAGAATCACCGACAAACAATTTTTTTACTAGTACTGAATATAGGCCTAATCAGCCCATTTTCAAAAATCAAACATGATAGCTTGTGATAAGTCTCTTACACTCAATAGGTGATGCTTGATACGGGAGATGTGCAGCATTTTAAACCTTTTACAGATTACTGGTAGAATAAAAATTCAATCAGAGGTGTGGTTCAAGTTCAACATCAACTTTCTGAGCGAGCCATAACTCTTCTTTTTATCTTTATCCTTACGTATCCCACAAAGTTCTAACAAAACTACCAATTTTTAGGCAACATAAATTTTCGTTTTACCTTCGCCACAAGGAAAATTTGTACATTGTCGATGTTAATCAAACCATTATAATTGAGTGTAAACCATTTTGATTGAGCATGCAAGTGGGTTTATAATATGTATAAAAGGAAATGACTTTTTTAGGGTCACCTTGACCAAAACCTTGTAGTAGCAATGTTGAGGGCATATACATATGTATATAAGCTTTCTTTGAGTTTGATTTAAACGACTGCAAATGGTCAAAAACACTTGCTTTCAAAAATTTTTTCCAATAACAACTGTTGCTTCTGTGAATTATTGTCTTTTGGAAACTTTATACTCGTACAATTTTCAGTAAAAACAAAATGTCTCGAATAATTTGGAAAATCTGCAATAATCTCGCAAATTTACCGAACGTCTAATCTCAAAAAGTCTTGTCAGCTTATCAGTATATGGCTCAATGCTATGAACATTTTGGAAAAAATCACTTATTATCTAACAAGAAGCAGTGCAAATGAATAATCACAAAATGGCCGAAAAGGCTTACATTTCTAGAATACTCTAGCTCAGATATTCACAAAAAATTTTAAATATTCGATTATAACCATTTAAAATCTGAATTTTCAATCTCATCTCTGTAAGATCAAAAAACAGAACTTTACGCTGAATTGAACCTTAAACCAAACTCGAATAATCGACAAATCTTTAAAATACTAAATAATATCTACTACATCACATTCCGTGCCAAAAAACCTCGAAAAAGCCAGAAACATGCTATAAATCCTACAAAATATCAAAAATCTCGACATAATGTACTTTAATCGAACAACCTCGATTAAGCGAATAATCTGAATATTCTCAAGAAATTTCTAATATTCCGAAAATCTCGAATAGAATTACAATTCTAGAATAACGTTGAAAAATCAGAATATCAGACAGTGTAACAATAATTATAAATATTATAAGCAAATAACAAGCAACAAGAACATCATTCTCGAAATAATAGCTAGAGGACTTCGAATAATGTCGGAAATATTGATATGTATTTCGAATAACTTGGATGGTAAGCAACTAAATGTCAATCAAATGCAACTTAAAGTTAATCAAACTTGGAAATCTGTAGGTTAATTCAAAAATCTAACCTAATGCTTATAAACCTCGAAGAATCACATAAAATATCGAAAATATCGATATGTACATACCTCTAAGTCAGCAAAAACTCGAATAATGCCTATTAAGACAATTTCAATGTAGGTAAATTAAACTTTATTGAAAAAAAATGGTAAACCACCAAATCCGAAAATTGGACGTCCGATGGTGTGTTTATTATTATGTAAGTATTAAACGAGTTTACAGAATTTTCTCAAAATTGCGACAAAATGGATTATGTAAGATATTTCCAGCTCTCGTAGAGCGTACATACATAATTTCCTACAATTGTGTCTTTATAAATTGAGTTCTCAAAACTCGTAGCTGTAAAAACGGGAGATACGTAATGGGCTCAGAGGTTACCCGAGAAGGTGATATTGAAATGTGGATGGATTATCCGATAACGATCGTATAATTGGTTAACCTTAACCGTGTGTGATTTCCCTATACGTGGCCGAATTCTTTCGAAATACATAACATGTAAATGCCAAATGGAAGGACAAATAAAAAACCAAATCATTTCCACAGGAATGTTTTCAGCCATTAGAAAACAAAATAAAAAGATGCCAATCCGAGGAATATGGAATGAAAATTTTGTAAATTTCGACACATTGGAGTAGGTTTGGTAGTTCTGAATTGGTACAGAGAGTGCTAAATATAAGATTTCACTTATTTTAGTAGATTTCAACAAATTGATTGAAATGTTTTAGGCTTGCTCTACAAACAAAATCGAGCCAACATTTTATTTCGTTGATCTTTTCGGTGACACATAATTTCTTCAAAAAAGAAATTTTAACAATGACCCCTGCCCTTACTTTATAAAAAATAGATAAGAGTGTATCAGCAACAGCAATACAACAGTAAGCCAATTAGGAAACAATAAATGGTGATTATCAAAATATTTCTTGTAAATTTAAAACAGGAATTCGTTGAACCAAGTAGAAATAAACGCAGCTCTCTCAGTTCTTCAAATCTACCTCACTAACAAAGGTTATTAATGCAACTAACTTGTGTAGAAATGTTATGCGTCGATTATTTGGCCTTTAAGTAATAAATATATAAATCTTAAGTAACTGTCAAATTTAATTTTATTTTTGTTCTTGTAATTTGTAAATACGACCTTTTTAAATGTAGTAAATGTTTTCAGTTTTCTTTAATTTTACATATGAGTATGAGAGACTCATGGCATGCGTTTACGCAAGTAAAATGACCCATCCTGATTAGAGTTAATAAAACTACCAGCAGCATCACATCAATCATTTTAACACCGATATATTGTTGATTGTAATCATGATGATAATGGTGAAGGTAATGGTAATTGTGAAAACGAAGATTTTGTGTTGAAATATTCTGGAAAATGGGAATTTCTATTTGAATTTTTAATATTAAATCTCCATTTTCCAGAAAATTTTAGTTTTAAATTTTCCTTTTCAAGCAAACATACTTTTAAGAATCACATATCCATTTTACCTGTCAATTTTTATTATTAAGAAATGGCCAAGTTAAACACTTTTTCTTCAGGCACAGTTTTTTTTGTTTGTATTATCCTTGTGAGCTGCTTTCCAACTCACACTGTTTTCCAATAATAATAATAAGGTTTTTTGTCGAAACGTACACTTAGTCTTACAATTCCTTTCTTCCACATTTTTTTTTTTCAATACGCACCATCTAACTGTATCTAAATACTTATGGCGTCCACCAAATTTCCAAAAATATACTTTAAAAAATCTGAGTAATATTCTTATTAAATTAGAGCCAATAAAAAATGGCGCCAATTGAAAAAACATTTAAAAGCTTTTATTTTGGACTTATACATCATATGATCTTATCTCTAATGGTTTAGATGTAAAACCAAGCATATCCGTTTTTTTCGCAAAACGGTAAGTCGCGCCAATAAATTTTGTAACTGCGAGAGGTAGATCTTAAGAAGGACATTATTGAACTTTTAGAATCAGAATAAAATGGACAGATACGTTTTAAAATTGTAAAATCAAATTTAATTTATTAATAAATTGTGATTTAGATTTTATAATCATCTAATCTAGTTTGAAACTCGAACTCACTACATTATTATATTGACTCTTTACTCTCTTTAGATATTTCCGATTGCCAAATTCCAATTTTCAAATATTTCCTAGGTTAATTTAATCAAATTAAATTTCGTAAATTGCTATTTTATTATCTAATTAAACAGCGAAATATTTTTTTTTTGAAGTAAATTACCTAATTCCAAGATTTGGAGTGAAGCATGCTAGTACTCAACCTTATTAAAAAAATTTGTTTATAGATTCTCTTTAATTTCATCTTTTCCTTATACACGCCTTAAAATGTTTATCTCTTTCCTTATTGGCTTCCATATATAAATTCGAAAATAGTTTTAATATTGTTTCAGGCACGTTTTGCTTCGTCAACTGATTTTCAATTATTTTGGCTGTTTTCAGAAGTATACATTTCGATTAGAAATGCATCAGCAACTTTAAACTAAAGTAATAATTTATATTGTTATAAGGAAGCTAATCGTCAAACAAAAATAAAACAAAAAATGTAAGATTGCCATATTGCCCAGTTTATGCAAAAAAAAATAGATCGTGATCTAATATTTAAATAAAAATGAACACTTTAATGTCTCACACATTATATAGCACTCATTCAAGTGTAACACCATAAAACTAACAAAACCAAATATTTTCACGTGAAAACCTCATATGTGAAAATTTATCATCAACATTTTTTTTATGTTTTGTTTTTATTTTCCCCAAAAGAACTCATTATAAATATACACCTGATAACGAATCATTTATTAGTTTTTTTTTTGGTGGTTTTTAATAAAACATTAGAAATATACATAAAAAATTATTTGATACATAAAACACCTGATTTTAAGCTAAATAAAAAAAAAAACGAATCATAAATTAAAGATTAGAATAAATACGTTTATTTTATGGTGCAATTCCACAAAAATTACACCAAGTGTATATATGCGGCTACATATATGTGCTGAGTACACATATATAGGTATCGTACTCATTCCGAACAAATATGTATGAATGGCAAATTTCTGGAAATAATTTTGGGTTTTTTATTTTTTTGATTTGATGATGGGAAAATGACAATCTGGCTATTATTATTTGGTTTTTTATTTTTAGTTTATTTTCTGGTAATTGTAAACATTTCTTTTTCATTTTTATGATAATTTCCACACTGCACAACAACATCAACCCGTAGCGTACATATATGAAGGAAAATAATTTCCACTTTTATTGTGTTTATTTACTCTTCAGTTTGTTTTTAGTTTTTTTTTTTTTTTAAGTTTTACGACAGTGATCCTACGTCGAGCAAATAAGCTATTTATGCGGTCCGACCTGGTGTAAGGTATAAAAACTGTTTGCTTATACTTGCAAACATTACATTTGGTATAAACACTCAATTTCCATCGTGCACAATATATCGTTGTTGAGTTATTAAAGGCAATGTAGATGATGTTGATGATGCAGAAGCAATGACGAGTTTTGTTTTTCTTTAATTAAAAAAAAAAAAAAATGATTAATAAAAAATTCAAATGACTATATACGAGTATGTAATGTTGGTTATCTGCTAAATTTGTATATCTGCTAATGTTTAATATGTCAACGATTTTCATTCTGTGTTTATTTTTGCATTATGTAATGACATCATGTCAAAATTTGTGATGGTGCGTTATGATAAGAGATTTTGGTGAATAGTTTATTGCGGATCGTAAATCAAAATTATTTGTGGATACATATTGGTAATTCAACAAAAGCATATAAGGGGTTGAAAAATCAACATACATATTTATGCTTGATGATATTTTGTATACAAAGTTTAACTTATTAATTTTTATCGGGCTAATGAATAAACCACACTAACCCAAAGTAAAACCTCTGTTTTATTTAGATTGTTAGAATTTGCCTTAGTTCTCTAAAATATTTGGACAAACTCAGTTGATATTAAGCAAAACACTACTACATCTATTTACAAATCAATGAAAGAAAATTTAAATGAAAAATATTGTTATATAGATGATCCAAAGCGGTAGTGGAAGAATATACCTGTATCGTATGTATATTGATTCAAAATTTACCCCAAGAAGGGCTTAAAATGTTAGATCTTGCTTGGATTGGCATAGCAGCAATCTCATTATACCACATGAAATACATGCCAGTCAGAATTTAGTTTACCTTTAGATTCAAGAACAGTGATATATATGAAATTTGAAGGAACTAGAATGAGGTATGTTGATAAGCGACAAAATTTTAAATTAGAGTGCTGCAATGACACCAAGAAATTTCCAAAAACTTAGTTTAAGCAGTCGTTCTCGCATGTTTGTCATAAATTTTTCGATACAATACTCTAATATGCTACAACTTCTTAAAATACTTAAATTAAAAGCTTATATGCGAGCAATAGTGGATTCTGTACATTTATTCGACGATTAAATAATGTTGGTGATGGGTCCACTTAGCTACCTATTACTGAAAAAACAAAATATTTGCATACATTTAAATAAATAAATAAATAAGAAAAAAATATATTCCGACTGCTCTTAGAGTGATAATTATTTTTGGAAATTCAACTCAAATTTGGATAAATTGCACACAGAAAAATCGAAAATTGAGAGGCAGTGACAGACAGAAATAATGTTGTTTATTTGAAAGCATTAAATTAATTGACAAAATCAAGCTAACGCCACGGAATTGGACTTCACAGGGCACAGGAGCAGCCCCTTTTAAGCTTTTAATTATTTAAGGAAATCAAAATTTATAAAATAAATTTGTAATTGTAGGGTCTAAGGGCTTCTATAATTCTCCAAGGATGAAGAAGGTTATTTCCCTCTGCCCGCTTAGAACTTCTATACTATATACTATAATTTTCTAAACAAAAATTGCAATCAGATAATATGTTATCCTCAACTTAAAATTTTCCTAATGAAAAGTGATTCCAATTTTCAAATATTTCATAGTCGAGAACGGGCGTTTTGGGCAAAAAATAGTTAAAATATTATGAACCATTTTAGTCTAAGCCTATACTGTTTATATAGACATTTGAATTTTTTCTCCCAAAAAATTTTTATGATAGCCACCGCTTCACCTTAAAAGTCCGACCACTTTCGATTTTTTATGGAAAACTCTAACAACTGAAATAAATACGTGTACCAATTTTCAGGCTCCGACCGACATTTTAAGACCCAAATTTTTTTGACCCTTGAATCCCTCTTACAAAAAACCGGATGGTGGTTTGGAGTCTATTGGAAGGGGTTGGGTATACTATCCCAAAATCAAATTTCCATAATCAAAATCCCAATTTACAAAATCCCAATTTATAAAATCACAAAAGGCAAAATCCCCAAAAACCAATGCCCAATTTTCAGAATAATTATTGTTAAAACATGTGTGGCGCCGCACATGTTTTAATACAAATTATTATGAAAATTGGGGATTTTACATTTCTTAAATATGTACCTTGTTATAATACAAAATTATATTATTGTAATGTTTTTATTATATTATACAATATCATCAATGCGTTGAAAAATTATACATTGCTTCACTATAGGCAAGACATTTAGTATATAAACTTTGAAGCTTCTTTCTATATTTCAAAATTATAATTTTTTTTTTTTGCTTGAGATATGTATATTATTGGTTAGCTATATTATAACAAAAATGAATATTTTAACAAGCAACAAGGGAGGGAATAAGTTATCCCAAAACGGGTATGCGTCTCATCTGGATAGTGAAAAATCGAATGTGTTCAAGTGGAGATGTGCTGAGAAAAAAAAGTTTTTCTGCAAAAGCAAATTAGTGACAACCATTCGAACAAAATATACATAAAGAGGTTTAAAAAACATTTGAACATACTCATGATCCTTGTGCTGCTGATTTGTATGTTACGGAAGCGAATGTGCCTCCATCTCAAACAATTCGCGATGTAACTGTCGAGTGTGAACCGTTATCTCGTATTTAATTATCAAATAAGCAAGCTCAAAATCGAAAAATCAAAAGGATTCGCTCAAGTGTTCTTAAAGACCCAACAAATCTGTCCGAAATCGACATTACATTTTGTCTGACATAACGAGCATTTACGATACCTTTATTTAGTATTTAAAGAAAAATTAGAAACCAAATAATACCGCTACTCTTTTGCTTAATAAGCAAGAAGAATAAAAAATGCTATCCAGAATTTTTTTTTGAACTTCAAAGTATAGTGGCGGGCCACCGGCGGATATTACATTAAAACTAAAACGGATTATTTTGGATTTTGAAAAAACAATTCACTCTGTAGCTCGTGAGTTTTTTCCGTCGACGGATTTTTTTCCATTTTGGACAAATCATACGGCGTCGGGTCCAAAAATTGAAAGTAGCGATGACATATGGAAGAAGGGAAGCTTTTAGTTTGGAGGTTAGGATGATTAAATCCTCGCTTTTGTCCCTCCTACCGAAATAAAAACTTATTAAATTAAACTATATAAGCGTTTAGAAGATACTGATTCCAAAAAAATTGCAAAGTGGTAAAAAACCATTTACATTGTAGGACTAAACAACACTGATCCAAAATATGATCCAAACTTTTGGTCTGTTGAACATGTGTGGAAGGTACATTTTCCGAGTACTGTTACGCGACTCTATGTGCGGCCAACACGTTCTGGTTGGATAGTACTCAGTGGATAATGGGAGGTTCGTTGCCGCCATACCTAGTGTGAGACGCTGCAAAAACTTACGTGTTGAAATTCGAAATGAAAAACAATGACAAAAAAACATAGGTTCACTAATGACTCACGGATCAACACATCACCATCATTAAATTAAAAGAAATTATTTCATGTTAATTATGAACATAAAACATTTTTATTCCAACACACTCACTTACATACACAATTTTGTATTTACTTTGGAATTTAATTTACGTTAGAATTTTTTTTTTAAATATGTATAAGAAAATATTCTAAGAAATGCAAACAAAAAAAAAATGAAAAAAAAACTACAATAGAAAGTAGTTAATCTATATGAATATACTAAATATAATAAATTTTCTTAAATTAAATGTAAGCTCATAGCTATTCCCGCTATTTTTAAATATTTTTTTTTTTTTGTTGATTTCACCACTACTTCTCTAGGTTAACAATCCATGTAGCTGTGAATTTCCGGGAGGGGGATAATTTGGGATTTTCAAGTCTATCAATATAACCTGAGGCCCCGCTAACTTCCTTCAACGCACGGAATATACCGACAAGGATATGTATTTTACAGAACTAATTCAGCTGATCTGATTTCACAAAGGAAAGGAAAAATAAATTATTAAAAATTCCAAATCCACTTTGAAAAAATATGCACCAAAGGAACAATTTCTTACCGCAAATATATTGCGTCCCCGATACACACGATCGATTCGATGGCCAATTTGTACAATTTTATTCACTTGGCCGGTAATTGTATTGAGAAATAGGGAAAATAAATTTATATAAGTCATAAAAATAATAAAATTGTGATAACAGTACCCAGAATAGCGTAAAGGCATGGCATCGACGACTCAAAGTTGTTGTCGGAAAACGAAACAATGGGCTATATACATAGATGATTTAAGAAACTAATTAATTGTAGCTAAGACAAATTATCAAAAACTTTACCACAAAACAAAAAAAATTTTAAAAATATAAACAAATTAAGAATTAACTGAAAAGAATTAACTAAAAGAACAAATTAACAAAGTAATCAAAAAACGGTTGACTATACCTATAATTGATTATTATTTAAAAATGGAGGTGTGGCCAACACAAGACTTTCTTTTACGAACAGAGAATTTTGAGAAATTTTATTTTTTTTATAACATTTTTTTAAAAAAATTTTTTTAATTTTTAAATTTTTTAATTTTTAAATTTTTTTTTTAATTTTTTATTTTTATTTGTTTTTAATTTTTGGAAATATTTTGTATTAAGTAGTTTTTTGTAAACTTTATACTTTTTAAGATATTTGCAAAATAAATTTTCTGGACCAAGGGAGTGGCCACTTCCGGTTAGCTGATTTGGAGTAAAATTCACTGGGACCTCCCAATTTAGCAAAAAAGCTTAAATTTGAAGTTTCAGTTAGATTGGTTAAACCATCTGGGCTGTAGAGAGGACACAGACAGACAGACAGACTGACAGACTGACAGACTGACAGACTGACAGACTGACAGACTGACAGACTGACAGACTGACAGACTGACAGACTGACAGACTGACAGACTGACAGACTGACAGACTGACAGACTGACAGACTGACAGACTGACAGACTGACAGACTGACAGACTGACAGACTGACAGACTGACAGACTGACAGACAGACAGACACCATTTCGAAACCCACTTTCCCATCCATACCTCGGTATTTAAGGGACCTATTCTATGTGTTAGCCAAACCTTTGTCATCATTGTTGAGTGCGATTTCCAAAAAATAACGTAGAACTTTTATTAAACGAACAATTCGTATGGATTAGGATTTTTTAACAAGGTATTTGAGGGACCTATTCTGTGTGCTAGCAAAACCTTTGTCATCATTGTTCGTAATGGCTGATATTGGCCCTTGGGAGTTGAGTGCGATTTCCAAAAAATAATTTTGCAGAACTTTTACTAAACGAACGATTCGTATAGATTAGGGTTTTCTAACTAAGTATTTGAGAGACCTATTCTATGTGCTAGCCAAACCTTTGTCATCAATGTTGGCAATTGCCGATATTGGCCCTTGGGAGTTGAGTGCGATTTCCAAAAAATAATTTTGCAGAACTTTTACTAAACGAACGATTCGTATGGATTAGGGTTTTTTAACTAGGTAATTAAGGGTCCTATTCCATGTGCTAGCGAAATCTTAATCATCATTGTTGAGTGCGATTTCCAAAAATAATTTTGCAGAACTTTCACTAAACGAACGATTCGTATGGATTAGGGTTTTCTAACTAAGTATTTGAGGGACCTATTCTATGTGCTAGCCAAACCTTTGTCATCATTGTTGGCAATGGCCGATATTGGCCCTTGGGAGTTGAGTGCAATTTCCAAAAAATAATTTTGCAGAACTTTTACTAAACGAACAATTCGTATGGATTAGGATTTTTTAACAAGGTATTTGAGGGACCTATTCTGTGTGCTAGCGAAACCTTTGTCATCATTGTTCGTAATGGCTGATATTGGCCCTTGGCAGTTGAGTGTGATTTCCAAAAAATAATTTTGCAGAACTTTTACTAAACGAACGATTCGTATGGATTAGCGTTTTCTAACTAAGTATTTGAGGGACCTATTCTATGTGCTAGCCAAACCTTTGTCATCATTGTTGGCAATTGCCGATATTGGCCCTTGGGAGTTGAGTGCGATTTCCAAAAAATAATTTTGCAGAACTTCTACTAAACGAACGATTCGTATGGATTAGGGTTTTCTAACTAAGTATTTGAGAGACCTATTCTATGTGCTAGCCAAACCTTTGTCATCATTGTTGGCAATTGCCGATATTGGCCCTTGGGAGTTGAGTGCGATTTCCAAAAAATAATTTTGCAGAACTTTTACTAAACGAACGATTCGTATGGATTAGGGTTTTTTAACTAGGTAATTAAGGGTCCTATTCCATGTGCTAGCGAAATCTTAATCATCATTGTTGAGTGCGATTTCCAAAAAATAATTTTGCAGAACTTTTACTAAACGAACGATTCGTATGGATTAGGGTTTTTTTACTTTCTTTTACTCTAGTAAAATAAAGTATAGTAATCATGAAAATTTTGAACCTTGAGATTTTTATAGATTTATTTGTTTTGAGGTCACCTGAGTCCAAAAAAGTGGGTTCGAAATGGTGTCTGTCTGTCTGTCTGTCAGTCTGTCTGTGTCCTCTTTACAGCCCATATGGTTTAATCAATCGAACTGAAACTTCAGATTTAAGGTTTTTTGATAAATTGGGAGGTCCCAGTGTTTTTCACTCCAAATCGGCTAACCGGAAGTGGCCACTCCCGTGGTCCAGAAAATTTATTTTGCAAATATCTTAAAAAGTATATGGTTTACAAAAAGCTACTTAATGCAAAATGTTTCCAAAAATTAAAAACAAATTAAAAAAAAAAATTATGAAAAAAATAAAATTTCTCAAAATTCTCTGTTCGTAAAAGAAAGTCGTGTGTTGGCCACACCTCAATTTTTTTATTTATAACATGATATTTTTTTGGCAATTTTTTATTCTGGGATTTTACTAAAATACATTTAGTATTGGGGCAAAAAAATTGTTTTGGGATTTTGTCTCCTTGGATTTTTTTTTTTTTGGGATACACTACCGCTACCAGCGCCGAGTTATCAAAATCAAGATCAAATTTTCACAGTAAACTTACAGAGCATAATTTAAGTTATAGAGCCAAGTAATTTTTTGTTTAAGATTGTTACAAAACCAACACAAATGTTTATACAAGATGAGCTGTCCTTGTACATGTGATTTAAAAAAGTACATTAGCGTTAGTGATGTCGCCGCATACAAACACAACATAAAATATAAAACTCCCTAATACACCGACGCAAGTCAATGTACATTTTTGTTATGAGGAAGACTTGTATAAGACATTTGTGTTGGTTTCGGTTTGTTAGTTAAATCTTCATTTTTATTTTTATTTTTATTTTTATTTTTATTTTTATTTTTATTTTTATTTTTATTTTTATTTTTATTTTTATTTTTATTTTTATTTTTATTTTTATTTTTTTTTTATTTTTATTTTTATTTTTATTTTTATTTTTATTTTTATTTTTATTTTTATTTTTAGTTTTTTAATTCACTTTTTTAAGCTTTAAGTTTATAATAAAAATTGTTTTTGGTTTGTTTTCTTAATTTATTTATTTTTTAATAAAAAAAAACCCTGACGTTTCGACGGCACATTCCGTCATTTTCAAGGTTACAATTTATAATATAAAATATATTATATGATGGTATGGTGGTATGATGATAATATGATACAATGTTACGATGGTATGATGATTTTATAGAATATTAGTTAGATGGAACGATGGTATATTGGTATGATGTTATGATGGTATGCTGTTACGACTGTACGATGGTCCAATGATATGGTGATTTCATGGTGTGACGATATGATAGTATTATTATTTGATGGTATGATGGTATGATTGTGTGGTAGTACGACCTAATGGTATGGCGTAAAGACGCTGGTTTGATGGTACGATGGTATAACGGTATGATAGTACGAATTCCAGGTGGTATTATGGCACAATGGTATTATGGTATGTTTAATGGGATGTGTCATTATTAATAATAATGTTATCATTCGTTTTTGTCAAGGAAATTCCAATAACAACACGACTGTTCATCTACAATGTAAAGCAAGACGGTAAAGATAATGAAGAGTTTGAGAAAAACATTTTTATAAACATAAAACTTAATTACATGGTTCATGAGTTTCTCATGGCATGGCTATCCCGCATCCTCACATTCAATATTTGGTTCCTACGACAAAACCTCCTACAAATAAATTAGCAATCAAGAGACTACATTCCTTCTTACTGGTTCTTCTTTGTATGTGGCTACGTAAAAGCGAATGCACCTTTATTCGGAGGATTTCAGTGATTCCCATTAATACGCCGTCGTTCCAACAAAGGACAAGAGCAGTCCTTGAAAGTAAAGCTGGCGTTAATTTGAAGAAAAGGTTGCATATTCAAGGGGTAATAGTCTCTTTGCTTAAATTAAAAATAAAAACGGAAGGTGTAAGGCCATATTCCGGGATTTAAAATTTTATATAATATTATGTTATTTTTGTTTCTTTGAGACAAATTGAAACAGGAAGCGGAAAAATAAAATAACATAAAATTAATTTTATGTCACTAGAAATGCGGCAATGCCCTTTATTAAGACATCATAAATCCTTGTTGTATTATGTTATTTACTCGGATCCTATTAGAAATTTCATTAAAAAATCAAAAATAACATAACATACAATTCTAAATACTGGAATACGGCTTAACTGACTTAAATGAGAAAATAAATTTCCTGATAATGGCTGAAATATCTGTTTCTAATTCTACAAATATTTAATATTTTCCTTACTTGGTAACACCAAGTTTACCGGCTAGTAATTTTCTGAAGTCGTTGTTATGTCTTATTAGTTTTGAGACATCTAAATTATTTCAAAAATGAAACCAACTTCTAAACTTCTTTAGGCCATTAATTCAATATTCTATGGACATTTAAACTGAAATAAAAATCTTTTGCGATACAATTTTTTTATTATATTTATTACGTTATATTTTCACCTCAGTTCTTCAATAAATTTATGACTAACCAAATAAAATCTTTTGCTAATTTCTTTACATGTATGATACCTTGTACTATATATGGTTCTATTTATGGCCCTTAAAAAAAAAAATTTAATCATGTAACTCAATATCATAAAAATTCACCAAAACGCAAGAACAGAATTTTTTATAATGTGAACGAAAAACAAATAAAAATTAAAATAAAGATATATAAAAATAAAAATGAAATAAAAAAAAGTCACATTTGAATTTTAGATTAAAATCGGAATGATTACAAGAAATTACCTTAAATCTTACGGATATTTTTTTTTATTTATATTTTTATTATTTGGCTCATGTATTTATTTATGTATACGATATATAGCATTAATATCATGATTATATGATAATGAGATGAGATTATGGTCTTTATGTTTTTATGTGACTTTATGTTTTATATGCGTAAAATTGTGGATTTTTATGTTTATGTGATATTTTGTTAAGGACGCATATAGTTTTGGTTGCTGATAAATCTTAAACTGTTCCTCTTGTTTGGAATGATTTTTAAATTTGATTCAATTTACTTTTCTGTTATACATTCTAAATTTTCGTTTCAGCAGTCGGAATTTAAACACTGTGACAGTGAAAGTATTGTGGTAAAGGCTTACACATATAGCTTTAAAATTCTTTCTAGTTTTTATTTTCCAAACGAATTTTTATCGAATTTAACCAATAAAATGTTTACCTAAAACGCGACCAGGTGACGTTTAATTTTTTAATTTGAAATCATATAGGCTTTCGACATATAGTCGTGTAGTTTGGATCATTACTATGAATACGAATTAGTTCGAACTAATAATCTCGATACCTTAGTATTAAACGCCGTAACCCCAAAACCAGCTAAAAGCTTACATTGCAGATGTTTATCAAACTAAACAGTCGTATCAAAATGTTGATGCGAATATGTTAATCAATATAACCTGAACAATAAAAGTCAAAAATGTATATAATTCCATAATTACAATCTTGATGAAACTGATAATCCTTTTTCGAAATTGTAACGCGCATAACAAATAGAAGGACCCTAGTTTTTTTTTGTAATCATTATAATCAAATTAATAAGTTAATTTCCGTGTATCTCTCTTGTCTCATCGAATTCAATTCGTGTAAAGAGGACAATTCATTTAAATTACTATTGTTCAGGGATATTGTTGATCAATTCTTTTGTATACGAGACAGCATTACCCAAAAAATAAACACATACACATAATGTATATAAATTTGTTTCGTTTTGTTGTTAATCCTCCACAAAGCTTGTATATATTTGCTCGTATCATTTCATCGCTGTAGAGACAAAAACCATGAGGCAGGCAGAAGAAAATACCATTGAAAATTAAATAAAATAAAATAAAAAAATTTACGCGCGTTTGCTGTTTGTTATTATATTCTTATAAATATTAAAAAAGGTTTGGTTTGATTAATGCCGTCATGTCACTGATATGTCACACGCATGTCAAGATTTGACAATTGACATAAAACTTTTTTGTTTTTATACACATACATGTATAAATAAAAACAAACTGTAAAAATTAAATTCTATCTCTAAACATACAAAAAGTAAAAAACAGGGAAGCTAATAGTTTTGTACCTACTCCATCCACAGGTCTATCATTCGGCATACAGAAATTGAAGCATTGAAATTTTTGTTGATTGTTGGTTGGAAAATTGTTATTTTGTACAATAAATTTATTCATAGGTAAAATGAAATGAAAATTATTTCCTATTGTTCGCAGAACATACGTATGTTGTTTGTTTTTGATATGTATATATGTATGTTCGGATACAAGTACCAAACTATACATATTTTCCTGTGCTCTCACTGGAATAAATGTAGCTAGCTGTACATAACAACATACATTTACGAGTACATAATATATTTTATATGTGCAGGGAAAATAAATTTATTATACAATTTTTAGATTTCGTTTTCATATACATATAAATTGTGGATCGTTAAAATATTAAATTTGTTTGCAAAACAAAAATGTTGAGTGAGTAAATTGTCAGTTTTGATAAAGCAGTTATTTGTTGTTGGTAAGTAATTCCTTTTTCTTGCTAAATATTGTTATACATATTTTTATGAAGATCAAGTGTTTGTAAATGTTGATCAGTCTAATTGTATTATGGATTTTGTACAATCATAGGAATCCATAGTAAAAAATGTTGTTGTTTACTTTCAAGTTTTCAATGATAAAAGGCCGAATTTTATAAAAATTGTATTCAAAAGTTTTCTACATATCTTTAATAACAACATACGACTATATTAGATACTGTTAAAGTTAGCCGAAAGTTGCCAGCCGAAAGTGAAAAGTCGATAATGCAGATTGTGTTAGTCCAGCCAAAAGTAAAAAAATGGTAAAGCAGATTGTCTAATCCCAGCCAAAAGTAAAAAGTCGATAATGCAGGTTATGATATAACATTCAAGCCGAAAATAAAAAATTTAGTAGTTATCAGCCGAAAGTAAATAGGATACATAGAAATCTATAAATATAAATATTTATAAATAAGTTTACGTGTAAAACTTTGCTTCGAAAAAAATTTCGGAAAATCAGAAGAATATACCAAAATTGGAATAAAATCAGCCTCTAGAGTACATATCTGAAGCTGAATCGTTTTTATGTGATTTGTCAATAGCTATCGAATTAATAAATTTTGTTCAAGTTTCCCGTGGGAAACCTCGGAAAATTCGATTTTCCAAAAATTATTAGAAAATTTGTATAAAATCAGCCTCTAGAGTGTTATGTCTGGAGATGGATTCAATTGATGTGATTACTCAATAGCTATAGAAGGACAAAAATTCAGTTCCCCGTGGGAAATATCGAAAAATTCGTTTTTCCTATTTCGGAAAATTTTCTAATAATTTTTGGAAAATCGAATTTTCCGAGATTTCCCACGGAAAACATGAACTGAATTTTTTTCCTGCGATAGCTGTTGACAAGTCACATCAATGCAATCCATCTCCAGACATAACACTCTAGAAGCTGATTTTATTCATCCATTTCTTACTTTCGGCTGGAAACTTTTTTGAATTTTCCGAGATTTCCCACGGGAAACTTGTACTGATTTTTTTTCCTTCGAAAGCTATTGATAAATTACATTAATGCAATTCATCTCCAGACATAACACTTTAAAGGCTGATTTTATACCAATTTTCTAATAATTTTTGGAAAATCGAATTTTCCGAGATTTCCCTTTTGAAACATGAACTGAATTTTTTCCGGCGATAGCTATTGACAAGTCACATCAATGCAATCCATCTCCAGACATAACACTCTAGAGGCTTTTTTTATTCATCCATTTCTTACTTTCGGCTGGATTGTCTTTTGAATTTTCCGAGATTTCCCACGGGAAACTTGAACAGAATTTGTTTTCCTGCAATAGCTATTTACAAGTCACATCAATCCAATCCATCTCCAGACATAACACTCTAGAGGCTGATTTTATTCATCCATTTATTACTTTCGGCTGGAAACTTTTTTGAATTTTCCGAGATTTCCCACGGGAAACTTGTACTGATTTTTTTTCCTGCGATAGCTCTTGATAAATTACATGCATTCAATTCATCTCCAGACATAACACTTTAAAGGCTGGTTTTATAAAAATTTTCTAATAATTTTTCGAAAATCGAATTTTCCGAGATTTCCCACGGGAAACTTGAACTGAATTTTTTTTCTGCGATAGCTATTGACAAGTCACATCATTCCAATCTATCTTCAAATATAACACTCTAGAGGCTGATTTATTTTCGGCTGGAATGTCAATATCATAATCTGCATTATCGACTTTTTACTTTCGGCTGGAGACTTTCGGCTAACTTTAACAGGGTCTATATTAGTAGTAAATAAATCTTAATTGCAGGAACATTCAAATTAGATTATGCCTAAAATATATTTTTCGAAATTTCATTTTGATTTGTAGTCTTCAATTTGACCAGAATTGAACTCGAAGTTACATGATGTCCATGTATGTTGAAACTCAAATATTTCGTGTGACTAAATTTTGGATTAAATACCAAATATTTTTTAAGGATTTGATCCAAATCATTTGAAAAGGTTTCTTTTTTTTTAGGGTGGGTGTTCGTTGCCCAGAGAACTGCGGACATTGAGGCCTATTGTGCATCCCTAAGTCTATATCCCTGATAAACGCCGCTACATGACTAGACGTATATCCAGTGGGTTGGCGTTAGGCTACTGGATTATGTGGATGATAGCATCGCATGTGAATTGTAGGTGGGGGTTATAGTTATTTGAAAATGATGTCGACTTGTAAATAAAAAATGTTTGAAGTAGCCTTCATGTTTATCATTCATAACTTTAAACATTTACTAAAATTATCAAGAGCAGTGCGAAGCATTTCTACAGGCTTTAATCCCAGATTTTGACAATGGCAGCATGTAATAACTCCAAACTTTTATGAGGTATGGCGCAGGCTGTAGTCTCCAAGTATGCCTAAACAAAACAGTCGAGAATACGGAGAATACGGAGAATATTACATAGCATAGTTAAAATACGGAAATTTCTACCGAATTCATTGTTAAGTCAATGACACAGCAACTTAGGTAAGTCCAATCATGGTTTGAATAATACTCACAAGTCGAACGCACAGAACTACTTTCTCAAAAATTTTACGGCAGTAAATTTCTTGGACCCTTTCATTGATGAATTTGGGCGGTACCAATCTCACAGCGGTAATTTCAACCCAAACCATAATAGATTTTAAATTTTTTTTTTTAATTTATTTAATTATTTATTGTGCACATTTAACTTACATCGTTTTCGGAACACCCTATTTTGAGCATTAGCTCATTGATAATAGGGTGTACCAAAAAAAAAAAAACAATTTTACCCGGTAGAATTTCCAAATCCCAGCATTTGCTTGAAACAGTAAAGGCATCAGTTTTTCTTTTGGTTTCGCTAGATCTTTGCTCTTAACCCATAAACTTCATCAAAATCGTGAGAAAATAGGCCTAGAATAACATCTTCATCTGACATCATGACATCAACGTTTCTGTTCGTTTTCGGGATGATACCTGTATGGCTGGAGCGTTTACGTAAATTTTAATTTAGCGAACAAAAAAAAATTCAGCAAACAACACTTCCACTGACGCGAAAGTCAAAGGCGACTATATCTTGCAACAATTTGAGCTTCTGGCAACAATTGGAGCTTCTCATCTTGTATCATTGTTCAATTGTGAACAGTTTCTCATCGTTAACAAGAATTTTTTGACCCCAAACTGCTTCAGTAACAATTTATAGCTTTCAAGTCATGTGAGTTTCATTTTGTTGTGGATTTTTGAAAATACCGATAATTGTTAAAGTTTTTTTGGTTATTTTTCAAACGGTCCGCTTTTACGGGCTTCGGTGAATCCGACATTTGATTATGTTGGGAAATTCTGGAGTGTTGGCGGTGCGCGAGCGCTGTTTTCCTGGACGGTCCAAAAATAACCAAATGAGCGGTATCGTTTTATCGCTTTGAAGACTGTTGAACGTGAAAGAGGAAGACTTTGAATTGAGCTAGACGACTTTTATTAGACATTATAGCTCAAAAAATTCAAGGAATAGCCGCATATATAGAGTCCGTTTGATAATTGGCACGGGGCGAACAGTGCTTATTAGTTTATACCGTAGGGTAAGTCGAGGAGAGATGGTACACCCTTTATATAATGGCTGTAACTTTTGTAAATTTAATGTTAAAAATAAAACAAAACGTGTTTTAGAAACTAAACATAAATTCCAACTTTATTTTAAAACATAAATACATCTATAGTTTACTTCAAGATAGCTAAAAAATAAAATAAAAAAATGCTAACGTTCCATCTCACCTAAAACAAAGAGGTGAGATGGCACAGTCCAAAAGGACAGATGGAACGTTTAAGGTCGACTTTTTTCCTTTTGAAAATTTGATCCACATTTGTCGCAGATGTTTTCAAAAGATGAGCAAAACTCATGAAGCAAAATTTAAAATGGATGCATTGGATCCAATCTTCATTTTTTGTTGTTTGGCGGTAATCTTCGCCACAAGCGGCGCATTTATTTTCAGAAAATTCCTCTTCTGAATCGGTACCATCAGTTAACTGTAGGAATTCATCATTACTCTCCGATGAGCCTGTTTGACGTTTTGGTTTTTTCGTACGAGCCGCATCCAATTTTTTTTTTATTCTTTTCCGACTTTTGCATGATGTACATTTTTTATTTGCAATTGTTTCTGGAGACGTAAGAATGGAAACCAATTGCCTTCTAGTAGTTTTAACCTGTACATTAGGTACAGGAGAAATCTGATCAAGAATTTTTCCAGGCGTTCCAAGCCTTTGAAAAAATGGATCCAAATACGAGTCTACTAATTTTTCTACCTGGATTAGCGCGAACATATTTATTGCATTCCTCATAATAATTGGTTTTTAAAGATTTAAAAAAGTATCGATCAAGAGGTTGCAGGAATTGCGTTGTATGACTTGGAAAATCAAATAAGAATAACGTTTTGCTCTGCTGCATACTCAAGCATTTCTAAATTGCTATGGGATGAATGGCCAACAAGAATAATAGCTATACAGTGCCTGAACGATTTCTGGGCACAAATTGAGTTTTAAGCCATTGATAAAAAATTTCGGAGGTTACATATAGTATGCTGATTTTTGAGACATGACTACTGAGGCACCCGGAGGCATTCCATCTTCAAATTCAAGCTTCTTTTGTTTTCCTTTAAAAATACAGGTAGGTGGAATAAAAACTTGTTCAGCGTTGCAACAGGCTATGACAGAAATTGTTTCTGCCTTTTCACCCGATGTAATTGCCGCTATATTTTTTGCACCCTTTTCTGCCAAAACATGTCCTGGCCTATTATTTAATTGCAGGCCACTTTCATCCACACTTATAATATGCCCTGGTTTATCAAACAACTCATGTTCTGTAAAAATATTTTTCAAGACAACAAAATAACTCTGGAGCCATGGATATCCAGCCATTTCTGTTTCTTTATTAATCTTGTGTTTAATTTAAAGTTGTTCAGTCAAATTATCTGCCATAGCTCTGACGGTGTCTCTTGTAGGAGCAAATCGATGCTTTCGGAATTTTTTTATGGGTAAAACAATTTTCTCTCCTAAGCTACAGCTTGATCCAAGGGAACGTCTTTTTAAATCATTATATTTCATGCGTCTGCACAATGTACTGGCTGGAATTTTATAATATTGTGCAGATTCTCTAAGAGATTTTTTACCTTCGCGAAGAAGGTACCTTCGACCGAACGAACCTTCGTTTTCGGTCCAGTTAGCTCTGGTTTTTGATATTCTTATGTATGTTGTTGGCATTTTTGTAAATTATCGAAAAAAATGTTCAGTTTCTCCTTTTTGACTCCATCATGGTTTTTTATTTGCAATTTTTTTGTTTGTTTTAATTTTAGATATGGATACAACTTAATAATATAAAATAATACTCACTTCAAATGCTCTAACGGTTTTGATAGTAAAAACTGTTCTTTGAACACCACTTTTTAAAGAAACAAAAATTTTACTTTTTACTTTTTACTCACAAAAATGTTTATAAATTAAATATTGAAGAACCTTTAATCACCAAATTATAAAATTAACTGGCATTATATGCGTTACACATGTGGTGTTATAACATATAGACAATCCTATTTGAACTAGTTATATATTTCAAAATACAGCAATGTTCCTTCTCACCTCGTGTTCTATCTCTCCTAGAATTACCCTATACAGAGCAAGTTGACCTTAATGGACGGTTTATAGGTGTGGAACATTCACACTGCGATACACTGCGTACTGTGCACTGGGCCTTTTTTGTTGACTTGATAGTTCAGCATCTTGTTTTGTTTACTTTTGTATATGTGAAAAGCATGGTTAAATTAATAGATTAATAGACTGTCCGATTAATCGGACACTATTTAATCGATTATCGAAAATGTACGAAAAAAGTATGATCCGATTTTAGTAAAATTTTCTCAGGTAAATAAAAGCAAGTTCCAGCCTAATTAGAAATATTCAAGAACATCGCCTTAAAATTATTTTAGAATTTCATTTCCATTACGTACATATAACGAATTTCAACTTAATCGGTTAAGGAATAGTCAAGTAGAAATAAAAGAGCTGGCAGTTGTGCCATTTTTGTACATTCTATAGTTTATCAACCTCAACAATTTTGGTTGTCAATATCCGTGGTATTTACCTCAATGTTTTGGCCCTTTAAAAAAAATCAGTCATGCAATTGTGATAATTTTAATGAAACGCTTGAAAGAATTATTAGTCCTTATAGAAATTGTATAAGTGTTGGCGATTTTAATTTTAACATCAAAGATCAACGGGGTCCAACTGTACAAAAGGACTGTCACACAGTAACTGCTAGTAGTTATGCACCTTTAAATTCATTGTCATCGACCATTTATTATTATTATTGAATGAAGCGCCATGTGGGCGATAAGCCACCTCGCACTGCGACCTAAAAGATCTATTGTGCTGGACCCTACTTAATTATCCATCCAGTCAATATTCAGGCTCTTAATGATAATATATAATAATGATGATATAATCTGATAATACTACTGGCCAGTACAAGATACATACTATCCGGGCTCATTGTTCTCCCTCCTAGATGTTGCAGTCTTTGCTGGAAAATTGCTGGGCATTTTCACAGAACATGTTCCGCTGATTCCGCTTACAGATCGCAGAAGCGGCATCCATCTGTCGTACCTAGGCCCATCTTCTTAAGGTGATACCTTATAAGGAGACATGACCTGCGAGGAAGCCAGTAAGCAGCCTCAACTCAGGTTTCTTAAGTTTAAGACGCTCCTTAACCCTGACAGACGAAGGTGATATAAATTTCTTTGAATGTCGCAAACCTGGAATTCTGCACCAGTAGGAGGACTTTTGAACATCCTCCCAGCGTTTTACCGCTGCTCTAAGGTATCCCTTAGTGACGCCGTAGAAGGGTTCTGCCCCAATAAATGGAGAGGCAGAACCTTCACGGGCGAGACCATCAGCTGCCTCGTTTCCTTCGATTCCAGTATGACCTGGCACCCACATAAGTGTTACCTTATTTGAGTCTGCCAGCTGTTTAATAACCTTCAGACAATCCCATATCAACCTTGACTCAACGGTACAAGGCCTAAGAGCATTTAAGGCCGATTGGCTGTCTGGTACAATATAAATCTTTGCATCGTTTAGGCCTTTTGCTATGCCTATTCTAGCGCAAAGTTCTATAGCATATACTTCTGCTTGGGAAACGGTAGCATTGGTACCCAAGGACTTCGAGAGGGTAATGCTACTCCCGTGTATTCCTGTCCCCGCCCCATCTTCCGTTTTTGATCCATCTCTAAACCATAGCATGGACCCTTGTTCAAAGGATGGTCCACCTGTACTCCACACATCCCGGTCAGGTAACCTAACACAGAATGGTTTGTGAAAGTCCAGTTTATCTGGCATACAGTCGGAAGTCATCCCTATGGTAGGGTCTGTCTGAAATTCCTTAAGGATTTCCAGATGACCCACCATATTGCCTGGTTTGATATTTCCTTCCGCCTGCATTTTCAGGGCCATAGTTGCAGCATCCTTTTTAACATGCAGGTGTAACGGTGTCAGTTCTACAAGTGACTCCGTAACCGCGGTTGGACATGATTTCATTGAGCCCGTAACTCCGAAGCAAGCTATACGCTAAACCTTATTCAATAAGGTTTGCGTTGCCTTCTGCTCAGTTTTAGGTCACCATACAACCGATGCGTGACCATAGGCCTTATGATTGTAAGAAATGACCAGTAGATCATTTTTGGTTGTAGTCCCCAAGTACGCTCATATAGTCTTTGGCCGGCCCAGAAAGCCTTTGTGGCTCTATTTTGAACTTTCAACAAATGTTGTTTCCAGTTCAGTTTTTGATCTAGGGTAACCCCTAGATATTTATCGTCGCTGGAAAAAGGAACAGTAGTATCGTTTAACGAGGGAGCTGTAAGCGCAAGCTTTTTCCTCCTCGTAAAAGAAACAAAGACAGTCTTGTTTGGATTAACACTGAGTCATTCCTGGTAACACCACTGCCATATTATATTGAGTGCATTTTGCATGCGATCAGAAAATGACCTCATCAAACTTGCCTCTGATTATGATAGCCACATCATCCGCATAACCCTGCTACCCATGGCTACTCAGAAGGACCAGTAGTCTGTCAATAACCAATGACCACAAAAGAGGAGATAGTACGCCTCTTTGGGGACAGCCCTTTACGGCCCTGATGGATACTGACTCGCCACCTAGTCTGGCAGTAATCTCACGTGGAACATGGAACGGATCCACCTAATTGTAGAAAGCGGAACCCTTTTTTCCATTGCTGCCCTCTCTATAGATCCATAGGAGGTATTATCAAACGCCCCCTCAATGTCCACAAAGGCACAAAGGGCAATTTCTTTATATGTCACTGCTGGTTCCGATGCAGCGGATTTTTTCCAAGGACCTCACTTCTTATTTGATAGTCCAGGATTTATCCATCGTCTTTAATAGAAACGATGTGCGGCTAATTGGCCGATATGCCCTGGCCTGGGTGTCTGGACGACCCCAACCCTTTGGTATAAAGACCACATTTACCTTCCTCCACAGTTTCGGAATATAGTTAAAGGCATAACTTGCCCGAAACATCTGGATCAAGCTGGGGAGTATTTCCTCAATACCTTTTTGAAGTAAAGCTGGAAAGATACCATCCCCTTCATCGGATTTAAAAGGTTCGAAAGACCCAATAGCCCATCGCACCTTGCTGGGTGTGATTATTTTCCCAGAGAGACCCCAGACCCTACAGCGAGGCGCATAGGCCACCTCACTTGAGGGATCATGCGGGTCCTCTTGGGCTCCTACCGGAAAGTGAGTCTCCTCTCCGTCTACTGAATCCGGAAAGTAAGTCTCTAGCAGTACCTCTAAGGTTTCCATCCGGTTTTCAGTGAACCTCCCATCCTGCTTCTAGAGAAGTCAAAACCATTTCAATGATCCCTGGAAAGGACTTTCTGGAGACGAGCTGCAGAGAGCAATTCATTGATTCCCTCACAGAAATTCCTCCAAGTAGCCCTCTTGGATCTTCTTAGTTCAAGATTATATTCCGTCAAGGCCATCTTATACTTGCCCCATTCACCGGTGCGTTTAGCCTTGTTGAATAATCTTCTCGATTTTTTCCTCAGTTTGCCCAGCGTCCCGTTCCACCAAGGGACCATCTTTGTGGATTCTCTTCGCTTAACCGGGCAGCTGTTCTCGTAAGCCAAGTGTATAGAAATATGCAGCTGGTTTGAACATATCTCCAAACACTCTCGAGACTTTATGTTCCCCACAACCGAGGGCATTTCTGATCCGAGTGAGACTCTATAAGAGTCCCAGTCGGTCAGTTTTGGAATTCTGATTTCCTGCCGCTGCATGGTTTCAGCCGCCAAATCAAATCTGATGTGCAAGTGATCCAATAATGAGGCCTCTTCAGACACATGCCAGTTTTTGACCAAGTCGCCGAAATGCGGACTAGCAAGTGTCAAATCTAGGACCTCTTGCCTAATCGCATTTATAAAATTAGGTTTCCTTCCCCTGTTGACAATGACTACATTATTTGAGAACAGAAGTTCAAAAAGGTACTCACCCCTGTTATTGATGTCTGTGCTACCCCACACCGTGTGGTGCGCATTTGCACCGCATCCTATCAGGTAGGCCAGCCCATTGTGTTTGCAATGAGCTATGAGCCGCCTAACTTCAAGTGGAGGAATTAACTCTGAGTCTCCAGGAAAGTAGGCGGATGCCAATATAGCCTCCCGTTTGCCTCTTTCACCCAGAACCTTCACCATTACTGCAACCAAGTCCCTGGAGATGAACTCTGAAATGGGAATAAAATTAATTTGCGAACTGGTCAAAACAGCCGTTCTTGGACTCTCAGTTCCGTTATGATAAATTAACTTACCCACTTGATTTGGTATACCTTTAATCTGGTTACCTGTCACCCATGGCTCTTGGATTAGAGCCATGCCAATGTTTTGGCAGATAAACCTACGAAAAAGGACGTCCGAAGACGCCTTTGCACAATGCAGGTTTATCTGCAGTCCGGCGATGTGTGCCTTCATTTTTCCGAAGGCTTCTTCTGAAGGCAATGCTCAGCCTCCTTTCCTGCACCGCCACCACCTGCATGCTTGTTTTGTCCGGCCGATGGCTGACCAGTGTCCTCCATCGCCGTTCTGCTGACCCCCGCTGCCTGAGAGCCTCCCTACCCTTGACGCCTTCCTCTCTCTTTCCCGCCTTCTTGTCACCTGGTCCTGGAGAGGGCGGCCATCCCGGTGGTCATGACTACGGGTGCCGCTACCGTAGCCTCCACAGCACCACCCTAACTGCCCTTGGAACTAACCAATTGAACAGTCCTAAACTTATAGTTGACTTTAAAGCCAACCCGTTTGAGCTTCATAACTGAAGAATGGTCCATAGAGAATGTGGAAAAGGCCGAAGAGCCTTTCGCCTCTCTCCTGATCACTTTCCAGTTGATCGCCTGCATGCCCTCGTTTTGGCTTTTGATAAAACCAAAAAGCTTCTCCGTGGGCAATTCAGTACTATTTGGGAAGGTGCCAAACACAATCCTGGCTTGCGGCAAGTTTTCCACCACGGCCACGATCAGCTGTGCAGCCTCCCATGGCTTGATGGTTCCTATGGCCTCCTTGAGCCACTGAACAGTGACCCGGTCAGCACAGGTTAGTACCAGCCAACCAGGCCTAAGCTGACTGCCAAGGAACTTAGGTTTAAGCTCCTTGGCCTCTTGCTCTAGCACCTTATCTAGGATGCCCTCCTGGACAGCCTTAAGCTGCTCTCCAGTGAGAACAACCTCAGGAAAACCAGAGGGCAAGATCCCAACTATCTCCAACTCCGAAGCCTGCCTAAAGGTAAGTCCAGACCGGACCGCAGAACCTGAGATCGCCGGGACAGATTCATCTCCCTTGGCCTTTTTTTTGTGCCGGTGGAGTACCCTCATTCGAGCGGGTTTTTTTCGACGGTGAAGCCTCTGCGGGAGCGCAAGACTCCCTTTGTGGCCGCATCGCCAGAAACCTTGTCTCGCTTCTGGGCGGTTTGCCCTCAGCAAGAAGCCTCTTATACTGCTTCTTCGCGGCCCCACACATTTTACGCGAGGAGCCGCGACAGGTTAATCATTGATGCTGACAATACCCTTCGGGTCCTCTTCGACGTCTTTGCTCCCCCTTCTTTCACAGAGGAGATACCCCCACTTACGGGGGCCGAGTTCTCATCTCCTGAGGTATCTATGTAGGAGCGTCACCAACCTTATTATTATTCACTTGTTTTAATATTTTTCCACGAGTTGCTGGGAAAAAAAAGTCGCCTGTGGAACACCCAGCTTTACCACAGGAAGGCTAAATAAAACTGGAGGGCGCCTGGTATCCAGAGTCCGCATACTTTGGACTAATTAACCTATCAGCCATTCATCCATCGTAATATGCTGTTCCACCTTAGATTAGGGTTTTTTATCAAGGATTTCTCCTTTAACGCCGTACTTTAGCTCAAAATATGTTTATCGACCATATTTTGTCTAATAATTTTTATTATAAACATATTATATCGCTAACGGACGTTTCCTTTTCTGATCACTGTCAAATTTCAATCTCTATTGATTGTAAAAGTAATCTCAACTTATCATCCACTAAACATACTAAAAGTACTATTAATTATCAACTTATGGAAAAATCCAGTGACTTCAGATTTTTGAATAAAGTGTCTAATTTTGATGATTTTGTTACAAATCTTTCAGCGGCTATTCAAAAGCACACCATTGTAGTTACGAGCATTATGACGAACCGTGATAATTTCGCCAAAATAAAACGTATCTACCCGCATAATCTTTACTATAGTATATTCAACAATTTAAATTGTTACGTCATAAATTCATTAATAACATGAGATTTCTAGTGCCATAAATTCTAGGAAATAGTCAGTTTGGTCAGTTTTTAATGAAGCTATATTAAACAAAATTTCGAAGGAAACGTGGGTGTATTTCCATCATCACTAGCCCAGGCTAAAGTTTTCCCCATTTACAAATCTGGCAATAAATGCGATCCTGGAAATTATAGGCCAATTTCAATTTTATCTAATGTCAGCAAATTAATTGAACATATAGTTTTGGAACATCTCAGTAGTTTTCTAGCGACAAATCATATTATAAGCAATAATCAATTTGGATTTATTGAAAATTGTAGTACTACTATGGCTTGTATTCACCTTGAAACTAATCTGCAAGAAAACCTTAGTGAAGGAAAAGTTGTTTCAGCTTTTCTTATTAATCTCAGAAAAGCATTTGACAGTATATTAACAACGAATTACTACTTTACAAACTTTCGCTGGTTGGTATATAAGCTAACGATTTAAATTTTTTTAAAACATATTTAGTTAATCGCGTTCAAGGTGGTAGTATAGCAGATGAAAGTAGTTGCTTAGTGAAATGAAGTACCGGTGTGCCGCAAGGATCTGTTCTTGGGCCCTGCCTCTTCAATTTTTTTATTATTGATTGTTTCTGTCTACCATTTAATGGGATAATTCAAATGTACGCTGATGATTTGTGCACTTTATATTCAGCACAGGTAACAGCATACTGATTAATCATTTTAAAATTATTTTATTATGCCACAATGTTCAAGTGCCATTTTCCAGCTCACCAAAATGTACAATCGTGTACTTTCTTTTTGTTTCAAGTATATTTCAATATTTAACTTTTTGGAATCAGTTACACTACTCAGGTATAATAAAGTGTTCGTATAGCCCGGGGCGATTAATTGCAGCAGGAAAACTATTTAATTTAAGTATGAACCTCCTCATACCGTTAGAACCTAACTTGTGTTAATCCAGGAGCAAAAATAGAATCAGACCATGAACCCCAAGGACACATTATGTGTTCAATAAATTTCGAATTGAACTACAACAAATTTAATTTAATCAATTGTTCTAGAAACGAATAAATATCTTGTGTTTGATTACAAAATCCATTGTGATAGATCCTTAGCCATTCAAAAAATATTGCGGTTGAATTTGTGCTAATCCTGAATTGACCAGAAGCAATTTAAATTTCAAACGATGGATGTTAAACTGCGGCCAAAACATCTTTAATTTTTTCAATAAAGGCATGGAACGTTGCAATATGCAGATAGCCTACATAAATGGACCCGCACGCACTGGCTTCACGAGAGAATTTCCATTGACGGAAATTGACGTTTTTTAAAAAATGTTGTGTGTGTGTTGTACCAATTCCCGTTTTAATTTTATAATTTCTTATACACCTCACTGTACTCACTCATCGTCTTATGTTTAATTTTCAATTTACCGTATGCAATTAAACAAACAAACAAAAAAAAACCGGATTTTATTAGGTTAGTCGGATTTTGTTAGTCCATAAATTAGTTGTAATTTTATAATTGAAACGTGAAAGTGAAAATAAAAAATTGCGAAATGAATTTATGCTTAGGATTTTAACTAAATCAAAGCTTTTACAATTGTGATACCTGTGCGATTAGAACTTTGTGAGCGCAGTGAATTTTTTTCAGTTTGTAAATGTGACATATAAACAGGGTGGATGTATGCTTGTTTAAACGCATGTTAACGGTGAGTCATTTAATTAAATCCTAACGGTGTTTTATACAAAATCAATGCCACATTATTGTTACAATTCCAAATTCATTTTATACGGGAGAATACAAAGTTTAGAAATATTTTGTTGAGGCTGTGAGTAAAACCATTTATTATTAGTGTTGTTTGTATGAGGACCAGATATGAGACAAATTGTTAACGAGATGATGAGAAATTGAAGTGTTTGGAATAAAAAATTAAATTTTAATAAAATTCTGTTTTGTAAGATTTGTAATAATTAGCAAAAATTAAAAAAAATTAAAATGGTGTTCTTCAAAGTTAAAGCTGTCATTAAAATTAACCATAAATTTAAAAAATAATTTTACAAATTTGTTTTGAAATTGGTTTGTGATTGATTATAATCGAATTGATCCTCTGCGTTATTGAATGATTTTGCTAATCTACTGATTGGGTTGTTACCGATCGTCATAATTGGTGGAATGATATTCTAGCGCTAAAAATCGATGATTACGCAATGTCCTGCTTGGAACATTTATGGATATGTTTACCAATACAAAAGCTGAATCGATGAGGCCAAATAGGACGTTTCTGATAAAAGAAGCATCCAGAAGAAGAATCTGATTTCAAGGGTGCAAATTTTATATTGTTTTCACATTATCGAATATGGTGGTTAGCGAGCCACATTTTGATAAAAAATTACATTATAGTCAAATTCCCAGCCAGTTTTTTTTTTTTCAAAATCAATATCAACAACTTTTTGTATGCTTTCGATTTTTTTTATGTGCATATCATAATAAGGATTCCAGATGATTACAGCATATTCCACCTGAGATCTCATATATAGTGTAAATAAAGTTTACATATCCATACTGTTAAAGTTAGCCGAAAGTTGCCAGCCGAAAGTGAAAAGTCGATAATGTAGATTGTGCTAGTCCAGCCGAAAGTAAAAAAAAAGGTAATGCAGATTGTCTAATCCCAGCAGAAAGTAAAAAGTCGATAATGCAAATTATGATATAACATTCAAGCTTAAAATAAAATATTTAGTAGTTATCAGCGTGTAAATACTAAATTTTTGCACGTATGAAACTTTGCTTCGTAGAAAATATCGGAAAATCAGAAGAATATACAAAATTGGAATAAAATCAGCCTCTAGAGTATATATCTGAAGCTGAATCGTTTTTATGTGATTTATCAATAGCTGTCGAATTATTAAATTCTGTTCAAGTTTCCCGTGGGAAATCTCGGAAAATTCGATTTTCCAAAAATTATTAGAAAATTTGTATAAAATCAGCCTCTAGAGTGTTACATATATCTGGAGATGGATTCACTTGATGTGATTACTCAATAGCTATCGCAGGAAAAAAATTCAGTTCAAACTTCCCGTCGGAAATCTCGGAAAATTCGATTTTCCTAAAATTATTAGAAAAATTTTCCGAAATCGGAAAATCGAATTTTTCGAGATTTCCCACGGGAAACTTGGACCGAATTTTTTTCCTGCGATAGCTAATGACAAGTCACATCAATGCAATCCATCTCCAGAAATACCACTCTAGAAACTTTTTTTATCCATCCATTTC
Source organism: Tipula vernalis (assembly GCA_958295665.1). Lineage (NCBI taxonomy): Eukaryota > Metazoa > Arthropoda > Insecta > Diptera > Tipulidae > Tipula > Tipula vernalis. Next base: position 439,109,293 of record OY282558.1, on the reverse strand, counting down.
TTACTGTCGGCTGGAAACTTTTTTGATTTTTCCGAGATTTCCCACGGGAAACTTGAAGTCACATCAATGCAATCCATCTCCAGACATAACACTCTAGAGGCTTTTTTTATTCAATTTTTTCTTACTTTCGGCTGAAAACTTTTTTGAATTTTCCGAGATTTCCCACGGGAAATTTGAACTAAATTTTTTCCTGCGATAGCTAACGACAAGTCACTTCAATGCAATCCATCTCCAAACATAACACTCTAGAGGCTGATTTTATACAAATTTTCTAATTATTATTGGAAAATCGAATTTTCTTAGATTTCCCACTCGAAACTTGAACTGAATTTTTCTCCTGCTATAGCTAACGACAAGTCACTTCAATGCAATCTATCTCCAGACATAACACTCTAGAGGCTGATTTTATTCATCAATTTCTTACTTTCGGCTGGAAACTTCTTTGAATTTTCCCAAATTTCCCACGGGAAACTTAAACTGAATTTTTTTCCTGCGGTAGCTATTGACAAGTCACATCAGAGCAATTCATCTCCAGACATAACACTCTAGAGGCTGATTTTATACAAATTTTCTAATAATTTTTGGAAAATCGAATTTTCCGAGATTTCCCACGGGAAACTTGAACTGAATTTTTTTTCTGCGATAGCTTTTGACAAGTCACATCAATGTAATTTATCTTCAGACATAACACTCTAGAGACTGATTTTATACAAATTTTCTAAAAAATTTTAGAAAATCGAATTTTCCGAGATTTCTCATGGGAAACTTGAACTGAATATTTTTTCTGCGATAGCTATTGATAAATTACATCAATGCAATCTATCTCCAGACATAACACTCTAGAGGCTGATTTTATACAAATTTTCTAATAATTTTTGGAAAATCGAATTTTCCGAGATTTCTAACGGGAAACTTGAACTGAATATTTTTCCTGCGATAGCTAACGACAAGTCACATCAATGCAATCTATCTCCAGACATAAAACTCTAGAGGCTGATTTTATTCATCCATTTCTTACTTTCGGCTAGAAGCTTCTTTGAATTTTCCGAAATTTCCCACGGGAAACTTGAACTTGATTTTTTTCCTGCAATAGCTATGGATAAGTCACATCAATGCAATCTATCTCAACTCTAGAGTCTGATTTATTTTCGGCTTTAATGTCAATAAAATAATCTGCATTATCGACTTTTCACTTTCGACTGGAAACTTTCGGCTAACTTTAACAGGGTTAATTTGTATTAGTGGATCCTGGCTATATCAAAATATTACCAGGCTTTAACTTTTGGGATGTAATAGGATAGTAAAGAGATACGGTTTGACTTGTGTGTTTGAGAAATGCGCATGACTCGCGCAACTGTTATGCATAAATTCGGTAGATCTAGGTTAGAAATATTGTTAGTAGAATGTAGAATAAATTCCAATAAAATATTGGCAGCGTCCACCTAATAAAAACTGTTGTATCGAATAAAAAGAAATCCTTAAATATTTCTGTGATGATTATTGAAATATTTTATATGGGGTGTTTTTCAGTACTCAAAACAGTACCTATATCATTTTCATGCCGTTTACCTAATCACATCAAGAGCTCTATTACGACATGAAATAGTGATCGTAGAAATTGGCAAGTTAATTGAGACCCATTTACTAAAGCATTTGTTAACCATTTAGACAGAAGAAGTAAATATTTCATTAAAAAAGACCGTAATATTGAAATTCGTGATTGCACTGTTCCGAGCAGTTCTTCAAAATATATAAAAGATTACAGAATAGGCAAAATATAATCCCTGCACTGGACGTAAATGGCAAACCATTAATATCAAATACGTAAACAGTTTTCAACTAATAATACAATCTCACTGGTAATTTATATTCACCTTTATTCTGTAGTGACCTATTTTATTGCTGAACTCGACAAAATAATTAGAACCTCTTTTTTAAGATTCATTATCACGCACCTGAATTAAAACATTTCATTAATCAAAACATCTTCCTAATAAAGCGGTTATATTGTTGTGAGTTATATTTAATAGTGACCTTAAATGGGGCTAAATTGTAAAGGGTTTTCCAATAGGAATGATACAATTTAAAATGGTTATGCCATTTAATCATGGAAAGATATACGCTTCAACAACATTTAGAAATTGTTAAATTTTTTTATCAAAATCACTGCTGATTTGTGAATACTGAGAGAAATTTAAGAAGAATTCATGGACGACATTATTCGGTTAATCGACTCTCTATTCGTCGTATTGTAGGCAAATTTGAAAGTGAATTTTCTTTACACGATACAAGAGTATCAGTACGACAAAGAAATGCACGAACACAAGAGAATATTGATTTGGTAGCAGCAAGTGTAAGCGAAAATCCAAATTTATCGGTTCCACGATAAATTCTAAACAGTCCACTTAAGATCAGGTCACGTTTTAGCTCTTTATATTTGTTTATTATGTTTTATGGATTTCCCAAAATTGTTTCAAATTTAAGAACTGAATTTCGCACGTTTCCATTTCCAAATTATTGAATTTTATAAGATTAGTTGAATTCGACAATTTATTTTAACTTTATTAGCTAAACTTATAAATTTAGTTGTATAATTGTTAAACTATACATACCAAAACTTGTTCACAAACATCACATAAAGTTTAAAAGGATTTAAATTTCAAAATATTTTAAAAAATTGATTAAAATTTGATGTTATCATCAGGTTACTTTTTTGCTTAGGAGCAAATACAGTCTTATACTTAGCATATTATTCCTAAATTATGTATAAAATTAAGCAAAAGGGTAAGGTCTTCTCACAAAACGAGTACAGATCAAAACCCACATCCTAAACCTTCAAACGACACTAATCTTATTTCCGGCAATTACTATAACAAATCCGCATTATCTATAAACTAAAATATGTAATAATAGTTTCACTATTCATAATGCGCAACCAAGTTATAATTTTGAAATGCAAGATGTCAATCTTTCCAAACTATTGTTGTAATACACGCATTTTGTATACTTCGATAATATGCGTTCCGTATGCGATTGTGTAATCAAAAGGCGCACAGTGTGCGGCGAATAAAGGGACAAAGCAATAACAACACCCTGAATTATAATGGTACACAGAAAAAAAAAAATTAATAAAACCCGATTAAAACAGAAAACTTATCTAATATTAAATTTTGGGCACAGAATACAAAAAAAAAAAAGGCAAAGTGCTTCGAACCAAATGGGAATTATCGTGAATGATTTGATGGACAAACAGTTAATGTGATGAATTTTTATTGTGTGTATTGCATCTTATATAAGGGGTTCCTGGTGTATAACTATTTTGTTGTGTACAAATAAGGGATGTTTCAGTTCATATCTCTGTAGAAGGGAGTAAGGGGCATTCTATGTATAGGGTACCGGAAAATAATAACAGTAATCATTTTTTTTGATATAATATATTTGAAGATTGATGAATTACATGAAATTATAATTTATATGTATTGTTTGTTAAATTGATTTGTCAATCAAAAATGTGAATAGAGAATTTATGCTGCTGCTTGTTTGTTGTTGTTAGACAGATATTTGTTAAATGGCATATAGTATAGTATTCCATAGAGATCGGCAAATGGAAATTTTTTTTTTTTTATGTTAATAGTGAATACATGTACAATTTGGGGATATTTGCTATGATACTGTGTGAAAAGCTAATAATTTTGCGTAAGGGACACTCAAACTTATTGTTTTATAATTGTTAATCAAATCAAAAAAGAATAATAGGATTTAAGTGTAACGCCTAACGCCAATCAAGTGTTTACAAATTTTTGAGGTTTTTGGACAGATTAAATTACAATAAGTGGTCGAACCGAATATTCTTTGGAAATTAAATTAGGATTTTGTTTTTTATGTTAGTCATAAAAAATCAAAAATATCAAAACTATTTACCCATCATGTCTAAACATATATATAGTAACATCCTTTCCATCTTTATAGTTAATATTCTTGAGATAAAGCCGATACCACAAAAAAATCACTTAGCGCAAAAATGTATTGGTATTCAAATGAGAGTTTCTATTTTCCCATGACTTCTATCACCATAATAAATCTATCTGATACATAATTTGTATATCATTATTAGATTTAAGATTCAATTTTTTTTGTTCAACTCTTAAATATTTTTTTTGTTGACTTGTCTTTATATTCGACTCTATATTGAACACATAAAATGAATCTCTTGAGATTTAATCAGCACATTCCATTTCTACTTCAGCCTTTTTTTATATTCAGTAACTTTGAAAGAAAATAATTCAATAAAATCTTTTTTTTAATTTTATTTAAATTTTTGTAAGAATTTATTTTAATATTAAAATTTCAAAATGTCATAACCCATCAAACTCCATCATTTGTACTAAAAAAAAAAAAAAAATGATTATGAATATTACTTTTATTAATATTATTATTGTTAATAAAAATATTTTTTTTTTTTAAGATGAACACTAAGAAATATAATAAGAATAAAAAATTATGATTTTTTTTTTGTGTTGTGTTATGTAAAAAAAATAAGAAAAATTCCAAGAATTATTTTTGGTCTTAAGTTGAAACTTTATTTTGAAACTTTTTTTCTTATTCTCATTTTGTAAGCAATTAAAATTTTAAATTACAAGAGTCCGCGTGTCTCTTAAATTAAAATTTTTTATTTCTTATAACAAACCGAAAAAAAAAAAATGTAAACGTATATAATTTAGGTTTTTTCTTATTTAATTCTTCGTTATGAGATATACCGTGTGGTATGGTAGAAGCCCAAGGAACCATAAGAATTTCTTTTATATTTTTTAAACTTTATTAGTGTCTTGTATTGTTTGACAGAATTAATTATATTTTTTGATATTGCCGAACAACAAAAAAAAAAAAATAAAAAAAAATTTAAATCTGGTTCATTATATATATATAGCCTCGTGGTTATGGTGTGGTATGGTTTTAATCGCATATAAGAGTAGCATGTAATATACATACCTTGTTTATTGGTGGCCGTGTGTAAACTTTACAATTTTATGATTTCCCTCTGGTGAATAATGCCATAACGGATTTTTAAATCTACTTTGGGGAAAACTGTATTTTGGTTAATATTACAAGCAAACAGTTTGACAGTCTTTATGGTGGCTTTTGGTCTAGAATATATTTTACAGTAAATTTTAAAAGGAAACCATTCATAAGTTTTTGTTGTTGTGGTAAATGAATCTCTGGGAATTTCAGATACTTAAATTCAGTTTTCGATAGTACACGAAGTAGCTCACCTGCTCCTTCATCCATCAGGCCCTAAATCTACCAGGAGGAACAATTTTTTTGACATTCAAACTGAAGGGTGCCATTTTCCAAACTTATGGTCAAAACGGATAGTTTTCTTCAAAAATGCGAGCTTTAAGCTTCATTTTACAATCAGAACACAGTGGCAAAATGGTTTGGTTAAAATTATATTGATGGGAAAAATAACAGGCCAGCCAGTTTTGGGAGTTGCTTTGATCGGATTGAAAAAAAAAAAAAACCAAATCCAAGGAGATATAAGTATGCCGAATTATTGATGCAGGGCATGTCATACGTTAATCGACGAACTTCACAAAGAAATTGTATTTGTAAATTCTGAAATTGACAAAAATCTATGGCGTTCCATGTTGTTTCTGTTTTTAATAATATAAAACGCCACTTAGTTTATTATTTATAATATATTTATTTCCACTCCCACAAGTTTTATATTACACTTTAAATTACATCTGTACTAATTTTTCATTAATGTTCATTGCACAATAGTCTATTAAATTTTAGTTTTGATTAGAGTAAGTCACACACACAACAAAAATAAAAAATTGTTGATCTTAGTTTTGCTTCGCTTTCGTTTGGTTTTGTTGGTAACATGTGCGAGAGTCTCAATTAGTGAACTGGAGTTGAAATACAATTATAGATGTATTGAGCGCATGATGGCAGACTCGTTCGTTTTCGGTAACATTTTATGTTGTGATAAAATGAATGAATCCCTCACTTGCGGAAGACTCCTGTAGCGGCAAACTCACGCATTCATGTGAGTGAGTTTGCCGATACAGGACTCCTCCGCAAGTGATTTCCCTCGCTAAGGAATAATTAAATGAGTAGTGGCAATTCGGATGGTTTTGGGTGTTCGAGGGCTTGATTAATCGATACGATGTATGACCTTCGTAGGGAGGAGATAATCCCGTGCGAACCTTGTCTGTTCTAAGAAAAACAAAATCGCAATTGTTGAGCGATTTTGAAACAAAAACGTCATCTAGTTTTGTTTGACGTTCTGCATGGTTTGTCGCAGTTGGTCGATGACTGTGTCGGCATAAAGTAATTCCGTAGATGAGTACTTCAGATCCTCTTCCACTGTTGTCCGGATTCCAAGTAAAACGATTGGTATTTACGAGCTCCAATGAGTTGTATTGCTTTTGGCTATAAGTGCTTAACGATTGTTGTGGCAATGGTTTCAGCGACATATTGGTCATGCAGTATGCTTCGGGCCAGCGAGTAAAGCGATCGACACAGATGAGCAAATATGTAATTTCATAGGGACCAAGCCATTCTATATCTAATTTTGCTTTTTTTTACATTTTGAAGTAGTACTTGATCACCTAATTGGAATTGTTGAGGATTTATGGATTTGTCATAATGGGATTTGGACTTATCCTTTGAGTTCAGCAGATAACTTTTCGCAATAGCAAACGAGTTTTGTAATTTAAATTTTAAATCGAAATAATTATCATCTATGGTATAATTAGGTTCTAAGTCTTTACAAATGGAGGACGGAATGTTTGGAGTAAAACCGAATACTAACTCGTACGGCATATACTCGGTTGAACTATGTGATGTGGTATTGTGGGAAAATGTCAAATATGGTAGCCACAAATATTCTCCAACCGTTTTGTGGAATCGTCCAAGAGCACCATTTCTCTGAGGGTGATAAGCTGTTGTTGAGAATTTTTTTTATTTTTAAAAGTTTGCAGACTATATTTTGAGTAAACAAATTACTCATAAAGTTTGTACTTTGGTCCGTAAGTATTTCATCCGGAATTCCATATAAACAAATAAACTTTTCGACGAAAACTTGTGCAACGATTTCGGTTTCTTGAGAAGGAATAGGATGAGCAACTGAAAACTTCGTAAGGTCGTCTTGTAAAGTAAGGATATATTTATTATTATTGTGTGAAGAAAGCATAGGACCTACGATGTCTAAAAATACTTTTTCAAAACTCTTGGATAGTTGAAGTGATTTTCAAAGGTTCTTTTGTTTTTCTTCCGTGTTTATTTATTTGGCAAAGTTTACACTTGTAAATATACCATATTGTTTTATAGTCGAAAACATATTGGAAAAGTTAAAATATTTCTGCAAATATTCCCCCCCCCCATTCCCCTATGGTACACCCCTGGTGTTCACCAAATGGTGAAATATGAAATTCTTGTATCAATTGTTGAATTTATGTCCATAAAGGTAAGGTCGAAAGTAAGACATAGACTAAATAATAGCAGATAATTCCTTTTCGGTAGGTGAATAGTTAACTTCAGCGTTACTGAGTACTCGACTCGCGTATGCAATCGGAAGATTAAATCAATCTACTTCTTGTAAGAAAATTGCACCTAGCGCAAAATCGCTAGCGTCACATTTAAGTTTGAAGGGTTTAGCAATGTTAGGCATTCGTAAAATAGTATGGTTTATAAGACTTTCTTTCAATGATTCAAATCCTTTTTGGCATTCAGAACTCCAATTAAATGGCGTATTTTTCTTGAGAAGATTTGTTAAGGGTTTAGGTTGTTTTGAAAATTGAGGAATAAATTTACAGTAATAACCGGCTAAACCAAAGAATGATTGGATTTCTGTCCGATTTCTAGGTAAAGGAAAATGTTTAACAGCATTGATTTTAGATTCATCTGGCTTTATTCCTTCTGCTGTAACTATATGACCTAAATAATAAATTTCGTGTCTGAGAAACTGAAACTTAGACGGATTTACCTTTAGATTATAACGACGAAATCTTTGTAATACTTCCTTAAGTCGATTATTATGATCAATGAATGTTGCGCCGAATACCACAACGTCATCAAGATATGCAGGCATTTTATATTATTAAGGCCACTTAAAACATTGTTTATCATACGCTGGAACATTGCTGGCGCTCCTTTTAGACCGAAAGGCATAGAGGTAAATTCGTAATGACCTACATCTGTACTAGTCAGTTTTAGTTTGAGTTGGTGGTATCCAAATATTGGGCCATTCCTAATTTATCAAGTATATATCATTGATATTAGGAAGAGGGAATATGTCATCAATAGTGACTTGGTTTAGTTTCCTATAATCCACTACGACTCTCCACTTTTTCTCACCGTTTGTCGATTTTTTTGAACTTGTAACAAGGGGAAGTTCCAAGGAACTGGTGCAAACATATTTTTTACTTGTCTTTGAATTTCACTTTTAGTGGAATGGGGTTGACGATAAGGACGCACGTGAATAGGTACTGAGTCAAGTAATGTTCTAACACTATGTTGAGCTACATCGGTAGTCGTAAGTTTATCACCTTCTAAATAGAATACGTCGTGAAATTCATTTAGTATTGGCTTGAGACAATCTTCTTCTTCTTGGTTAAGATGACTACAACTAATAGCTGACTTAAGAATTGATAAACGATTACTAATATGTTCATTATTTTGTTCTAAAAAGTATATTCCATATGTGTTAAAGGGTTCTATTTTAAAGGTTAAATTTGGAATAATATAAGGTTTTTCGGATACATTTACAATTGGCAAAATAATATTGTTTTCAATCACCTTGTGAATTTAGTTAGCTATAAAAACAGACGGAGCAATTTCCTGGGACGAGCAGATAAATTCGAATTCATTGGAAAGATTAACTGGTACTGTAATGATTCTTTCTGAACGGGAAGGAATTTCAATTTACATAACCGTTTCGACCTGAATATCTGGATGTAACCTTAAAAATGTGATTTCGGAATCAATGGGTATTTTTACGATTAAATTTTGAAAGTGGATTTTGTCCTATGATACCAAACGCACTGATTGGAAATGAATCGTCAACTATTTGTAACACAACGCCTCTGATTGGCCTCGAAAATCCGTTTACATTTCCCGAACCCGATGTTGTAGATCTTGCTTCAATGAATCAATACGTTTTTTTTTAAAAACAATCATGAATATGATTCCAAAGCTTTTTGCAATAAGCACACGGTTGAGATGAAAAATTATTAACGGTTTTCGAATTCGAATGTGAACTATTAGGGATTTTTGTTTTTCGATAACATACATCTATGGTGTTTGCGGAAGGTTTGCAGTAATTACAGAATAATGACTTATTTGAGGAATTAGACTTATTGCAAATGGAGAATTTAGGCATATACTTAATTGTAAGTTCTTCTTCTATGGTTCGATTTATTGCGTCAGACAACTTTTCAAATCGACATGCTTTGACAATTAGTTTAATTAAGTATTTGTAAATTCTGCGCGAGAGTTTCGATTAGTGAACTGAAGTTGAAATACATAGGATGATTGATGTATTGCGCGCATGATGGCAGCCTCGTTCGTTTTGGGTAACATTTTATGTTGTGGTAAAATGAATGAATGCATAAATGAGTAAGTGAGCCGCTACAGGACTCTCCCGCAAGTGATTTCCCTCCCTAAGAAATAATTAAATGAGTAGTGGCAATTCAGACGGTTTTGGGTGTTCGGGGGCTTGATATTTGAGTCGATCGATTGAAATGTTATGATTTTTGCCATTAATTGATACGGTGTATTGCTTTCATGGTCTACGTATGACTTTATATAGTCCCGTGCGAACCTTGCCTGTTCAAACAAACACAAAATCGCAGTTGTCGAGCGATTTTGGAACCAAAACGTCACCTAGTTTTACTTGATGTTCTGCATGGTTTGTCGCAGTTGGTCGATAACTGTGTCGGTAGTTGGACGAGGTGAAAGAGGATTTTCGAAGAAGAAATATGCCATTGGCTTATGAGTGGTAAGCCGTTGTACGTATACGATGAGAACCGAGGAGTTTTGTCAACTCTGTAATATGAAGGTGCATGCCGAATCGCGATACGTAATTGTGGACGAATATTGTGGCAATAGTTGCAGCTGACATATTGGTCATGCAGTAGGCTTCGGGCCAGCGAGTGATGCGATCGATGCAGGTGAGCAAGTATGTATATCCATTAGACGGAGGAATTGGGCCTGTAATGTCTAAATGGATGTGTTCGAATCGACCAGGTAGAATCTCGAATTGTCCATGGGGTGATTTTGTGTGCCGTTGGACTTTAGCACGTTGGCAGGATAAACAAGACTGACCCCAATGGTCTACGTCTTTGTTTATACTACGCCAAATGTAGCTGTTATCAACTTACGAGAAGCACGGACACCAAGATGTGAAATGTTATGTAGTGTGTCGAAGACAGTTCGACGTAATGATTCTGCGATGTATGGGCGATTGTACCTAGTAGATGTTTCGCAAACGATTTCAAGGCCAGATAGTTTAAAAACCTATAGGTCTGCTTTTTTTGTGTTTTCAATTTTGGTTAAGTCGACATGTGCCTCGACAAGGCATAGTGTGTCCGCGACAACGTTGTCATGCCCGTAAACTTGATGAAAGACCGTGGTAAATTGACTCATATAATCCAAGTGACGTGATTGCCTTGGATTGCGTTCAGTTTAAAACTGAATTGCTCTAGTGAGAGGCTTATGGTCGGTATAAATGGTGAAGTCTCGACCTTCGACAAAATATCTGAAGTGTTTGAGTGCTAGATATATTGCGAGTAATTCCCGATCGAATGCAGAATATTTAATTTCAGCATCCGAGAGTTTCTTAGAGAAAAATCCCAGTAGCTCCCAACACTCGTTATTGTACTGTTGCAGAACTATTAGATGTTATCATTTACATTATGTGTCATTTGTGGGTGCGCTAGAGACGCATTTTGAACTCTTGATGTGAACATCTCTTAATGTGAACTCAGTTAACCTGTGGAAGAGTTGTTCCAGGTGAAGTTTGTGCTGTTCCTCCTCAATGTAGACGAATACGAAGTCTAAATCGCGAACGACTTCCTTCATGAATCGTTGAAATGTTTGAGCGGCATTGCGTAAACCGAATGGCATTCGGATGAATTGCGATGTGATTGCCATTTTGAAAACGTCTCCAGGTACGACGGGAATTAGATGTTAAGCCCTGACAAGGTCGATCTTTGAAAAAATTTTGCAACCAAGTACATGGAAAAATGTTGAATGTAGGGGTATCGGATAACGATCAGGTGTTGTGACCGCCAATCGTGATCTTTCTTTTTCACCATGTGTAGAGAACTAGATACGGGAGATGCAGATGGCCGACCAATCCCTAATTCCATTATGTGTTGGAATTCTGTGAAAACGACCAGGCAGATGGCCTGCCATGACGATATGATGGACCACGTTTGGTCGGACTGGTAAGTTTTAATTCGGCTCCGCTGTTAAAGAAGGAAACTTCTTGAGCAAAGTGCCGAAGCCATTGTCGATTGTAAAATGGGTCGATGTCGGTGTGTTGACGCGAACCATTGTGGCATTGATTGACAGCTTAGTCGCTGAATCAACCAGCCGTTTATTTTTAAGATCGACAATCAGTCCGAATTTACACAAAAAAATCGGCGAAAATGATCGGACATCGTTGTGCCATTAGCGGCCGATAAGACTAGATCTGTTTTTTTAGTATTGTATGTTACGAAATTTTGAATATGGACAACGAAAAGATCCGCACCCGTATAGATTAGAAAATTGAGTTTTGTGCTAGGTGGGTGGTGGTAAAATGGTTTGGTTTTGTGTGTCTGTGGTACATGATTCAAAACTGCAAGGTTTTGAGCATTTTTGGGCTCAGGCACCAAAAATATGATGGTACCAGCACATGCTATTGTTATTCCGCAAGTATGAACGATTGCGAGAATTTGATCAATTGCGTGACTTTGATCGATTTTATGGCGAGAATTGCCGGCCACACGAACGACCTCGAAACTCGTTTGTCAGCTGTCGGATCATATCTTCCACTCTATTCATTCGCTGATATATGCTTGACCCGTTTGAATTCTGACGGCTGGAAGTGTGAGGCAGGCTATCTCGTTGTGGATCGTGATTGACGATCGATAGAAACCGAATTAACATTGTATGAAGCTGCTAATGCCTCGTTCAACTTGTCTGCTACCTTTTACATAGTTCGTCCGCGGTCTTTTCTTCCCCTAGTGGTATTATGGCTAACCAGATGATTCTGGTAACTTTCTCATCCAGGGCGATTTCACTATCACAGGAGTGAAAGGTGGTCCAACTAATGATTTAATATGGCGGATCACCGGTCTGTCTCCGATGTCCGATCAATCTATTAAACTCTCCAGTTTCCGCTCCTCTGAGAGCGAGTTCCGCTCGATCAGAGCTGACTTCGATGTCTCGTACTTGTCTGTATTTGGCGAATTTTCTAAGAGGTCGAGCACCGAACTACATTGCTGTTGTGATAAGGCCAGGATTATTTGACCGTATCTCGCTTCTTCCTTTGTTTTTAATTCTATGGATGGCGAACTGGACTTCGGATCTAATGAACAATGTTCTCGGGTTCTCAGCGCAGAATGGTGACAATCGAAGTGTAGTGTTTGTTGCGACCTCTGTTGTTTCCATTTTATCGTCGATTGTGGTTTCGTCAGTCAGCTCCGATTTGTCAGTGGTGTCAAAAGTTTGAGCCAAATTGTGGAGCCCATCTATCATCTAAGAAATTAAAGTCTGTACTAAAAGAAATTCTAATTACATCAATAATGTAAAAGAATATGTAAAAGAATTTGATCAACAATGCCAAACGTTTTTTGATCAGATCACACCTATCCGATTTTTAATGTAACTGGAATATTGTAACTCTGATTCTGGCTTTTAATCTATATTTTCGTTTCTCCTTAAATTTTCCAATTTTAATTTTTTAACGTAACTGTTTTTCAAAATGATTAGTGATACATTTTAAATTTTTAGCGTTAAGTGCGATGGTTGGACTTTTAATGGATTGTGGATTTATGGACATTATTTTGGGGGTTTTGTTTGCGGTTTGATCGGGATGCAATATGTGATTTTATTTTATGGTTAGTTTTTTGGCGCTGATCTGCCAAGCGTAAATGTCGCAAATATTGTTCATAAGTCTTCACTTAATAATAAGCGCGGAGTCAGTCAAATAAGATGGATCAGTTTAGGTTTTTATTGAGTGGGGTCTGTTTTGATGTGTTACTGAAAGCTGGCTTAAACCACATCACACTAATGATAGTATTAAACTTAACGGTTTTAAAGTATACTGGAATGATAGAAACATTAAAAATCTAGAGGAGTATGTATTTATATCCGGAAAAGTATTAGCTCTGAAATTATTCATAGCACCACGAAAGGATTTTCGGTCTGAATTTTACGATCTTTTATTTGACTTTTCGACTAGTTATAACGAAGTAGTCATTTGCGCGGATTTTAACTGGAATTTTCTTAATCCTAAAATTTGTGCAAATTTCCGTTACCTTCTAAAAGATTTTCAATGGATGTTGTGAATATAGAGCCAATATATTTCTTTGATCGTGGCTCATCCGAGTTAGATCTTATTAGTACAAATATTTATGAAAAAATTATGTTTTGGAATCAAATTTTCGTGTGATTTTTGGACCATGATTTCCTTTACTGGGTTTATGAGTGGCCAGATAAAATATCTTGTACAGAGATTTTTTATTGTGACTTTAAAAACATTCGCGACTTTCCCGATCTCTTTTTTGAGATGGAAAATCTTGCGTGGGCAACTATATGCCACACGTCTAGTATTAATCATCAGTTAATAAGGTATGAAAAGATGAAGTATTTAGATAAACCTAATTGCTCTAACTTCCCACCTAAACGATTTTGGAATAAATTGAATAAAATAGGGCCAAAAGGTGAAAAATAAATTGTAATGGAAACAAGTTTCACCCCTGCGGAGTACTTGAACGAGTTTATATCTAATAGGTCTAAGAGTGTAAGTTTTTATGATATTCTGGATTGGATGGGAGAGGAATCTAATGGAAATTTCCCCAAAGACACTCTCGTTTTTCATTTGAGGCCATTAGTGGCATGGAGCTTGAGCATGCGATAAATTCAATTGCCTAGGTTTAGATGGAAATTCAATAAAGTTTTTAAAAATATTTTTTTTTTTTCATCTCGAATCATTTATTGTATATTGTAAATAATATTATAAGATATTCTGAATTTCCTATCGTGTGAAAAAAAATCCAAATTAATAGCCATTCCGAAAACAAAAAATCTAGCTGGAATAAAAATTTCCCACCAATTAGCATCTTATATAGTTTGGGAAAAATTCCTGAAAAGATTTTGAAGCAGCAGATTTTAGAGCATATGATCGGCCAATCCCTCTACAATTCTTAAAGTAGTAGAGCTTCGTATATTGCGGCCAAAATTAATGAGAGTATGTCAGCATTTGTTGTGATCCTGAAGGGCCTGTATTGGGACATATATTAATGCTTTACCTTAGGTTCTTGAATATTGTGACTACCATATTTATGCTGACGACTTTCAAATCTATTTAGCCGAGAATATAAGAAACTTGAACTCGAGTGTTATGAAAATTTATTCTAACATTGCTAGGATCTCTGAATGGACTAAAACAAACGTCTTAACTTTAAATGCCTCGAAAATTCAGTCCATTGTAATAAGCCGTTCATTACTGAATACTAACAGTATTGATCAAATTTATATTCTGAACCAACAAGTGGTTTTTCTAGACAAGGTATTTGATTTGGGAGTGTTTTTGGATAAACGGCTCAAATTTTAAGGGCACATCTCTATGCTGTTGAGTAAAATTTATTTTATGCTAAGAAGGTTAAACAGCCTTACATATTTTGCCTCAGTCTCCTTGAATATGAGGCTATTCAAGACATATGTTCTGCCCCACTTTCTTTACGTTGATCTAATCTGTTATGGTATAGATGATTACAATATGGTTAGATTATAGCAAGCTTTTACTACAAGATTATGGTATGCACATGGTTACAAATCCAGTATTTGCATTAACCATTTTTAAACTATTGAGAACACGTATTCCGGGGTAACTTGTTGATAAATTTATTTACACTAACTCACGTACATTGCAATTTCAATTATCGCGTAATAAACATAATATATTTGGTTCTAATTTTTACGTAAGAGGTGTCAGCGAACGGTATTCCTTGCCATTATCTGTAAGATCTTCTGCGTCTTGCTCCAGCTCCAAACCAAATTATTCTGAACGTTTCAATTTGAGGGCAAATTGAGATTGTATCCGTTATCCAAAATTATAAGTAATTTTATACTGTTAAAGTTAGCTAAAAGTGAAAATGTCGATAATGCAGATTGTGTTAGTCCAGCTGAAAGTAAAGAAACGGTAATGCAAATTGTGCAATCTCAGTCGAAAGTACAAGTCGATAATGCAGGTTATGTTATTAACATCACAATCGAAAATAAAAAATTTAGTAGTTACCAGCCGCAAGTAAATAAGATACTTAATAAGAAAGTAAATAGTCTTACGTGGAAAACTTTGTTTAACCTAGTCGTTAAAAATATCGGAAAATCAGAAGAATCCACAAAATTGGAATAAAGTCAGCCTCTAGATTGTATATCTAAAGTTAAATCGTTTTTATGTGATTTGTCAATAGCTACCGTAGAAAAAAAATTCAGTTTAATTTTCCCGTGGGAAATCGCGGAAAATTTAAAAAAGTTTCGAGCCGTAAGTAAGAAATGGATGAATAAAATCAGCCTCTAGAGTGTTATGTCTGGAGATGAATTGCATTGATGTGATTTATCAATAGCTATCGCAGGAATTCTCGTGAAAAATCTCGGAAATTTCGATTTTCCAAAAATCATTAGAAAATTTGTCTAAAAACAGCTTCTAAAGTGTTATGTCTGGAGATGAATTGCCTTGATGTGACTTGTCAAGCTTTTGACAATTCAGACATAACACTCTCGGTTTTTGTAAAATCGAATTTTCCGAGATTTCCCACGGGAAACTTGAACTGAATTTTTTTTTGCGGTAGCTATTGACAAATCACATAAAAACGATTCAACTTCAGACGTCCACTATTTACAAAAGTTTTTATTGCAATCCATGTATCATATTTACTTTTGGCTGTCAACCACCAAAATTTTATTTTCGGTTGGTATGTTAATAACATAATCTGCATTATCGACGTCTTACTTTCGGCTAACTTTAACAGGTTAGTAATTTTTACTGTAAATACTGATTTTATACAAAGCGTGAAAAGAAGCATCAAGCTTCTAATGATTTTTGGAAAATTGAATTTTCCCAGATTTCCCACAAGAATTGTTTTGACATGTATAATTATTGACAAAACAATTTAATGCTTTAATGCATTTACTTTTGGCTAAATACTTTCGGCTGATACCGACTGAATTTATTATTTTCACCTGTGATAAGACAATCTGCATTACCGATTTTTCTACTTTCGGCTGACATTTACAAGGTTCTGCATTGTCGACCTTTTAACTTTAGCAGTATCAGTAAGACTCAAATCAGCAACTTTTACACATAATATAGTTTATAATTTACCAGATATTTTTGATTACCGCCGAACTATTTTTTCTTTTTTTTTCTTTATTTAATATTACAACTGATTTACTAATCATTTAGTAATTTATCTTTCTTAAATGAAGATTCACATTTGACGGGCAGTAGCCCAATGGTTACTCCCGTTTGAATTTACATAGTAATTATTTTTCTCTATCTCTATCCGCCATTAATTGGCGGAGGAGCCTTTTCTTTCGGTACAACCTTTTGTTGCCGATTTTGTTGCTGCTGCTGGTGAGCTCGTTTGGTATTAGTATCACCAGTTACTAATACATTAGTTTGCGAATGATCTCCAACTTCAGGCGAGAATTCTGCTTTTCGTTTTTTGGTAGGTCTTTTCTTCCTTTTCAGTACCCAATCTGTTTCTCTCATGAGATCCTCTTCATCAGTATGGAACTCATTGTTATAACTGGTGTGAGTACTTGTTTTATTATAACAAGTTAGCGGGTTTTCAGAAATCTCCATTGGTTTGGGCTTCTTCAATTCTTCATTTTCTTTTTTTAGTTTTTCAATTTCGCTTCTTAGTTGGGTTAAAAGTACATCTAATTCACTGAGTTTTCGCAAGAGTTCAGCGTTTTCGTCTTTCTGCTGATTTGCAGAGTTAGTATGATTGTTTGGTGATCTGAACAACATTGAACTTCTTTCGAATGGGTTTAGCAATGATTGGCTCATCCCAGAATCCATTGAGCCAGCCTCGTAAGAGGGTGGATTAGCCAACTGGGTAGTTGGTTTACCACCTGGAGTATTGTTTCCTTTTTGTGTTGTATTCATTGCTTTAAAACTGGTTATGTATCAACTACCAACCTAACCAGTAAAAGTTGGTAGTGGGTCATTGAAGAGAACATCATTTGCTATGTTTTCGGTAGTCGGTTATTCCGCCGTATCTCGATCGCCAGAGCCTCGTTAGCTAATTAGTAGGAAGTACCACGTGCAGGTGAGGTTGGCATTTGGGCTATTATATTAAGACAATCTAAACCGGAACCCCTTACCCCCCGAACGGTAAATGAAAATGAAATTTACCGGAAAATTCGGTAAAACCACATTATTTTGAAAATTCCGATAATATTTGAATTTGGCATGTCATGTTGTTGCGCTCAGCCTTAACTTATTTAGTACCATTAAGTTACTATATGAATCAAATTAAGGCTAAGCTCGAAAATAATTCCATAATTTCACGTCTTTCCGGAACTTTTCGAAATTATTCATTAATATCAAGATTTTTGACATTATTCGAGATCATTCGATAATTAGAAATCTAGTAGTAAGTGAGAATTTCTTAAACGGATAATTCAAGTGGGTGTTCAAGAGTGGGTGAAAAAATGATTTCTCATCAAACGTGATCTCATCAAACTCTGCGAAGAGAATTGAAATGATTCAATACATACTTTTGTAAATATTGTTTTAATTTAAATCTTTTGCGCCATTGGCGTTAACACGCTCGTGAATTGTAGTTACTTCTTCGGGAATACATCTCGGATAGTTCGGAGAATTTGCTACCAAAATGTATCGGTCTTGCTAAAAAAAATTCGCGTTTAAAGATATTTCATGATTGTTTACTAGATGACGTTCCAACCCCATTTCAATACCCATATCCATACCTTCACCCACATCCCTTCAAAAATGTACAATTTTGCTTTTTCTGCCCCTAAAACGATTCCTTGCAGGAAACTTGCAATATTAACATATTCGAAGCTTAAGAAAGGGCCACCTTTAACTTGCTGTTGCGGCGAATTTGTCAACTAACCCAAAATGGAATTAACTTCTGCGAATCTGAAATTTTACGTTGATTTCGGGAATATTACCAAAGAAAAAGCTTATCAGAGGGATAAAGTGCAAGGATTGTATCAGCGAATTAAATTATGTACTGACAAATTAATTGTGATAATACTCATATTTAAGAAAACATGGCGAAAGCTTTTATGCTTGCGTGCCAAAAAGTTCTAATAATATTTGGTTCTTATTTACATTTTTTATGTAGAGTTTCATTATTTTCATAAATCATATTTTTATTTGTATAAGTATTGAACGATATCTTCTCGTGCCATAGTGTTGCCATGTCTGGGCTATACATACTTTACTATAAGTATAGGTACTTTCTTCAAACATTTTGACTGAAACTTGTACTTCGAGGAATTTCGAGAATTAGTACAATACAACTTTTACTCTAAACAAGTGTTCCAATAATTGTACTAAAACAGGGTGCTAATTATTATTTAACTATGGCATAACGTTCTAGTACATATTGTAGTTAATTGTACAAAGATCACATCAAACTTCTTGTACGTATTGTATAGTTAATTATGTACATATTTGTATTTATGTTAGTTTTTTATAGAAATTGAAATGATATTATTGTTAATTTTATGTTATTCTCTATTGTTGTAAATATGTGTCAGAGATGACCCAAATGGCGGTGGTGTTGGTATATTAGTTAAAAATGTCATCACACATTATCAAATTCAAGGATTGTCATTTATCTGCATTGATTGTATCGGATTATGTGTAACATGTCAAAATGACCAAACTTTTAAGCTCTTTTCTTGTTATTGCTAGAAATCTAATAAGAAAACATTGAGAAACGATCTAATTAAACTGACCAATCTGACATAGACATAGCTTTTGGAACTGTCAACGTAATAATAAAGTTGGTAGAACATTATACAATTATTCAATTAATAACGATAACTGTATAATCTTAGTACCTAAACGACCAACACATTATAACCCTGTTGATGCACTAAGTGTATTAGATATTTTTATTACCAACAATCCAAATCCGGCAGTTGATGTCAGAACCCTATCCGAATTAAATTCAGATCATTTCCCAGGCTAATCTATACCATTATAAAGCTATAATTGCCAATTACACCAAAACGATATAAGTCAAACTATTTCTTGATACTGTTAATATTAAATGGCAACATAAGCTAGAACTACTAGAAAAACAGTCTAGAAAATTTTGGAGCACAACAAAAAATCTAAATAGTAAGAAACCTGCTATTCCACCACTAAAAAGATCTTTCGTCGGTCAGGAACAAAACCTATTTCTAAATTAAGAAAAGGCTCAATAATTTGCTAACACTTTTTACTCAGCCCATATAATAAAGATCTCATTCCTTTATTATATGTAGAATATAGTAAGTATTCGCAATACAATATATCTGAAAATGAGTTAAATAGTTTATTATAGTCCATTCGACAGCTAAAGGCCCCGTACTGTGCAAAATGTTTTACTAAAAAAAAAAATTCCTGAGAGGAGAAGACAATTTTTGCAATTCTTATTCATGAACTACTTGCGTCTCATATATTTTTCAAAAACGTGGAAACTGGCGAAAATTATACCTATTCTTCTAAGTTACCATCTTATTAGTCTGTTATGCACTCTGGGAAAGCTGTTGGTGTATGCCAATAAGACTAGACTAGAAAATTCACTTGGAAGAAAATAATATTTTATTACAGTTCGGATTTAGGGGCTCTCAAATTTATCGCATTCTCAATTCTATTAAAATAAATAAATCTAATAATAAATCTTCAGGAATGGTTCTTTTAGAATTGGAGCGAACCTTCGATACCGTTTGTATTGAAGGTCTTCTGCACAAAATTTATAATTATAATTTTCCTTATGTGCTTTTTGCCGATGATGCTGCAATATTAACAAGCAACCCTTTTTCAGGGCCGATTATCAATAAGCTTAACCAATACTTAATTATCATATCAAGCTATTTTAAAAATTGGAATCATAGATTGAATGTTAGCAGATAAAATTCAGTGTTGTGCAATTACGCGTAAAAAATAATTTTTTACATACATTACGTAAAAAATTGTGAAATACGGTAAAAATTGTAATTAATGTAAAAAATATTAAAAGTGATGCCATCTAAAAGAATTAAGAAATACTAGTACCACTCACATAATCAAACCTCTCTAAAAAATTTCAATCAATTTTAACGAAAATTATAATCAAAATAAAATAACATTGCAAAGTTTATAATTATTAATTAATTAAATTAGCATAATGAATATTGCATATGTTCGACAAACCAACATGAATAATCAGTCATATTGATTAAACTAATTTCACCACTGTTGGGCATATTCGTGTACAATTCCATTTTTATCATTTTTCAAATCAAAAATAAGATTTCTTTAATAGAAATATGCACATAAAATCATTTATTAATGATTTGATTAGTTAATTATGCTTTAACAGATAAAAATTTTTGTCGTTGGTAGGTATATATTCACGCTAGAATTTATCGCAATGCCATCTGTGGTTAGTTTTAGCCAATAAATCAAAAAATATTTTTAAGAGTGCAATTGCTGTTTACTAAACCCGCCGCAATTTTTGTATATATTGACAGAAATTCGCCCTCTTCTGCTCAAAAGTATTTCGGATAATGTAAATTATTTCACAAAAATACGGGCATTATATTATGTTGGCCGCATGACATAACGATCTTGTGCAATTGTACGATTGCAATTGTTTCGTGCATTTTTGCTTGATTTGACCGGATACATGATTTCCTAGAATCATTAAACTGCATAAAATACATAATCATTATTACTGACACTCTGACAGTGACAGTAAATAAGCAACGATGTAGCAGTGATAATATGGATGGAAGTGATTGTGATTGGAATTGGAATTACCTATTGTACATGAATAAAAATATTGTGCCGAAAGAGAATTTAAATCGGAAGGATCATTCTCCCAAAAAAAATCCACAAATAGCGTGTACCAAATTTCAATATTATAACTATCCCGTTCCGATTATACGGTTGTCTGTATATTCCCGTAGTGTTTAGTATGAGAAAAATGACGTTCCTTCTACAACTTCCCGTGTTTGTTAACCGATTGAAGTGAAATTTAGTATGCAAGTTTATATTGGCCTACAATTACCATGTACCGAATTTCAACATTATAATGAATCCCGTTCCAATTATACGGCTGGCTATACAGTCCCGTAGAGTTTAGTATGAGAGAATAAACTTTTCTTCTACAACTTCCCGTGTTTGTTAACCGATTGAAGTGAAATTTAGTATGCAAGTTTATATTACCCCACAAATAGCGTGTACCGAATTTCAATATTATAACGTATCCCGTTGTAGAAGAAAAGTTTTAGAAGGAACGTCTTTTTTCTCATACTAAACATTACGGGAATATACAGACAGCCGTATAATCGGAACGGGATACGTTATAATATTGAAATTCGGTACACGCTATTTGTGGGCCAATATAAACATGCATACTAAATTTCACTTCAATCGGTTAACAAACACGGTAAGTTGTAGAAGAAACGTTTATTTTCTCATACTAGACACTACGGGAATATATAGACAGCCGTATAATCGAATCGGGATAAGTTATAGTATTGAAATTCAGTACACGCTATTTGTGGGCCAATATCAACTTGCATACTAAATTTCACTTCAATCGGTTAACAAATACGGAAGTTGTAGAAGAAACGTTTATTTTCTCATACTAGACACTACGGGAATATATAGACAGCCGTATAATCGAATCGGGATACGTTATAGTATTGTTATTCGGTACACGCTATTTGTGGGCCAATATCAACTTGCATACTAAATTTCACTTCAATCGGTTAACAAACACGGGAAGTTGTAGAAGAAACGTTTATTTTCTCATACTAAACACTATGGGAATATATAGATAGCCCTATAATCGGAACGGGATACGTTATAATATTGAAATTCGGTACACGCTATTTGTGGGCTAATATCAACTTACTTACTAAATTTCACTTTAATCGGTTAAGAAACACGGGAAGTCGTAGAAGAAACGTTTATTTTCTCATACTAAACTCTACGGGAATATATAGACAGCCGTATAATCGGAACGGGGTACGTTATAATATTGAAATTCGGTACACGCTATTTGTGGGCCAATATCAACTTGCATACTAAATTTCACTTCAATCGGTTAAGAAACACGGGAAGTCGTAGAAGAAACGTTTATTTTATCATACTAAACTCTACGGGAATGTATAGCGAGCCGTATAATCGGAACGGGATTCATTATAATGTTGAAATTCGGTACACGCTATTTGTGGGCCAATATAAACTTGCATACTAAATTTCACTTCAATCAGTTAACAAACACGGGAAGTTGTAAAAGAAACGTTTATTTTCTCATAATAAATACTACGGGAATATTTAGCCAGCCGTATAATCGGAACGGGATACGTTATAATATTGTTATTCGGTACACGCTATTTGTGACCGAATTGATTTCTGCGATTGCTTTCAAAGAACCGTACCAAAAACCAACTGGTTACCACAGTTATGATTGCATTTCGCTGCCCCCGCCATGATATTATTGTAGCAAAGTTGAGCCTTGATAAAGAATGATGCGTGATCGAATTAAATTACTTATCGTTTTCGAGAACTTAGCTGTTAGAATACCAATTGAAAAATTGTTGCCATATATTTATAGGCATTAGGAATCGATTACTTCTGGCAAGCTCGCTTGGACTTGGAGTAGTTGCCGTAATTAATATCAACTGTGAATGCTATAGATAGATAGTTTTAATATTTTACAAAATAAATTTTTTTGACAATCTAACATAATTGCGGTGGTGAAAGTTAAAAGTAAAACATACACAGTCAAATTTTATAAATCAAATAGTATGATACCTACGTGTGAGATGGCGCAGAATAAATTATAATTATTTGAACTATGTATGTAAATAGAGAAATTATTTTTTTAATAACATTTTCGAATAGATACAATTTTAATACATAAAAAACAGAATAAATTATTCCGTTTTTTTGTTAAATAAAATGCGTTTGGTCAGCATATTTTAAACATTTTACTTAAAACACATAGTACAATCTACATTCGAATTAATTTCAATAGGCTGTGAAATGGTTGTAATATTGACATAACATTTTTTAATTCTGCTCTTTTCATTTAAATGTCTAATTATTTACGACTTTTTACTTTGTAACGTAAAAAATTTCAGGTAAAAAATACAATTACGCAATGTAATTTACGTGGACAACACTGATAATATTAGTCAAACACCGATATACATAGAAAATAGCCCTTTACAATGGGAAGTATTCGTTAAATATTTCGGGATGTATTTAGACAAAAGAGTTACGTTAAAAAAGCATATCAACAAAACAAGCTACTCAAAATGTATTACTCTTTGTTAAACAGGGAAAGTAAATTAAGTCTTAAAAATAAATTACTAGTATACAAAAGCATGGTCTTGAACGTTATATTGTGTACGGTGCACCTCTGTGGTGGGATTGTGCAGAGAACACAGTTGAACAAATATTGCTTATGTAATGCAAATTGCATTACATATTGGTCCAGTGCAAGGCTGTATTACAAAATGATACAAAGCTTGCATTACAAATTAGTTTGATACATTTTGCATTCATTTGTTAAACAGCAATTAGATTAAATTTAAGTGCAACATTTCATTAGAATATAAAGCAAATTGTACGAGAACCGTCAATTAACTGCATTAAAATTTATCAAAGACACTGCATCAATAAAATATTTTAGAAGTATTAAATTTTAAAGCAAGTTGCATTAAAAGCTCCGTAATTTTAGCGATTTTTTTTTTTTGTTTTTCGGGGTTGTTTTTTGTTTTTGGTGCCATAAGGCTGAGGGTCGAAATCTGAGAGAGCAGTTTAATTAAAAAAATAAAATAAAAATTTCATGTTAATCTCCTAGTCCACTTTATGGTCGCCCAAGCTAATAACTGAAAAGCTTATGTCAAAACATAATAGATATCATTCTTAAATTATTACTAACGAATATTACTAAAAAGTTTGGAATTTACACTTTTACTTTTTAAGTTTTAGTTAGCTTTTATGTTTAGATTAAGGGGTCAATTTATTGTTATGAATCTAATTAACCTGAACTTTTGTTAAATGTACAATAATTTTTTCAACACTTTACTAACTGTAAAAAAAAATTATTCAATTGTTCAGATACGTAAAAATATTTCTTAGAAATGTCCTTTCGGGTACATTTTGAATCAAAAGTCAACAATTTTTTATTTCACATACCCACCCTGGAATTCTCATGGAATTAATTTATAATGGAAATTAGACCAGAAAATTAATTCTTTCATGTAATTTAATCTCCAACCAGTTAAACTTTTATGTACATAATATACTCCTATATAATCTCCGATAAGTATACACCGATTACTTATCAATAAACCAAAAAAAAAAAAAAAATTATCTTGTTACCAAATCCAATTTTAATGCTTTTTATCCGATTAAATATATTTTATAATATTAAATCAATTAACTTAAAAGTATTTGCTTTTCAATTAATTATAATAAAATAAAACCTTTTTACATTATTTGTTAGATATAATTAGTGGTATACTATACACATAACACACATAAAAAATAAACAAAAAAAAAATATTTTTATTAAGTTGAGATTACACTTTTTATATTCCATCAACGCGTCGCGGCAACAACAACCAACAACAAAATACCAACCAACAGCGCGCAGAATGAAAATTACCCGTATATTAAATTCCCATAAATTAATGTTTATATTTCAATTAACAATTTTTTTGTTTTTTTTTGTTGTGTTCTTACATTAAAATTATGATGTCAAAAATATCAATCTAAAATCAATCATGTTGTGATTTGAAAGATCAAAATAACGTGCGAGGATTGGTTTATATGTATGTATGGTATACAACAGTACATAAGTACATAAGAATCGAGAAAGTAAAGGCAGTCAGTTAATTTATTTTTTGGTTGGATTGGTTGGTTTACTATCTTTGATCTGAAATGTCATTATACTGTTAAGTTTATTTATTTAATTTTTTTCTTTTTTTGTAATCAAAATTAAAAGTAACATATCGATAATTGATTTTTGTTGTTTAATTTGATATAATTTACAAAATAAAATGTATGTCTATATGTGTATTAATAACAACCATTTAATTTGTTATCTAATTTTAGATTTGATTTGGTTGCTTTTATTTTATTTTAATTTTGTTGATTAAATACAAAACAAAAAAATTAACTCAGGTTTTTCGTGTAATTTAGAGTTTTGTTATCAAGATACACACATTTATTAAAATTTGATCAGATAAATTTTAAAGTTATTATATTCTCTTGAAAATTTCAAATTTTTTTTATTTTTTTTTTTTTTTGCTAATTAATTTGGCTGTTTGATAAATGTTCACATGTACGGTGGATATACAGAACGGCAGCAAAACTGTTCGAACCAATTAATTTGTATATTCTATTATTGGAGGAAGATACTTTGATTTGTAATTATTTTGTGTATCTCTAATTTTAAATATTGTATATCAGACTTAATTAAACCACTTTACAAAAATAATCGTGTTATCAACTGTATTTGTCAATGTAGTGTACACTTTTAATGTTATCAAAACAGAATCTTGTCTATATATATTTGAATGATGGTGTTATTTTGTCATTTTGGACGAGATTTCACAATAGCCAAATTCTGGTATACAGCTAATCAACGATTAACCAATTAACTTAATTCAATTAAGCGTCAGGTGCGCGTAAGATTTCACAAAATGAAACCTCTTTACTGTTTGGTTAAATTGGAAGGTTTATAAAACATCTTACAAAATTGTGTATCGTATAGTTATTTTCCCCCTTCTTTACACATAGCCTTTTGTAAAATAGGAAACACTAAATTAAATTTCGAATAAGGCACATGTCTGTGAAGGAATTCATCTCAAACAGGGAAGTCATGTTTTAATTTTATGATTTTTATGTTTTGAATGTGTAGCACTAAGTAAAACAAACAATTTATGTAACATGATTTTTGTTGTTGTTGTTTTGTTAATTATCCGATAATTATAAAATTGGGCTCATTTTAAATATGAATGAATAGGAATTATAAAGTAATTATAAAAATGGTGCCATCTTTCATTTTTTCGTTTTCAAAATGGCCGCCGAAACGTTCTTTTTCAAATTTCTCCCTTGTTCATCTTTTTTTTTTAAATCTTCTTCCTCATTCAATTCTTTTAGACATACTAAAAAATCAGCACAACATCTTGCTTCGTTTTCTTGCAAAACACGTTTAAGTATGACAATACATATACAAATTTTTGTATATTTCAAAATGAAATTTAAAATATTTTAATTCAAAATAAAGACCAACCCGTCTAGTTTGGGTTTTGCAATAAATTTTTTTGGGGCGGTTTCATTTATTGTGCGAGATTGTTAAATAGTTGATTTTTTGAGTGGTATGCAGCGTGCTTGCCACTTCATGGATGGTTCGGGACACGATTTCGGGCAAGTTTTTAAAGTTAACAAACAAAAAAAAAAATACACAACCAATTGTTTTTTTAGAGTGTTAAATTTTTAGAAATAAAACATTTAGCAAGAAATTAGAATTAACCTTTATCAAAGCATTCACACTCGAGCAGCTAAATACAAATATTTTTAAGCCGATCATAATTAAATTAAGCAATTTTTAATTCAATTGGTAAATTATTAAAGATTTTAGGAGCCAAAATTAAAATCGAATTTTGAAAATTGGTCTTAGAAAATATTTTTAGCCGAATAAAATGATAAGCTACATGTGTTATATTCAGAGCTTGATGAATTAGACCAATCCTAACTCTCGTCTTCCCAGGGATATCAGTGCCTTAGAGCGCCGCAAGTCCAGTTTTGGCCAAACCTGTTTTGATACCCTGCACGTGAGAGTGTTAGTCCATCTCACATTTGTCAAGGCGATTGCCTTTCTACTAAGCGCCAATTTGAGCGCGCTGCTATAGGCCTCCCCATACCTGCCCTTTCCGTCTGCATCTGGGGAGTCATACCGTCCCTAGCAAGTTCGTCCGCCCTGCAGTCCCCCGTGATGTATGAGTGACCAGGGACCCAGATTATCTGGATACTGATATACTCGCTCATCTCATTAATAGATGATCGACAATCCAGCGCCACCCGTGACCTCAGTCAAACCGCCTCTAATGACCTGACCGCCGCCGGACTGTCCACATAAATTGCGATATCCCTTACTGATACCACATTATGCTTTAACCATGTCACGACTTCCCCGATCGCCATCACTTCAGCTTGGTACCCGCTGCAGTAGTCAGGAAGACTACCAGAAATATTAACAATAAGCTTCTCACAGCCTGCCTCGTTTTCCAGTATTGATCTGTCCCTCCAGGATTCCCTTGAAGGACAGACGGTCCGGAACCCTTTATCGAAGCACAAGGTTGGTATAACATAATCTAGATTCACCAATTAATCCTTTAGTGATCCAACTATCGTCGAGTGCCCCACCTGCAGACACTTCCACTGAGAGACAGCCGTAAATCGCATCCACCTCGGTTGCTGCTCCAAAGCGCGAGTAGGTGTCGTCCTAAGCGCCCCGCTTATAAGCATGCAAGCTGTTCTTTGCACCCTTTCTATTCTACTCCTGTATGTTACCTTGTCCAGAGCTGTCCACCACACGCCCACTCCGTACATAAGTACAGGTCTCACTATGGCAGTGTACAGCCAGTGTACCAGCTCCGGTTTCAAATCCCATCTCTTACCTATGGCGTTCCTGCACGAGTAAATGGCTACAGTGGCCTTAATAACCCTCTCTAACGTGTTAGGCAGCCAGCTGAGTTTACTGTCCAAGATTATGCCAAGAATCTTGCTCTATCAGAAAAAGTCAGTCTAGTGCCGTTTATCGTAGGCGGGCAAACTACCGGAATTTTAAACTTCCTGGTAAAAAGTACCAGCTCTGTCTTGGACGGGTTGATCCCTAATCCACATTTTCTGGCCCATTTGGTAACGATCAATAGTGCATTCTGCATAACATCTCTAATTGTGTGCAAATATTTACCTGATACCTCTATCGCTACATCATCTGCGTACCCTGCAACCAATACCCCCTCTCTCTCCAGTTCCAACAGCAATTCGTTAATCACTATACTTCAGAGAGAAGAAGACATTACACCTCCCTGCGGGGATCCTTTAGCCAACCGCCTTCTAATTGTGGAACCCTGCTTAACAGTATATGATTAATCAACCTACTTATAGAGTAATCCACGTTCAAAGCTGACAATCCCTCCATGATCGCCTCCGTCTTTACGTTATTAAAGGCACATGCTGTGACATTGCCCAAATTGCTGGGTTCAATTTTTGACCGTATAAATACATCCACCATCCTTTCCCATGTTTTCAGCAGAATGGATGATAGAGTTATAGGCCTCAGGTCCTTCGGATAAGCATGCGAGCTTTTACCCGCTTTCGGAATGAAGAACACTTTGACCTCCGTCCATTTCCTAGGAATATAGACAAATTTCAGACATCTTCTGAAGATCATCTCCAGCCAGGGAAGGATGACTGCTAAGTTCCTCTGGATCTCCGCTGGTATAATCCTACCTGGGCCAGCCGATTTATAAAGCTTGAACCCGTTCATTGCCCACGCGATCCGTTCCCTATCCACGATGCCCTCCATTTCTATTGAAGGTATTTCTCGATGAGCCTCCGGCTCCGTCGAGTCATCGAGGCTTCCCGGAAAGTGCGCATTTATTAGAAGCTTCAGAGATTCCATACTAGAAGCTGTCCATGACACATCCGGCCTAATTAAATAACTAGGATTGGTTGAGTTGGTATACAGAATCTTCCTAAGGCGGGAAGTCTCAGACACCTCTTTCATTTTACCACATAAGAGTCTCCAGGACCCCCTTTGTGCCTTCCTCAACTCTCTTTTATAATTCTTCAGGTCCTCCTTATATGAGTCCCAATGCCGAGCTTCCCTGGTATTCTTGGCCCTATTAGAGGCTACACTACAAGCATTCCGATAGATCTCCAACCCAGTGGACCACAATGTCGGCTTCTGTTTGCCCCTAGGTTTTATCAGGGGGCACGCAGCATTAAATGAAAAACTGCATGCCTTTGTGACAATATCAACCATGCAACCCAGTTCTTCTACTGTCGCCGGAAGTTCTGGAACCTCCAGCGGCAATACCTCCTCTAACACCTCCCCATATTTGTTCCAGTTTGTCCTTCTAGGATTCCTGAAGGATTTCCGGATAACAGGGTTGACGTTGAGGTTATATATCAGAGAATGAGTGCTCATTCTCCACTCTCCATCCACTGATCATATGAAAAATAGTATCTGATGCAAATGCCACATCCAGGACCTCCTATTGATTCCTCACAATAAATGTTGGTTCTCGCCCAATATTGCAAACTGAAAGGTTAGTATTTAATAAGTATTCAAAAAATAACTCAACCCTTTCATTAATGTTTGTGCTTCCTCAGATTGTGTGATGCGCGTTTGCATCACATCCAAGTATAACACCTACCTTTCTTTGACCTGCTTCCCGGATCAGTTCCCCCAGGTTATCCGGTGGAACCTCTTTCTCCCGACCCATGTAGGCTGAGGCTAGCCATAATTTTTCACAGCCATCCTCAACGCTCGTCGCGGTAACATCCCCACTAATAAATTGAGGAAGAAGAAAAATATTCAAATTATTTTTCGCCAAAATATATCTGATCTTCTCAGAGTTGCCTGAGTATAATTTATAACCTTTCATTCTGAGGCCACAGATCCTGTTCTTGGTAATCCAAGGTTCTTGGAAATCCAAGGTTCTTGGATTAGCACCAAGTCCTCACCTGACTTAGTCAGTCTGAGAACGAGAGCTGCCGAGGCAGCCTTTGTGTGATGCAGGTTTATTTGTACAATGTTAACCATTGTGACCTACCTTATTCATCTCTCTAGCTATGGACTTCCTGTTTAACAGCATAACAGTCAACCTATAGGCCCCTTTGGCCTCCTCTTGTTTCCCTATCTTCAAGTTCTTTGCCGGAAGAAGTGGGTTACTGGCTTGGATGATCTCAATGGCCTCCTCAGGCTCTCTGGCTTGGTTGGCAACCAGACGCGTGCCCTCGGTCTGATCGAAATTTTCGCATTACAGCCGCCTCCAGCTTCGCGCCCTGCCATACCTCGCCTACTTTGGCCACTGCCATTTTGTACTCCTAACGCGCTCCTGATACCACCCGCATCTCTAGAGGATGGTGGGGGTCCCGGATTATCTCTCAGGACTTCCAAAAATACAGATTTCCGTTCGTTGTAAACCTTTCATTTTTCAGCCGCAGTGCTCCCGTCTTGGGTCGCAGTCTCGCATCTCTGAGGTCGCAGTCAGCCTTTCCAAAATTCTGTGCGCCGACCGTTTTTCACGATATCGTCGCTTCGCCGGAGGGACCCCTTCCGATCCCCTGCTTTTTTGTTTGGTTCCGGTTCCGCTTCTACCTAGCTTTAATGTCACGGTATTGCTTCCCCCCTCGCTAAGGAGGAAGCCCCGTGTATAAGGTTCAAGCTACTCCCTCCCTTGTTGCTTCCCGATTTTTGAAGGATACTGGCCCATATTTCCTTTATTTTTGTATCGTTCATGCTATTCCGACGAGTATCGGAGAAACATGGGTCCACCTGTGCAGAGATCCGTATACACAGGTAAGGCTAAATACAACTGAAGGTCGCCAGGTATCCAGAGGGCTCCGTTAGTGACTGGGCTTTGTTAAATGGGCCCCCAGCCTAGTTGATCATCAGCACGGACGCTCCACATTCTCTCTCTCATTCACCTATTCACATGGAGAGCCCAATCCAATGGGATCCATTTCATTCCCAGGGTCACTCGTTAATAGGGTGCGTACCCCACTCATTACCCGCGGAGATTCCGGAGGTGCAGAGGTAACGTGACTGGATTTCTGGCGCCATCCGTTCGCCTTTCCATGCTGTGCATCATAGGCACCCAGAATTTAATGAACTGAGGTTAACCACTCCCCCGTTCCCTGAGATTCTCCCACCAGCTGGACTGCGGTTGGGGGCAGCTTATTTAATTAACCGCTAACCTACCTATCGATTGGCCATCCACAATCCACCACCTGTGATTCAACCCCTCCACCCCCCGATAGCTGTAGTACGCCACGGGCGTGTATGTAGGTATACTATCAAATATAACTTCCTCGATCGAATCCGTACTTCTTTCTGTCTTCAAAATTTTATCAACCAATTTTCAGTTTTGCTTAATATGATCTTTAGCATCGTAAAATTTATTCAAGTAATAATTGGATTTGACATAATTAACATAATTCGTCAATATTAATTCTAATTATTTATTCTAAATATTTATTTATGCTTTATATTTTGGTGCTATTAAATAATATTTAACAACTTGTATGAACTGTAGAGCGGTAATCGGCAGACACCACTTTGTCTTACTTTGTAAGTCTCTCTTTTACAATAGCGAATGAACAATAAATTGAGTACCACTTTTGAGTTGTAGCGTTTAGGTGTTCAGGTGTTTATGATTGGACAAAGCCACCATGTGTATGTTTTCATTGACGGATTAAACGGTAAGCGGGTCATGAAACTTCGCGGCTGAACCGTTCCATTCGACCTCATTCGATATACTTAAATGTCCACCATTTCCTTTTTTTTTTGTATATCCATCCTTCCTCGCAACTCATCTGGATGATTGGTGTAACAAACGGTGCAATAAAATAAATGCAATAAAAAAAAAACAACAACACGAACAAACAATTTTAATCCAATAATTAAATATTTTTTTTATTATTTTATTCACCATGGCACGGCGACGAAGATTGGCAACTCAATCTGGGAAACCAACCCAGAATCACAAAAAAAAAACTTGCTAAACAATAATAATTCGGATGAGCAGTTTCGGGGCAACAGATGGCGCTAGGCATGCAGCAAACAATTATTTAAAATTAGCGCTCAAAAATTTGAGGGAAATGGCGAAAACTATGGAAGTGCGCGAAAAATATAGAAAAATAATAGGAAATTGAAGAAGAGGTGATGACGAGGAGAAGGGGATGCCGTATATTTAGACGAGGAAGATCGTATGACGGGCAGTTAAGTCTGAATCTTAGAAGTGAGCAGATCGAAAAAAGTAAATTTGGTGTGTGCCCGTGAACTATGGGATAATGGTATAAAAAAAAATTTTTGTATTTGCCATTATATTATCCATAGCAAATTGTTTTTTTTTTCACGGGTCGGTTTTAAAACGCAAATTAAAAAATCGAAAAACCAACCTACATGTAAATTAATTTGTATGAGAAATAATAAAATAAATAAATAAGTTTTATAACGAGTAAGAAGTGCGTTTGTTTTGCAAATTTCTTTTGTGTGTCCGCTTGTTACTGCGTCCGCCATAATTCTCGTTGTGGAAATAATAATAATAAAGACTGTGATAAACATAAAAAAGGAATTTTGTGAATACAAAGACGGTGATAAAAATAAAAGGAAGTTTGTGGTGAAAAATTGTGAAGTGAATCTAAAGAAAAAAAAAAGAAAACCAATAAAAGACAAATAAAAGAGCCATTAGATGAATGTGGACAAAGCAGATGGTGCAAAGTGTTTTTTTTACTTTTAACTATCGCCGTGTAAAGTGGTGAAGCTCAAGAAAAAGATTTTTATTAAAACCATAAGTGATTGAGCAACAAAATCAATATACATCTAAAAGCAGATCATCAGTTCGCAGCAGAGGGGTTGAACCAGCAGAAGGGTTTCAGGTGAGTTGCAAGTCCGTATCATTGTTTTTTTTGTCCCATCACGGTTGTCGCATGGTTTCGTGATACGCAGTTTTGTGTGTGTTTTTTTTTTACCGTTAGCGCGATTATTCGAGAAAGACCCTAAAACACGCGGTGGCTTTTTAGTGGTGTTTATTTGCACCCCGCCCGAGTCATATTGCTCGCAATCGAGCTAAGCCGGCTTATCGTGCTGGTAGACTGGCGCCCAAAATCACGCACAGTGAGTAAAAAAATTCAGAGTCTACCCAAGCCATCGCGCGTTGACGAACCAATTGAGACAGCACGTTACATTTTGGCGAC
Source organism: Tipula vernalis (assembly GCA_958295665.1). Classification (NCBI taxonomy): domain Eukaryota; kingdom Metazoa; phylum Arthropoda; class Insecta; order Diptera; family Tipulidae; genus Tipula; species Tipula vernalis. The sequence continues at coordinate 439,075,821 of OY282558.1, read as the reverse complement.
CAACGTGGGCCAATTGAAATTAGGCGTGAAGAAATATTAAGATACAAATATATTTCTGTTTTTTTTGGTAGTTCCGTTAGATTTTCGTTCTTAAAGTGATCACATTGTTGGAAGGTCGTTGTGTTCGGTAAAATAAAAAAAAAACATTGATGCAAAAAGTTCAACTGCAAAAAAAAAAATCACGCGGTTTTCATTTTGTTTTTTTTTATGTTTGCAATTAGCAAATATTATTTAGATTAGGTATTTATTATGTGTTTGATTATATAAATATTTATAAAAGGTGTCAAGATTTGTTGGTATAATAACATAATTTATTTTTTTTGTCTCTCTAACTTTGTACGAAATTAATTTTTGTTTTAATTTTATTATCGAGTGGATAAAATATTTGGGAAAATTTCATTTGGACAACCCGACTTGTGGTCTTTAAACGGTTAGTGGTGACGTAAATATTTATTAAATCTCTGTTTCTTTAAATAAATTTTGATATTAAGACATTAAGTGCCAATATTTAAAAAGTAGTGTGTTTACAAACAGACAAACAAATTTTTTTTTTCTCAATATTTCCGTGAATTTTTCGGATAGAAACGTATACGATTGAATTACGATTGAATATTTGAGTAAAAATATTCGAAATGGGAGAGCTATTGGATTTTGTCATGCACCCCGCAGAACTGACAGAGGCCGAGGTATTATACGAATTAGAGATTAGGAACATAGTGGAGGAAGGCACCAATCGAACCAAAGTTTTAGTACTCCAGAAGGCTTTAGCGGCCGAAGATGGTCCTCCAATGAGTGCGCAGGAAAATGACGGCGAGTTTAATTTGGCAATTGAGGCTTTACAAAACCTTCAAACGGAATTGAAAACAGCCATTATCAATGATAACCAAAATCAAGAAAAAACAATCAAGGCACGAATTAGGCATTTTCAAGATAGAGCTTATCGAGCAATGGGAAAGGACGAAGAAAAAGACGCGATTTTATATGGGATGGTAAGAAACATTAAGCGAATGCTTCGACAATCGGTAGAGGAAATCTCTAATGGTTTAGGCATGCCACTATCAGAAAATCCTCATATTGATCACAATCGTTCCGGAATGAGGAGAGGTCGTGGACGTAAAACAGTCCCCAGCATCGATAAACTAGGCAATGAAGGTAGAGGTGAAGCTTCTGGATCAAACGTGAGGGGAAAAAGGATCGAAACAGATAGCCGAGCCAATCAATCTGGAACCGAGTTTTCAGACTTTGACCAATTACTGAGAAAATTTCGAATTGAAGACAAGGCGGAAGAAAGATTGAAAGAAATTGAGGGATCAGCCAACGTATCAAATAGACTTGACCTCATAGCCACCGGAGATCGACGTCGCATACCAGTCGAAAAATGGCCCATCAGGTTCAGTGGAGAGAGCAACGTTTCGCTAACAGATTTTTTGTCACGACTAGAAATGTATGCTAGAGCAGATGACGTTACTCAAAGTCAACTTCATAAAAGTGTGTTCAAGCTGCTTGAAGGTGTAGCATTGGAATGGTACGAGATAAACGCGTATAAATTAGAGGACTGGAATGCGCTTGTAAGGGGTTTTAAAAAACGGTTTTTGCCAAAACATTATGATTTCATGATGCGCGAAGAAATCTTGGCAAGAATCCAAGAACCAAACGAGACCATTGCCATTTTTCTGATGTACATGTCGAAACTATTCAGGAAGATTTATCCACCATTGGAAGAAGAATACAAGGTATACGTGCTTTTGCGGAATATGCTGCCCCAATATCGCCTACAGCTTTCTAACACAAATATTGAAACGGTGGAGCAATTGGAAAGTCTATGCCAAAATATGGATGAAGCCAAGTTTATAGACCAACGGGTGAAGGCTTGTGGTAAAAATGCCAATTATCTAGAAACCGCTTGTTTTCCCAGAAGAAGAGGTTTTCATCAATGTCAGGAGATGGAAGAGGTGGCAAAAGTTGATTTTAAACCTACTCATAACAGCGAAAATAATCAATCAAGACGACGGTTTACCAACAACGGAAAATCGAGAAGTATCACATGCTGGAACTGTCATGAGCCAGGTCATCGTCACTTTGACTGTTCAAAGCCGCGCAATCGTATTTATTGTTGGTGTTGTGGCAAGGAAGGAGTTACAGCGAACCAGTGTCCCAGAGGACATAAAGGCGGAAATCTTTTCGAGTCAGCCATTCAGGGAAACGAGGAGAAGGGCAAGTGAAGGGTCGCCTTGTCCCAAACGAGAAAATAAAGACCCCAATTTATGAATCGAAAGAAATCCAAACAGATGAATCAGTGGCACAGTTTTTAATGAATCGTTGGAGTGCGGAAGAGGAAGAATCGTGCGACGAAACAACTTCTTCTTTCGAGTCAAATAGCTCAGAAGAGGTGAGTGCAAATCATTTGGGAACGCAAATACAATCTAAAAGGCCACAAATAAATAGAAAACGTCGACAAAAACAAGAACGTGACAGTAGCAGTGAGACATTTGATAACACATGTTTTGAAGATGAAGGCGTTGGAAATAACAAGCTAATCATCGAAAGCATGATTGATATCGTAGGTGATAATAGACCACACATAGAGGTTGAGGTGCTAGGTTACGCGGTAACTGGTTTACTTGATTCAGGAGCAAGCTGTACAATACTTGGCGGTACAGATGTTTGTGCTTTATTAAAGAGATTAGGGCTGGAATTAGTACCGATCAAATCTAAAATCAAAACAGCGGATGGAACAATTCATGAGGTCAATCATGCGGTGAACATGCCGTTCATTGTGGAAGGAAAATGCAGAGTGGTTAGATCATTGGTTATTCCCTCAATTCCAAAAGAACTGATATGCGGCATTGATTTCTGGAAGGCTTTTGGGATCCGGCCGACAGTGGATAAGGCCAACGATGGACTTGATATTGGATGCGTCGATATTGTAAAAGTAAATGATTCAGATAGCCAGCATAATATGGATATTAATCAAAAACGAGCATTAGAAGAAATCAAAACTTCATTTCTTGTAACTCATCCTGACCGGCTTGGTCATACGAAAATGATTGAGCACAACATTGATACGGGAAATGCAAAGGCAGTTAAAACGAGAGCTCGACCCATCTCTCCATACATTCAGAAAAGCTTGAATCTTGAGTTGGATCGTATGATTCGATTGGGAGTTGTGGAAGAAGCCGGCCCCACTGAATGGGCACATCCTGTAGTTTGCGTTCCGAAACCCTCGGGGAAAATCCGATTCTGTCTGGATGCGCGGAGACTAAATGAGGTCACGGTGAAGGATGCGTACCCATTGCCATACATTAACAGGATTTTGGGTCAGCTAAGTGGTACAAAATACTTGTCCAGTCTCGATCTCAGCGATGCATTTTGGCAAATCGAGTTAAATGCAGCAAGTCGACCTAAAACGGCATTTATTGTACCTGGAAGAGGTCTCTTCCAGTACAAGCGTATGCCATTTGGGCTGTGCAATGCGAGCCAAACCCTTTGCAGATTAATGGACAATGTTCTCGGAGTTGACTTGGAACCGAAAGTATTTGTTTACCTTGACGACATAATCGTGATGTCGCAGACGTTTGAGGAACATTTGGAACTATTGAAGGAGGTGGCCGAACGTCTGCGGAAGGCTAATCTTTCAATTAGTTTAGAAAAGTCACGATTCTGTCTCAAGGAGATCAAGTATCTCGGATACATACTCGACGAACACGGGTTAAGAGTCGACCCCGAGAAGATTACCGGTATTCTGAACTTTCCAACACCAAAAACCGTTAAAGAAGTTCGAAGATTAATAGGGATGGCTGGCTGGTATCGGCGGTTTATCCCCGATTTTTCAACAGTAACCGCACCAATCACCAACCTATTAAGGAAATCAGCAAATAAGAAGTTTCAGTGGAACGACGCAGCTAACGACGCTTTCATCCAATTACAAGGTTTGTTGGTATCTGCCCCGATACTTGTAAACCCAGATTTTACAAAGGATTTCACTATTCAGACGGATGCATCGGATACGGGAATTGGAGCAGTTTTAACGCAGGAAGTAGATGGAGATGAGCACGTCATAGCTTACATGAGTCAGAAACTGACATCCACGCAAAGGAAGTATCCAGCAACAGAACGTGAGTGCTTGGCCGTGGTGTTGGCCATTGAAAAGTTCAGGCCGTACATAGATGGTGTTAAATTTAAGGTAGTAACGGACTGCGCTTCATTGGTTTGGTTGAGAAATCTGAAGGATCCGGCATCTAGATTGGCTCGCTGGTCAATGCGTCTTCAAGGGCACGATTTCGAACTTCAGCACAGAAAGGGTAAATTAAATGTGTTCCCAGACGCATTGTCTCGTGCGGTTGAGTCCATTGAGGTGGATATGGAGAAGCGGAATGATGAATCATACCAGAAGATCAAAAAAGGTGTCATTGAATCACCAGACAAGTACCCGGATTTTCAGATTCAAAATGGAATTTTGTACAAATACTGTCGAACTGTAGAAGGCGATGGAACACATGATTGGGATTGGAAGTTATATGTACCCCTGTCTGAGCGTAAAACAGTGATGTTTAATAACCACGATCATGCTTTAGCTGCACACCTTGGGTTTTACAAAACGCTAAAACGCATCCAACAACAACACTATTGGCCAAAGATGGCAAGGGATGTGCGCCAATACGTCAAAGTGTGTGAAAGATGTCAAGTAAACAAACCGAAGTGTGAAATATCGAAAGTACCTATGGGTGAGCCAAGAATACCAAGTCGGCCTTGGGAAGTCATTGCCGTGGATTATATGGGGCCTTATCCTCGATCAAAATCCGGAAACCAATACATATTGGTAATAATTGATATTTTTAGCAAATTTGTCATGCTGAAGGCTGTTAGAAGGGCTGAAGCGGTTTCTCTGACTAAATACTTGGAGGAAAGTATATTCCTGGTATTTGGGGTGCCCTCGGCTCTAATATCGGACAACGGCAGCCAATTTGTTTCAAAACATTTCAAGGCTTTTCTAAAACAGTACAATGTGGATCACTGGCTAAATGCGAATTATCATCCACAAGCTAACCCTGCAGAGAGAGTAAATCGGAGTATTTTGTCGGCGATACGTAGTTATCTGAATGAAGACCACCGCAATTGGGACACAAACATTGCTCATATAGCCTGTGCAATTCGTACAGCAATGCACGAATCTTCTAAATATACACCTCATTGTGTGAATTTTGGTAGAAACATGGTTACTTCTGGCGCGCGGAAGGAGATCATGGACCACAACAAGAGGTATCAAGACCAGGAAGCACATATTTCGAAGATGTCCAAAATCCATAAAGCAGTTGCGGAGAATTTGACCAAGGCGTATGGCCAATATTCGAAACATTATAACCTAAGAACACGGCCGAGACAATTTGCGCCAGGGGACATAGTTTTGAAAAAGGCATTTAGGCAGTCGCGGGCTGCTGACAAATACAATGCGAAATTCGACTCAGTCTATGAGAAATGTAGGGTAAAAGACAAGATAGGTTTAAATACGTATGAATTGGAGACTTTAGACGGTAAAAGAATCGGTCGATTTCACGCGAATGATATTCGGGAATATCATCAAACAATATGAACTATTTGTATCAATGTAATTCATATCGGGTTACAGATGTACATAAGACAGATCATATATTGAGAGTGAAGTATATTTGTATTTTCATGTTTAGTATTTAAGTAGTTACTTATTACGAAAATTTTTTGAAATTAATTTTATTTCAAAAAATTTTCGTTGCGTACGGTAGAATGTAGTGTAGCGTTTAGGTGTTCAGGTGTTTATGATTGGACAAAGCCACCATGTGTATGTTTTCATTGACGGATTAAACGGTAAGCGGGTCATGAAACTTCGCGGCTGAACCGTTCCATTCGACCTCATTCGATATACTTAAATGTCCACCATTTCCTTTTTTTTTTGTATATCCATCCTTCCTCGCAACTCATCTGGATGATTGGTGTAACAAACGGTGCAATAAAATAAATGCAATAAAAAAAAAACAACAACACGAACAAACAATTTTAATCCAATAATTAAATATTTTTTTTATTATTTTATTCACCATGGCACGGCGACGAAGATTGGCAACTCAATCTGGGAAACCAACCCAGAATCACAAAAAAAAAACTTGCTAAACAATAATAATTCGGATGAGCAGTTTCGGGGCAACAGATGGCGCTAGGCATGCAGCAAACAATTATTTAAAATTAGCGCTCAAAAATTTGAGGGAAATGGCGAAAACTATGGAAGTGCGCGAAAAATATAGAAAAATAATAGGAAATTGAAGAAGAGGTGATGACGAGGAGAAGGGGATGCCGTATATTTAGACGAGGAAGATCGTATGACGGGCAGTTAAGTCTGAATCTTAGAAGTGAGCAGATCGAAAAAAGTAAATTTGGTGTGTGCCCGTGAACTATGGGATAATGGTATAAAAAAAAATTTTTGTATTTGCCATTATATTATCCATAGCAAATTGTTTTTTTTTTCACGGGTCGGTTTTAAAACGCAAATTAAAAAATCGAAAAACCAACCTACATGTAAATTAATTTGTATGAGAAATAATAAAATAAATAAATAAGTTTTATAACGAGTAAGAAGTGCGTTTGTTTTGCAAATTTCTTTTGTGTGTCCGCTTGTTACTGCGTCCGCCATAATTCTCGTTGTGGAAATAATAATAATAAAGACTGTGATAAACATAAAAAAGGAATTTTGTGAATACAAAGACGGTGATAAAAATAAAAGGAAGTTTGTGGTGAAAAATTGTGAAGTGAATCTAAAGAAAAAAAAAAGAAAACCAATAAAAGACAAATAAAAGAGCCATTAGATGAATGTGGACAAAGCAGATGGTGCAAAGTGTTTTTTTTACTTTTAACTATCGCCGTGTAAAGTGGTGAAGCTCAAGAAAAAGATTTTTATTAAAACCATAAGTGATTGAGCAACAAAATCAATATACATCTAAAAGCAGATCATCAGTTCGCAGCAGAGGGGTTGAACCAGCAGAAGGGTTTCAGGTGAGTTGCAAGTCCGTATCATTGTTTTTTTTGTCCCATCACGATTGTCGCATGGTTTCGTGATACGCAGTTTTGTGTGTGTTTTTTTTTACCGTTAGCGCGATTATTCGAGAAAGACCCTAAAACACGCGGTGGCTTTTTAGTGGTGTTTATTTGCACCCCGCCCGAGTCATATTGCTCGCAATCGAGCTAAGCCGGCTTATCGTGCTGGTAGACTGGCGCCCAAAATCACGCACAGTGAGTAAAAAAATTCAGAGTCTACCCAAGCCATCGCGCGTTGACGAACCAATTGAGACAGCACGTTACAGAGTAACGGTCTAACCGATTTCTACGTTTATTCTTTTTATGTGCAATAAGCCTCACTATAAAAAGTTTATAGGGTCATTGCCTTGCACAATCTAATGTCCTATATAATCATTCCTTTTCGACCAAGCTAATTTAATATATGCTTGATTATACCTTTGTATGTGGAGTAAATTAAGATGACTTTATATTTCGTAGTTGCTAATAGTTCTAAAATATAGATGTAATATATACAACTTTAATTGGAGGAATTACGGGCGCCTATACCTACATAAAATAATTATTAAGAAAAAAATGTAAAAAAGTTAGTTCCATATAATTAAGACTTTCTACCATAATTTATACATCGTTTACGAATTTACGACATAATTTCAGGTTTTTGCATGCGGTTATGCCAAACACAACTGTAAAAAGTGGAAATAAAATTTATTTTTGAAATTACCTACAGTTGTTTCAATTAAAAAAAAAGCGTAAACATCAGTTATAAAATGTGTACGATTTGCAATCGGTAACCAAATAAAACTTGGCCTTCCGTCACCTTTTCTTACTTGTCGTACATTTGTTCTTCTCTGTAAATTGAAAATAATAAAAGCTTATGTAACGATCATTAGTGGCCCCTATTAAATTTGAATCTGGCATTATTCGCAAAAATATCTGTTCACCTTCATTAGTGGTAATGATTTTTCTAGCTTTCTAGCCTCAATTTATTGCATCAATATAAATAAAAAAAAATCCTTTTTTAATTTCTGTAACTGGTTCACAGTTACACGTTTCATCAATTCAGCAGCAACATTATCACCAAGATTTAGATTTAATTTTATAAACGTCCCTTAAAAATAAATAAAAATATAAAGTTCATTTTTAACTGACAAAAACTAACCCAACAGTAATACACTTTGTTTAAATCACAACAAAATAGTATAAAAGGCATAACCACCTATACTAGAATAGCAAAAAAATAAAACACTCTACAACCATTTTGATTGATCACATCGTAAAAATGACGAAATAAAACCAAAACCAAAAAAAATAAAAAATAAAACTCATCGTAAGCACACACCAAACAAAAAAACTAACATAAATTTTCATTTTCTATGGGTTTTTGTATTAAACATCACCGACACACACACACACACAAACACCAAAATAGTAAAAAGCCCAAAATCAATTTTTCACTTTTTTGTATGGTATGTGTGATGTTCTGTTGTGATAAATTTATATTTTTGCTCCACAATCAGAAACAAAAAAAAAAAATAAATAAATAAATATCATATAATAAACAACCAGAACTGACCTAGTCTAGCCGAGCCAGACAAAACAAGAATAAATAAGCAACATAAATAATTTCTGTATATTTTGTATGTAGAGTTTTTCTAAAAAGAAATTCTAAAATCCGGAAGCAACAATTTTCAACTTTAAGTTAAATATTGTTGTTGTCTCAGACAAATTTATATCCATCCATCTATCCTATACATACAACAAAAACAAAACAAAAACAACAACAAAAAAGAAGAAAAATTACGTCCTGACGTCACGCAGTGTTAAGAATGATAGGTTTGTGTCATGAATCTTCAAGAGTCAAAATACATAATAATAATAATGATGATGATGATTGTTGTTAACTTGATGATTATGATGACTTGCGTATAATTTCTTCTTAAATTATTGTTTGGTTTGTTTGTTATTTGTTTTATTGTTGTTGTTGTTGTTTCTATAAATCAGATATGAGAAATTGGTTAAATTTTTTTTTTATTTACATGAAGAGATGTCAAATTAATAACCGAAAATGCATAATGATAGGTAATGTTAAAAACATTTGTTTATATGTTCAAATTAAGTTATGATCCTTTTCTTCTATAACTCAATAACGATTAATGTTCTTGATGCCGCGATAAAAAAAAAATAAATTCAGCAAAGAACAAAGTTTATTGAACTTTTCCTCCCCACCAAAAAAAAAAGACACCTAAGAGGGACCAAAATCGAGAATGAGATGTTTTGATGTAATTTAATATCCAGTAATCATTGTGGTTGATCGTTTTAACAACGAGAATTTTCTTTTACTCAATTTTGTATTTTTATTTATTACCGGATAATATTTCAGGTGCCAAAACAATATGAACTTGTCAGACTTTATAAGGAAGTAAAATTATGAAATGAGCGGATAATGAGAGTGTAGAATTACAATTAAACGGCGATTTACAGTATGTGCGTATAATACTTAATATATGTATGTACCTTAGGTTAATTTTGACGACAATGTATCAGAGGTTTTTACGGTCCAATTATATTGATCAATAATGACTTTCACAATTTCACGTAAATTTATTGAGGTATGCACAAAGGGAAATATTTATCCTGTCAATGACCTACGATATTTTGGTTATTTGTGTATCTACATACATAAAAAAAATGATTTAAAGAAGAAAGTTGTCAATAACAACGATGGTACATGGTTGGTAGGAAGGAAATTTGATACACTGGAAAATTAATTTGGAAAGTTAGTTGCCCTCGTATGTGGTGTAACTGACCTATTCCGTTTAATTCCGTCTTCATATTACAAGATATTGGCTTGTATCATAATGTTATTGAATGAGATATCGGGTACAACGGATAAAACAACAGAATTGTCAGCAATGTGACATTATTTTGTATCAAAGCGTGCCAGTTCATGTTACGTGACACTTGAACTGGCACGTGTTCATACAAAATAAGTCATATTGCTGACAATTCTGTTTTCTTGTAATTTCTGTTCGCCTAGTAAAATAACAGAAATGTTTGTGCAGTTTTTGGATGGAAAAAAAGGTTTCATTTAAATTTATGCTCAGAGATGTCACTATATCTACATATTATTGTAACGGTGACACCTAGTGTTTAATAGAATAAGTTAAATTAATAGCTCAATTTTTAACTGTACTAAAATGAAATTTTCCATGATAAAATTATTCTAAATGTTTCTACACTATTCTTACTAGAAAAGTCATGAGCTTTCTAGAAGTTTGGTTTATGTATATAAAAAGGAGGACGAAGTCGAATTGGATCAGTGGCATTTGAAAAGCGATAGAGCAAAGATTAAAAAAAGAATTAAAAATTGATTTAAAAAAGTGTTTTTGTGCGAAATAAAAATTATAAGTGTACACAACAGTGTAACAACATTATTGTTACGTTTTTGCCTTGTCAATCAAGGTTCGTATCACTGGATTGTGAATAATACAAAATCAATTTAATTTATCACCAACGAATTTATTTAGTTAACACAAGAATTATTACAAGACAGTTTATTAATAAAAATTCACAAAATCACTTTATATTAATTATCCTCAAATTTTACTGTACACTTATAATTTTTATTTCCACTAAAACACTTTTTAAATCACTTCACACTATCGCTTACCAAATACTACTAATCCAATTCGATCTTGTTCGCCTTTTTATATACAAAAACCAAACTTCTCGAAAGTTCGTTACTTTTCTAGTTAGAATAGCGTAGAAACATTTAGAACATTTTTATCATGGAAAATTCTATTTTAGTACAGTAAAAACATTAAGCTATTAATTTAACTTATTCTATCACACCCTAGATGTCACCGTTACATTATCAACACATTTTTTTGCAGACATATTGTGACGGTGACACCTAGTGTGTAATAGAATAAGTTAAAATTAATAGCTCAGTGTTTAACTGTACTAAAATGGAATTGTCCATGCTTTCTAAATGTTTTTACGCTATTCTAACTAGAAAAGTAATGAGCTTTCTAGATGTTTGGTTTGTGTATATAAAAATGTCAACGAAGTTTAATTGGAATTATTAGAATTTGGAACGCGATAGAGTAAACTTGTAAGATTATTAGTAGTATGTGAAGAATAAAAAGGAATTAAAAAGCGTTGTAGTGCGAAATAAAATTTATAAGAGTACAGTAAAATTTGAGAATTATTTATATAAAATGATTTTGTGAATTTTTAATTATAAACTGTGTCGTAATAATTCTTGTATTAACTAAATAATTCGTTGGTGATAAATTAAATTGATTTCGTATTATTCACAATCCAGTGATACGAACCTTGATGGACAAGTCAAAAACGTACCAATATTTTGCACAAAAGTTTAACACACGCCCTCTTATTAGCTAAACCAATTATCTTACCACTTTTAGCAGAAACACTCTGTACTAAACGTAGTGTGTATGCCTTAACAGAGATGCCACCATATCCATATTAGAGACACATATTTTGTTTTGCTCTACACGATTGCATAAAACAGACAAATATATATAAAATCTTATATGATGTGATGGCTGTGGTGGTAAGGTGATGGAGTGGAGTAATCATGGTTCGGAGTTCGATGCTAACCAAAACCAACGTAAATATTTGTTTTTAGAGAAAAATAAAGAATTGGGGATAATCCGAGAAGATCGATCATCGGTGATGATCATCGATCGAGATCACTACAAAAAAAAAAAGTTTTATGTAAAATATTATGAAACTAGAAGAAAGCATTGGGATCAATTTTCAGAAATAGGTTAATTTGGATATTTGATCCAACCGACGCTTCAGAATTTTACTCGACAGATAATTTTTTTACACTCGTTGACGAAACAGAATATTATTGCTTTACAAACGAACAAGGGTTCAAGTAGTAATGATAGAAAACCCAGTTCATAAACATAAAAACCAACTACCCAAATATCCTTAGGTGCCCCAACTTCTCACAAAATCCTCCAAAATAGTACGAACATCACCGAAATTAAGAACAAACGGCTTTCTTATACTTCATTTGGTACAAAGCAAGCCCTGGTTAAATAAAACTCTATCTCTCTCACGTTCATAAACCTAAAATATAAAATATAAAATATTAAAAAATTATGGTCTATCCTCCTCGAACGAAACGTTTTCTGAAAATATAGACCACTGAACCGATGGTTATTAGAATGTAAATTGTAGTACAATTACTCCAGTCGCCACGGCGTGTCTTAACTTACACATTATAAAAAATTAAAAATATTGAATACCTGTCCATATATGGGGTTGTTGAATAATTATTCGTGTAAATAATGCTAATATACTTCTACGCGTTAAACTGTAAACACATTAAAATGATTTTAGTATCGATTGCATATTATGGTGATTACACGAATTAAGTAATTAATTCAAAATTAGAGTAAAAAATTTTTAATTGTTCAAATTTGTTTAGAATTACAGTAAAATTTGGTGTACAAGTTCAAATATTCTTATGAGAGAGGATATGTAGGACAGATATAATACTTGAAAAAAACGAGTGCACCAACGTATTCACGATTCCATTTTTGGCTTTCAAAATTCGCATAGTGCAATTAGAAATCATTGATCTTTAGGGGCTGCTACAGTTATAGATAAGAAAGATTAGGTTAGGTTAGGTTAGAGTGGCTGCCAAAACGAACACTTACACCAATGACGGTCCATTGCGAAACCAAGGGATCCTACTACCCTTACACCTTCATTGGAACCATTTTGAGCTACTTATGTAGATCACGATATCTCGCACATTACAGTTCTCGAGATCCATAAGGCCGTCCAAAATATACTTGCCAAGATGTTTATTCCTCCTGCAAGCTAGCGCCGGGCATGAGCAGAGGAAGTGGCTCAGAGTCTCTTCCTCCTCCTCATCCATACAGCTTCTACAGAAGTTTTTTGCCATTGACCCAAGCCTCCTTGCATGCTCCCCAATGAGGCAGTGGCCTGTGAGCACCCCCACGACTATACTTAAGTCAGGTTTGCGTAGGGATAATAGTGTTTTGGAGTGCTTCAAGTCCAGTTTCGGCCAGACTTGCCGCGTTACATAACATGTTATGGTGTTAGTCCACCTCTTCTGTGCCAAGGCTATCACCTCATTACTAAGCGCCCTATACAACGCTGCTAAATGCCTCCCCAGATTTGCCCTTTCCGATTTTAATTGGAGAGTTCTACCTTGCATTGCCAGCTCGTCCGCCCTGCAGTTCACCAGTACGTCCGAGTGACCGGGGACCCAGATTATCTTGATTTTGAAATGCTCACTCATCTCGTTAAGAGATGAGCAGCACTTCAATGCCACCACGGACGTCAGAGAAACTGATTCCAGCGACTTGATTGCCGCCTGACTGTCCACATATATTGTTATATCCCTTGTTGATATGACATTATGCTTCAACTAAGCCAGCGCTTCCTCAATCACTACCACCTCCGCCTAGTACACACTGCAGTGATCAGGAAGACGAACGGATATATTCACATTTAATTTGTCACAATAGACTTCTGCTCCGATTTTGCCGTCTAGCTTGGAGCCGTCAGTGTAGAATTGTATACTTCCAGTTTCTGTTATTGACCTGTTCCCCCAGGATTCCCATGAGGGGAGAAGAGTCCGGAAACCTTTTTCAAAGCATACAACCGGTATGCCGATCTGTGGCCCGTCTGAAGACATATCCACTCAAACACGGCAGAGAGTCGTGCAGCCGTAGTTGCCGCTCTCTGCTTACCAAAGATGTCAACAGGAAGAAGGTAGAACAAAGCCTCCAGATCACGTGTAGGGGTTGTTCATAATGCCCCCGCTTATAAGCAAGAAGGCCGTTCTCTGTACCTTCTCTAGTTATTCTTAAAAGTTTTCTTGTTTAGTGCTGGCCACCACACACTCACCCCATACATCAGAATCGGTCTGACTACAGAGGTGACGAGCCAGTGTACCAGCTCTGGTTTTATACCCCATCTCCCACCGACGGCGTTTCTACATGAGTACAGACCCATGGTGGACTTCTTTACTCTCTCTAAAATATTGGGCATCCAATTTAGCTTACTGTCCAAGATTATGCCCAAAAATCTTGCCTTATCAGAAAAGGGCAGTGCCGTGCTATTTAAGATAGGAGGGGCGACTACCGGAATTTTATATTTGTTGGTGAAGAGTAGCAGCTCTTTTTGGATGGATTTATACCCAGCCCACATTTGCTGGCTCTCTTTGTAATGATTACGAGCGCGTGTTGCATGACTTCCTTAATCGTGCCTAGATACTTCCTCGAGATCGCGATTGTTACGTCATCTGCATACGCTATGACCCCTATTCCCTCCCTCTCCAGCTCCAAAAGTAATCCATTGATAACTATGTTCCAGAGAAGAGGTGATAGGACACCACCACGCGGAGTTCCTCTAACTACTCGCCTCCTAATGGTGGATTCCCCCATATCCGCGTTAATAATCCTGCATTCTAGCATCTGATTTATGAACCACCCTAAGAGGTAGTCTACATCTAAGAAAGACAGTCCTTCCCGAACTGCCTCCATCCTGACATTGTTAAAGGCGCCCTCTTTATCGAGGAAGGCTACCACACAGTACTCTTTCGAGTGGATTGATTTCTTCTCCCTTTCCAGTAAGCATGCTGAGAAGTCGCCCAATTACTAGGTTTTATTTTTGCGCGTATGTACACGTCGATCAGTCTTTCCAATGTTTTCAACAGAAAGGATGATATAGTTATAGGTCTTAGATCCGTTGGGTAGGCCTGTGAGTTCTTCCCCGTTTTCGGGATGAAAATCACCCTAACCTCTGTCCATTTCCTAGAAATATAATTCAGTTTTAGACACCCCCTGAAGATCACCTCCAGCCATGGGAGAATGATCGAATTTTTCACCATTCCTACCAAGCTCCGTCGACACACCCACACTACCCAGAAAATGGGTATCTAAAAGAAGCGCCATTGATTCCCCACTTGACGTTATCCACAGCCCATCTGGTTTAATTAAGTAACTATGGCTCGTTGGACTCTTAGATAAAATTTTCCTGAGGCGCGAAGTCTCCGAAACACCTTCCATTTTATCACAGAATGGTCTCCAAAACCTCCTCCGCGCCTTCCTTATTTCCTTTTAATACTTTTTAAGGTGCTCCTTATTGGAGCCATAGTCCTGAGCTTACCTAGAGCCCTATGCTCTATTGAATGCTTTCCAACTCCCTGGACCACCATACTGGTTTCTGATTCCATTTAGGTATTCTCTTGGGGCAAGCAGTGTCCAAGGACAAGTTGCAGGCGCTTGTGATTTCCCCCACCATGAAATCTAGCTCCTCCTTTGTGGCTGGGGGCTTCGAACCATCGGTCGGTAAGAGTCCTACTAACACTTCCCCGTATTTGTTCCAGTTAGTCCTTCTAGGATTCCGAAAGGCTTTCCCGGTAACAGGGTGAATGTCAACATTAAACGTCACGTACCGATTGTCCGAAAAGGAGTTTCCTTCGCCACCCTCCATTCTTTGACCATATGTGTAATGGAGTCTGATGCAAAGATAACATCCAGCACCTCCTGCCTGTTACTAATAAAAGTGGGCTCTTGCCCCAGCTGACACACTGCAACGTTAGTACCCAATAAGTAATCAAATAAGTACTCACCTCTATCATTGATGTCGGTGCTACCCCAGATTGTATGATGCGCATTTGCATCACAAACCAGTATTACTCCGACCTTTTCCCGTTCCGCTTCGAGTATCAGTTCCCCAAGGTTATCCGGCAGAACCTCCTTCCTTTGGTCGATATAGGCTGAAACCAGCCATAGCAAGCAGCCTCCCGTTCCAGGCCGACTGCCGTTACGTCTCCACTACTATATTGTGGAAGAAGAAAAATACTCAAGTTATTTTTAGCGAGAATGCAAGATCTGATCTTATCAGGCCCAGAAGAGTATAAAATTGTATACCCTATTAAACCGAGGCAAGAGATCTTGTTTTTACTAATCCAGGGTTCTTGAACTAGGATTATGTCCTCATCCAAATTGGTCAGTCTGAGGATCAAAGCTGCCGCAGCAGCCTTAGAATGGTGAAGATTAATCTGAACCGTGCTCAGCATAAACGGATCAATTAACCTTCCTTCATACACCCTTCGCTGTCGCGACAGGGTTTAATCTCTCGGCCGTAACGCTCCCTTCCGGTGCTCCGTGTTGGCTCTTTATGCCACCCTCCTCCCCCATCTACTCGATCCGATCTTTCTTGTTCGAGTCCAGGGATAGGCGACTACCTATAGCAGTCAGTCGCTCTATCGCTGAGCTACCAACGTCCCACGTGTTAGCATCTTCTCTCTACTCTTTCCCTGGTAGGTCTTCCACAATCGATTCGACCTCATCCTTTTTAAACACCTTCGGGGTAATTGACCCGAAACCGAAGCCGATTACCCCCTTCTTTTTAGCTAGAGGGGCTAGAGACTCTTTGTTCACCATTAAAATGGACAACCTAGATCTTCCCTTCGCCTCCTCTCTGCCATCCTGCATCCCTACAAGATAGAGGTGGCCTCGGATTTTCTCCGAGGACCGTTAGGAAAACGGAATTTAGTGCGTTATACACTAGCCTCCATTTATCGAAAGTGATACTCCCATCTTCTTTATTCCTGTCAATGACGGCTAGTATCCCTGGATGCTCTTTAAGGACGTCATTAAACAGTCTTGCCCCGTGCGTCCTAGTATCTGCTTGGACTCCCTGCATTCTGGGTCGCTTACTATCCCCAGCTTCCACTTCGTCTTCGGACTGCTGTCTTTTCGACTCTGCTGGTACTCTCCCCGAATTTTCGCCTAAGAAGGTAACCTTTTCCCATGCCAGTGATTCCTTCTGTTTCTTCGTTAGTAGCCCGCTTCTCAGGGGTGGCAGCCAGCCTATCTAATATCCTCTGCGCCGAGCGTCGGTTCCTGTACCGCCGCTTAGCCTCAGGGATAACTTTCGCGCCAGTCACCGGCTTAGGTGCCAAGGCCGCGTTTACCGCACCTACTGTGGAGGTAGCTTGCCCTTTACGGTCCAACCTTTCTTTTTCTACAGCAGGCCCTCGGCTTCCGCTGGTACCCGTCACCGCAGCCTTCAAGACCCTTATTGTTTCTTGGGTGGTGACTCCACCTTTAAGGTTTGAGCCACCATCCGCTGTACCTGTTGGCTTTTTGAAAGTGCCTGTCTCTTCTGATTTTATATTATTTTTGTTCATTTGTTCCCACGAGTTTCGGAGAAATACGGTCCACCTTCGCAGAGATCCGTATACGAGGGTGAGGCTGATTAAAACTGGACGTCGCCTGGTATCCAGGTTAGAGATTAGTTTACCCACTAACTATTCATTCCTTGGCATATGATGTTCCACCGTGACTTGGGGATTTGTGTAAGGTTTACTCCTTCAGCGCTGTACATTAGCCCAGGAAAAATTCCTAGTTACCAGTAGCCACCACGTGGAGTTCGTACATGCACTTGCAAGACTCTTCTGGATATATCTGATATACATTCGTTTGTGACCACCCACCCCCCTACCTCTGCCTAAAACATTACCAGCATAGTGGAAAGAAAGTGGGTGCTGTGATAGGTTTGCGGAGCCGATGAAAATCATTCGACTTATTGCCCCCCCCCCCCCACATCCGCCAGACTACCTAGATAAGGAAGAAACTCTTGATAAATGTTTAAGTCTAGAAAGGATTTCAACCTAAATTTATTAAATATTCAAGAAGTTTCCCAATTTTTGTCACACTACAACGATAACGTTCTTCTAAAGTAAATTACACTCAATTTTCTGTAGTTGAAGTAAAACATATTTTTTGGTACAGTTTTAACACTTGGGAAGAAGCAATCAACACAGCCTTTAAATAGTTGTGGAAAATATAACCATTTTGGCGACTTGTATTGTTTTAGGGTTAAATTAAGAGAGTTATGAATATTTTAAATTTGTTGGGTGCACTCATATACTCGTAATTTTATTTTCAATTTTAAGACTAGGAACTATCAAAATTTTTTGGAATAATCAAAACATGCGAAATTATGAGCCTCTACTGTTTGTAGCTAAAATCCTGAGTTGTAAAGTGTAAGAAAAAAAATTAGCACCTCGAAATCGAATGATGCTAACTAAGAATGATTCAATTCATCTTTTATTACTATGTTTCGAATATTGGTAAAATCATAATTTGAGACTTTAACGATAACGAAGTAACGAAAAAGAAATTGGAGCGTAAAGAACGGAAACTTAAAAAATTCGTAGCTTTGACCATTTCAGTCGTAAAAATATAAAAAAATTTACGAAAATGCTAGTAATTCCAACAGTTCCAACTTCTACTTGATGGGCTTCCTGGTGGCTATTTTAGATTTTTAGTTATGATGATTTTGGACGGTTTGGAATTTTTTTATATTTTATTATTGTAATTCAACCTGATGGTAATTTATTTGATGTGTTAACTGCAAACCAAATATAACTTTGATTTTGGGCCGCCGTGCTTTATACACTGCGCCAAACACAAAACGAAAAACGAAATTTTTTCGAAAAAATACCTTGCTCCAAATGCTTGTATCTTGGTGAAATGTCGATCAAAATTATTTGCTTTTTAATTGAAGGAAATTTGGGTTACTTTCCGATGGTGCGGTTCGTTTTTTTTATTTTATTATTTTTTATGACTTCTTTTAAGCGAAACAAACATTGTATGAGCGAGAATAATAAAAATTTTAATTTTAGGACTGTCAACGAAAATTCCTAAATTTTTATGCGCAAATCGAAATGAGCCAATTTGTATAGAATTAAGAAGCCTTGAACACGAGACTGTTGAAATGTTTGTACAACAAGCCCTTGTCGAGTTAGGCTGGAATCACACTATCACTTTTCTATATCAAAGATGTTTTATAAAATACCTTTGTCAATGGTAAATGATAGTGTGAGTTGAATCTTTTATAAAAGATTCTTTTTATAAAATATATTTTATCAAAGTTAACTTCATAAAGCTAAATGGGATCAAATATTTTTAACTTTTAGTAAAAATTGCCGAGGAATATAATTGAAGCCAAAGTCTCTCGATATTTGTTATTTTTAATAAAGCAATAATTATTAAAAGAAGAACGTTTTTCTTCATTTTTAAATGAACTTTGTTGAAAAATATTGCAAAGTCTGTGACGTAATCTGATTTACAAAAATATAAGATCAAAGGTCTTTTATAAAATAAATTCCATTCAAATATTTTATAAAATATCTTTGACATAGAAAAGTGATAGTGTGATTTTGGCCCTGGCCGGAGCGTCGCTGTGGACCACTAGAAAATTTAATACAAGCAATAGCATTTTATTTTCTATATCTCCTACCGACTATCCCTTCAACCTCCACCGTCCTACTAGCGAAATGTTATTTTAAAGGCCCTCCCACAGTAATTTGCCTGTAGGATTTATATATAACCTTTAATATCAAGAGAATTTATTACTCAGAAATAATGCCTCTAAAGATGATTTTATTAAAGCTATTCACAAATAATATATCAATCATCATATCGTTCTAATTTAAATCAATAAAATGCCATAAAATGTCAATAAAATAAAATCGGTTTCTGTCAATATACCTTCGTTATAGTGGGAAAAGTAAAAAACATTTCGGCGGCCATTTTAGAACGGAATAAATTAAAGATGGCGTTTCTACTGATTTTATATGTTTTCTTACAGAAATACACCAGCATGGTCACCGTTTTTTGGAATATTTGACTTCCTATGCAACTAACACAACAAAAAATCAGGTTCCACAATTTTTTTTACTCAGAACTATACATTCGGTCGACAATCGTTTAATTATAAAATTCATTCCAAATTTGAAGAAGTGATTACAACAAAACCGTTAAAGAAACAGAACTCAGTTTTGATGGACTATAAAACGAAAAGATTGAAAACTAGCTGTTATTGATTATTTAAAGGATCATAAAATTTTTGGATTAAAGAATTTTCGCCCCAACCTGACACTTGCCTAAATTAAGACTGTTAATACGAATATGCAGTGTAACTAATCACTGCTGGTTTATTTTTTTTCACAACAAATTAAAATTATTGAGATAAAGAGAAAAGAAATGAGAAAGTGTTTACAATGCATTCTCTCGTGTTAATTGGCACAATGTTCATTCAACAAACACAAATAAAATTAAGTGGTTATGAAGCTTCAATCAAAGCTCTTCTAATAAAATTAAACCTTGTTGTAGTGGAAACAGTGAATAATTTAAAATTTAAAGTTTGTTTTGTAAACCTTTCTGATCTTTTAACAGATACCGGAACGAGAAACAGGTTAATATTTAATTATTGTATCACTTCACCAAGTCTTTCCTTTTATTGCTTGTTCAAACCAAAGTAATAATTTTTAAAAGTGTACTCGAAAATCGTGAAGATCATCTTTTGTTAAACGTTAGTATTTTAAACCACTTTGCGACTAATAAAGTTACAATTTGTCAAAATAAACACTCAAACCCTCTGTAATAATAAACACTTATATTAAAAAGCTCTTCATACACTATATATAGTATATATACGTATGTATACATAGGAGTCCCATTTGCATATAATATACAACAATTATTACGATATTTTTCAATTCCAAGTATAGATGCTGTATTTAAATATTCCCATCTTTTCATTATGAAAAACATATTGAATTTCACTCTGGCTTATGTATGTTGTATGTATTGTACATACGAGCAAGAGTATGTTCACATAATAAGCTTATTCACAAAAAAAAAAAAAATTCAATAGTGTACTTAACATCTGGTACCATGAAATTTTAGTAGAGTATTCACATCACCAGTAGATGGCAAAAATAAACACATTTGATACGTTTTTGTGTATGTATAAGGAAAACCTGCATTAAATGCTCTTTTCAATTCTCGTGTTCGGTATATTACAAAAAAAAAATTTAGAATTTGTTATTTCCATTTATGTCTGATTTCAACCCTCAACTCAAACTTTTTTTTTTAAAACATCTCTAAAAAGAGCACCTAAAATTTAGTTTTTATTAAAAGTAGAAAAAATAAAAAAATATGTTGCGTTTTTCATAACGTTGTTGTTGTTGTTGTTGTTGTCATCTCTAATGCTGTTGATACACAAGAATTCTTTACAGTGTTTTTTTCCGTTCGTTTGTTATTTGACATCAAATAACACATAAGTCAATCAAAATTACACCCGTAAATTGTTTGGAATTCATTGCGATTGTTGTTGATTTTTTTTTATTTTTTATTTTAAGTTAACAGATTTATTGTCATTTAAATAACAAGGGATGATGTACAGAGAAGTTGGTAGAAGCAAAAATTAAAAAACAAAAATATTGGTGGTAGTCTGTTTGGTTAGATGTATAGATAAATAATCGCATTAACCTATACGAAAAGTATTTAGATTAATCCCGATTATTTTTGTTGGCTAAATTATTTATTTTTGCCAAGTGTTTTTATAAAAGCGACTACCCTTTATAAAAATAAAAAAAAAGTTTGTGTGCCGCACTCAACGAATTTAACAAGTCATAAAGTTATATTGTTGATATTATTGATTATGAGTGACATACAGTTTTGTTTTGTCGATTTTTTGCTGTGCGGTTGTCAAATTACGTAAACGGTGTATGTAAACGGTGGTTGTAAAGTTTTATTTGAGTGTCAAATTTACGTTAGGCAATCAATTAATAAAGAACAGTTTAGTGAAATTCATGTTACATTTTTGATAAACTGCTGCAATATTAATGGAATTTCCCATTAAATGTAAAAATATTTCAAATTCGAGCCTAAAAAATTAAAATTAACAATTTTATAAACAACACATATTAATTCAATAAATTGAGATATAAAATTTTCGAAAAATATTGCGTGATTTAGGAAATTTATAAAAATTTCAAAACGTTAAACATTATTAGGATTTATTTAATGGATTTCCATATTTGGGGAATCAAAAAATTGTTAAAATTTAGGTTACAAAATTTAGAATTTTTTAAATTTAGTAACCGTTATTCATCCTTTAACAAAACTTTAATACAATTAGTTTTAATAACCAAGCAGCATCAAAAAACTCTAGAATATTCTTTTAATTTCGATTTTCGAAAAGTGTGAAACTATCTGCAGCAACTCAATGAAACATTCTCGAATAATTTCTAAAAATCTCAAATACTTTTAAAAATCTCGATGGATCCCGTTGTGGATTTTAAAAAATAGAGTAACTATGACTTAAACATTATTTCGATGGCAAAATTAACAACATTAAGGATGCCTTACTGAAAATTTCATTTCAATATACCATTCATTTAAATATCATTAGACTAGAAATTACTCACACGGTAAGTGTGTATTAGTTGACAAAATAAATACAGGTCCTGAAGCCTATTGATAGAGCTATTGACCAACGTAATCGGAGCATTTTAGATTTTTGCCGTTCAAAATCTGTGTTCTATATCACAGTTGATTTTCAATCAAATCGAATTTTCTATGAAATGTTTAGAAATATTCGAGCAATCCAAATGCAAGTTGGCAAAATAAATACAGATCCTGAAGCTTATTGATAGAGCTATTGCCCAACGTAATCGGAGCATTTTAGATGTTTACCGTCCAAAATCTGTGGGCTATAGCACAGTTGATTTTTAATCAAATCGAATTTTCTATGAAATGTTTAGAAATATTCGAGCAATCCAAATGCAAGTTGGCAAAATAAATACAGATCCTGAAGCCTATTGATAGAGCTATTGACCAACGTAATCGGAGCATTTTAGATGTTTACCGTTCAAAATTTGTGGGCTATAGCACAGTTGATTTTCAATCAAATCGAATTTTCTATGAAATGTTTAGAAATATTCGAGCAATCCAAATGCAAGTTGGCAAAATAAATACAGATCCTGAAGCCTATTGATAGAGCTATCGACCAACATAATCGGGGCATTTTAGATTTTGGCCGTCCAAAATCTGTGGGCAGCACAGTTGATTTTCAATCAAATCGAATTTTCTATGAAATGTTTAGAAATATTCGAGCAATCCAAATGCAAGTTGGCAAAATAAATACAGATCCTCAAGCTTATTGATAGAGCTATTGACCAACGTAATCGGAGCATTTTAGATGTTTACCGTTCAAAATTTGTGGGCTATAGCACAGTTGATTTTCAATCAAATCGAATTTTCTATGAAATGTTTAGAAATATTCGATCAATCAAAATGCAAGTTGGCAAAATAAATACAGATCCTGAAGCCTATTGATAGAGCTATCGACCAACATAATCGGGGCATTTTAGATTTTGGCCGTCCAAAATCTGTGGGCAGCAAAGTTGATTTTCAATCAAATCGAATTTTCTATGAAATGTTTAGAAATATTCGAGCAATCCAAATGCAAGTTGGCAAAATAAATACAGATCCTAAAGCCTATTGATAGAGCTATTGCCCAACGTAATCGGAGCATTTTAGATGTTTACCGTCCAAAATCTGTGGGCTATAGCACAGTTGATTTTCAATGAAATCGAATTTTCTATGAAATGTTTAGAAATATTCGAGCAATCCAAATGCAAGTTGGCAAAATAAATACAGATCCTGAAGCCTATCGATAGAGCTATTGACCAACGTAATCGGAGCATTTTAGATGTTTACCGTTCAAAATTTGTGGGCTATAGCACAGTTGATTTTCAATCAAATCGAATTTTCTATGAAATGTTTAGAAATATTCGAGCAATCCAAATGCAAGTTGGCAAAATAAATACAGATCCTAAAGCCTATTGATAGAGCTATTGCCCAACGTAATCGGAGCATTTTAGATGTTTACCGTCCAAAATCTGTGGGCTATAGCACAGTTGATTTTCAATGAAATCGAATTTTCTATGAAATGTTTAGAAATATTCGAGCAATCCAAATGCAAGTTGGCAAAATAAATACAGATCCTGAAGCCTATTGATAGAGCTATTGACCAACGTAATCGGAGCATTTTAGATGTTTACCGTTCAAAATTTGTGGGCTATAGCACAGTTGATTTTCAATCAAATCGAATTTTCTATGAAATGTTTAGAAATATTCGAGCAATCCAAATGCAAGTTGGCAAAATAAATACAGATCCAGCAGCTTATTGATAGAGCTATTGCCCAACGTAATCGGAGCATTTTAGATGTTTACCGTCCAAAATCTGTGGGCTATAGCACAGTTGATTTTCAATCAAATCGAATTTTCTATGAAATGTTTAGAAATATTCGAGCAATCCAAATGCAAGTTGGCAAAATAAATACAGATCCTGAAGCCTATTGATAGAGCTATCGACCAACATAATCGGGGCATTTTAGATTTTGGCCGTCCAAAATCTGTGGGCAGCAAATTTGATTTTCAATCAAATCGAATTTTCTATGAAATGTTTAGAAATATTCGAGCAATCCAAATGCAAGTTGGCAAAATAAATACAGATCCTAAAGCCTATTGATAGAGCTATTGCCCAACGTAATCGGAGCATTTTAGATGTTTACCGTCCAAAATCTGTGGGCTATAGCACAGTTGATTTTCAATGAAATCGAATTTTCTATGAAATATTTAGAAATATTCGAGCAATCCAAATGCAAGTTGGCAAAATAAATACAGATCCTGAAGCCTATTGATAGAGCTATTGACCAACGTAATCGGAGCATTTTAGATGTTTACCGTTCAAAATTTGTGGGCTATAGCACAGTTGATTTTCAATCAAATCGAATTTTCTATGAAATGTTTAGAAATATTCGAGCAATCCAAATGCAAGTTGGCAAAATAAATACAGATCCTGAAGCCTATTGATAGAGCTATCGACCAACATAATCGGGGCATTTTAGATTTTGGCCGTCCAAAATCTGTGGGCAGCACAGTTGATTTTCAATCAAATCGAACTTTCTATGAAATGTTTAGAAATATTCGAGCAATCCAAATGAAAGTTGGCAAAATAAATACAGATCCTAAAGCCTATTGATAGAGCTATTGACCTACGTAATCGGAGCATTTTAGATTTTTGCCGTCCAAAATCTGTGGGCCCAGTTGATTTTCAATCTAATCGAATTTTCTATGAAATGTTTAGAAATATTCGAGCAATCCAAATGCAAGTTGGCAAAATAAATACAGATCCTGAAGCCTAATGATAGAGCTATTGACCTACGTAATCGGAGCATTTTAGATTTTTGCCGTCCAAAATCTGTGGGCTATAGCCCAGTTGATTTTCAATCAAATCGAATTTTCTATGAATGGTTTAGAAATATTCGAGCAATCCAAATGCAAGTTGGCAAAATAAATACAGATCCTGAAGCCTATTGATAGAGCTATTGACCAACGTAATCGCAGCATTTTAGATTTTTGCCGTCCAAAATCTGTGGGCTATAGCCCAGTTAATTTTCAATTAAATCGAATTTTCTATGAATGGTTTAGAAATATTCGAGCAATCCAAATGCAAGTTGGCAAAATAAATACAGATCCTGAAGCCTATTGATAGAGCTATTGACCAACGTAATCGCAGCATTTTAGATTTTTGCCGTCCAAAATCTGTGGGCTATGGCACAGTTGATTTTCAATACAATCGAATTTTCTAAGAAATGTTTAGAAATATTCGAGCAATCCTGAAGCCTATTGATAGTGCTATTGACCAACTTAATCGGAGCATTTTAGATGTTTACCGTCCAAAATCTGTGGGCTATAGCCCAGTTGATTTTCAATCAAATCGAATTTTCTATGAATGGTTTAGAAATATTCGAGCAATCCAAATGCAAGTTGGCAAAATAAATACAGATCCTGAAGCCTAATGATGGAGCTATTGACCTACGTAATCGGAGCATTTTAGATTTTTGCCGTCCAAAATCTGTGGGCTATAGCCCAGTTGATTTTCAATCAAATCGAATTTTCTATGAATGGTTTAGAAATATTCGAGCAATCCAAATGCAAGTTGGCAAAATAAATACAGATCCTGAAGCCTATTGATAGAGCTATTGACCAACGTAATCGCAGCATTTTAGATTTTTGCCGTCCAAAATCTGTGGGCTATAGCCCAGTTAATTTTCAATTAAATCGAATTTTCTATGAATGGTTTAGAAATATTCGAGCAATCCAAATGCAAGTTGGCAAAATAAATACAGATCCTGAAGCCTATTGATAGAGCTATTGACCAACGTAATCGCAGCATTTTAGATTTTTGCCGTCCAAAATCTGTGGGCTATGGCACAGTTGATTTTCAATACAATCGAATTTTCTAAGAAATGTTTAGAAATATTCGAGCAATCCTGAAGCCTATTGATAGTGCTATTGACCAACTTAATCGGAGCATTTTAGATGTTTACCGTCCAAAATCTGTGGGCTATAGCCCAGTTGATTTTCAATCAAATCGAATTTTCTATGAAATGTTTAGAAATATTCGAGCAATCCAAATGCAAGTTGGCAAAATAAATACAGATCCTGAAGCCTATTGATAGAGCTATTGACCAACGTAATCGGATCATTTTAAATTTTTACGGTCCAAAATCTGTGGGCTATGGCACAGTTGATTTTCAATAAAATCGAATTTTCAACAATGATGTTGGGTGATCTATCCAGTTTTTAGAAATTATTGAAATTTCTTGAGTTAGTTTAATTTTCAAAGAGACTGATTTTTGTTCATTATAGTTATATGACTAAACAACTTGGTTGGCAAGTCGCGCTGATCCGACAATTTTGTTTCTTCTCTGAAAGTATTTTGAAGAATGAAGAATTTTGAAAACATCGTAGTGTCGCTTCTACTATAGACCATGCTGAATTTGCACACTACTTGTCAATTTACGTTTTTAAAAGTATAAAACTTGAGAGCCATTAAGCATGAGGCCCTGGAAATTATCCCCCGAGTCCCCTCTCTAACAGGACCTGACATGAGAGTTGATAGCTGAGATTAGTAAATTCAAATTACAATGGACAATAAATTTTTAGGCAGAAGGATAATGTTGTATTCATTGAGGGATCGACCATTTTTCTATTCAGTAATGCCCAGTAGTTCACATAAAAACAATAATAATATAAAAAATGTTACTGTAGTTGTTCCACAAATTTATTGTAACTTTAAATAAATAATATTTTAGATCTTTCCACTCCAGAACTTTATCTAAAAGTTTTTTAGAGTTCCATTATCATCGCACATTGAATTTTATCAAATTCGGTGTGGAAATGTTTGAGTAAAGTCCTGAAGTATGTCCAGTTTTTGTATGACGCGTTACTCAAATTGCTTAACCGATATCCAAGAAATATTTGGAATATTTTCGGCCTAACAGAATTGAATGCTTTCTTCTGATATCGAAACGCCGGGCGATTAAAAAGAAAAACCCTACAGCTCGGCAGTTCTGGGTTGTCGTTATGGTTTCTATCATCGTGGATTTTGTTATTCGTGAGTTTAATCGTCGTCGTGAGTTGTAATCATCATAAGGTTAAATCGTCATGGGTCATCAGCGTGGATTTTAACATGATATTTGGTTACTCCCTCCATCACTGGGGACACCTTCACTATCGTCATCACTATCAAATTCGGTATAATTATCACCGCATGGTTTCTTGTGAACGGCGCTCGAAGTCGTCCTGTATGGTTCGCTGTCTCGCTTAATGTCTTCACTTTGTACCGCTCATTTTGGGTCTCGTCAAAAATGTTGTAAGGCCCAAGACACTTGAGTGTAATTTTTAATCTCGATCCAAACTGCGCCCATCTTCTTTGTGATCGCTTTATTTCGACGTCGATTGTAGGTACTCGTACGTTTATTCTCCACCCGTACCTCTTGAATTTTTTCCTAGCCTTCATTCTCGTTTGATCACGTTCTATCAAAAATCGTTCATAATTTCTGCCTTATAATTTCTAAAATGTGTGAATATTCGGGGTCTCGTATCTTTACCTTGAACACCATCTCAAATGATGTAGTTGCAATGCTTTTTCGCGCTTAAGAATCTCGGTAATCGACCCGTGTGTCTATACCAATTTTCTGGAGCATCAATGGACAATTTTGTCAAAGCTTAAAGCTACGATTCGGTATATTCGTTCAACTTGTCCGTTATCTCTGGGAATGCCTATCGCGATGAGTCAAAGCTAAACATGGTTACCGACGCAGTATTGAGGAAACTTGTGTGAAGTAAACGCTGTACCTCTATCGTACCTATTCTGTATATCCAACTTTCTAATCGCCTCAGCAGATGTCAACTACATCTACAATTATAAAAATAAATTCTTTCCGGTTTTCCGGATTTCTTTTCAGCAGTTCTCACATAATTCCTTCAATTTAGGTACAAAATATTCACATTGAATCGCTTCCACCATATTTTTGACCCCGAAGTGGCCCACTTCGTGAAAGTTTTTAACGATTTCATGCTGCATTCTTTTCGGGACTACCCATAAATTTTCTGCCTTCGTCATTTTCTTTGAACAAAACGCGTCTTTTCGGGAGAAAAAAATTCTTATAGTAGTTTGTACATATTGGTACAGCACTCTTCAGTAAATTTTCATTTGTAACGGACTCCTCTTTGTCGGAATTGGTTTGTATTGATGCACTAACGTTTGGATCTTCCTTATGTATGTGGAACTCCCGATATTGAGCTATATTTTACTTAATTCTTCTATACTTAAACACGATAAAAATTCCACATCTGCTATTTTCTTAATTGTGACATAAATACATAATCAATACTACATATACAAAATACATAGTCTTCGTCGAAATCGTTCGGCCGTCTTAATTCTGGTGTCAGCTACTCCTAGAAGAGTAGTCTGAGCTTTGTTTTGTGTTTATTTATTAGAATTAATTATTAATTTACCTTTCTGTTATTATTTTGCATTATTTTGGTTCCTTCTATTTGGTACTTCGGGTTCTTCGGTTTCGATCATTTAATTTCCATGTGACAATACTCTGCACGATTAATGCATTTGAGACTTCCTCCCTTTTTCGATATCTGGCTGTTTCGTGTCCGAAGCTGCACCATACAACAAAAATGTGTTTACCTTCTGATCAACTATCCCATTGATCTCGTATTTAATTACTGCTAAATCATCGACGTAACTGGTCGTTCATAATTACCACATTACCGGACTTCATTTTAAATCGTTTGCCATATTTCCTATTTCGTCGAGGCATATTTCGACCTTGTAATTCGATACACTCTCATATCAATATATGACAATCCAACAATTGCACTATTCTTCAAAAATCTACCTGTATAATACATCGACCTTATCGTCGACCGACACAAATTTATTAGTGGCTGGCAAACTTTTCTTCAACCTATCGTTCTTGCGTCATAAAAGCGCTAGTTAACGTTTTAATTCGGCATACTCACCGTTAGAAGAACCGTTCATGATCATACTCTTCTGCATTTGTGAACCATGCGGTGCCAAATTCAAGAGTCTCTGTTGAAATTTTCTCAGAAATCATCCGAGGAAGTACTTTCATCTTCGAATTCAACACAGACCTTTTCTGATTTTCTTCTTTTTCGACATAATTTATAAAAGAAAACCAAACTGCATCCACAACGTTTTTAAAGACATAAATGATTGGATTTGTAGATTTCCCATTTCCAAGTGACAGAAAAAAATCACTTTAACCAGCACAAAATGTCGTTCTATAGTCCGGTTGAGCCCCCAATTTTTTGGTATCTGAGAAACGTTAGAAGAAACCTTATCTTAATTCAACGAGTAAAATTTAACATTTTACTTGCGATTAATACCCGAACCTTTTTAGGTCAAATTATCTTTGCAAAAGGAATTAAACCCGACCAAAAACATGTAAAAGGAATTATTAAATATATCTGCAAATATTTTCAAAATTTACGTAAATTATCTTAGAGAGATTATTGTGTCGGATAGCCTTATATGTAAAATGATCTATTTCAAGAAGCCAATCTGAGCATAGAAAAATGTAAGCAACGCGTTCGTCAAATATTTTATTGGCCGCACATGGGTACAGATATTGAAAAATGTATTGAATAGTGTGATATATGTGAAAGATTTCGGTTTAGTAATCAAAAAGAACCTCTGTTAAGGTTAGAATATTGGCTGCCAGTTGGAACATTGATCTAACTATTTCAAGCCGAAGATACCCGCAGATCGGGTAGATTTAGAAACAAAAAAATATTTTACAATTTAATTAATATTTTAATTAAACAGAAATTAAGATATTAATAATATAATTTTACAAAATTATTTTCTTTGAAATCGCACTCAACTCTAATACAAGTTTGACTAGCACATAGCTAGCACATGGAATAGGCTTTTAGACTACCTAGTAAAGAAACCCTAATCCAAACCCAAAATTGTTTTATTTAAAGTCGCACTCAACTGTGACAAAATTCTAGCCATAACATGGAATAGTCCTTTAGGCTCCCATATCAAAAAATCCCAACCCTTTTGTCTTTGAAATCGCTCTTAACTCTTACAAAAGTTTGGCTGGCACATAGAATAGCATTTTAGACTTCCTAATTAAAAATGTTTAATCCATATAAATCGTTCATTTAGCAAAAGTTCTACAAAATCGCCAACAACGGTAACAAAAGGCCTTTATACTACCCAATGATAAACCACTAATCCATATTAATCGTTCTTTTACTAAAAATTCCAAAAAATTAGTTTCTTTGAAATGGCACCCAACTCTTTAAAAGTTTTCGCAAGTACATGCCTAACGCAAAGAATAGTCCTTTAGCATACCTAGTCAAAAACCCTAATCCAAATAAATCGATCGTTTAATAAAAGTTCTACAAGATTATGTTCTTTGAAATCTCACCTAACACTAACAAAAAAGTTTGACTAGCACATGGAATAGTACTTTAGATTACCCAGTATAAAACCCTAATCCATATTAATCTTTCATTTAACAAAAATTCCACAAATTTATTTTCTTTCAAATCGCACTCAACTATGACAAAGGTTTGACTAGCACATGGCTAGCACATGGAACACGCCTTTCGATTTCCTAGTAAAGAAACACTAATCCAAATGCAAAATTATTTTCTTTGAGGTCACACTCAACTCTGACAATCGTTTGGCTACCACACCGAATAGGCCTTTCGATTTCGTATTCAAAAATTCTCAATCTATAAAAACCGATAATTTAACAAAAGTTGTACAAAATATCAAAAGTTTGGCGAGCACTTGGGCCAGGCCTTTAGACTATCCAATGATAAACACTAATCCATATAAATCCTTCTTTTAGTAAAAACTCCACAAAATTAATTTCTTTGAAATCGCGCTCAACTGTGACAAAATTTTGACTACCACATGGATTAGGCCTTTAGGCTATCTAGTCAAAAAAACCTCATCCAAATAAATCGTTCATTTAATGAAAGTTCTTCAAACTTATTTTCTTTGAAATCGCACACAACTCTGCCAAAGATTTAGCTAGCACATGGCTAGCACAAGGAACAGGCTTTTAGATTACCAATAGTAAAGAAACCTTAATACAAATACAAAATTAATTTTTTTTGAAGCCACACCGAACGGTGAAAACTGATGGCTAGTACTGGGAATAGGCCTTTAGGTTACCATGTCAAAAAAAGTTAATCCATAAAAATCAAAACCCTAATCTCAATAAATTATTCATTTAATGAAAGTTAACTCTTACAAACTCTTAGTTAGCACATGAATTAGCCCATTAAACTAACTCTAACAAAAAAGTTTGGCTAGCACATAGAATAGTCCTTTAGACTACCCAGTGAAAAACCCGTAATCCATATAAACCGTCCGTTTAGCAATAATTCCACAAATTTATTTTCTTTCAAACCGCAATCAACTCCGATAAAGGTTTGGCTAGCACATGGAATAAGCATTTCGACTTTCTAGTCAACAATCCAGAATCCATAAAAATCGTTAATTTAACCAAAGTTCTACAAAATATTGGCCATTGCCAACAACAGTGACACAATTTTGGCTAGCCCATGGAACATGCCTTTAGACTAGCCAATGATAAAACACTAATCCATATAAATCCTTCTGTTAGTAAAAATTTCACAAAAATTATTTTCTTAGAAATCGCGCTCAACTCTGACAAATTTTTGGCTAGCCCATGGAATAGGCCTTTAGACTATCTAGTAAAGAAACCCTAATCCAAATGCAAAATTTTTTTTCTTTGAAGCAGCATTCAATTCTGAAAAAACTTGGGCTAGTACTTGGAATAGGCCGCTACCCTTTCAAAAAATACAAGTCCAATAAATCAAAACCCTAACCCATTTAAATCATTCATTTGGTTTGGCTAGCGCATGAAGTAGCCCTTTAAGCTACCTGCATAGTCAAAATATACTAATCCAAATAAATCGTTCATTTAACAAAAGATCTACAAAATTATTTTCATCGAATTCGCAGCTAACTCTAACAAAAAAATTTAGCTAGCACATGGAATAGTCCTTTAGACTACCCAGTAAAAAGCATGGACAACATAGAGTACTCAGGTAAAAACCCTAATCCATATAAATCATCCATTTAGCAAAAATTCCACAAATTTATTTTCTTTCAAATCGCACTCAACTCTTACAAAGGTTTGGCTAGCATATGGAATAGCACTTTAGACTTCCTAGTCAAAAATGTTTAATCCATATAAATAGTTCATTATCTATATAAAACGTTCGAAACAACATGCAAAGTCAAAATACCCTAATCCAAATAAATCGTTCGTTTAGCAAAAGATCTACACAATTATGTTCTTTGAATTTGAAGCTAACTCTAACAAAAAAGTTTGATTAGCACATGGAATAGTAATTTAGACTACCCAGTGAAAAACCCTAATCCATATAAATCATTCATTTAGCAAAAATTTCACATATTTATTTTCTTTCAAATCGCACTCAACTATGACAAAGGTTTGGCTAGCACGTGGCTAGCACATGGAACAGGCCTTTCGATTGCCTAGTAAAGAAACACTAATCCAAATGCAAAATTATTTCCTTTGAGGACACACTCAACTCTGATAATCGTTTGCTACCACATCGAATAGGCCTTTTGACTACCTAGTCAAAAATTCTCAATCTATTAATTTTCTTTGAATTCGCAGCTAACTCTAACAAAAAAGTTTGGCTAGCACATGGAATAGTCCTTTAGACTACCCAGTGAAAATCCCGTAATCCATATAAATCATCCGTTTATCAAAAATTCCACAAATTTATTTTCTTCCAAACCGCAATCAACTCTGATAAAGGTTTGGCTAGCACATGGAATAGGCATTTCGACTTCCTAGTCAACAATCCTGAATCCATAAAAATCGTTCATTTAACAAAAGTTCTACAAAATATCGGCCATCGCCAACAACGGTGACACAAGTTTGGCTAGCGCATGGAACAGGCCTTTAGACTAGCCAATGATAAAACACTAATCCATATAAATCCTTCTTTTAGTAAAAAATTTCACAAAATTATTTTCTTTGAAATCGCGCTCAACTCTGACAAATTTTTTGGCTAGCCCATGGAATAGGCCTTTAGACTACCTGGTCAAAAAACCTAATCCATATAAATCGTTAATTTAACGAAAGTTCTTCAAACTTATTTTCTTCGAAATCGCACTAAATTCAGACAAAGGTTTGGCATGTGATAGCTAGCACATGGAATAGGCCTTTAGACTATATAGTAAAGAAACCCTAATCCAAATGCAAAATTTGTTTTCTTTGAAGCGGTATTCAATTCTGACAAAATTTGGACTAGTACTTGGAATAGGCCTTTAGGCTACCCTGTCAAAAAATACAAGCCCAATAAATCAAAACCCTAACCAATATAAATCATTCCTTTGATTTGGCTAGCGCATGAAGTAGCCCTTTAAGCTACCTGCATAGTCAAAATACACTCAACCAAATAAATCGTTCGTGTAACAAAAGATCTACAAAATTATTTTCATCGAATTCGCAGCTAACTCTAACAAAAAAGTTTGGCTAGCACATGAAATAGTCCTTTAGACTACCCAGTGAAAAACATGGACAACATAGACTACTCAGTGAAAAATCCTAATCCATATAAATCACCCATTTAGCAAAAATTTGACAAATTTATTTTCTTTCAAATCGCACTCAGCTCTGACAAAGGTTGGGCTAGCATATGGCTAGCACATGGAATAGGCCTTTCGACTACATAGTGAAGAAACACTAATCCAAATGGAAAATTATTTTCCCACATGGAATAGGCCTTTCGACCACCTAGTCAAAAATACTCAATCCATAAAAATCGATCATTTAACTAAAGTTCTACAAAAGATCGGCCATCATCAACAACGGTGACAAAAGTTTACCCAGCACATGGAACAGGCCTTTAGACTACCCAACGATAAAACACTAATCCATATTAATCCTCGTTTTAGTAAAAATTCAACAAAATTATTACTTAAAATCACGCTCAACTCTGACAAAATGTTAGTTAGCACATGGAATAAGCCTTTAAGCTACCTAGTAAAAAAACCTAATCCATATAAATCGTTCATTTAACGAAAGTTCTACAACCTTATTTTGTTTGAAATCACACTCAACTCAGACAAAGGCTTGGCTAGCACATGGCTAGCACATGCAATAGGCCTTAGTAAAGAA
This sequence comes from Tipula vernalis, assembly GCA_958295665.1. Taxonomy (NCBI): domain Eukaryota; kingdom Metazoa; phylum Arthropoda; class Insecta; order Diptera; family Tipulidae; genus Tipula; species Tipula vernalis. The sequence continues at coordinate 439,041,287 of OY282558.1, read as the reverse complement.
ACCCTTATCCAATAGTAAAGAACCCTTAATCCAAAGCAAAATTAGTTTTCATTGAAGTCGCACCCAACTCTGATAAAATGTGGGCTATTACTTGGAACAGGCCCTTAGGCTCCCATGTCAAAAAAAAAGTAATCCATATAAACTAAGACCCCAACCCACATAAATCATTCATTTAATGAAAGTTAACTCTTACAACGGTTTGTCTAGCACATGAAGTAGCCCTTTAAGCTATCTGCATAGCTAAAAAAACTTAAAAACTCTAATCTAAACAAATCGTTCATTTAGCAGAAGATCTACAAAATTATTTTCTTTGAATTCGCAGCTAATTCTAATAAAAAAGTTTGGCTAGCACATGGAATAATCCTTTAGACGACTACCCATAGAAAACCGTAATCCATATAAATCGTCCATTTAGCAAAAATTCCACAAATTTATTTTCTTTCAAATTGCACTCAACTCTGGCAAAGGTTTGGCTAGCATATGGCGGCTCGCACATGGAATAGGCCTTTTAACTACATAGTGAAGAAACACTAATCCAAATGTAAAATTATTTTCTTTAAGGTCACACTCAACTCGGACAATCGTCTGGCTACCACATGAAATAGGCCTTTTGACAACCTTGTCAAAAATTCTCAATCCATAAACTAAATCGCACTTAATTTCAGAATGTTCATATCGGCCATCGCCAAAAACATAATGACAAAAGTTTGGCCAGCACAAGGAATAGGCCTTTAGTCTACCCACTGATGAAACCCTAATCCATATAAATCGTTCTTTTCCACAAAATTGTACACGTTCTTGGTCCACAAAATTATTTTCTTTGAAGTCGCACTCAAATCTGACAAAATTTTGGCTAGCACATTGAAAAGGCCTTTTGGCTACCTAGTCAAAAAAAATGAAATCTCTAAAAACTTATTTTCTGTCAAATAGCACTCAACTCTGACAAAGGTTTAACTAGCGCGTGGCTGGCATATGGAATAGGCCTTTAGTATACCATATTAAAAACCCTAATACATTTAAATTGTTCATTTTACGAAGGTTCTTCAAACTTACTTTCTTTAAAATCACACTTAACTCTAACAAAAGTTTGGCCAGTATATGGAATAAGCCTTTAGGCTATCCAGTAAAAAAATCCTAATCCAAATAAATCGTTCATTTAGTAAAATTCTACAAAACAATTTTCTTTGAAGTTTCACTTTACTCTGACAAAGTTTCAATTAATTAAATTTAACGGTTTTTAGATTTGGTGTTGCTAAACTTTAATTAATTTAATTATTACAATGAAATTTAATTTGATTCAAAAATGCGCATTTTGAAAATTATGCTTTGATTGTCTCTTCACATTTAATTGGAAATTTTGAGCTCATGGCAAACAGCTGAATTTTCCATATTGGATTAATTTTTACCAGTACAAATGGAATCTCAATTTTATGTTACTGTAAGATTTGAATTTCGTGAATTTCTGAGACGTATTTCTTAGGTTTATTAGATAAAATCCTTCACGTAGTGTGATTTTTTGGCTATTATCACATTATTGGAGGTAGTGGAGGTAGTGAGGTTCTTTAAAAGCTTGTATGTATTTCGCTACCTACAAATTCCGTATGTTTATATTGACTAAAATATTTGGTCTAATTGGACCACCTTTAATTCATATTCTCTTTCTCATCTGCGACAACAAAGTACTTGTTTGCCTTTTGGACTGGGTGTACAATTAGGGCTCCAAATATTTCAAAATTTATTTTATGTAGGCTGATTGAACATTTTTTTGGAATTAAATATTTTTTACGATTAATAAATGTTACATACAAATGATTCTAATCCAATCTAAATAAAACCGTGTATTAATTTAGAACCAACTTGAAAAATAAAAAAACTCTACCAAGTTGTTTTGTTTTTGAAAATAGTAAATCACAACCTGAGTGCAAAAATAATCAATGAAAATTATTTAAATTTCCCACCCAACATATGCAACATATAAAAATGCCATCTAGCGGAAAATACGGTATCTAAAAATTTGACAGAAAATCTTGGAGAAAAATAAATCACACAAATTTTATATTAAATTTCGAAAGCGACCTCTAATTACAAATTTGTTAAAACGTACAAATAAATTGTACATGTGTAGTACCGTACGAGCAAATTGTAAAAGAAATCGAAACATGTAAAGAAAATGGGTGAAAATACAGTCAATAGTATAACAATAGTGAGAAATCGTACACAAACATTTGAATGAGAGCGCGCAACATTAAATTTACTATACCCTCTATGTACGAAATTCATTGAAAAGTTCTTATGAAAAAAATGTATGTTGTACTGGGGTATATAGTATCCCAAAAAATTTTCTGAGAATTTAGGGAGAGAGCATAAAACAGCATAAACATCTGTCAAAAAATTTACTAAAAACTTTATCGATTTTTTGTATTTTCTTCTTTCGTACTGTGTTCATTCAAGTTGCGAGTGGAAAAAAAACTTTTTCCACGCTTGTGTGTTTATTCCATCCACCAAGTCTGTCATTGTAGTTGTTGCCTAAATTTTTTTTTTGTGTGTGCTGATTATTTCTAAATAATTAATAATTAATTTTGCAAATAAATATATCAATTTGTTATTATAAACAGTTTGTTCATATAGATTTACGTTATGTACATGTGATATTATGGCGCGAAATTTAACTTGTAGGTAAATATTTTGTAGTGGGGTGGATTTCTAGCGAGTTTGCGAGTGATTTTTATTTTTTTTTTTTTTTTTTATGGCGATAATGGCTGTTTACGATATGTACATGGTAATTCTTTATATATGTATAGTGATTTTTTTTTCTTTTATCTACAGTCCAAAGGTGTTGTCGCAAAAGAATATTTCGATGGAAAAACAGTAAGTACATACATAATAGTGTAAAGATTTACTTGTGAACAATATTTTATTAATCTGGTGTAATTATGTTTATGTTTATGTATTTGTAGTGTGAAGTGGAGTGAGGACGCAGAAACCTATTTAATTGAACGTATGAAATTGTTCTCCAATATTTGGAATCCAAAACATCCCCAATTTAAAAATCGGGTATTACGTCGCGATTTTTTCAATCGCATAGCAGCTGAAATAAATTTGAAATCTGGTGTCAATATTAATGGTGGTAAGTATTCTAAAATTGGTAAATATTATTTATGTTCTAGCACAAATTAATAATTTTAGATGAGGTGGCCCGCAAATGGACAAACTTGAAGATTTATTACCGTAGTTTAAGGCAGAAACATCTTAAACTCGATATAAACACACCACCAGATTGGGCACATTTCGAGAGTTTAAGTTTTTTGCAGTTAAACGATATTCGCAGCCCAGATTGTAAATCTCCATTAACGATACAAGATGATTATGATCATCCAGCGTATAATATACCAACCAATCTGTCAAATCATAATAACATTCCAGAAGCTGTATTATAAAATCATATTACATAACGAATTTAACTGTTTTTAATAAATAATAGGATTATGAATTTTGTTTACAGAAATCACACCAATCGATGGAAGTAAGTGTTGAGCACTCAGAAATCGCACCGTACTACATAAAAGAGGAGATTTCAGATCAGGAGATCGAAGAAGTGGCATCACCGCGCCACATACCTTATCACCCAAGACAACATCCGCAACAACCACACGCCACATCACCAATGCGAATCAATCAATCGTCACTGTCCACTTCGTCCGCGTCATCAGTGATGTACGAAGATTTCGAACAGTTAAAAACCAAATTAAATGATTTTTTAGCCTCGGCTAACGATATCATAAAACATGAAGTACAAAGTTTACACAATTTAGCAGCCGACGATGAAGATGAACTATTTTGCAAGCTGTTGTTGACTCAGATACGAAAATTGCCACCTCTCGAAAAACAAATTTGTCGCGGTAAACTTTTCAATATTGCCAGTGAGGAGCTATTAAATTATTATACAAAACCTAGAAATTTGACAAAATAAAGTATAACAGTATATTTATGTATTTATTTACAATTATTTGTGTTGTTATTTGTGTAGGTTGCGATGAGTGTTGTGAATTTATAATGTATCTCTGGGCGACAAAACTAATTACGACCTACTTGAAAACATTATTCAAATGCTCTACTTTAATTTAGGCTGATAATTACTAAATTCCGAAATATCTTCACTTTTATAGGATATACTAATGGCCTGCACGGAAGAATAATTTCAAAACGGCCTTGAAAAAAATGAAATTAGAAAATAACACCCAAAAAATTGTTTATGAGGAACTTTATGGGAAATCCTGTTTAATTACGTTTGAATTATAAAAATTCAGAAACTGTCGATTTTGAAGGAGAGAAAGACCCGAAAAAAATACCAATACAAGAACTTGTCAAATAACGTCCAAATTTAATTTGGATATAGAAAAGCAATCGAAGATAAAATGAAAATTGAAGGCTTATTTTTAAGCTCAGCAATTTATTTTTACAGAAATCGTTTTTCTTTCAGATGCCCACCTATTTAAAAAAAACATTGCCGTGGTAAAAGGCTCGATCAGTACTGGATTATTAATGCAGCTGGCACAAAATCTTCGAAGGCGGTGCTCCTCTAAACGTATACCAACCTAAGACGCTAAGGTTTCAAAAACTACTTCTGAGGATGATACTCTTCCAGATTATTAGAGCAATGACTCTTGAAGTAAAATTATCTAGGAGCCACTGATTGGCCAAAATACTCGGACAAAATATTCACACCAGTACAGACTTAGACCTTGACCGTTTGAAGGCTATAGGAGGGAACGCATAGGTGGAACCGCAAAGAAATATTTTACTCAATTAAAACAAAAAATTTGAACAGATTTGTCAGCAGAAGAAATTAGCACACCCTTCAGATGACCCGAATCTTACTCTCCTATAGTAATAGGTGAAGGACCTAACTAAATAATTGGCGGAAGGTGAATCACTAAAATTGAAAAATCGAAATCTTCGAGTTTAATTCGCCAATGCACTACCTAGAAGCTGAATTTTGGATTGAATTTAGCCAGATCATAGACGATGATCTTTCTAACGCGTAACGTTGAAAGTGTTTAAACACCCAAACTATGGTAAGTAACTCCTTCTCTATTATGAAATAATTCTTCTCGGCAACTTTCTCCCCTTGAACATAAAGGCTCAAACACAATGATGTTAGTTCCATTCCGTTCGATTTTTATCTACATACTTTGCATCGACCGTTTCGCCAACATAAAAATTTAACATTTAATTCTAGTGTGGCCATTCGATTTATTTCCCTTCCTTCTTAGAATTGAAGTTTCTATCCTTCATTCAAAATTACAGAGTAAATTGGGACGGATATCATTGTGTTTGAGCCTTAAGTTATGCCAATGATCTTGATAGTCAGATAGAAATTCGAATGTCAAATCGGGGAATACAAGCAATAACTCTTAAACTTGTATGTGACTAGTGCGCGGTTGGTGGTCTCAAAAAATTCGCAAACCACCTAAAAATGATTGGCATGACGTGAGGCTCAATTCATCAAATGGCATTATGGCTATTTCAGACTTGAACAAGGCCTATGCTATAATATGCGAAGCGATGAAAACCGCCAGGGAGAAATAAATTGTCATTAAGGCTTATATGTAGGATAATTATGGAAAAGGAAGATTTATTTTTAAAATATGCTGGAAATTTCCATTCTAATTTAAAAATTTAATCTCAATTTTCGATAAAATTTTAAAATTAACGGATCAAATTCGTAATTCGTTCCAGAATCAATTCGACACATTCGTCGATTTCATTTTAGCACAACGAATTAAGCAAACCAAAAACACTTTCAAATATAAAGCGCTGAAGCCTCACGACGTGATCAGAACTTCGGTTCTGACAATTAATAGAATTCCCAAATCAATCTATAACTGGAACCATAATCGTCTATTTAACCTTAACAGGCAACTCAACCCTCATCTCAATCACCAATTCAATCACAAATGAATCCTTAACTTAACCCTAAGTCAACTCCGAAATGATTCCCCAAGCGAACTCCTCGCTCAACCCCGACGCTAGTTAATTTAACCCCAACTCAACTTGGATCGAACCAAATCTCAACCCTCTTCTTAAATTAACATTTAACGGATAATTCAATCCTGAAACCTTGAATAACTAATATCATCTCAATCTAACCTCCCTGTAAAATCTCAAATAGACTCCAAATTAAACCCCAATCGAGCTTGTCGTTAAAACCCATCTCAACTTTAAACTTAACTCTATTCATCCCTAACTCAATATAAATTCAACCCTTAACCCAACCCTAAATTCAACCATAACTTGACCCCAACTCTCCACCTGGACCTTAGACCTCAACAACCAAACGAATCCCCAACTGAACCGTGTCGCTCAACACGCTGATCAACAATAGTTTAACACTTTCCTCAAATCAACAGGGTCCAGAAAACAACAAGTGTAAATGAACTCAACTCAAAACAAGTCAAACTAGCTTCAGACTTCAATAACAATTCAACTCCCCAATAAAACTATAAAGCCACAATTTACCGGCTTTATTATTCTCAATTAAACTCCAACCCAAACCTGATCAACTCCAACTCAACTATAAATGCAGTCCCCAACTCGATCCAAGCTAATTTTCAACTCAACCCAAAACTCAACTCTATCTCAATTCCCAAGCCAATCCCAACTCAATCCGAAATTCAACCTCTAATTCGAACCCCAGATCAACCTTAACTTAAAGCCATGAACTCAACTCAATATAACCGCAAATAAATTTTGTCAACTCAACCCTAGTCGAATCCCAACTCAACCTCAACTCGACCTTAAATTAACCTCAAACACAGGCCCAGCTCAACTCAACCATTAATTCAACCAAAAAATAAATCCTCAACTGAACCGGTCAATTCTACGCTAAACTAAACCGCAAATTGAACGCCCAACTCAATCTTTAAACGAGCATATATAAAAGGTTGGTAATTATGTGCATAAATAAAGCGGTGGTCAATTCGTATTGCTGGTCCCTATTGATGTACAGATTCCAAAAGCTTCTCAATTCTCCACCTTGACCATAGAAACAAATTGGCAAAAAAAATTCAAATGGGATAATCGGTTCTCGAGACACCATCCAGTACAGACAGACATCTAGACCCCCGGACGTCCAAACAAACGGACGGACCCTTTTCTTTTGTTGCTTTTTTGGTATCAGGAACTTTCAAAACGTCCATATGCTAATTCGAGATGTAAGCTTACAAAGAATTGATAAGGCAAACAGAATCTCTGATATTTAAACTCTTTCGTGGTACGTTTTAGGAATCTTAACATAGGGTTATCTTTAGAACAGATCAAGTCTAAATGAATGACACTTAAAAGTACAACATAAAAACCCATCCAGGAATATGGCAAATTTGTTATAACGGTTTATTAGAGGGCCCTGGAAATTTAATATATCGGTTTAGTAGAGGGTCTCATTGGCCAATTCTGAACTCGGTTTGCTTGTTAAAATTTGCGCTACATCAATAAAAATGTATTGCCTTCCCGCAGTTAAAAAGGGGAGAAAAAATTTAAAAAAATCGTATGATCAAAATTATATTGACGCTTATAGTTTTGACATTAGAATTTGAGCAGCTTTTTTTGCTGGGACTACTCATAACTATTCTACTGTCGAAACAGAACAGCTAGCAATATTATTTGCAGTCATACGCCTAAATTTGTACGGAGTGAAATTTACCATCATTACCGATAAACCTTTAGTTTTGTTAAATAAGTCTAAAATCTCTCATCTCGCCTAATGCGATAACGGATAGAGTTGGACGAATACGATTAAGACATTGCTTATAAAGCTGGAACTATTTTGGATTCTGTCGGTCTTCGTAACGTTAATGTTGTTCGATCCAAATAAAAATTAGATGCTCAAAAATAACTTCCACTACACTGAATTTAGATTGATCGAAATTACTTTTAAAAGAACGAAATCTTTACTACGTTTTCCGAAAATGTTTAGTATAATTCGAAATTTGTTTCTAATCGCGAATCTTGTCACAAAAACCAAATTTCCAAAATACATAAATGTCCGATTGTCTTAACAAATCGGCCTTTTAAATCTATCATATAGTAATAGTTGCTTTTTACTTAATATTCAAAATGACTTGTCGAAGTTGTCATTAGCTGTACCTATAGAGAATGAGTTACCGGAAACAGTGGCTTGTGGTTCAAACATTTTAAAATTTAAACTCAATCTTCTAGAAAATATATTTTTGTTTCCCTTGAACATTACAATCATTAACATTAGTTACAGGCGTACAGGCTTTAGTCGAGGCAATGAACAACTAAAAAGGCCAAAAGTTCGGAATTTTTTAGTACACGACAGTACAGATCTCCGAGAATTTTCCTGACAAGAGTGCCAGAAACAACCCGAAAATCATTGTTGGGGCGTTTTGTGGGGCGCTGAATTCGAATCTCATGTCGAAAACGACCCCCCGAACACCTGGTGCACCGGAATTTTTATCTTGACATCGATGTCATTCCCATGAATGTCAACCAAACCTGATGTCTTGGAATTAGTGGGAGTCCCGAAAGCAATTGCCACGATGCTTTTGAAGAAGGTGTCTGAACTATCGCTTCTTGCAACTCTAAAACCAAAGTCGGCAATAAAGTGATAGAAATTGACCCCGACGTTCTCTTTCACAGAATATGGGCATTAAAAAACAAGCCATGAAGAAATGATAGACTACCTCAAGTGGGAGTTGTCTCCATTCCCTCAGGCATACTTCAATAATTTTGGAATGCTGAAGAATACAAAGTCCGATTTGTATTCATGGTTCAGAAAAACTCCCACGAATATTCGTGATCCTGAAAGGACATTTTTTGTTCTGGATGGAGGATTACTGATTCACAAAGTCAGATGGACAATTGGACGAACATTCTCGGCGATTATGGAAAATTACCTAAAGTATATTTTGAACCATTACGGCCGACGCGCGATAGTTATTTTTGATGGTTACCAAACCCTCAGAACCAAAAAATCTGAAAAAAACCGCCGCTCTAATCGGGGAAAATCAGCAGACGTCTGTTTTAGCGAAAATATGGCGCTACAAATACAACAGAAAAAATTTTTACAAAATAAATATAAGATTATTGAAATGCTCCGAGCCAAACTGACCACAGTCGGGATAGTTTCAGACCAATGCGCAGCGGACGCTGATCGTACGATTGTAACGACATCTCTGAAAGAATCCAGGAACGTTACAAAAAAGGTAGTCATAGTCGCCGAAGATATAGACGTTGCTGTAATATTGACCGCACTCTGCCCGGCAGATAATGAAATATTTATACAGAAACATCCAAGGCTCAATAAACTCGAAGAAGTATACTCTTCACTTAGCTTGTCTCATATGCCAGTAGTTGCGAATAATATTTTGTTGCTCCAGGGAAAAACAAAATTTTTCAAGACCTTCCAGAAATTCACAGACCTTGAAGCTCATGCTGCGAAGTTCATGGAAGCTGGTTTGTCAAGCAAAGAAATTTTTGAGAATGGGGCGCAGCTAATCCTGGCAATGTAAGGTGCTCAACTGTCATTCAGGAAGCCGAATGTTCCTAATGAGTATAAGCTAAAATGGGACCAGTTACTACAGAAGTACAGGTTCCAAATGTATATAAAAACCGCTGTAAAGGGGAGAGTTAATTTAGGGAAAATTCTCCCCACACTAGACGCCATTCAACAACATCTAAAGAGGGTCTATTTTCAAGTGCAAGATTGGCTGCACGGAGACCAGGTGACCATGGACCCAACAGAATGGGGGTGGAGAAAGGAAGCCGACACACTGGTCCCTGTAGAAATGACACAAAAACCTGCCTGTTTTACTAACAGGCCTACCTACTTACTCTTGCCTGTAAAATTTGTGAAGGCTCAACTTGCAACAATACTGACAGATATTCAATTGAAAACGTTATTACAGCAGAGACAGAGGCCTTACATGAGGAAGATGATCTACTTATGAATACGTCAGTAGATGACGAAGAAAATGAACAGACTAGCGATGTGTTACTTGATGGAGAATTTGATATTTAGTTACGTATTTAAAAATTGAAGTTATTGTACAGTACAACAGTTGAATTGTATTTGATTTGAGTTCAATAAAAATTTTTTAAACGCCAATTACATAAATATTGACTTTCTATTCATTCTATTTCTTTCCTCCTCACATAATTTAACTAGAATCAACAATTCCACACAGCTATTACAGTATTGATGTCGGTCTCTAAGACATCAGGTTTGGTTGACATTCATGGGAATGACATCGATGTCAAGATAAAAGTTCCGGTGCACTAGGTGTTGGGAGGGTAGTTTTCGACGTGAAATTTGGATTAAGCGGCCCAAAAAAAACCCATACCGACTTTCAGGGTCAGGTTCCGGTGCAATAGGTGTTCGGGGGGTCTGAAATGAAATTCGGATTCATCGCCCCACAAAACGCCCCCACAATGATTTTTTGGTTGTTTGTGGCACTCTTGTCAGGAAAATTCTCGGAGATGACTTCCGCTTACAGGTTCCGGCGCACCAGGTACCCGTGGGCCCGGGCGCCGAGTTTCTCTCCTTCCCCGCGTTAATTTTTGGGAGAGTCCCACGGAGATGAGGTTCATCGGCGTTCCTGAGCTCCAGGTCGGCTGTGGATTAATTTGAACATCATAATCATGATCCTCAAAAACCCCCGGGTACCCGATTTGGGCCAGTTCTGACTAATATTTACAAAGTTATTAAATCTTCAAAAAGGCGTATCTTTTGGAATTTTATTTTCGACACTTTAAAGCCCCTGACGCAATAAATCTTTAGTAATGCACTAAATACATATGAGGGGCAGTGATGAGGTTCCTTACAAATACTATCGATCAAAAATTGTAGAGAATGATGGATCAAGCAATGTACCATATTTGGTTGTATATAATTTAGAAAAAATCGTAAAATCAGCAATTTGATGAACACGCATCATTGGCAATATTTATGGCTATAAATAACATTCCGTCGGTAGCAAATGTATTTCACCACCATCACTTGCTTCTATTTACTAAATGGCTTTTTGTTTTTGGAGGATCCTCCACATTAATATCAGCCCGATCGCATGAAATATCGGCAATATTTAGGCAGTTCACTGCAATTCCAACGTCTGACTGCGGTTCTACAGGATGCCAATTAAGTAATTTTTAATATCTTCTATTTAAAATTTCTCTGTATGAAGATATCATATCACCCAGTTTTTATTTTTCGTCCGTTCCTTTTATTGTAAGTGAAATAATAAGTTAGTGGATTAGTAGAGAAATAAATTAACCCTCTTACCTGTATTACAAGTACCTATAAAAAAACCTATAATAAATTTATTACATTAATTAAACAATAAATAAATAAGGTCTATATATTTCATTTGGATAAATATTCAGGCATATAAACAAAAATTAATTCCAACGATATTTTTATCGTGTTGGTGACACCTGATATTACCGCGTGTGGTGTTAGTTAAAAATTTAAATTTTTGTTTTTAGTTAAAACATTTTTTTTTAATATACATACATAAATTTTTATGTTTCGATTTTGATCAAAAAATAAATAAAAACATTTTTGTATATGAACGAGTATTTGATCAATATGTCGGAGGAAATAGAATAGCATTTGAGGTTCTAATTTTTCTTTGTTCCAAAATGGTTTAAAATTTATTATTTTTATATTTTATTTCTTATTTATAATTTCTCCTTATGTTGCTTTCTAAATAATAAAATAAACAAAATTTTAAAATTAATTTAAATGTTGTTAGAGATAGTAATTTAAAATTTGTTATGTGATTTAAATTTGTTGACTGAGCGCGGATGAGAAAGGTTAAAAAGACATTTGGTGTGTTTTTTTTTTTTTTTTTTCATATAATAAAAAATTATCTTTTAGGGTGAATTCGTTTCTCCCGTATCTCCTAGATTAATCTAGTTTATGAGAATTACTTAATTTTATTGTATTGCATTTTAAGTGGATACAAACATACTTATAGGTGGTCTCGGTTTTCTTACGTATTTTATTCACCATAAAGAATAAAAATAATCTCCAAAATCCTGTACTAGAGTCAAACAGTTAATCTTATAACATAATAATCACGTAGAATTCTGCAAATTCCAAACCAACGGAAAGTGACTGGCACAAAAAAAAACAAAAAATGCATTTTTAGTTTTAATTAAATTCAACAATAAATTTTATCGACGGCATTTTTTTTTTCGCTGCGTCTCTCTTGTAACTTTCAGATTTCTTGATGATGATCCTTTTATATACATACATAAATTTTTTATGATTGTAGAATTGAGCTCCTGTGGTGTTAATTTTTTTTCGTAATCTTTTTTTTTTTTTAGTTTCTTCTTAAAAAAACCTTTTGTTGAGCAAGCGCAGGCAAAAGTGTGTGTGTGTGTAAAAATACTACAAAAATGTTGCGTTTAAAAAAAGCCACCACCAACAACACCGATATTCAAGGTAAATTAAAAATAATTTGAAACGTTTTACATTTAGATAGATATACATACATATGTACATATTCCATTTAAATACGTGAAAGATGGATTTATTAATATTTTTGTATTATGGATTTTAGTCATAATTTTATGTTTCATGTTGTTTTTTTTGTTACTAAAATTTTGTAATGAATATTATTGTTGACCAACATTTGCAATTACATACATAATTATGTGTCCTTTGATGTTTGAAATACTACAAAAATATCGATTATTGCAATTCAGATCATTTTTTTTAGTTGTTATTTAGGTCTACTTTTAAGTTTATTGCGTTCAGATTATTTCAGTCATCAAGAAGATCTTTTGGTGAATTAGGTGATAATTTCTACAGCATGAGCCAAGTAATCACTTAGCTACTATTATATTTGTACTTAATTTCCAAAGAAGAGCATTATTTGTTCTGCTAAGGCGACCGCGCACTGCTTCATAAATATTTACATTGTTTACATTGAAATACAATACAAACATTGCAGCAGTATAATATTAATTAAAAATACAGGATTATACGAAAACGTAGCTAATTCCTTATTTCGAACATTTTGAGAAAATTAATATGCAAAACCTATTGTATCATGAATCTCTATTAACTGTAACTCATAAAACATTGAAAAAGAAAGCAACCAAAATTTAAGTGGAAAGCTTGGTTTTCTGTATTTCACTTGGAAGATTGCTTTAAAATTACAAAATTATGTAAAACAATGCGAAAATAGCGAGATGATAACTTGAAATTTTTCAAATTATTTCAAATTTTGCAATTATAAATTGTATTTTGAAATTATCCAAATTTATTATTCAGAAATTACCAAAATTCTATTTTTTCGAATGTGATGTTTATAAAATATTTTGGCATATTTTGATATTTTTGAAATCTTTTCGAAATTTCTTGAAATAGAAACTTTTTCTACAAATTTCAAATATTTTTAAATTTTCCAAACTTTTAAAATTTTTTTAAATTTTTGACTTTTTCAAATTTATTGTATGAAAAAAAAAATCGAATTTTTTAAAACTTGCATAATATATTTTAAAATTTGTTGAAAATTGCGAATTATTTAAAATATTTTAAATTTTTAAAATGTTTCAAATTTTTTGTTATTTTTTCGATTTTTTCGAAATTTTTTGTTTACAATTTTTTGAAATTTTTTTATTTAATAGAATTTGTTGGTCTTTAATTTATTTGTTTTGTTTATTTATCTAAGCAACGAAAATTTAACTGGAAAGGCGCAGGTTCCCTGTATTTAATTCGGAAGATTTCTTCGAAAATATAAAATATTAGGAACAACACTTCTGCACGCAATCTTAAATGATCTTTAGGATCGGTTGCATATTTAGTGGTTATACAAATTAAATAATTGATTCAAGGTAGAGGTAGAAAAAGAAAAATTATTAAATAAATTTGCTTACACAGGAATTGTGCTGTGTGAATGTGACGATGAAAAAATTGTTAAAATAATTTGGCTGTGTTAATATAATTCGCTAATACAACCTGTACAGTTAATTTTGTATATATCGAAATTAATTAATTATTCGAAAACTTAACATTTTTTGAATCTTTGGAAATGACTTCAAATTAGTTCGGATTTAATAAATTTTGAAATTTTTGAGATGCATTATTAAGAAATTTCGAAATTTTAAGAATTGCAGTTTTTGAAATTTTTTTAATTTAAAAAAAAAATCGAATTTTTTAAATGTTACTTATATTTTGAAATTTATTGAAAATTTCGAGTTATTTTAAATATTCTGTAATTTTTTCGAATATTCTGAATTGTTTAAATATTTTTCAAATTTTTGAAATCTTCAAGTTTTTGTTTAAGAATTTTTGTAATTTTTATTTTTATTGATTGAAATTTCTGATGATTTATTCATTTTTCTAGTTAACTTATTTGGACAACAAAAATTTAAATGAAAAGCGCTATTTTCTTGTATTTTGTGAAAAAAAATTAAAAAACTAAGCATCTTTTGAAACGTTGAAAATGACTTCAAAGTGGTTCAATTTAACCATTATATATTTTGAAATTATTTAAATAAATTATTAAGAAATTACGAAATTTCTATTTTCTCAAATGTTATAAAAAAAATTTTATGTGATAATAGTCCACGAATAGACAACAAAGATTTCAAGTTTATAAAATTTTCCAAATTTCCTAAAAAAAATTTAATTTTTTGAAATTTTTACAATATTTTTAAAATTTTTTGACCTTTTGATATTGTTTCTAAATTCCAAATATTTTCGAAATTTTTGAAACTTTCAAATTATAAATTTTTAAAATTGCCGACATTTTCAAATATTTTGTAATTTAAAAAAAAAATCTAATTTTTTTCTAATTTATGTATATTTCGAAATTTATTGAAAATTTCGAATTACATAAAATATTTTGAATGTTTTGACGTTTAACCAAAATTTAAATATGAAGGCAAATTCCAGATTTTCTTGCAAGATTTCTTCAATTTTTTATTCCATAATTTTGCAATACTATATTTTGAAATTTTTGAAATATATTATTAGGAAATTTCGAAATTTCTATTTTTTTAAATGTTATCCAATTTTTCGACATTTTGAAATTATTCCTAAATTTCAAATCTTTCAAACCTTTCAAAAATTTTAAAAATTGGTGACTTTTTGAAATTTTTTAAATATTCTGAAACTATTAAAATATTTGAAATTGATTGTAATTTTTCGAATATTCTGAATTGTTTAGCCATTTTTCAAATTTTTGAAATCTTTAAATTTTTTGTTAAACAAATTTTGCAATTTTTATTTTTATTGATTGCAATTTTTAATCTTTAATTCATTTTTCTAGTTTATTTATTTTGACAACAAAAATTTAAATGAAAAGTGTGCAGGTTTCCATTATTTTCTTTGGAATTGGAATTTTTTTTTGAAATTTTGTGAAAAAATTATTTGAAAACTCTGCGTCTTTTGAAAGATTGAAAATGACTTTAAAGTAGTTTAATTTTTCAATTTATACATATGTATCTATTTTTTCAAATGTTATAAAAAAAAATTTTATCTGATAATAAATTTTCCTAATTTGCTAATATTTTTCTAATTTTCTGAAATTTTTAAAATTTTTTTGACACTTCGATTTTCTAAATTTCAAATATTTTCGAAATTTTTGAAACCTTTAATTATAAATTTTAAAAATTGCCGACTGTTTGAAATTTCTTATAATTTAAAAATAAAATCGATTTTTTTTTCTAATTTACTATAAAATTTATTGACAGTTCGAATTATATAAAATATTTTGAACTTTTTTGAGGTTATAAAAATTTTGATATTTTTTGAAATTTTTGAACCTTTTAGAATTTTTCGAATTTCTTTTTTTTATATTTTTTGAAATTGGATTTTGTTTAAATTTTAATTTGTCATTTTATTTATTTAAGCAACATTTACAAATTTTTGGAATTTTTAAAATATTTTTAAAATTTTTTGATATTTTGAAACTTTTTCTAAATCTCAGATATTTTCAAATTTTCTAATCCTTTTATAAAATTGTTTAATTAAAATAAAATTGAATTTTTTAAAACTTTCATAATTTAAAATTTGTTGAAAATTTCGAAGTTTTGAAAATATTTTTAATTGTTTGTTACTTTTTTAAAATATTTTTTATTTATTTAGAACTGTTTGATCTTTTATTCATTTTTTTATTTTATTTATTTAAGCAATCAAAATTTAAATGAAAAGGCAAATTATGCATTTTCTTTGGAAGATTGCTTCAAAATTATAAAATTCTGTGAAAAAATTATTAAAAAATTCATCATCTTCAAAGGTTATAAAATCTTGCCTCCATTTCTTCAAATTTTGAGATTGTTAGAATTTTTTGAATTCGAAGTTTTTCAAAATTTTCAAGTTATTTTAAATTTCAAATATTTTCAAATCTATTTTAAAAATTGTCAACTTTTTGAAATTAGAATTTTAAAAAAAAATGGAATTGTTTTTAAAATTTACATACCTTATGTATTTTGAAATTTCAATTAATTTCGAATTATTTAAAATAAATTTCAAAATACAATTTTTTAATTATTTTGTCATTTTTTCAAATTTTTTAAAATTTTTCGAAACTTTTTGTTTTAAATTTATTAAAAATTTTAATTTATTTATTTAAGCATCCAAAATTTAAATGAAATTCCTTTATCTTCTTTGGAAGATTTCTTGGGAATTAGAAAATTCTGTGAACAAATCATTCAATAATAATAATAATAATAATAATAATTTATTGGCATAACTTTATCTTATTTTAGAAAAGTTTGTTCACTGAGATGAGCCACTTATAAGGGCTTTACTACAGCTAAAAGTACATATTTACAGTAATTATTCAAGAAGTTGAATTAAATTTGTTATAATCAATTTTTAAAATATAAATTCAGCCTAAACCTTAACCTAATCTTAACCTAACCTTAGCAATAAAGCAAAATTTATAATCATATTTCTAAGTGCTTAAACTTAAATACTATGATGATACATTTTGTTGTACACAATAACACAAATTAATTCTACTATTTTATATCACAAAACTTAAAGTTTGAATTATCGGATTATCTATATATTGCAATTTAGACACATATTTTATTTTTGATTCGTTTATGATTGTACTAATTACTTTCATGTTTAATTCCGAATAGAGTTGCTCAGTGTGGTATCTCTTAGGCAAATTTCTAATGAGTTTGAGGAATTTATTTTGGATTATTTGTAATTTTTTTAAATGCGTTATTGGTAGTTGTGACCATATGGGAGCCCCTTATGATATTATAGGTGTACCATTGATTTATATATCAGTAGCTTATTTTCGAGATTCATTTTACTATTTTTTTCAATTTTGAGTATAAACATCTTAGTAATTTATATGACTTCTCAATTATTTTACTTACATGAGTTTTAAAAGTTAATCTTTGGTCTAAATGGATACCTAGATATTTCACTGATTGACTCCAATTTAAAGAAGTGTTCATAAGCATGATTGGTCCATCAGGTAATTTTCTAATAGCACGGCACCGAGTAAAGTATATAGTTTCACATTTAGTAATATTTAAGGATAATTTCCATTTATTGAAATAGTCCATAAGATCGTTTACGTAAGATTGTAGTTTTAAAGTAATAGTCGAGCCTAGTTCATGGGAGGTAAAAATCGCTATATCGTCTGCGAAAAGTGCAATTTGGCAATCATTATATTTTGGAACATCATTGATAAAAATATTGAATAAAAGTGGGCTCAAAACAGCACCTTGAGGGACTCCATTGAAAAATACTTTTTTACTTGAATGGGAGTTAGAGATTTGTTTGAAAAAACTTTCGGAAAATTTAAACATATCATTTTATAAATGATCCTATCTCTCCATACAAGATGAAATGCACTTTTAAGGTCTAAAAGTACCATACCCGTAGATTTATGAATTTCACGATTTGTTTTGATATGACTGGTTAAACGATGAATTTGGTGAATCGTAGAATGTTGCGATTTAAATCCGAATTGCTCATTTATAAGTAAATTATTTTCTGTTATACATATCACTCATCCATTCTAGCTTTTATTAGTCGCTCAAAGATCTTTCCTAGACAACTTAATAGACTGATTGGACGGTAACTTGTGATTTTCGTAGGATCTTTGCCTGGTTTTAAAATAGGTAATACTTTGGCAATTTTCCATTCGTTGGGGAAATGCCCAAACAAAAGACATTTATTTAACATGTTAGTCAGCTTCTGTATTGCAACCGTTGGTAATTTTTTTAACAGCAAGTTAGGGATCTGGTCTATGCTCGGAGCTTTAAGTGGTCGGACTGATTTAATAACTGAAATTAATTCTTCAACTGTTATTAGGTCAACACTAGAAGGTCTTTCTGATATATTAATTGAGTTAATTTCTTCGCATGTATTTCTAATATCATTTTCTATTAAATTACAAATGTAATTGTTTGAGGGTAATAATTCAAATGCATTAGATAATGCATTACACTTTTCTTCGTTTGTGAATAGACGCGTGTCGTTATTATCATCTTTAAGTGAAGGGATAGGGCAAGGTTTATTTTTGAAATTCTTAGCTGTCTTCCAAAATTTCTTGGATCCTCTTTCAATATCCTTCAGATTATTTTGCCACCTAACTTTGATCAAGGTTCAAATCATTTCCTGTATTTTTTTGTTTAGGTAGTTTACTACTGTTTTTAGTCCGAGTGTCTAACCGGTATTTCAGGCACGCTAATTAAACGGGCTTTAATAATTATGTCAGAAAATTGATTTATCAAGTTTTGGATTAGTGTACTAGTATTAATACTAGTAGTACATAATATTTCATCATTTGCGATTTGATACTCAATAAACTGCCTATTTAGTTTCCAGTCCGCTCCATGATAATTAAAGTAGGTTGGAGTAAATCTATTACCAGTGATTGTAAAATTCAAGTCACAAGTGACTGGAAAATGATCTGAATTGAGATCATGTACGGTTTTAACGCCATGAACATGCATCGGTTGATTGGTTAGGAAGAGATCCAAGTAACTTGGAACACCTCTATAACTATAATAAGTAGGTTTATCAGGAACTAGAATGGTGAAGTTATTAGAGTTAATACGTAAACTATGCAATATGCGACCACCCTTATTGTTCCTAACACAGTCCCAACTGATATTTCAGAGTTTAGGTCGCCACTCAAAATAAAGGGAGATGTAAAATTTGTCAATTTCAACAAGTCATTTCGAAAATCATTATGATTTGAGTTTGAGCAGTAACAACAGAATATTTTTAAATGGCCATCTCCCTCAAGATTTACGGATATTCCAATAGATTCTATAGATTTCAAATTAATTGCAGACATTGAATTATGTGTAATATTTTTTCGAATTAAAATTGCCACTCCACCTTTTTCTTGTACTAAACGGTCGTTTCTGTAAATAAAATAGTCAGTTTTTACTGACAATTGCTTTCAAAAGTTTTGTAATTTTAGCAAAAAAAGACTCCAATTTGCAATAAATTTGTTTGCCCAATTTTTTTTTAGCAGCATTGTATTTCCCAATTGCATGCTACAAGAGCAACGTATCTTATATTTTTTAGTTGACTTAGCTTCATCGAGGTCTTTTTATAGAAAACATAATATATTGCATCATTATCAAAACGTTTGCTTTTCAATTCTATTTTTTGCACTTTTAACGGTTCAAAACCTTCATCTTTTAGCGAATCTGCGACCAGTTGCGGCTCCATATCTGGTAATCCATACAAAACGAATTTAGTGGTCTGATTTTCTTTCTTTGTGAAGGAATAACATTCCTTACCAGCACTTTTAATTTCACTAAAGGTTTTATCAAAATCAGATTCATTAAATAAAATCACTTTCACTCCAATTTTAATGAGTTTCAATCCATATTTTTCAATTTTTAATTTTCGCATCATCTCTACCATATGATTATAACTAATTTAGGTAATAATAGGTGGAATTTTGTTTTGTTGTATTTGTGTAACATTTCTATGATTGTTGCGAAGGTCACCATTTATGCCGTTAACATTTCGAACGATTGGTTCAAACTGGTTCTTATGCACCGGTATTGAGTTTACATTATTATCCATAGTGTTCGCGTTTTCGCCCATAGACATTTTCAAACATTTATTACTATGTAAGTCACTTGGTAAGGCCCATGGCCTTTTATTGTAGATTTTCGCCAATATTCCGAAGCTGGAATATTTGCTACTTCACTTTATAATTTAATCACCACTACACAATAATACACTAGTATTTGTTTTGTTTATAAGTCTATTTGTATTTCACAATTTTTTTCCTTTTTTATTATTATTTATAAATTAACAAAAAAAAAAATATTAAATCGAACAAATCATTCAAAAATTCAGTATCTCGTGAAACATTCAAATTAACTATTTAGAAATTTCGAAATTTCTATTTCTTCGAATGTTATAAAATTTTACTAATTGGTTAAAAATTTTGCAATTTTTTGTAATTTTAAAAATCTTCCACCTACTACTTCGCGATTTCTTAACCGATTACTATGAAATTCGCTGCTTGATCTACTAAATTAAAGAATTATTCATAATTAAAGAAATTTTTTTTTCTGTGTGCAATGTGCTTAAGGCAATAGAAAAACGTTTTGACTGTGTAATGAACCATTGGGGACCATAATTGAACTGACTAAACTTGAGGAATTTTCAAATAAAAAGTGTTGATTGGTAATGGATACTATAATCAAATAGTTTACCACTTAGTACACGCTGTTTATACATAGGCATATTCCAGTCCCTATAGATAGTGGAGGCCTTAAGGATTCTGCATAAATTGGTTACAAGTTAGATACCGTTCAATATTTATTTGAATTCCAGGTGTTCTATTTCATTAGAGATTTAAACCGATTCACTTTGGAATTTTACGTTTTGGAAAAAATTACTGCAATAAAAGCACGAATATAAAAATAATAAAATTAATTAACAATTTGTCTTATAATGTTTGTACCGTTACAAACTGTATAAAATCATCTTTCTCAAAATTGGTTTTATATTATATGTATAGGACCGTTGCAATCACATCGCATTTCATTGACCTATCTTGTTTTCCGTCTTAAA
Organism: Tipula vernalis; assembly: GCA_958295665.1. Lineage (NCBI taxonomy): Eukaryota > Metazoa > Arthropoda > Insecta > Diptera > Tipulidae > Tipula > Tipula vernalis. Next base: position 439,020,229 of record OY282558.1, on the reverse strand, counting down.
TAATCATAATTAATAATTAATTTATATAATTAAATTAAAAGATTTCAACTTTAATCGGATTACACAAATATTACTAATTAATGTTCGTATATTAAAATTTAAAAAAAAAATTAATCAATTTAAAATATACTGCGCGTTTATGATGGTGCGCAGAAAATAATTAAACCGCGCTTCAAAACCAAAAAATTTCCCCGAAAACATGTTCTCTATTATAGTCAGCATTAACCCAGTAAATTGTATAGATGAGATAACGTAAAAATAATTGATTACTTAATTAAGTTTATATTAAACAATTAATTAGGATCTAATTTAATGAAAGATAATTCTTTAACATTTTTTTTTTTTTTCGTGTATGAACATTAACAATAAATTGTTTACTAGAGAGAAACTAACACAAAAAAAATAAAAAACGTAATTTCTTTATTTTTTAAGCGCAACACTATTCCCGTACAAAAAAAAGAAAACGAAATATCGAAGAATTAAGAAAAAAAATCGTTAATTTATCATTTTCAACATGCACAGTGCCAGTTTAGATTGGAATTTCTTAATAAACTTGTTCATTATTTATGTTTTATTTAGCTATACAAAGTTAGTGAAGAATAAACTGAAATGGCCGATAGTGCTTTTGAATTAGATCAAAATATTATTTGTATGCATTACTAATTAAATTCAATACAAATTATTTAGTTAAATTTACAAAAAATTACATTGGCTGATACTGAAGAGCTGTTGATTTTTGGCTCCATTTTTAATTAATAAAATAAAAATCTTAATGTAAACAAAAATTAAGCAACTGGAGAGTTTAGTAAATTAAAATAACTAAATTCCATTAATGAAACATCTTCAAGTCCTAACTGTGTGGCAGACATATAGATGAGACCTATACCAATTTGAAACGATACCAATATCGGTTCGATGCTCTGTTTTATGTAAAAATTAAATTTGCCTGGCCTAAATTATTCTAAACTTTTTAAGCGATATATCTGAATTGTTCGGTATTAACTAATATTGGATTCCCTTGACTGAAGTTTTTGAACTTACACTCAGGCATAACACTCTATGTATCTAAAAATTTCGAATTATTGTGCTGCAGGATCGGCCAATAAATTTAGGAGGTTATTTTATAGCCCTGCCTACGATGTTCTACATGTTACAGCAACTCATTTCGATAAAGAAATACTTTGTGAGGTGATTATTAGTGGCTCTTGCTATATAGATCAATACTCAAGAGACGTCATCAATAAACTGAAACTCTCTTCATTTATGTACATAGCAACCAGACATTACTATAACAATTTGGGAAGGACCTCATTTCTCAAATACTATACAGTAAAGATTATTCCTGGAGTTTTAGGAAGGAAACAATGTAAGTCAATGTAATTAGTTCGGAACGTGTTCATTATCTAAAATAGTAAATATTTTATTAACTTCAGTGACATAGATTGATTTGGAAAAACCTACGTACTTTTAATTTATATGCTAACCAAAATTCAACCTCTAAATTTATTTTGGTTCAGGTTTCACGCTTTATGCTTTTATTAAGGGTGCCTGTCTTAAATACTATACCGGCGTACTCTCACGTGGACAAAAATTGCCTGAAATGAGCCATTATGAGTTTGAATGGTATAGAAATGGTTTTCCACAACCTATTTTGTTGGTATTACGCCGTCTCTATATTTTTGATAAGGGTGACCGCCGGCAGAACCAATTGTTGGAAATCTCTTAGTAGCTGTTTAAATTGTTGAATGTTTATGGTTTACAAATTTAGCCCTGTAATGCTTGAGGATCTTTGTGTACCAATCGTCGCAGGTTAACTCGATTTCGACTTTTCAAGATGATTATTTGATGAAACCATTACCACGATCCATTAAATTTTTGTTGTTTACTTCTACCTAATTTCATCTAATTTTAATTGTCTAGTCACATTATTATCTTGGCGGATTTTAAAAGCTAAATATCTATTTAATATTTGCTCTCATATGAAAAGTTGGCAATCTATTTTCATTTGGAAAGTTAAAGCCAACATGCCTTTGAAGGTTGAGAACATTAATATTTTATCTATTTATAATCTTGATTCTCATATCTAGAAATGTAGTTTTTAGCCTTGACCATTATAAGACTCATGAGATCATAAACCAAAATTTTGTATTACAAATTTACGTAAGAATTAAGATTTATCACAAAAGTACCAAGAATGATTTCGAGCTAAATCAATTTTGCATGCTGATACCACGAAAACGAATCCCAAAATTGTTTTTTTTTTGTTGTAACCATAATTGGGTTTTGATATACGGTAATCCTATTAACCCTTTCTCAATTGTCCGCAATTATTTTGTATTGTTATAATCGGCGTACAAACACAATATTTTAATCCTGTACAAAACTCTGACAAAAAAAAAAAACTAAATAAAATTAATCCGTCTATAATCGTATATATCTACAGATGGTCAAATAAGTTATGATTGAAATTTCATTCAAGGTGTTGGTCGTTTATAAATTTAAAATGTTTAACATGCTCAACCGCAAATGATCAATGAATTTGATAAATTTGTCTCAAAATTAAATTTTTTAGTTTTTTTTTTTTGTAAATTATGAACAGAAGAAAAATCTGCTATCGACATGAAATTTTTATTTTAGTGCTATACATAATATTCTTAATTTTAACTAGATGACCGCGACCGGCGTGACGACTTGACCCTATCTACTAAAGATCGGTATCAGCAGGAGTTTTAACTTATGCATCAAAAATCCCCATGTGGTCTTGTATCCCATGACGTTTGAGACCGAATTAAAAAGAATATTTTTTTTTTGTGTTACTTCTTCATATACTTCATAATTTTTTTTTTGTGTCTTGATGAAGATTATTGTATTGCGATACCTTGTATCTTTTTTCTCCTTTAATTTAAAAAAGAAAAAAACAAAAATTTACCAGTTTAACACAATAACAAAAAAAAAAAAAAATTTAATATTATTAAATTGGGAATTAAAAAAAATAATAATAATTTAAATAAAATAAAAATCTCCTCTTCAAGAGAATTAAAATAATTAAAATGTATGAAATATTTCTTTCCGTTTGTAAAACAATATTTTTAACCAAAAAAAAAAAAAAACCAAACTATATTTACCATGAATAAACATACACAATATTAAATAATTAAATGGAATTAAACACAACCAAAAAATTATAGTTTAACAATATGTAAATTAAAGTACGAGTGTACATACGAAAAAAAAAATTAAATTATTAATGATAATCGTTGTTAAATAATTGGATAAATTTTGTTTGTTAATATTTAAATTCGAGTATCAACGTTATCATGACGCAGATCGCTTATAATCCCTTTCAGTTCTGTCAAATTAAGATATATCAAAGTAGAATTTATTTGTTTGATCGCTATTATGATACCGGACAATTATTATCATCCGTATATAGGTACTCGTATTTACCATAATAATTTATTGTGGTGTTGCATTATAAATAAACAAAAAGGCTAATGGAAAGTGGTATTTTTTGGTGGTTTAAGGTTTACCCTTAATGTGTTAATAAGGAGCAAATATAATGTGTAACATGTGTTGGATGCAATACATGATGGTTTAAAATTGTTGAAAAGACTTTACCAATCCATCAGTATAATAGCAAAGCTGATCATTTTATTTTAATAAAACATTGGGTCTAACAAAAATTAAAATTTTTAATGAAGATTCATCAGAGTTTCTTAAAACCGGATATTTTGTAATTTAGGCAATTTATAATAAAAAAATAAATTTTGTAATAAAAATATTTGGATTAAATATTCAACTCTACTTTACTTATATGAACCATTTAAAACTCTTTTGATCTAAATCATTCAAATTTCTTTAAGATTTTAAGGTTGTAGCATATGAAAATTTTTATGCAACCTCAAACTAATACCAATTTTCAAAATTTTTAATTTTAACTAAAGTATAATTTGGAACATGCTGTATGTCACAAAATGTTTGATTATGTTAAAATTTAAATTTACTGATCTCTAAATTATTGAGATTTGTTTAAATTTCAAGATTAAAAATTTTTATTAAAATTCCAGAATTTAAAATTCTAAATGACTTTTAATGTACTCAAACTATACTTATTAGCTAAATAAATTCAAACGTTTTAAGTTTTAGCTTTATATATTGAAATTCTAGCTTCGGGTACTAAATTAAAAAACTTTAGTGTTAATCATCATTTTTGCCTCTTTCTACAATACAATTTTCAGAATATGAAATTTAGTCCCTTTACCGCCGACTTGTATTTCTTTAGCATGTTAAAGCAAACGAATTGAATGGGTTAACAACTCGATGTCAGTTATTACATACACCTGCAACGAAATATCATACATAACTAGAATAATCTTAAATAGTTAACTTACCTTTATAATTTGATTATTGCGTTGCAAATTCCGATACAAGGTTTTGGCCCGTAACAGCGGTTTCATAACAAATCAAATATTCTAAAACAATATAAGAAAGTATGTAGCAAAAACTTAAACTTGTATAAAAGGGAATACTTATCTTATTACTTGTTAAATAAATATAAACGTAATACTTAAATCTAATTATCAATATTCTGACCAGTTGTATTGTTTACATTTGTTCATTTATATTTTTAATCGATGAGTCTAACGTTTGTTTATGTATTGGCCATCATGTAAAGTAATGAGTACGTTTAATCCTAGTATCATTGAACACCTAGCGTTAGTTATGGAAAGCTAACAATTTGTAATTATTAGATACTAAGAAATAAAGTCGCCAACCATCAATCTGTCAACAACAATTTTTCAACACGAAAATTATACGTTCGGATGGAAAACTACTGAGTACCATCAATTCAAATAGTAATTAATATAAATAATTAGAAATGTAAGCACTAATTTCAAGAATAAATAAATCAAACAAATAATGTAATCTTAATACTAACAACAGTAAGCTTTCTTCAACACAACACAACACACAGCACACAAGCAAATGCCGATGCAAATAATTATTTAGCAAATATTTGGAAATTGGAGAATCTTTAAGACATTGTTTCCCAATACAGAATGCACCAGACAACAGTTGGTGCAGCTGTGAAAGTATTCTCGAAAAGTAACGCGAAACGTTTGTTAACCACCGATTTGTGCAATGTTCGAGGTGACAATATTGGAAAATTCCTCAAAGTGGAATTATTCAAGCTGTTGGAACCAACGATGGCAAGCATATGACATCCCCCAAAGAGGGTTTAGCTAAGACGTACAAAAAAAAAATATTCGTTGCCTAAATCCGAGCGTTAGTTATAATACCTACTACTAGAATTTGTTTCATATTTATGTAATACATACGACATAAAATATTGTTCCATGACATTTTATAATATTGGCGTAGATTTGGCGTGTTCCTGGCGAATTACCGAACAGGCCAGTCATTTAAAAAAATAAAACTACACGATTTCCACAGTGTTTCTATTTTTTCATGTGTTTCACATTTAAAACCATTTTACAGAAAATCAAAAATAATAGACTAAAATGTATTGTTTTACATAGAATATAATATGCTTTTCCCACCGAGAAACCAAAAGAAAAATCAGATTTAGTTTTTTCGAACTTATCCCGAGATTGTTGCTTTGTTTTCGTTAAAATCTTCTGGTTCCTGACCGAATGTACGATACAATACTGTTTTCAGTATAAAATATTAAAAAACATTTTTATAGCCGGTTTCACAAAGAAAGAGGCAACTCTAATTACGGTTTTTCTTTTCGGTTTTCAGTGGGTAAAGCACTTTTGTTAATCGAACGTTTTGATAAATTTAATGATTTTTTCGGTTTTTTATAGACAAATACATTAATTGTTCATGGCTATCCCAATATTTTCGATTTGGTAAATCAGAAAAATCAAGAGGCCAATCCCTCATAACATATCTACTGTGTTTTTGATATTTGATGTAGTGAATAATAATTCGCTATGTTAGTACGTTCTGACCAAATACGAGTACTTAATGTAAGTGGCTAGAGTCGAATTTTTTGTAGTTTGGTCGTAGCTACCTGATGAGTAGACCAACTTTTCAGTACGAAACCAAACTACCAACGTATAGAACTCATGGAGGGTTCCCAGTTTTGCTGAGAATACATTGGTATAACTATTTGGGCCCTTGACCTAAAATTACGGGGAGGGGGAAGGAAAGATATTTTTACTTTTTTCAGTAGATATATTATGAGGGATTGGCCTCTTTATTTTTCTGATTTACCAAATCGAAAATATTGGGATTGCCATGAACAATTAATGTATTTGTCTATAAAAATGCCGAAAAAATCAATTGATAGAATGTAATATGCTTTACCTTTACACTGAGAAGCGAAAAGAAAAATTAGATTAAGTTTTTTCGATATACCTAATTCCGAAATTCTTTATTTTTATTAAAATATTCTATATAGTTCTTGACCGAATGTGCCATACCTTCAATTTAAAAAATTCAAAAACATTTTTAACTGCCTGAGAAAATAAAAATTTAATTGTTGTTTTGTCCGGATAATTGTTATTCGACACTCCAAGAAATAATTAGAATTATTTTAGCTCCTTATTTCTGCTTGTTGTTGTCGCTCCTTATCCACTTAGATGATCTTTTTTAATAGATATTTTAATGATAACACTTGATGCTTTCACGTTAATTTCTGAATTTTTTTTTTACTTTTTTTATTTTTTTTCTTCTTTACAAAATTTTCTGTATTTTTAGAAAACTGGTTATAAACCGCCAATAATTATAAATTTGCCTATGGAGACATCTATTATAATTATTTTACATTATATAATTTTTTTTTAAATGATAAAATAATACTGCCATCTCTTATCGACTAGTAAAACTAATTTTATAAAGTTCCATGTACACTACATAAATTGAGCTAATTTTAATTCATTTTTACATTACTAACGAGCTGTCAAATTTTTAATGTAAATAAACAAAATGTTGTGTGCATTGTGATTATGAGTGCAGACAATTAAATATAAGATAAGTAAAAGTTTATAGTTTACAATAGTATAAATGTTCTTAAATCTAAATGTTGATTTCCTTTTAGGTCCTCTTGAGGATTTGGATGATGCATATGTCCAGCGTTAACAATTGTTTTATTTAAAACTAATTCTGATTTTCCTTTTCATTTTTCAGTGGGTAAGGCGGTTTAGGTAATTAACGATTAGAGCATCATGGATTCCACGTAGGGGAACTAAGGCAGATACAGATTTTTTCATGTTGATTGTGTGATAATTTAGGTTGGTTTTCGTAAATATACTGGTTAGCTCCTGCATAATCTAGATGTTAATTCGATTTTTACACATTTTTTTCCATTTATCTATCCAGTTCAATTTAAATTTTTACCGCGAGAGGCGTTTTCCCTATACTTTTACAATCATCAATAGCAAGTTTTGAGAAATTTGGTGTGGGGCGATCCTTTAACGAATACTAAATGTAGAAAGGAAAATATAATTTCTAAATTTTCTGGAAAAGGAAGAACTTAACTATCATATTTTTAATTTTAATTTAAATCTTCCTTTTCCAGAAAATTTTAAAAATTAATTTTTCTTTTCCGGAAATTCCATACAATTTTTAAAATTAGGAAGACCCTTTACCAAAATATTTCAATTTTAATTTTAATTTAAATCTAATAACGTGTTCTGTATTTTAATTTAAATCCTCCTTTTCCAGAAACGCCATTCTAGTTTTAAAATTAAGTCTCTATTTACCAGAATAGTTTGAAATAAAAAATATTTCCATTCTAATTTCAATTTAGATCATCCTTTTTCAAAATATTTTAATGTTAAATTTTTCTTTTGTAGAAATTTCATTTTTAATTTTATAATGAAATAGCGTAACGACTAGGGCTATAGACACTCATAAGGAATTTTCATATTGAAGCGTTTATGCTTGCTGTTTTGAAAATTTTTATCGGAACTTGTTTATGGTTTTCAGTTAGACTAATTAGTTCGTTTTCAACTTAAACCACTACAACTTTCAAATAGGGAGACAAGATAGAGACAAGATCCTGAGAATCAAACTCCCGAGGATACAAAATCTCGAGGTTACAAAATGCCGAGGATACAAAATCCCGAAATACTACGAAAATTCCAAAATTTAGTTTTTTGCACAATTGGTGCAATTTTCTCTTGATTTAAAAATGTAGACACACGAAAAATCGAACATCGAAAATATAAATGTTTATAAAGCGGTCGCAACGATATCGTGCCTTTCAAAATCCCGCTTAATCAAAATCCCGGTTCTACAACAATAAAAATCCCGGTTTTGATTTTTATTTTACTTTGAATTAAAATGCTCCTTTACCAGATGGGGCGGCCCGAATTAAAAGAAATATGTTTTTCAAAACCAAGATTTTGAAGACCAGGATTTTACATCTGGGACTTTGAAGGCAGGATTTTGAAAAATGGAATCAACTTACCCTCCCCGATTATAACATGTCACCCCTCGGTATTTCCTCGGAATTACGGGATTTTGTACCCTTGGGATTTTGTCCCTCGGGATTTTGTAACCTCGGGATTTTGTACCCTCAGTATTTTGTCCCTCGGGATTATGGCCCGCGGGATTTTGTCCCTCGGGAATATGTTACCACGTTTTTAAGAAGAATACGCAAATCTTTCAAAAACTATAATTATCGGTATAGTTCTATAATAATCGGCACCATGGTTGAGTACAATTATTGGTACACGTTTATAATAATTGGCATAAGGAAAAAGTACTTTTATGGTCAGATTGGCGTAGCTATGCTTTAGGTTATAAAACTTTAAATTAGCTTGCAAGCTATTATCCTATTTAATAAAAATATTTTTTTGCATCCATTGCATTCGAATACGGGAATATACGAGATTTGTACCTCAAGTGCTTATACTTTCAGAGCTAAAATTTTTGGAAAGTGCAAAAGTACAGTAGTAGCACATATTGCCGCTTGCTGAGGTGTTACTTTCAAAGTCATGGTTAGTTTTAACTAGGAAAATATTTCGATAGTATGTATTACTGCAGATCATTAGTGGTTCCCAAATCCATATGCCAATAAATTCGGGAGACGCACTTTCGCCAAAACATTTTTTTACTGTAAGTGCTACAGGGCTTTGTTGGGTATTATTGTAGTGGCTTTTTTGTATTTTTTTTAAATTTTCTGTTTTTAATTTTTTCAGCCTTTCGGTCCTCTTCGTTTCTCTTCTCCGCTCTCTTTCTTCAGTTTTTCCTGTTGAATTCATAGAAGCGACATGAAAACAAAAAGTTTTTGGTTTGATTTTTAGTTTACATCCTTTTCTAAAGGGTGTTTCCGGCCAGTTTAAAAAATCATCGATTCCTCTGGTTGCATACGATATTGTTAGTAATTAATTCGGTTTGAGCCCGTGTGGTCAGTGAGTCGTTAACTCATTAATTAATTTAATGTCTATATAGACGAATTTCGGCGAATCTGGGTTTTAACTTCTGTTTGCGTTGATTTATTACAAATAATTGGTTTCGGTTTAACTCCAAACCTTAGTTGTTTAAGCACATCGTGTAAAATAAGAAAGTCCAAATTTCGAGGTGTCATTACTATAGAAGCTGAAAATTCAAAACATAACCGTCAAATTCTATTTGGCTAACCTTCTGTTAACTGACACTTTTAGTTTTTGTATAAAGTAAAAAATTTGCCGCATCGCCGTTTAAAATTCGAGCAAGGTCTTTAAGTATATCCATATAGTTTTGCTCAATTAAGAATTTTTCGATAGAATCAAACGACGAATTAATATCGGAAATTGCTACAGCAGCGTTCGCTGAGGAAACAAGGCCAGTTAATTGTAACGAAACGGATGGATGATGCTTAAATAACGTTGTGAAGCAGAATTTATTTGGTACGTTTGTATCTCCAAAGCGCTAAAGAATTAACAGAGAAAATTTACACAGTGCCAATAATTGTAGTTGTTACGCAATTAATTTTTCAGAATTTTTAAAATTAAATCTTCCTTTTCCAAAAAATAAATTCTAATATTAAAAGGAAATCTTCCAGAATATCTGTAGTTAAATCCCATTCTATTTTTCTATCTCAAGTTTCCAGAATAATTTAAAATTAAAAATATTTCCGTTCTAATTTCAATTTTAATCTACCTGATCAAGATTATTTTAATTTAAATCTTCCTTTTTCAGAATTTTTTACAACTAAAGTTAATTCCTTTATGATGTTCAAATGAAATCTTTCAGAATATCTTTAATTAAATCCCATTCTAATTTCACAAAAAATCTCGATTTTTCAGAACACTTTAAAATTAAAAATATTTCCTTTAATTTGTTTTTATTTTACTTGTTACAAAAAATGTATCTAAATGACTCTTACGTAATCCACTTTGAGCCAAAGCTTGTTCGTGGCAGATTGTTTCCATTCAACATAAACCATGCAATAATGAATATGAGTTTATTTCTATCGCCCATCTAAATGTACGGAGTTTAGTGAAACATATTAGATTTTGATATTTTGTGTTTGAGTGAGAATTGGCTTCATCCAAAAATATCATCTTCTAGTGTGGCAATTTCGGGTTATAAAATGCTACGTCATGATCGTTTTGCTGGTAAGAAAAAATCAGGATCGTGTCTTATTTTGGGGAAGACTGAGTTTATTATTTCAGAACTAAACGTTAGAAGTACTAAGTATGCCGTTATTGTTGGCTATAATCGACCACAAAGAATATTAAATGACTACGAAGATATTTTAACTTTGTTTATGAATTACATATGTAAATAGCTATTCAACACTACTTCGAATCGATTCCTCGACAATTTAAATATACTCAATTTATTTGTTGTTCCATTTCAATTTACAAGAGAATCAAATTTTTTAGATTTAATTCTGGTGAATGAAGCTGATTCTGATAGAATAATCCAATTCGACAAAATTTCCTTTCCGTCAATTTCCGATCATTATTTGATTTATATGACATATAAGGTGAAGTTCAAACGGACAAAACCAACATACTTCTATATTATGGTGTATACAATAATATTGACGTGGAGCTAATGGAAAACACCTTTGGGGAACTGAATACTGAATTTGGCTGCTAAGAGCAAGGCTAATTAGGACAACATTTGTAATTTATTTCACATTTTTATAGATATCATACACCAGCGTTACATTCCGGTAAACAAAAGTTCTCGATTTTAATCCAGCAGCACCCCGGCTTAACACTAAAATTATTAAACTAAGCACATTGAGAGATGAAGCCCATCAATTTTGAAAAAAGTTCACAAAGCTAAGTATTGTAACGATAAAAATCAAATTACTCCGTGAATGTAAACAAAAATATTATTTCGGTAATCCAAGGGTTACCTACCATGAAGCGGCTTTGGAATTATCTTAGATCAGTTGACATAGCTGATAAAAATTCTAGTAATACTATACCGTTTTCGGCTGATGATATCAATTTACATTTTTAGTGTCGTTTTACCATTAATGGATTTTAATGATGATTCTATGCCTGGATTTCAAAGTTAGCCGTTCCAATTTAAATGCATCACAAACCGTGATGTAGTGAATCTAATTGGAAAAATTAATTCAAACGCGGCTGGACATTATGGAATGACCCTTAAGTATCTAAAACTAATACTGCCGTTAATTTTACCTTATCTAACTTTTACCGTATCTAACACCTATTCTATCTAAGGTGTTTGAATTGGGTTTAAAGGAACAAATTTCATTCTATCTTAGTGGGTTGGATATCCTGTGAAGCAACCATGCGTTTTGAATAGCTACATCAATCAGCCAAGTAAAAATGGAGCTCCACCACTTTTTGCCTTTTATTCCTATGCGATAAAGACCTACATTTTGATCTGTATGATCTACCCCACACATGTATTTATTGTACTCAGATATGACACAAGGACGTGGTAACTCAAATCGGAATGCTCTGAAAATTGGGTTAACACCAAATATGGTCGATGCAATTGACACGACTGAGTTGTCTACCCATTTCGTCAATCGAATGTTCAAACCATTCACTTTTTTGCTAATGATGAAACCATGCTTATGAAACCAGTTCTTATGAATTCTATTTTCACGAATACTACCAGTGGCATTATACCCTTTATTTTCAAAAATGCCAATACAGGTGAGCCAGTAAATAAATTATCGAAATATAAAGAAAATGGTAGCACTCGAACATCCAGAGGAAATTCATCTAACATGTAGAGCAAGGGTGCTATGCATTTTCCAAAGTTTTGCTCGTAAAACGTATTAGAGCGCGGATTTCGTCCCTGGTAGGAAATCATACTCTCGTCATATGATAGATTTTGTTCTGGATGAAAATGTATCAAAAAATTAGCTTTAAGCCGATCAGTCACCGGTCGGAGCTTCCACATTTTGTCAGTTTTATTTATTTGCGTACTATCTTCAAAATGAAGAAATTGCGAAATTTGCTTGAACCGATTCATTTCGAAGATCTGGTTCTGCTGACCAGTACGATGCCATATTTGAATGTGTGTCCCTCTGCAGAAATACTTGGTATTGGTTTTTGCAGAAATGTTGCATAAATATCACATTGTTTACTAATGTGGTTGAGTAAATCATAATCCACAAACTTCTCGAATTGTTCATGAGGAGTTATATTTCGACAATCCTCCTTCGACCACACCAATTTTGAGGGCATTTTAAAATTTGATAGTGTCGATGTTGTCGTAGATAAGCTTGATGTGCAATTTGACATGTCCATTGCAGTAATTGGCAAATTAGTAGATGCTCCGTCATCTTCGAAATGTTTTCCATTTTCTTCAATATCTGACTCATCATTTTTTTTTTGTATAAAATTTCACATTCACTTTTTAAATGAGCCGGGCAGATATTATCAGGTAAAATTAAATTTTCCTTTTGTAGAATGTTTTAAAATTAAAAATATTTCCATTCTAATTTTAACTGTCAATTCTAGTTTTAAAATTAGATCACTTTGATGCATATGTCATTAATTTCATCATGTGTCGTTATTATCGGGGAACTGATTGAGATTACATCAAAGAAAATTGTTTTCGCCGTTTAATATAAATGGTTTAAATTACTTTGCAGAGACTGCTTTACAATTGCCTTAAATTATTTTCTTGCTGTTTTTATGTTATGCGTTGAAATCCCCTTAATAGAACACACACAATTTGCGCACAAACGCACGCACTATAAAAAACTCTATCTCTAATCCTTCATAATATTTTAGCAAAAATTGGCATGCTACTGGTGTGGTTCTTCCAGCAGCAAACGGTACCATAATTAACGCCTAATGAAGTCAACTTCTTCAGGTCAGTATTGGACTGTCAACATCAGTAAATCGTTCCATGCAGATTTTCTGTCGAAACTTGATATATTTTAGTTGATTTGAAAAACAGGAAGCTGCGTTGGATTCCACTATAAAGCTGTTCAGGTAAGCCACAATGAACCGTACACATACTTTTAAGACATCCAGTTTGTGTTGACTATCGAAGGTTAAATTCGGTTAAAACCCAAGATCGCTATTCGACACATCACATTCAAAGTTCAAAAAATGATCTATTTAGAGCTTACCATTTTATAGATCTGGCTGGCTTATCAGACACTTTCTTTGTCAATATTAAGAATGGAACAAGTATTTTTGGTGTGAACAATCAGTAACTTCCCAGCTACAAATTTAATAAGACACATTCAGCAATTTATTTACCTTACCATATTACCACACATTTATTCCAAAATTGGCATGCTCACTTAGCAAAGTAATTAAAATTGTCAAAATCAGCAAAAAATTTAACTTCAAGCATCAAATATTGCAGCTGGTCAACAAGTAAATGACGGTTTTTCGGAAATAAAGATGCTGCAGAGTCATACTAAATCACACTATGCCGACGGTTTAACGTTCCCTTTGCTTCAACAGGTAATGAGAAATTGGATTGAAATTTTGTCGTAGAAAATTGTAGACTGTTTGCAAGTAATTTTTGGCCCCAACAAAGTTCGTTCCGTTGTCACAATAAATGGTGTTATACAATCCACGGTGACTTAAGAATCGCTTTGAGGCAGCTATGAATGACTCGGTTGTCAACCGAGTTAAATTTAGGCATGTTTCTATATGTATCGCATGGGTAGAAAAGCAAATGAATATACACAGATATGCTTTAGGTGGAATTGCACCATACTTACGAACAGCGTCTATCCTGATTGTGCCACAGAAATCTAAGCCTACTGCTGCGAACGGAAAAGATGGTTCCACTCTGTCTTGGGGTAGTAAACCCATTATTTGTTGAGTCATCCTAAGTCGCTTTTTTAAACATTTTATGCACCGTTGAAATACCTGCTTTGCAACATCCAATAATTTTGACGGACTAGGCTTGTTAAAAGGTTGACACCGGCATGTTGACTTTCAATATGGGTATGGTACGTGATTAAGGTTGCTAAACGACTTTGGTTGGATATGATTGCTGGATGCTTCGTACTGTATGGTAACGTTGAATTATCTAATCTGGCCTCCGACTCGCGTAATCTGAATTATCTAATCTGGCCTCCGACCCTGCACCTTTCTCAATATAATTTGGTTGGCTTCCTCGAGTTCTGGTTTGGTTAATGTTCCAGATTGTCCCTGCACCTTACTTGACTTACATTTTGACCAGCAATTTTTCAAAAAAACGTAGTATATAAGCTAAGGTTTTTTGTAACTTAGACAAGTTGGAGAATTTGTTGATCAGATCGTATACTATATCTGGCTCAAAGTTCTCTTTCTTGATTGTGGCGGTATGAGTTAAGAATGACGACGCAAACTCTTCGGTAGAAGATGGAATAACTGATTGGCTTGGCCATTTCCCCTCGTCTTGATTCAGCAGCCTGGTCCATTCCACCAAAAATTGTTGGCAGAAATTTCAATTTTATGCTTCGAGGGAACATGCTTCCAGATGCTCCTACTATGTTCATTTATAATTTCGGAAGTACGATTAGCAATAAACATAGTCCATCGCCGAGGCTGATTATACAGCCAGTCCAGCACAATTTTTGAATCCGTCCATAGTGTAATTGAGCAGATTTCTAGATTCAATATGGCTACGACCTGATTAACCATTCAACTTACTAGTACCGCTCCCATCAGTTTAAGTCTGGAGACGCTGATTTGCTTCAGTGAAGCTACCTTTGATTTTGAAAAGATTAAGTGTGATTCGAACCCTTCTTTGGTTTGGGTTCTTGCATAAAGTACCGCTGCGTAGCCCCATTTGCTTGCATCGCAAAATCCGTGAAGAATAACTGTATTTGTGGTATTTATCCATCTTTGCACTTCAATTTTCGATGTTCCTATTAAATCACTTCGTATATCTTAAACCATTCTGACTTAATTTCACGAGGGAATTCATCATCCCAGTCTAATTTTTTAAGCCAAAGCTTTTGGAACAATATTTTGACTCGAATTATTATTGGAGAGAATAAGCCTAAAGGATCAAAAATCCTACTTGCTTCGGACAATAAACTTCTTTTTGTGTGTGTCTTTAATGGATTGATGTTGGTATGAAAAATCGTGTCGTGGATTGCCATGCAATCCCTAATAATTTTATTAAACTTTCGTAGTCCACTAGCCGCTTGATATTATCATTCTCGTGTTGTTGGATTTCCTTTTGTAGTTCCCTGGTGTTTGAGGACATCTTTCTCAAATTGAAACCTCCGCTGGATAAAATTCGAATGATATTGCATTTTAAATCTTGCAACTGCTGTAGCGAAATCGCTCCTGTTATCAAGTCATCAACATAGATGTCTTTCTCGATGGCGCGGCATGTCTCTGCGAATCCATTCGAGTGTTATCGGGCTAATTCCAGCAACCATCTGGTAGCCGTGAAAGATTCCGAGGCCGTGCCGTATGTCACTGTTCTTAATGCATAAGGTTTGATGCGATGCTCTTCATCCCGCCATAATATAATTTGATGCTTTCTGTCATTCTCGTGGATGTCCACCTGCCGATACATTTTCTCTATGTCTCCCACAAGTGCGTATTTATGCTGCCGAAGCCGTAACAGAATTTCGAATAAGCTTGATTGTACAGTAGGCCAATAATCTGGATAGGGCCATATTATACGTTTGGCTTAATTTATGCCGATTTTCTTTAAATGGAAGTTTCGTGATAAATCTACCATCTTCTGACCTATAGATAGTGGATTGGAACCGTTGCTCACACATTTGCTCCTCTTCAGTGTAGTTCGATTTTTTTTCTGGAACATCTTCGATTTCCCAAAACCTGCGCAGAGTTTCGAAAATGTCCATAACAGTAGCAAGCGATTTAACGGATTCTGTTGTTGTTGGGCTTCGATGTACTCCACCAATTACCCATCCTAGTTTGGTGTTTTGCGCTATAAGATTACGAGTTATAATTTTCCTTATAAGAGATTGAATGTCATGTCAGCTCCGACTAAAACGTCATTGCTGCAGGTTTATGATAGTTTGGATCGGCTAGTTCGATATCCTCTAGCACCTCAAACTGGTTGACATTTACTGGAGTCTGCTACTGACGATGTAATTTTCGAAATTATAAATGCCTTTATAGATCCTACTGGTTTATCTGAAAATCGCGATGTCAGACTAATTTGTGCCATTCCATGTGATTTACCGGCACCCGTTTGCCCAATTTCCGTAATGAGCGTCCTTCCATTGGTTCAAGGTATAAACCTAACTTCTGTATAAAAGTCTCGGTGACGAATGAGGCTTGGGAAGCAGTATCTAATAGTGCCCTGCATGGTCTACCGATGCCGTTTCTGTCAATTGCGTATATGATAGCGTTAGGCAGAACGGTTAACTTGTTTACTTTATTCGATATTGATTGAGATGCTGCGTCCTCGGAGTCATGTTGGTAAACTATACGGCTGAACTGGATTTGGAGGATGGAATATCATCTGTATGTACCAACGAATGATGTTTATGTGAACACTTGTGACATCTACTTCTAGATCTGCACTCGTACACGGTATGGTTTCAATTGAAGCAGTTAATGCATCTTTCTACTTCAGATAATTCTTTGAATTTATCACACTCGATTAATTTGTGATTTTTAATGTTACAAGCAATACATAATGTATGGGTCAATGTTGTAAACGCTTCTCTTGGTTTAAACTGCACGACTTGTTTCACCGATCGTTTTTGATCGTATTTGAGTGACTCAAGTGCATCGATTCGCTTAATAAGAAATTCAAATAGTTTTCCTAAAGTTGGGTATTCTATCTCCGTCGTTTCTTGAGCCCACTAACTTCTTGAATCGTCGTCTAATTTTTGTAGTAGCACATGGATTAGCCAAGGGTCCCTGGACTGAGCTTCTTCACTTATTGGCCTTAAGCCGCGCACTACCTCATCCGATATATCCAGGAGTTTTTTGATACTATCAGAACTAGCTGTGGTAACTTTAGGCTGTTCCATAAACTTGCGAATAAATACGTTGATTGTATGTCGTTTCCGATTATATCGTTATTTTATTTTTTGCATTGCCTCGCAATAATTCGCTTCGGTAAGTTTGAAATGTCGAATGAGTGAGTAGGCTTCTCCTTTAAGTAGGCCCATTAGATACTGGAACTTCTGTATTGTTGGAATGGCCTCGTTATCGTCAATGGTTGATGAAAAAATGTCAAAAAAAAGCTCTGCCACTCTGTGTAGTCGCCAGAAAAATGTGGAATTTGCAATTTGGCGAGTTTTACAGGTGGTACCGTACCACTAACTGTCATATTCAAAGTGTTATTAGTAGCAGCTAATGTATCCTGCATACATCCTCGTAAGCATACGCACTCGTTGGTTTTTTCAACTGCAGAGAAATATATATTTTCGGCTGCTGCTAAGCGTGATTCTTCTTCATGGTTGACGGTGAATATTTCCGCTTCAACTTGCACAATTTTTGTTAACAATTCGTGAGCCCGGTTTGCCTTTAGTGGTAACTCGTCAATGCTGTAATAATACCAACGAATGATGATGAACTGGGTCTCTTTATTGTGTTACAATAGGAATACAAGATGGCGGATACAAAGTATACAGTAGTATACCATCTATATGATCCTTACTTATATATACAGTTTAGTGTGTATACATTTACAATGATTATACATATATTACATCCCCCTTTCTTTATAAATTTATAATATTTTTATAATACATACATAATTCATTTATTTATAGTTGTTATTTATTTATTATAATTTACATTCAAAGATTTAGTCTTACTGGTTGTTTTACCAACCTACCTGATCGCGTTATATTGTCTCGTTACCGTGCTTCTTTGATCGACGCTATTTGACGTATTGTTGTGAGCAATATTCTTGTTAGATTCCATATTTGATAGATTCTTATCTTGACTACCTGTTGTTATTATTGGATCATTTTCGCGGTTTATGTTGATATTGGCCTTTGTTGGATGGATGTGATGAAAATTTCTACGATAATATTTGTTGTCTTCTGTTTTTACTATGACCGATCTTGGTTCATCTAATCGTCGTATTACTTTACCAGGGACCCATTCCCTTTTCTTAATTTGTAATCGTGTTTTTTCATTAATCTTGGGTTCAACTGCTGTTTTGGTATTTCTATCAGCATACGATTTCTGTTGATTACGAAGACTTTTTAAATTTTCCGTTACTCCAACTATTATCCTTGGTTTTAACAACTCGTGACTTATGTGTGGTATGTGTGTTCATGTAATGCGACTCATCAATCTCTGATTTGGTGACCCCAAATTGTTATCCCGAGGAGTATTTCGAAGGTTTTGTAACGCTTGATAAATGTCTGTATTGTCTTTCTCGCATTTTTTTAACATATTCTTTAACGTTTGAACTGTTCACTCAGCTAAACCATTTGCTCGCGGGAAATGCGGACTTGACGTTTTATGTGTAAAATTCCATTTCTGACTAAAATCTTTAAATTCTCCCGACGTTTATTGTGGTCCATTATCACTTTCTACTACCTGTGGTGTCCCATGTATTGCAAAACATTTTTTTAAAAATTGAATTACTGAATGATTGTTCCAGTTTTTCCATATCCATAAATACGGAGTAGCTATCGACTAAAGCTATGTATGTTTCCGAAGCAAAATTGAATAAATCTGTTGCGACAATCTGGAAAGGTAGTTCTGGAACTTCTTTGGATAAAATTGGTTCCTTAATATTTTGTCGTTGTGTTTGTTGGCATATCGCGCATGAATCCACAAAACTGAAGACGTCATTTGTTAAGTTTTTCCAGTAGAACATTTGTCTTACACTCTTCATCGTGGATTGAATACCAAGGTGACCTGTATGGGCTGCTATTAAAATTTTGGATATTTGACTTTTTGGTATTACAATTTTTTCACCTTTGAAAATTATGCCATGATAAACTGTTAATTCTTCCGCGAAGTTGGAAAAATGTTTAATTTCCTGCGATACTATTGATTTATCAGTTAGTTCGCCACTCTGTATCAACTGCATTAACCTATTTAGTTGTATGTCATATTCGGTATCCTTTTGTAGGATTTCGAGTGCTGTTTTGGTCATTGAAATTATCAATTGAACTTCAGGCTCATCTTCGTTTTCCGGGTTGTCATTGAGGCATTCCCTGCTTAGAGTATCGGCTATCGGAATATCTTTTCCTTTTGTGTATACTACTATCGGATTGTACTGAATCGTTTCTAATAAAATTCGTTGTAGTCTTGCCGGTGCTGAGTGTAATTGTTTTTTGAATATCGACTCAAGTGGTTTATGGTCGGTTTCTATTGTGAGCTTTCTCCCATAAATATATTCGTGAAATTTTTTAACTGCATGACGAATTGCCGTGGCCTACTGTTCTATTTGCGGATAATTTTGTTCTGATTGTGTTAGTGCTCTGGAGATATACGCTATTGGATGTTCATCTTGCATCAATACGGCCCCAACAGCTTTGTTACTTGCATCGCATTATATTTTTACGTCCTTATTTACGTCATAAAATTTTAATACGGTGGAGACACTATAGCAAATTTTGGATTTCCGTATAAGCTTCCTCTTGAGCTTGATCCCAACAAAATGGTATGTCATTTTCTAATAGTTCTCTCAGGGGTGCTGTGATTCGAGAATAATTAGGAATGAATTTTCCCACATAGGTGACCATTCCCAAAAATCGTTGCAACTGTTTTACATTTTTCGGTCGTTGTAATCTCTTAATTGCCTCTGTTTTTGATTCGTCAATTTCCAACCCTTCCTTGGAAATGACGTGTCCTAAAAATCTAATTTTGACTTGGTTGAAAAGGCATTTCTCTCTGTTTAGTCTTAATCCATTTCTAGACAATATTTGCATTACTTCGTCTGTATGTACTTTCAATTCCTCCATTGTTTCTGCATGTATTAGGATGTCGTCCATTGAACATTCCACGTTATTTAATCCGTCTAACAAATTGCTCATAATTTATTGGAATACCTCTGGCGCTGATGCTAACCCAAATGGTAGTCGAAGACATGTATATATACACCAAATCGTCGAGAACGATAGATACTTTTGTGTTCTCTTGCTTACCTGAATTTGCCAAAAACCCTTTTTACAATCCAGTTTCGTAAAATATTTCGAATTTCTTATCCTGGTTGTAATTTCGTCGATTGTTTATAATGGGTAATGTCTTCTTAATACACTTTTGTTTATTTGTGAAGGGTCAATACATATTCGGATTTTACCCTTTTTCCACACTACTACCATTGGTGATACGTGTCACCGGCCAACGACGGTTCTTTAATTGGGGCGATTACTCTTAACTTCTCCATTTTATCCAATTCGGATTTTACTTCGTCCCGTATTGCATGTGGAACTGTTCGTGCCTGTGCAATATCAAACTCAGCGTTTGGCTTCAAATCAATATCATACACGAAGTTTTTGATACAACCTAACCCTTTATAAATATCGTCATCTATTTCACAAACATCGATTATATTTCTAGTGACTAAATTTAATTCTTCGCATGTATTCATGCCTAGTACAGGGCAAGTATTTTCATTTACTATATTAAAAAATAATCTATAAATAATCTATATCTTGAAATTCGCGACTGTAAATAATGGAGGTCTTGAAGTGCAGAATTAGTTTATATTGTCGTTACTTGGAGGAATATGATATAGCTCGTCATGCCTGTTTTTCCACAGCTTCTATTATAAAGATGTTTGAACCAAAAGTAAACATGGTTTTGTTTCCTTAATATCAACTATTTAATTTTAATAACCAAATCTTTCTGTAGCACAATTTTATCGCACTTCATTTAAGTGCACATTCATCTATAAACAAATAATCAATTGTAATATACCTGAGTAGCTAGAATTTATGATGGGGTTAAAAAAAGGAGCATCCAACATGTACTATTTTAATCACCTCAATCATCAGTTCCAACTAATCACTCATTCGTTACACACACAAAAAAACATCAAATGATAGAATAAACATAATTTTTTGTTATTTAGTTATAACTTATTACATCTTTTGAAATGTTACCAACAAAAAAAAAAATTGGTTTTAAAAATTTACTTTCAAGAAACGAAAAAAAAAAAACTCAAAATTAACTAAAAAAAATTACTCAAATCAGGTAACAGTGAGTGATTGTGAATTTCATGCTGTGATTTTCAATATTTCATTCGCCATAAACAGAAAAAAAAAAATTCCAAATCATACGAGTAAACTCACCTTCATCTAGTTAAATACAAAAACATTTTAATTTTTTTTTTTTTTTTTTTTGAGCCTATTGGTTTCTCTCATACTGTCGTGACATGTTCTAGAACAGTGTTTCCATGTAGACAACAGCAACTTTTTTTTTTTTGTATAGTTTTCATTTAGTTTAGTTATAAATGTTATAACATTATTATGATGAAATTTAAATTACATTCTAATACCCAAAAACCAACAACAAATCCTATATACGAACAATTCTAATAAATCATTTTTAAAATGTTACATAACACAAACGAAAAAAAAAAACTAAAAGACTTTCTGTTGTTACGACGTATGTACACGATGTCTTCAAAACTATTAAAGTTCAACATAAAATTCACTTGGCCAAAATAACGAACGTACATACTCGTATATATACATACATTGCTAATAAAAATTAAAACATGCAAAAAACAATATGTCAAATTGCCACTACGTTTTGTGCAATGTCAGATAGGAGGTCCATGTATAAGATGTCAAGATAACTGTAAGAGGTCTTTACAAATAAACAACCTGAAAAAAAAAAAAAAAAAGTTACAGCAAAACATAAAAACTAAATAAAATCTTCAGGTCAAATCTCAACGAATTTTATATTTATATGAAATATAATTCTCTTTATACTTGTTGTCTGTGTGTATGGTTGTTGTACCAACGCTGGTGTATACTGTAGGTACGAAATGGGTACAAGAAACCAGAGGAGAAATTATTAAGATTCTGGTGATTCTAAGTGAACAACATAAGCTTTTGGTAATATAAATATAAAAAAAAAAAATTTCTCGTGGTTTCATCTTAGAGAAAATCACGTTAAAAAGGAATTTGTGTTAAGTGTCTAAATTTTATATTTATATGTAATTCTGTTTTATGATTTTGTATTTTTTATTTTTTTTTTTGGTTAAGAAGATATTTATCTCATTTTAAGAATAATGTTTTGTTCCTGGCGTAAATATGTTTGTCGACATCTGAATATGCGATAATAATTTTAAATTTTATTTTTTTTTTTAATTTGGGAAATATGCAATTTTTAATTTAATTTTGAACCTATCTTCTTCTTCTTCTTGGTTGTTAAACGTAATCTCTCTCAGGCGTTATTTTTAAACTAGTTTTAAAATCTGGACAAATAAGGAATCCAAAAATCAAATATTACTGGTATGATTATAATTCATTTCTCCACGTAGTTAATTTTTTTTAAAATAAATTACTGAAGAGAAGTGACCCTTCTTTATCATTATAGTACCAGGGGACCGATTCGGCTGAGACATAAAAATCGATGTTGCCGAGGTAACCGTCGTCGCTGTCACTATCAAGACTTACAGAAGTTCCATCAAGAGCGTTCAATGCTTTTTTACATACAACATTATACGTGGGCAAATGCTACGTACAATATACCGTGATTAAAGACAGGTGTACGAAGGGCGACGCCAATAAATTGGAACGTTTCCCCTTTAGATTTATGCACGGTCATCGCAAACGCTAGGTTAGGTTAGGTTAGGTTCGAGTGGCTGCTTAAGCACACTTAGACCGGTGACGGTCCATTGTGATACCACAGAATATCTCCATATTTACCCCTATTGGAACCATTTCGAGCTACTTATGTAGCGTAAGACGTCCCGCACTTTACCGTTTTCGAGATCCGAGAGGCAGTCCATCCTGAACTTACCCAAGTGTTTGTGCCTTCTGAAAGCCAATACTGGACACGAGCATAGGAAGTGGACCAACGTCTCTTCCTCCTCTTCGTCCAAGCAGCTTCTGCAGAAGTCATTTACCTCCAGACCCAGCCTTCTTGCATGTTCTCCAAAAAGGCAGTAACCTGTGAGAATTCCTACGACCGTTCTTAATTCATGTCTGCGTAGGGATATAATGCCCTAGTGCGCCCCAAGTCCAGCTTTGGCCAAACTTGTCTTGCAACTCTACAAGTGAGGGTGTTAGACCACCTTTCCCCCGCTAAGGATAGCGCCTGCTTCCCAAGTGCTTGTCTCAGCGCTGTGATAGGCCTCCCCAGACTTGGTCTTTCCGGTTGCAGCTGGAGAGTCGTACCATGCCTAGCAAGTTCATCCGCCCTGCAGTTCCCCATGACGCTCGAGTGACCTGGGACCCAGATTACCTGGATATTGAAATGCTCACCTATCTCATTTATAGATGAGTGACAACTCAACGCCACCCGTTACACTAAAGGCACCGATTCTAACGACCGGATCGCCGCTTGACTGTCCACCTAGATTGTGATATCGTCTGAGGATAACACATTATGCTTCAACCACGTCATGACCTCCTCTATCGCTACGACTTCAGCTTGGTACACGCTGCAGTAATCAGGGAGACGAATATAAATGTTTACATTTAATTTGTCACAGAATACTCCAGCTCTCACTTTGCCGTCTAGCTTGGAGCCATCTGTGAAGAATTGTAACGCTTTGGTTTCCGATAACGGTCTATCCCTTTAGGATTTCCTTGAAGGGAATCAGGTCCGATATCGCTTCTCGAAGCGTAGAGTAGGTTTAATGTAGTCAAGATTCGCCAGCTCATCTTTCAACGATCTAACAATAGTAGGGTGTCCTATACTAAGACACCTCCACTGGGCGACAGCTGCAAGTCGTACAGCAGTATTTGCCGACATCTGTTTGCCAAAAATGTCGACCGGAAGAAGGTGCAACATAACCTCTAAGGCACTTGTCGGTGTCGACCTCAATGCCCCGCTAACAAGCATACAGGCTGTTCTTTGCACTCTCTCAATCTTACTTTTATAAGTTACCTTGTCCAGAGCTGGCCACCAAACACCCACCCCGTACATGAGTACAGGTCTCACTACAGCGGTGTAGAGCGAGTGTACCAGCTCCGGCTTCAGACCCCATCAATGACCAATGGCGTTCCTACAGGAGTACAAAGCTATAGTAGCTTTGTTTATTCTCTCCAACATATTGAGCTTCCAACTAAGCTTACTGTCCAAGATAATGCCCAGATATCTAGCTCTATCAGTAAAAGCAAGTCTCGTGCCATTTAAGGTAGGAGAGACAACTACCGGGATTTTGTATTTCTTAGTGAAGAGTACCAGCTCTGTCTTGGACAAATTAATACCAAGTCCACATTTGCCAGCCCATTTCGTAACGATGGTAAGTGCATTCTGCATAACGTCTACAATCGTGCCCAAGAATTTCCCGGTAACAGCTAAAGGCAGCTCTGCCCTCTCTCTCTAATTCTAGTTGTAACCCGTTTACCACTATATTCCAGAGAAGAGGGGACAGAACCACCCCCCCCCCGCGATGTTCCCCTAGTTACTCGCCGCTTGATGGTGGAGTCCCTCAACTTTGAGCTAACCATCCTGCTTCCCAGCATATAATTGATTAACGCTATCAGAGGAACGTTCACCTTCAAAAATGACAATCCCTCCTTGATTTCCTCCGTTTTCACATTATTAAAGGCGCCCTCTATATTCAGGAAGGCCACCAAACAGGATTCCTTCGAATTAATCGATTTCTCAATCGTAGACACCAAGGCGTGCAGAGCAGTGTCCACAGATCTACCTTTTGTGTACGCATACTAAGACGATGCCCACTTCCTGGCACCTATTTTATCTCTGATGTATACAACCAGCAGCCTTTCCAAGGTTTTCAAAAGAAAGGATGATAGAGTTATTGGTCTTAGGTCCTTAGGATAGACATGTGAGCTTTTCTCCGCTTTCGGTATGAACACCACATTGACCTCCGTCCAATACCTAGGAATATAGCCCAGCTTCAAACACCCTTTGAATATAGCTTCCAGGTAGGGAAGAATAATTACTGAGTTGTTTTGAAGTTCCGCTGGTATAATTTGATCCGGACCAGCCGATTTAAATGGTTTAAAACCCATCAGTGCCCATAGGATCCGTTTCTTGGTTACGATATCCTTTGTGGTTACTGACAGTGATTCCTGATGATTGCTATGCACCAACAGGTCTTCAAAGCTCCCTGGGAAGTGTGTCTCGAAGAGAAGCTCCAGAGATTCTCCACTAAAAGCTGTCCAAGATCCGTCCGGTTTTATCAAAAAACTGGGACCAGATGTACTTTTGGAAAGAATCTTCCAAAGGCGGGAGGTTTCGGATACCTCTTCCATATTATCACAGAAGATTCTCCAAGACCTCCTTTGTGCCTTTCTTAATTCTTTCTTATAAATTCCGAGTTTCTCCTTATAGGAGTCCCAATCCTGAGCCTCCCTTGTATTTTTGGCTCTATTAAAGGCTGTCCTACAAGCCTTACAATAGGTTCCCAGTTTCCTGGACCACCATACCGGTTTTTGCCTACCCCTATGCTTTAAGTGGGCAGGTAGCGCGAAAGGATCGGTTGCATGCGCTAGTAACGCTAGCCACCATGTCCTCCAGCTCCCCAACGGTCGTCGGGGGCTCCATAGCCCTCGGCGGTAACATTTCCTCCAATAATTCCCCATATTTGCTCCAGTTTGTCCGTCTAGGGCTCCTGAAGGCTTCCCGGGTAGCAGGGTGAATATCGAAGCTATAGGTTAAATATCGATGATCGGAAAAGGAGTGTTCCTTATCCACCCTCTAATTTTTAACCATATGAAGAATATTATTTGAGGCAAGGGTCACGTCTAGAACCTCCTGCCTGTTACTAGTAATAAATGTGGGTTCCCGCCCAATATTACACACTGAAAGGTAAGTACTCATCAAATAATCAAAAAGCGACTCAACCCTTTCATCAATGTCCGTGCTTCCCCAGATAGTGTGATGCGCATTAGCATCAACTCCCAGTACCACACCTACCTTTGATTGTTCCGCTTTACGGATTAGCTCCTCCGGGTTATCCGGAGGAACCTCCTTCTCCCGGTCTATGTAGACTGAAACTAGCCAGAATCTACAAGTGCCTACTTCCAGGCTAACTACAGTAGTGTCACCATTGCTGTATTGAGAGAGAAGGAAAAGATTAATATTATTTTTCCCAAGAATACAAGATCTGATCTTCCCAGACTTACTAGAGGATATAATATTATACCCCTTGGTTCTGAGGCCACAGATCCTGTTGTTATTAATACAAGGTTCTTGGATTAGTATCACATCCTCAACCGAACTAGTCAGCCTGAGGAGTAGTGCTGCCGAAGCAGCCTTAGAATGGTGAAGGTTAATTTGTGTTATCTTAATCATTAACATTTAACCTCTACCTATCTCTATGGTATATTCCTGCTACCGCAGGAATATTATTTCTCGGTATTTTGGGATGCGCCGGATCCGCCCGTCTCGCCACCCCTCATACCCTCTGTAGAGGACTTGTCAGTGCCCCCCGGCTGGCCGGGCTTCCGACATCCTCCTCCATCGGTACACCAGCTCCTCCGCTTATGTGCACCTCCTTAACCTTCAAGGGAGGCCCTGCCCGACCGAGGTCGCCGGCTTCACTCTCCCCATACACTCAGCTTCTCCCCCCATGCTGTTGGTACCCCCTTCAGGCCTGGGCGGGTTGCCTCCATCCTCCGGTTTGCCTCCCGTGCGCGCTTCCGCCCCATCCTTTTTATAAACGTTGACAGTAATTGACCCGAAACCGAAGTCAATTACTCCCTCTGTTTTGTGAAGGAGGGCAAAGGACTCCTTATTTATTACCATAATTGATAATTTCGCGCCCCCCTTCGCCTCCTCCTGCTTGACGATCTTCCAATTTCCGGTCGGAAGACTCGGGTTACTGGCCTGAATGATTTCCAAAGCCTCGTCAGGGCTAGCCGGTTCGGATGGCAGCCAGACACGTGCCCTCGGCCTGCTGGAAATTTCCTCCCGACTAACTGCCGCAAGCTTTGCGCCTGGTCACACCTCCCTTACTTTGGCTATAACCTTTTTATATAGATTCACAGATCTAGAGTCCAAGCATGCAGTCATCTTCACACGCCCTTGATACCATCCCGCATCTCCGCAGGATGGGGGTGGTCCTGGATTTATACCCAGGACCTTTAAAAAGACGAGGTTGAGTGCATTATACACCAACCTCCATTTTTCGGCCTTGATGCTCCCATCTTCTTGACTTTCGTCAATGACGGCTAGCATCAACACATGCTCCCTCAGGACATCGCTGAACAGCTTTGTCCCTGAGTTGGAGCTCGGCTTCTTTTCAGTCACCAACTTGGCCCACTTGCTGTTGACTACTTCCACCTCGTCCTAGGACCGCTGTCTTTTCGACACATGGTCCCTTTCCGAACCTCCGCAGCCCACAGTGCTCCTTGCCCAAGCTACTGATGTTCTTTGCTCTTCCGTAAGCTGCCCCTCAGGGGTCGCAGCCCACTTCTCGAGAATTCGGAATGCCGAGCGGCGATTCCTGTATCGCCTTTTCGCCGGAGGAATGTCTCTCGTCCCACTCTCCTGTGCTGCGTTGGTACCGCTAACTCCCAGGACTTTTGTCCTAAAGCCAACCACCTTTGCAACCTTAGAGGCCCCACCCGTCTGGTTCGAGGTACCTCCCTTCGCTGATACCGGCTTTTGAGGAGAGCCGGTGCCCTTTGTTTTTTTGTTGTTAGATCTTTCCATCTGTTTCCCACGAGTATCGGAGAAATAAAGGTCCGCCTGCGCAGAGATCCGTATACGCAGGTAAGGCTAAATACAACTGGAGGTCGCCAGGTATCCAGAGGGCTCCGTTAGCGACTGGGCTTTGTTAAGTGGGACCCCAGCCTAGTTGATCATCAGCACGGGTCGCTTAACACCTTAATCCAGCCCATTCGGCTCGCTAGCACCGCGGCCTCCCAGCACCCCCTTCTCTCCGCCCACATTCTCTTCCACTTTCAACTATTCACATGGAGAGCCCGATCCAATGGGATCCATTTTATTCCCCGGGTCACCCGTTTATAGGGTACCCCCACTCATCACCCGCGGAGACTCCGGAGGTGCAGAGAGGACGCGACGCCCAGTCCGATGTGGTTATTGGTCGATGGTTTTCTGGCGCCATCTGTTCGCCTTTCCATGCTGGGCATCATAGGCACTCAGAATTTAATGAACTGAGGTTAACCACTTGCTAGTTCCCTGAGACTCTCCCCCCAGCTGGACTGCGGTTGGGGGCGGCTTATTTAATTCACCGCTAACCTACCTATCGATAGGTCGTCCACTATCCACCACCTGTGACCCCCCCGATAGCTGCAGTACGCCACGGGCTAAATGTCGTAATTCGCAAGGAAATATTTTAATTTATTTAAATATAATAATAATTATAATAATAATAAATTTCAATAATTAAAATGTCATTGTTGTTTCTTCAACGTTTAAACTTAGGTGATTTATGGTTCTGAATTTTCGTGAAAAGGTTTCAACCTATTATTATGTACCATTTTAGTTGAGTTACCAATTTTAATTGAAGTATTTTCTAGTGAATTTATCTGTTGGACTTCGTAAGGACCTAGCCAATATTTCGACAATTTAGAAGTTCTAGCTTCATTTTGCAACCAAACTAGATCACTAACATTAAATGTAACTACTTTAGAATTTCGGTCGTAATAGACCTTTGATTGCTTTAGACTAAAGTAAGTTATTTTTAGCGGTTTCAAATGATTGCTGAAATTTGAATCTGATATCAAAGTAATAATCATCATAGTATTACACCGTATCACGATAATGGGTGATAGAACTAGGAATCTGCAGTTTACATCCAAAAACCAGTTCGAATGGCATAAATTTCGTGGAAGATTGAGGAGAACCTCTGAATCCCAATTTAGTGAATCCTGAGCGCTATAGTGGCGTATATAATCTATAAACGTTTTATGTGATCTCTCCAGAGAGCCATTGGATTGCATATGATAAGCTGTGGTATTTAACTTTTTTATTTTGAATAATATAGCTATTCGTTTAAATAAATCACACATGAAGTTCGACCCTTGATCAGTGAGAATCGACAAGGGAACACCGAATATACAAACAAAGTTTTCGACAAATGCTCGAGCCACAGTCTCTGTCTCTTGGTTTGGAATAGGTACGGCTATTGAAAATTTTGTCAAATCATCTTGCATTGTCAGTATGAATTTTTTATCTGAATGAGATGAATTTAACGGACCAACAATATCCAAAAATAATTTTTCAAAGGGACGAGAGGACGTAGTCGTGATTTTCATGGGCATTTTGGTCGAGATACCAGATTTAATAGTTTGGCAGGATTTACAATTTTTAATTATCTTGGTGACTTGGTTTAACATATTTGGGAAATTATAAATTTTTTTTAGTATATTGTTAGTTCTATAAATGCCTTTCGTTTTCCGAATTGTGACCTTTATCTTCAATAATAGATTGACGTAACGTTTGTGCTCTGGTTACAACATGGATATTGGTGTTTGTATCGGTTGTTTCTATTGGAATGCGGCTTAAACAATCACCATATTGTGTTGAGTTTTCCTGCTTTATGTACCATTTTAAATTGATATTCGTCTAGTTTAATTCGCCAACGTGTAAGTTTTGAGGACGGATTGATTATACTAGATAACCAGACCAAAGGTTTATGATCGGTGACTACAATAAATTCTCGTCCATCCACGTATGGGCGAAAATGATTAACGGCCCAAATAACAGAAATCAATTCTTTCTCGATAGCGGAGTAATTCTTCTCGGCTTTATTCAAAACACGGCTAGCAAAAACAATTGGCATCTCCTTACCATCTACCTCTTGCGACAGTACAGTACCTATTGCCAAATCACTCGCAGCACAAGTAACTGTGAAAGGTGTTGCGTAATCAGGTCGCGTTAATATTGGTGGAGAGCAAAGCGCTGTTTTTAGTTTCTTGAAGCTTTCTTCACAAAATGCATCCCATTTGTAACACTACATCTTTTTTTAAAAGATTAGTTAAAGGCTTTACAATACTCGAAAAATTTGATATAAAACGTCGATAGTATCCGGCGAAACACAAAAAAGATTTAATTTCTTTAGCGGTTTTTGGAGTGGGATAGTGGGATATTTAGTAACTGCTGTTATTTTGTTAGGGTCGGGTTTTACTCCTTCCGGCGTTATGACATTACCCAAATACGTGATTTCTTTACGAAGGAACTGACATTTAGTTGGATTAACTTTTAAATTATGATTACGAAAGCAATCAAAAACTTCTCGGATTTTCGAATTATGTTCTGTTAAATTACATCCGTAGACAACCACATCGTCAAGGTAAACAAAACATTTGATAGTACCCAAAAGTGGTGCTAAAAGCAGTTTTCTTTCTGTCTAGTTTATCTAATGGTACCTGATGGTAACCGTCAGCTAAATCTATTGTACTGAAATATGAACTTTTCCCAAGTTGATCCAGAATATCCGTGATATTCGGAAGAGGAAAACTGTCGCCTATCGTGATGTCGTTTAATTTACGATAATCGACAACGATGCGCCATTTTTTCTCATCCGTATTCGATTTTTTTGGAACTACTAGTAGAGGGAAATTCCATGGTGATGTACTAGGCTCGATTACTTTATTTTTAAGCATGTTTGAAATTTGCACATCAATCTCGGATCTTTGAGATTGCGGTAACCGGTATGGGCGAAAATTGATTGGAGTACTATTAGCACTAATTGGAATTTTGTGTGTAATAGTTTTGGTAACCGTTAATTTATCATCAGGCAAAAGAAAAATGTCGTTATACTCCCGACATAATTGTATAATTGAATATTTTTCTTCGGAATTCAAGTTTTTAGTATTAATACTGTTTTCTAATGTATATAGCCTATTCCCTAGGTAATCATTTTGTATTTCTAAGGGATAAAGCGTAAGAGGAAGCTCGGTAAATTCATACGGTTCATCCGTAGTATTTGCAATGCTTTTATAAAAAAAATTTGTTTTACTTTTAATTAAAGAATTTCCGATGTAAATTCCTGGAGTTATTTCTGTCAAACAACATAAATATTCCTTATTTTCTTTATTAAGGGAATTGATTTGAACCATCTTTTCAGATCTGGCCGGAATAAGGTTTGGGGGAGCATGGCACAAATTTAAGGACAGCATGCTTTCCTCAACTGGAATTTGGATTGAATTAGTCTGAAAATCAATGTGACACTTAAATTTGGATAGGAAGTCTTTTCTCAGAATACCACAACATGCTATCGAGAAATCATCCTTCACTATGTGGAACCGATGGGTGATTTGAGTTGAATTGGGTAGTTCAATTTTTGCATCACAGGCAGCCAGAGTTTCGATATGATCGTTTGAAATACCTTTTAGAAAACATTTTAATTTACGATGGCAACTAGTATCTGGTTTGATGAAACTCTTTTTGACAAGACTTATGTCAGCACCCGTATCTACTAATAAAAACAGTGATGTACTATTAGCAATATCAAGTTATAAGTTAACATATTTTTTATCTAAGTTTGAAGTTGTTAGTAAAATGGATTTGATGGTTGAACTTAACGAATTATTTGACTGAATTAATGAATTGGAATTTCGACACGAATTTAAAGTTGCTGAACCGGACTAGTCGTGTCGTTCGTTATCGGTTCTTGCCCGTTCCCCGTTTGATTGGTTATGTTATTTGGATTGTTATTGGCGTTAGGTTTTCGTCGCTTAAAGCAATAATTAATACGATGTCCTGGACATTTACAATATATACAAGTAAAGACTGGTTTAACAGGTTGATTGGATATGTATGGTAATGTCTGACCTTTAGATGAAACATTGGAATTTCTGAATTGTCCCATAGTTGAGCTGGATGGCTGTGGACTTTGTGTTTTCGATGAACTAGAAAAATTAGGTTGGTTAGAAAGTTGTCTAGGATTCCTAAGATAACAAGTAGACGCCGTATGACCTAATTTGAAACATAACTGACATTTTACTTGTTGCTTAGAAGAACTGAAAGAATTTGTTTTTTGTCTGTGAAGTTGAAATGCTAATTCTTCCTCACAAGCTTTAGCTACAGATTCTTTCAAGCTAGAAAATCGACATGCTTTCACTACTAATTTTAAGTGAGTGTGCAGACCTTCTTGGAAAGCTCGTAATCAGCTTATAGATGCAAGCTTATCGTTCCTGTGTTCAGAATTACCGCAAAATTTAGTTGCACAATGATAGATAGATAGAGCTTATTGACCGTTTCGGTTCTCTTGACAACTTTGGCATCGTTTAACGAAGTTGTCAATGTTCTCATCGAGTTTTGGCCACTATATGTAATACCGAGCCATTGCACGCATAGCTACAATACGCGGATGGCCGCTGTGTAGTCGTTGGAGTGCGGCTATACGTAATGATGCAGGTAGCACCATTCTCCCTTGCCACATGAGGATATTGTTTTCTACTGACAGTTCGTCTTTGCGCTGTAGAAATGATTGGAATTGTGATTGTTGGCACATCTGTTGTGTCCACACTTGTTTCACTGCACTAATAATGCGAGAAACCTCCGTGTCTTTATTGGACTCGACAGAGATAGTTGACGTTGTCTTCAATCTGTTGCCTGTCGGAGTGTGGTTCTTTTATTGTAGTCGGCATACGTGATAAAAAATCGGCAAAAATGTTTAATTTTCCCGGAATGTACTCGACGTCATAGCTATATGAATTTAATAACAATGCCCATCGAATTAAACGATTATTAACGAGTTTAGGCAAATTGCAATTCCTGCCAAATATGTACGCCAACGGTTCATGGTCCGTGACCAATGTAAAATGTGTACCCGCTAGGAATCTGTCGAACTTTTGTACCCCAAAAATGATTGCAAGTGCTTCTTTGTCAATTGTGCCGCAATGTAACTGACCACCTGATTATTTTCTTGGTGCAAACGTAATTGGTAAGTCAATCCCGTCGCTGTTGCGATGACTAAGGACAGCACCAATTCCTTTGTCTGATGCGTCGCATGTAACATACAGATCCTTTTCATCATAATACGCGTGAAAGCTGGAACATAATTTGGTTGAAAATTGCTTGTTCATGGCTTGTTCATTTAAAACGTTGATTTTGCCCATGCAAATTCGTTATAAATCGCTCGTAGAAATTTACAAGCCCCATAAATGAGCGTAACTCTCGGGTGTTCGCTGGTGGACGTCGTTCTGGAAGAAAATGCACTTCTCTCGTTTGATCCGGAAACCCGCTTGTTGTAATCGTGTGAGTACTTCTTTTAAATTGTGCATGTGCTCGACATCGGTTTTTCCTATGATAGCAATATCATCGAAGTATATCGCCACTGAGTCAATATTTGATAATAATTTTTCCATGTGTCGTTGGAACATAACTGGAGCGTTTGCTATTCCAAACGGTAATCGATTGTACCTGTAGTATCCCATATGCGTTGAGATTGTGAGTAAATGTTGTGACTCTGGATGTACTTCGAACTGTAGATACGCATCCTTTAAATCGATTTTGGAGAATCGTTCTCCACCAGCAAGTGTGTGCCGTAGAGGTTTATCGTAACGCTGAAATCCCCACAGATTCGTATGTCTCCGTTGCGTTTTGGTACGTTTACAGTTGGTGTAGCCCATTCTACCGGTGTTTCATTTGGATCGACTGGTGTCAAAACGCTTTCGCTGACTAATCTGTTGATTTCCTATTCGACATTATTATGTATCCCGAATTTGACATATCGAGGGTCGAAGCGTTTCGGTTTTCCATCATGTTTCAAGTGTATTTTGACTTTGTAGTCTTTGATGCGCCCCATTGTATCACTGAATAATTCGTCGTAATTTACAAACATATTTGCTAATCCTGTGTGTGTTTGGGGTGCCTGTATCATTGTATGTGATTCGGCGTTTGTAATCAAATAAACGTGTGCGGAAAATGGCATGTTGAAAGCTTCGCACCATGGTAAACCAAAAAAAAACATTTCAAGGGATCTTTTAAAGAGTCGTATTCGAAATAATAATTTGTAATACATTTTTATATACAAAATTATTGGGATTGTTACCTATGCTATTTGCTAGTGCTAGTAAATAAATAAATAAATCCAGATTTCCATACAACTTTCTAGTCTGAAAAGCTTAAATGACTGCAGAAATTATCCTACAGTATTATTTTTATTTTTATATAGAGGCCGTAGTCTAAGATTGAGAAACGATTTGAGAGTATTGTAAATCCAGATTTCCACATATAGTTTTTGTGCGGTAAGTCTTAATGACCACATAATTTGTTAGGTAACGTAATTTTTGTATTCAGGTGAATATTTAGCCAAAGCAGATAAAAGTTTTTTGATAAAATCAAGTAACCTCTGTCATGTTTGAGTTTACCTGGTGCCCCATACAGGGTGCTTTAATGTTTTATAATTTTTGTAAAAACTCGGAATTATCTTCTTATAAGTTTGCCCAATAAATCTTCAGATTCTGAAGGAAAAACATTGTGAAGTTGGAGTAATTTAGTTCGCAAATTAGACATGATTGAAACTTTGAATTAATATTATCTGTTAAAGTAGCTGACACATTAATGCAAGAAAACTATTTTTGGGTTTTTGCTGGATAATGACAGAAACCACTATAAATTAGCTTTGAAAAAATGCTTTATGAAAAAGCCAGCTATCTCCCAGAATATTATAATTATTGCAAGAAAAAGCCGATAAGCTTATGTTATAGTATAACAGTTATTAGAATAGGGGAGTACAAAATGAAAGTGCAGAGTATAGGAGTAAGCACTAAACGAATGTAGTACAATCATTACATTACATCGTTTTGGGCAGCTAATTTCTCTAGACTTGAATTGATATTATCCATTCTTAAAGATAAAATGTCAGACTGTAATTTATGAGACTGTTTCACTTCAGCTATGTCTTACAGGACAGTTTGGTAAGCATTCGTATTGAATGCATACAAAATTGCTTAATGGAGCTTGATCTATCGTTATTTCTATCGGTTTATCCGATAATACGGATTCTGGTAACTCGCATTGATTTCATTGGCTTCGATCTCACATTCCTGAAACAACTTTGCGTAATTATTAAAGGTCCCTTCAGAATTGAAAGCTCGTTTATTTTGCTAATTCTCGTTTTCTTCTGTACCAAAAGCAATATAATTTAGTCGAAGACTACAGTCGACTTAACAGGTTTAATAGTTTCTAAAAAAAGAGAAAAAAGTTTTGTAAGTGTTAATGTTTTGGTTGGCATATGGCTGAATGAAATTATTGATACCTAAATTTTGAGTGTTTTTAAATTGAGAATAATACGATTCCGCAGGTAGATAATAAACAACATCTCAACAACAATTTTCATTGTTTGAATTATTTAAACTATTATAACTTCCACTTACATCTGATAACACTAGCGATTCCTTTGGCTGTTTACAAACATTATCTTTTATTTAAATCAATAATTACAGATCTTGAACAATTTGCATTACTTATTTCTGTAAAATAGTTATTTGGTGCACTTGTATTTACATTTGATATTTTACAATTTTCATTTTGAAATAAAATATTAGTTAATTGCCTGATATCTGTATGCCTGATATCTCGCACTAAACTCTTGCTTATGATCGTTTGTTAACAACGAAGCTACTCACTTGCTTACAAATAACTGGCAAACGAGTTAATTGTCGGTATTTGACTTTAATATCCATGAAATTACTGACTTCAAAGTCAAGCTTCTATATCCAGTTACGCTCATCGAGTAATATACACTGAAAAAAATCCTGCATCAATGTAGACAAAAACTGCATTAATAGTAAGAAAAATTCGTTAAAACTGAGCCGATACGACCCTTCGTTAAAACGAAAATCATACGTTAATTTAGTGAAACAGATGAAAAAATTTATTTTAATCTTGACTACTTACGTTGTAGTATTTATGATTCGATTCATATAAGATACGAAAAACGTTATAATTTTAATGCAGCTAATAGCATTTGTGGATGAATAGGTTCTTATTATTAACGGAAGAAATAGAAGATAAGATGAAATTTTTCATAATATTAATGAAATGGTAAATCACAGTAACGAATAAATTCATACATTTAAGTTAAAAATTCATTATTCATATGTAGGAAGAACGGAGTGCGCAGTAGTTATGAATAATTCATAAATATGATGAATATTTTCATAAATATATTGAAACAAATTCATAAAATGCAGGAACGGGTTCTTAATTGATAATCAAAATAACATAATATTTATATTTAGTAATTCATAGTAAGAATAAAAATTTTTGTGTTGTTTGATGACCAAATTTGTAAAATCTCGACAGCACAGTTGTAAAGAAATAAAAAACTTAAAATTTCGTTTTGTAATTCCTTTATTTTTTTAATTTCTTTTATTTGTTTTTAAAATGCAGTAAATTTAATTTCATAAAAAGAAACTTTAATTTTAAAATAAATATAAATAATAATTAAAAAATGTAATAGGATTAATAAACGCCATGTTGACAGGTTACATTTGA
This sequence comes from Tipula vernalis, assembly GCA_958295665.1. Taxonomy (NCBI): domain Eukaryota; kingdom Metazoa; phylum Arthropoda; class Insecta; order Diptera; family Tipulidae; genus Tipula; species Tipula vernalis. The sequence goes on along the minus strand of OY282558.1, from coordinate 438,983,333 downwards.
AATTGTTGATTTCTCTCATTTTCCCTTTGAAATTCGATAGTAATTTGCTATTCTGTAAAATCAATAAACTTAATTACAATCACATATATGTAGGTACTTTTATTTGCTTCTGTTTGTTACCTGGTCTGATCCAAATAGGTACTTCAAAAGCGAGTTTAATTCATGATTTTCTCCAAGTCTTGCTGAAATATCTTGATTTGCAGACTCGGCAAAATTTGGAAAAGTAAACATTTTCTTACAGGCGCACTATAATAAAGCAGAGTATTACTAACACAATAATAAATCACATAAATTATAAATTTACTCATTATTTGTACAATGAATTTAGGGTTTCTCACACATAAGTGTTTTCGTTTTAATTTCACGGAATAAGAATGAATCATCGATCACAAAAGCGATGACTTTATTTAAGTTCTTATTAAAACGAAAACACAAACATAAAATGCCATATTTACCTGATTTCCTGATACATACAAAAATTATTTCTATTTCTCACGATTTTTCAAACTATGTAAATGGTCCTTTCAAGCCGCACGATAATAGTTAATAATAAAGCGTATGAAATTTATTTACTTTCGTTGTCCCAATCATGATTCAACTTTACGTAATTTTTGTAGATGCTAGAATAGATTCATCCAATCATTAATAATACGAACAAATTCATATACATTATGCAATTATGAAATTTGATATATTGGTAATATTCAAGTATACTATAGAGCCATTTTCGTAAATATGATGAACAGTAAGTACTTATTCCTAAATATTATGAACTGTTCATAAATATGTTTTTTTAATAAAATCATGCAAGTTACACTAATACGCACACAACATTTTTTAGTTTATGAACTGTGATTCGTACTATTAACGCACAAATTTTTATGAATTTTTCTAAATTTTGTTTTTTTTACGTAAATATAAATAGTACGAATTATGGGTAATGAACGCCATTCGTAAATAAAAAGCACTATATTTTTTTCAGTGTACGTATAAGTCAGTTTTCTGTAACTGACTTCTACGTTTGTCTTATAATAGGTATCAAAGTCACTATTAAGTAACTCGTCTTTTAGGCTGTCGCAAAATTGGCATCAAATCTAGATTAAGAAAATAGTTATTTAAGGTTGATATTTGACTGACATTTAGGTCGGACCTATATAAAAAGAGCTTTGGGTCTGCGGCATCACTAACATAAAAGCTAAGTATATACACTTAACCTTCATGTTAGTTAAACGTAGACATATAAATGGCACAGAAACCAAATGAATAATTTAACCATCAGTGTCAGACATAAGACTAACATTCCCAATATTTTCGGACTTGTTGTTTACCGGGTACCCAACTTGGTTCGCGTTCATCGCCTAAATCACGGTTTTAATAAAATGTTTAATTTTCTTGACGTTCCAATTACAGGACCACCTACCCATTGAAAAAAATATATATCTCCTTCCACTTACTTATGAGTAATTAGTTTTTCTTCCGTTGCTTTCATTCTTTAAGATGTTAAAAGATTTATAACCTTGAAATATTTTTAGCTGGATGTGACCAATTTATTTTTTATCAACAGCTCATTGCAAAGGGAGCCCGCCTGAAAGCTGCTTTATTTCCACTTACATTTTTTGTATTACCGTATACATTCATTATTTAGGTGTTGGATCTTCAAAAAGTAAAAATTATATCGTTCATACTAGGCAAATTTATTAATGTCAAAAATTCGAGCTGAAGTATGTTTAGATGAATTTTGATCAATATAAAGATAAAGTTTACACAAAAGCTAAAACACCTTATACTAATTGGCCGTTACAATTGTAGAGTTATCTGCAATGCCTGAGTGGATCAATTTGCCTTGCCTATATTTCAATATAATTCAACATAATTCATCTAAAGATGTCATCAATAATTTTAAAAATAAAAATGACTTTTCATAAAACACAATTGATATCATTAAAACGTATAATAAAAATTTCATTTGATTTGGTACAATAAAAATGCCATTATTGTTTGTATTCAACCGCAAACGTAAAAATTGTAAACTTCACAATATTGAAATGTGCAGAAGCATTGAAATGAATGGTTTTGTTCGAATGAATATTTTGAAATTACAAGACGAACAAAATAAAAACAAAGCTTTGCGGTTATTTTAATAATAATAATAAAAAATAAAATATTGAAGCTTTTTTTTTGTCTTGTTTTATCTTAAGTCGACATTTTATTTTTACTATACTACGCTGGTGCTCTTTCGAAAGCGTATAACACAAATCAGATTGATCAAGCTTACCGATAAACATTTATTTATATAAATCTGTATTTCAATTAATAACGTTAAAAATGCGTTTTTTTATGCAACAACAACTACAAAAAATTACCATAAATAGTATATAAGATAATTTTTTGTTAAAAACTATGCTATTGTTAAATTAAATAAAAAACCAAAAAAAAAAATTAAAAATTTAAATGTTCATCTTTTTTCATTGTTTTATGTGCGCGCGGTTATGTTGTTATATGTCGTCTTGATAACAATAATATAATATGTGAATCAGTCCAAAATAATAAAATGTTGTAAAAATGTATTTTCTTTTCGTTATGGACAGGTGAATTGAAATTTTTATAGGCCCCGAATTTTGTATGTTTTTCAAATTTTATTGTTGTAGGATTTTTTTTTTTTTTGAACATACTATACACATAACAACTGCTTTATTATTTAATTTCTTGACGTTTAGTATACCATACAATCAGAAGAAAAGAGCCATATATTATTATTAGGGTGTAAGGTGGATCTATTGCTCGAGTTATTTATGTGTATGTTGTACACGATCATAAAATTTGTTAATGGGTTTATTCTATTGCGTAGTAAATGCCTTGTTAAAAATTAAATTTAAAATTAATGTTGTTTAATTTAAATACGACAAGTTTTGTAAAATAAATTCAGATAATAGTTTTTCGGCAATTACGCCATTTAAAGCAGAAAAAATATGATAAAAATTAGATTAGTCTGGTGAACATATTCCATGCATTAAGGACTTTGTTTCTGTGATTTAACGCCGAATATTTTTATTTTAACGGATTATTCCCGGAAATAAAAAAAAACCAAAAAATATCAAAATAATGTGCCCCCATTCAATTTTTTGTTAATTACAATATGAAAACCAATCTCACTGTATAACTATTATCACAGTTGATTTTCAATAAAATCGAATTTTCTATGAAATGTTTAGAAATATTCGAGCAATCCAAATGCAAGTTGGCAAAATAAATACAGATCCAGCAGCCTATTGATAGAGCTATTGACCAACATAATCGGAGCATTTTAGATTTTTGCTGTCCAAAATCTGTGGGCTATATAGCACAGTTGATTTTCAAAAAAATCGAATTTTCTATGAAATGTTTAAAAATATTCGAGCAATCCAAATGCAAGTTGGCAAAATAAATACAGATCCAGCAGCCAATTGATCGAGCTATTGACCAACGTAATCGGAGCAGTTTAGAGTTAGGCCGTCCAAAATTTGTGGGCTATAGCACAGTTGATTTTCAATAAAATCGAATTTTCTATGAAATGTTTAGAAATATTCGAGCAATCCAAATGCAAGTTGGCAAAATAAATACAGATCCAGCAGCCTATTGATAGAGCTATTGACCATCGTAATCGGAGCAGGTTAGATTTTTGCCGTCCAAAATCTGTGGGCTATAGCACAGTTGATTTTCAATAAAATCGAATTTTCTATGAAATGTTTAGAAATATTCGAGCAATCCAAATGCAAGTTGGCAAAATAAATACAGATCCAGCAGCCTATTGATAGAGCTATTGACCAACGTAATCGGAGCAGGTTAGATTTTTGCCGTCCAAAATCTGTGGGCTATAGCACAGTTGATTTTCAATAAAATCGAATTTTCTATGAAATGTTTAGAAATATTCGAGCAATCCAAATGCAAGTTGGCAAAATAAATACAGATCCAGCAGCCTATTGATTGAGCTATTGAACAACGTAATCGGAGCATTTTAGATTTTTTCCGTCCAAAATCTGTGGGCTATAGCACAGTTGATTTTCAATAAAACGAATTTTCTAAGAAATGTTTAGAAATATTCGAGCAATCCAAATGCAAGTTGGCAAAATAAATACAGATCCAGCAGTCTATTGATAGAGCTATTGACCAACGTAATCGGAGCAGGTTAGATTTTTGCCGTCCAAAATCTGTGGGCTATAGCACAGTTGATTTTCAATAAAACGAATTTTCTAAGAAATGTTTAGAAATATTCGAGCAATCCAAATGCAAGTTGGCGAAATAAATACAGATCCAGCAGTCTATTAATAGAGCTATTGACCAACGTAATCGGAGCAGGTTAGATTTTTGCCGTCCAAAATCTGTGGGCTATAGCACAGTTGATTTTCAATAAAATCGAATTTTCTATGAAATGTTTAGAAATATTCGAGCAATCCAAATGCAAGTTGGCGAAATAAATACAGATCCAGCAGTCTATTAATAGAGCTATTGACCAACGTAATCGGAGCAGGTTAGATTTTTGCCGTCCAAAATCTGTGGGCTATAGCACAGTTGATTTTCAATAAAACGAATTTTCTAAGAAATGTTTAGAAATATTCGAGCAATCCAAATGCAAGTTGGCAAAATAAATACAGATCCAGCAGTCTATTGATAGAGCTATTGACCAATGTAATCGGAGCAGGTTAGATTTTTGCCGTCCAAAATCTGTGGGCTATAGCACAGTTGATTTTCAATAAAACGAATTTTCTAAGAAATGTTTAGAAATATTCGAGCAATCCAAATGCAAGTTGGCGAAATAAATACAGATCCAGCAGTCTATTAATAGAGCTATTGACCAACGTAATCGGAGCAGGTTAGATTTTTGCCGTCCAAAATCTGTGGGCTATAGCACAGTTGATTTTCAATAAAATCGAATTTTCTATGAAATGTTTAGAAATATTCGAGCAATCCAAATGCAAGTTGGCGAAATAAATACAGATCCAGCAGTCTATTAATAGAGCTATTGACCAACGTAATCGGAGCAGGTTAGATTTTTGCCGTCCAAAATCTGTGGGCTATAGCACAGTTGATTTTCAATAAAACGAATTTTCTAAGAAATGTTTAGAAATATTCGAGCAATCCAAATGCAAGTTGGCAAAATAAATACAGATCCAGCAGTCTATTGATAGAGCTATTGACCAATGTAATCGGAGCAGGTTAGATTTTTGCCGTCCAAAATCTGTGGGCTATAGCACAGTTGATTTTCAATAAAACGAATTTTCTAAGAAATGTTTAGAAATATTCGAGCAATCCAAATGCAAGTTGGCGAAATAAATACAGATCCAGCAGTCTATTAATAGAGCTATTGACCAACGTAATCGGAGCAGGTTAGATTTTTGCCGTCCAAAATCTGTGGGCTATAGCACAGTTGATTTTCAATAAAATCGAATTTTCTATGAAATGTTTAGAAATATTCGAGCAATCCAAATGCAAGTTGGCGAAATAAATACAGATCCAGCAGTCTATTAATAGAGCTATTGACCAACGTAATCGGAGCAGGTTAGATTTTTGCCGTCCAAAATCTGTGGGCTATAGCACAGTTGATTTTCAATAAAACGAATTTTCTAAGAAATGTTTAGAAATATTCGAGCAATCCAAATGCAAGTTGGCAAAATAAATACAGATCCAGCAGTCTATTGATAGAGCTATTGACCAACGTAATCGGAGCAGGTTAGATTTTTGCCGTCCAAAATCTGTGGGCTATAGCACAGTTGATTTTCAATAAAACGAATTTTCTAAGAAATGTTTAGAAATATTCGAGCAATCCAAATGCAAGTTGGCGAAATAAATACAGATCCAGCAGTCTATTAATAGAGCTATTGACCAACGTAATCGGAGCAGGTTAGATTTTTGCCGTCCAAAATCTGTGGGCTATAGCACAGTTGATTTTCAATAAAACGAATTTTCTATGAAATGTTTAGAAATATTCGAGCAATCCAAATGCAAGTTGGCGAAATAAATACAGATCCAGCAGTCTATTAATAGAGCTATTGACCAACGTAATCGGAGCAGGTTAGATTTTTGCCGTCCAAAATCTGTGGGCTATAGGCACAGTTGATTTTCAATAAAACGAATTTTCTAAGAAATGTTTAGAAATATTCGAGCAATCCAAATGCAAGTTGGCGAAATAAATACAGATCCAGCAGTCTATTAATAGAGCTATTGACCAACGTAATCGGAGCAGGTTAGATTTTTGCCGTCCAAAATCTGTGGGCTATAGCACAGTTGATTTTCAATAAAATCGAATTTTCTATGAAATGTTTAGAAATATTCGAGCAATCCAAATGCAAGTTGGCGAAATAAATACAGATCCAGCAGTCTATTGATAGAGCTATTGACCAATGTAATCGGAGCAGGTTAGATTTTTGCCGTCCAAAATCTGTGGGCTATAGCACAGTTGATTTTCAATAAAACGAATTTTCTATGAAATGTTTAGAAATATTCGAGCAATCCAAATGCAAGTTGGCAAAATAAATACAGATCCAGCAGCCTATTGATAGAGCTATTGACCAACGTAATCGGAGCAGGTTAGATTTTTGCCGTCCAAAATCTGTGGGCTATAGCACAGTTGATTTTCAATAAAACGAATTTTCTAAGAAATGTTTAGAAATATTCGAGCAATCCAAATGCAAGTTGGCAAAATAAATACAGATCCAGCAGTCTATTGATAGAGCTATTGACCAATGTAATCGGAGCAGGTTAGATTTTTGCCGTCCAAAATCTGTGGGCTATAGCACAGTTGATTTTCAATAAAACGAATTTTCTATGAAATGTTTAGAAATATTCGAGCAATCCAAATGCAAGTTGGCAAAATAAATACAGATCCAGCAGCCTATTGATAGAGCTATTGACCAACGTAATCGGAGCAGGTTAGATTTTTGCCGTCCAAAATCTGTGGGCTATAGCACAGTTGATTTTCAATAAAATCGAATTTTCTAAGAAATGTTTAGAAATATTCGAGCAATCCAAATGCAAGTTGGCAAAATAAATACAGATCCAGCAGTCTATTGATAGAGCTATTGACCAACGTAATCGGAGCAGGTTAGATTTTTGCCGTCCAAAATCTGTGGGCTATAGCACAGTTGATTTTCAATAAAATCGAATTTTCTATGAAATGTTTAGAAATATTCGAGCAATCCAAATGCAAGTTGGCAAAATAAATACAGATCCAGCAGTCTATTGATAGAGCTATTGACCAACGTAATCGGAGCAGGTTAGATTTTTGCCGTCCAAAATCTGTGGGCTATAGCACAGTTGATTTTCAATAAAACGAATTTTCTAAGAAATGTTTAGAAATATTCGAGCAATCCAAATGCAAGTTGGCGAAATAAATACAGATCCAGCAGTCTATTAATAGAGCTATTGACCAACGTAATCGGAGCAGGTTAGATTTTTGCCGTCCAAAATCTGTGGGCTATAGCACAGTTGATTTTCAATAAAACGAATTTTCTAAGAAATGTTTAGAAATATTCGAGCAATCCAAATGCAAGTTGGCGAAATAAATACAGATCCAGCAGTCTATTAATAGAGCTATTGACCAACGTAATCGGAGCAGGTTAGATTTTTGCCGTCCAAAATCTGTGGGCTATAGCACAGTTGATTTTCAATAAAACGAATTTTCTAAGAAATGTTTAGAAATATTCGAGCAATCCAAATGCAAGTTGGCGAAATAAATACAGATCCAGCAGTCTATTAATAGAGCTATTGACCAACGTAATCGGAGCAGGTTAGATTTTTGCCGTCCAAAATCTGTGGGCTATAGCACAGTTGATTTTCAATAAAACGAATTTTCTAAGAAATGTTTAGAAATATTCGAGCAATCCACATGCAAGTTGGCGAAATAAATACAGATCCAGCAGTCTATTAATAGAGCTATTGACCAACGTAATCGGAGCAGGTTAGATTTTTGCCGTCCAAAATCTGTGGGCTATAGCACAGTTGATTTTCAATAAAACGAATTTTCTAAGAAATGTTTAGAAATATTCGAGCAATCCAAATGCAAGTTGGCAAAATAAATACAGATCCAGCAGTCTATTGATAGAGCTATTGACCAATGTAATCGGAGCAGGTTAGATTTTTGCCGTCCAAAATCTGTGGGCTATAGCACAGTTGATTTTCAATAAAACGAATTTTCTATGAAATGTTTAGAAATATTCGAGCAATCCAAATGCAAGTTGGCAAAATAAATACAGATCCAGCAGCCTATTGATAGAGCTATTGACCAACGTAATCGGAGCAGGTTAGATTTTTGCCGTCCAAAATCTGTGGGCTATAGCACAGTTGATTTTCAATAAAATCGAATTTTCTAAGAAATGTTTAGAAATATTCGAGCAATCCAAATGCAAGTTGGCAAAATAAATACAGATCCAGCAGTCTATTGATAGAGCTATTGACCAACGTAATCGGAGCAGGTTAGATTTTTGCCGTCCAAAATCTGTGGGCTATAGCACAGTTGATTTTCAATAAAATCGAATTTTCTATGAAATGTTTAGAAATATTCGAGCAATCCAAATGCAAGTTGGCAAAATAAATACAGATCCAGCAGTCTATTGATAGAGCTATTGACCAACGTAATCGGAGCAGGTTAGATTTTTGCCGTCCAAAATCTGTGGGCTATAGCACAGTTGATTTTCAATAAAATCGAATTTTCTAAGAAATGTTTAGAAATATTCGAGCAATCCAAATGCAAGTTGGCAAAATAAATACAGATCCAGCAGCCAATTGATCGAGCTATTGACCAACGTAATCGGAGCAGTTTAGAGTTTGGCCGTCCAAAATTTGTGGGCTATAGCACAGTTGATTTTCAATAAAATCGAATTTTCTATGAAATGTTTAGAAATATTCGAGCAATCCAAATGCAAGTTGGCAAAATAAATAGAGATCCAGCAGCCTATTGATAGAGCTATTGAACAACGTAATCGGAGCATTTTAGATTTTTGCCGTCTAAAATCTGTGGGCTTTAGCACAGTTGATTTTCAATAAAATCGAATTTTCTATGAAATGTTTAGAAATATTCGAGCAATCCAAATGCAAGTTGGCAAAATAAATACAGATCCAGCAGTCTATTGATAGAGCTATTGACCAACGTAATCGGAGCAGGTTAGATTTTTGCCGTCCAAAATCTGTGGGCTATAGCACAGTTGATTTTCAATAAAATCGAATTTTCTAAGAAATGTTTAGAAATATTCGAGCAATCCAAATGCAAGTTGGCAAAATAAATACAGATCCAGCAGCCTATTGATAGAGCTATTGACCAACGTAATCGGAGCATTTTAGATTTTTGCTGTCCAAAATCTGTGGGCTATATAGCACAGTTGATTTTCAAAAAAATCGAATTTTCTATGAAATGTTTAGAAATATTCGAGCAATCCAAATGCAAGTTGGCAAAATAAATACAGATCCAGCAGCCTATTGATAGAGCTATTGACCAACGTAATCGGAGCAGGTTAGATTTTTGCCGTCCAAAATCTGTGGGCTATAGCACAGTTGATTTTCAATAAAATCGAATTTTCTATGAAATGTTTAGAAATATTCGAGCAATCCAAATGCAAGTTGGCAAAATAAATACAGATCCAGCAGCCTATTGATTGAGCTATTGAACAACGTAATCGGAGCATTTTAGATTTTGTCCGTCCAAAATCTGTGGGCTATAGCACAGTTGATTTTCAATAAAACGAATTTTCTAAGAAATGTTTAGAAATATTCGAGCAATCCAAATGCAAGTTGGCAAAATAAATACAGATCCAGCAGTCTATTTATAGAGCTATTGACCAACGTAATCGGAGCAGGTTAGATTTTTGCCGTCCAAAATCTGTGGGCTATAGCACAGTTGATTTTCAATAAAATCGAATTTTCTATGAAATGTTTAGAAATATTCGAGCAATCCAAATGCAAGTTGGCAAAATAAATACAGATCCAGCAGCCTATTGATTGAGCTATTGAACAACGTAATCGGAGCATTTTAGATTTTTTCCGTCCAAAATCTGTGGGCTATAGCACAGTTGATTTTCAATAAAACGAATTTTCTAAGAAATGTTTAGAAATATTCGAGCAATCCAAATGCAAGTTGGCAAAATAAATACAGATCCAGCAGTCTATTGATAGAGCTATTGACCAACGTAATCGGAGCAGGTTAGATTTTTGCCGTCCAAAATCTGTGGGCTATAGCACAGTTGATTTTCAATAAAATCGAATTTTCTATGAAATGTTTAGAAATATTCAAGCAATCCAAATGCAAGTTGGCAAAATAAATACAGATCCAGCAGTCTATTAATAGAGCTATTGACCAACGTAATCGGAGCAGGTTAGATTTTTGCCGTCCAAAATCTGTGGGCTATAGCACAGTTGATTTTCAATAAAACGAATTTTCTAAGAAATGTTTAGAAATATTCGAGCAATCCAAATGCAAGTTGGCAAAATAAATACAGATCCAGCAGTCTATTGATAGAGCTATTGACCAACGTAATCGGAGCAGGTTAGATTTTTGCCGTCCAAAATCTGTGGGCTATAGCACAGTTGATTTTCAATAAAATCGAATTTTCTATGAAATGTTTAGAAATATTCGAGCAATCCAAATGCAAGTTGGCAAAATAAATACAGATCCAGCAGCCTATTGATTGAGCTATTGAACAACGTAATCGGAGCATTTTAGATTTTTTCCGTCCAAAATCTGTGGGCTATAGCACAGTTGATTTTCAATAAAATCGAATTTTCTATGAAATGTTTAGAAATATTCGAGCAATCCAAATGCAAGTTGGCAAAATAAATACAGATCAAGCAGCCTTTTGATTGAGCTATTGAACAACGTAATCGGAGCATTTTAGATTTTTTCCGTCCAAAATCTGTGGGCTATAGCACAGTTGATTTTCAATAAAACGAATTTTCTAAGAAATGTTTAGAAATATTCGAGCAATCCAAATGCAAGTTGGCAAAATAAATACAGATCCAGCAGTCTATTAATAGAGCTATTGACCAACGTAATCGGAGCAGGTTAAATTTTTTCCGTCCAAAATCTGTGGGCTATAGCACAGTTGATTTTCAATAAAATCGAATTTTCTATGAAATGTTTAGAAATATTCGAGCAATACAAATGCAAGTTGGCAAAATAAATACAGATCCAGCAGCCTATTGATTGAGCTATTGAACAACGTAATCGGAGCATTTTAGATTTTTTCCGTCCAAAATCTGTGGGCTATAGCACAGTTGATTTTCAATAAAATCGAATTTTCTATGAAATGTTTAGAAATATTCGAGCAATCCAAATGCAAGGTGGCAAAATAAATACAGATCCAGCAGTCTATTGATAGAGCTATTGACCAACGTAATCGGAGCAGGTTAGATTTTTGCCGTCCAAAATCTGTGGGCTATAGCACAGTTGATTTTCAATAAAACGAATTTTCTAAGAAATGTTTAGAAATATTCGAGCAATCCAAATGCAAGTTGGCAAAATAAATACAGATCCAGCAGTCTAATGATAGAGCTATTGACTAACGTAATCGGAGCAGGTTAGATTTTTGCCGTCCAAAATCTGTGGGCTATAGCACAGTTGATTTTCAATAAAACGAATTTTCTAAGAAATGTTTAGAAATATTCGAGCAATCCAAATGCAAGTTGGCAAAATAAATACAGATCCAGCAGTCTATTGATAGAGCTATTGACCAACGTAATCGGAGCAGGTTAGATTTTTGCCGTCCAAAATCTGTGGGCTATAGCACAGTTGATTTTCAATAAAATCGATTTTTCTATGAAATGTTTAGAAATATTCGAGCAATCCAAATGCAAGTTGGCAAAATAAATACAGATCCAGCAGCCTATTGATTGAGCTATTGAACAACGTAATCGGAGCATTTTAGATTTTTTCCGTCCAAAATCTGTGGGCTATAGCACAGTTGATTTTCAATAAAACGAATTTTCTAAGAAATGTTTAGAAATATTCGAGCAATCCAAATGCAAGTTGGCAAAATAAATACAGATCCAGCAGCCTATTGATTGAGCTATTGACCAACGTAATCGGAGCAGGTTAGATTTTTGCCGTCCAAAATCTGTGGGCTATAGCACAGTTGATTTTCAATAAAACGAATTTTCTAAGAAATGTTTAGAAATATTCGAGCAATCCAAATGCAAGTTGGCAAAATAAATACAGATCCAGCAGTCTATTGATAGAGCTATTGACCAACGTAATCGGAGCAGGTTAGATTTTTGCCGTCCAAAATCTGTGGGCTATAGCACAGTTGATTTTCAATAAAATCGATTTTTCTATGAAATGTTTAGAAATATTCGAGCAATCCAAATGCAAGTTGGCAAAATAAATACAGATCCAGCAGCCTATTGATTGAGCTATTGAACAACGTAATCGGAGCATTTTAGATTTTTTCCGTCCAAAATCTGTGGGCTATAGCACAGTTGATTTTCAATAAAACGAATTTTCTAAGAAATGTTTAGAAATATTCGAGCAATCCAAATGCAAGTTGGCAAAATAAATACAGATCCAGCAGCCTATTGATTGAGCTATTGACCAACGTAATCGGAGCAGGTTAGATTTTTGCCGTCCAAAATCTGTGGGCTATAGCACAGTTGATTTTCAATAAAATCGAATTTTCTATGAAATGTTTAGAAATATTCGAGCAATCCAAATGCAAGTTGGCAAAATAAATACAGATCCAGCAGCCTATTGATTGAGCTATTGAACAACGTAATCGGAGCATTTTAGATTTTGTCCGTCCAAAATCTGTGGGCTATAGCACAGTTGATTTTCAATAAAACGAATTTTCTAAGAAATGTTTAGAAATATTCGAGCAATCCAAATGCAAGTTGGCAAAATAAATACAGATCCAGCAGTCTATTTATAGAGCTATTGACCAACGTAATCGGAGCAGGTTAGATTTTTGCCGTCCAAAATCTGTGGGCTATAGCACAGTTGATTTTCAATAAAATCGAATTTTCTATGAAATGTTTAGAAATATTCGAGCAATCCAAATGCAAGTTGGCAAAATAAATACAGATCCAGCAGCCTATTGATTGAGCTATTGAACAACGTAATCGGAGCATTTTAGATTTTTTCCGTCCAAAATCTGTGGGCTATAGCACAGTTGATTTTCAATAAAACGAATTTTCTAAGAAATGTTTAGAAATATTCGAGCAATCCAAATGCAAGTTGGCAAAATAAATACAGATCCAGCAGTCTATTGATAGAGCTATTGACCAACGTAATCGGAGCAGGTTAGATTTTTGCCGTCCAAAATCTGTGGGCTATAGCACAGTTGATTTTCAATAAAATCGAATTTTCTATGAAATGTTTAGAAATATTCAAGCAATCCAAATGCAAGTTGGCAAAATAAATACAGATCCAGCAGTCTATTAATAGAGCTATTGACCAACGTAATCGGAGCAGGTTAGATTTTTGCCGTCCAAAATATGTGGGCTATAGCACAGTTGATTTTCAATAAAACGAATTTTCTAAGAAATGTTTAGAAATATTCGAGCAATCCAAATGCAAGTTGGCAAAATAAATACAGATCCAGCAGTCTATTGATAGAGCTATTGACCAACGTAATCGGAGCAGGTTAGATTTTTGCCGTCCAAAATCTGTGGGCTATAGCACAGTTGATTTTCAATAAAACGAATTTTCTATGAAATGTTTAGAAATATTCGAGCAATCCAAATGCAAGTTGGCAAAATAAATACAGATCCAGCAGCCTATTGATAGAGCTATTGACCAACGTAATCGGAGCAGGTTAGATTTTTGCCGTCCAAAATCTGTGGGCTATAGCACAGTTGATTTTCAATAAAACGAATTTTCTAAGAAATGTTTAGAAATATTCGAGCAATCCAAATGCAAGTTGGCAAAATAAATACAGATCCAGCAGTCTATTGATAGAGCTATTGACCAACGTAATCGGAGCAGGTTAGATTTTTGCCGTCCAAAATCTGTGGGCTATAGCACAGTTGATTTTCAATAAAATCGAATTTTCTATGAAATGTTTAGAAATATTCAAGCAATCCAAATGCAAGTTGGCAAAATAAATACAGATCCAGCAGTCTATTAATAGAGCTATTGACCAACGTAATCGGAGCAGGTTAGATTTTTGCCGTCCAAAATCTGTGGGCTATAGCACAGTTGATTTTCAATAAAACGAATTTTCTAAGAAATGTTTAGAAATATTCGAGCAATCCAAATGCAAGTTGGCAAAATAAATACAGATCCAGCAGTCTATTGATAGAGCTATTGACCAATGTAATCGGAGCAGGTTAGATTTTTGCCGTCCAAAATCTGTGGGCTATAGCACAGTTGATTTTCAATAAAACGAATTTTCTATGAAATGTTTAGAAATATTCGAGCAATCCAAATGCAAGTTGGCAAAATAAATACAGATCCAGCAGCCTATTGATAGAGCTATTGACCAACGTAATCGGAGCAGGTTAGATTTTTGCCGTCCAAAATCTGTGGGCTATAGCACAGTTGATTTTCAATAAAATCGAATTTTCTAAGAAATGTTTAGAAATATTCGAGCAATCCAAATGCAAGTTGGCAAAATAAATACAGATCCAGCAGTCTATTGATAGAGCTATTGACCAACGTAATCGGAGCAGGTTAGATTTTTGCCGTCCAAAATCTGTGGGCTATAGCACAGTTGATTTTCAATAAAATCGAATTTTCTATGAAATGTTTAGAAATATTCGAGCAATCCAAATGCAAGTTGGCAAAATAAATACAGATCCAGCAGTCTATTGATAGAGCTATTGACCAACGTAATCGGAGCAGGTTAGATTTTTGCCGTCCAAAATCTGTGGGCTATAGCACAGTTGATTTTCAATAAAATCGAATTTTCTAAGAAATGTTTAGAAATATTCGAGCAATCCAAATGCAAGTTGGCAAAATAAATACAGATCCAGCAGCCAATTGATCGAGCTATTGACCAACGTAATCGGAGCAGTTTAGAGTTTGGCCGTCCAAAATTTGTGGGCTATAGCACAGTTGATTTTCAATAAAATCGAATTTTCTATGAAATGTTTAGAAATATTCGAGCAATCCAAATGCAAGTTGGCAAAATAAATAGAGATCCAGCAGCCTATTGATAGAGCTATTGAACAACGTAATCGGAGCATTTTAGATTTTTGCCGTCTAAAATCTGTGGGCTTTAGCACAGTTGATTTTCAATAAAATCGAATTTTCTATGAAATGTTTAGAAATATTCGAGCAATCCAAATGCAAGTTGGCAAAATAAATACAGATCCAGCAGTCTATTGATAGAGCTATTGACCAACGTAATCGGAGCAGGTTAGATTTTTGCCGTCCAAAATCTGTGGGCTATAGCACAGTTGATTTTCAATAAAATCGAATTTTCTATGAAATGTTTAGAAATATTCGAGCAATCCAAATGCAAGTTGGCAAAATAAATACAGATCCAGCAGTCTATTGATAGAGCTATTGACCAACGTAATCGGAGCAGGTTAGATTTTTGCCGTCCAAAATCTGTGGGCTATAGCACAGTTGATTTTCAATAAAATCGAATTTTCTAAGAAATGTTTAGAAATATTCGAGCAATCCAAATGCAAGTTGGCAAAATAAATACAGATCCAGCAGCCAATTGATCGAGCTATTGACCAACGTAATCGGAGCAGTTTAGAGTTTGGCCGTCCAAAATTTGTGGGCTATAGCACAGTTGATTTTCAATAAAATCGAATTTTCTATGAAATGTTTAGAAATATTCGAGCAATCCAAATGCAAGTTGGCAAAATAAATAGAGATCCAGCAGCCTATTGATAGAGCTATTGAACAACGTAATCGGAGCATTTTAGATTTTGTCCGTCCAAAATCTGTGGGCTATAGCACAGTTGATTTTCAATAAAACGAATTTTCTAAGAAATGTTTAGAAATATTCGAGCAATCCAAATGCAAGTTGGCAAAATAAATACAGATCCAGCAGTCTATTTATAGAGCTATTGACCAACGTAATCGGAGCAGGTTAGATTTTTGCCGTCCAAAATCTGTGGGCTATAGCACAGTTGATTTTCAATAAAATCGAATTTTCTATGAAATGTTTAGAAATATTCGAGCAATCCAAATGCAAGTTGGCAAAATAAATACAGATCCAGCAGCCTATTGATTGAGCTATTGAACAACGTAATCGGAGCATTTTAGATTTTTTCCGTCCAAAATCTGTGGGCTATAGCACAGTTGATTTTCAATAAAACGAATTTTCTAAGAAATGTTTAGAAATATTCGAGCAATCCAAATGCAAGTTGGCAAAATAAATACAGATCCAGCAGTCTATTGATAGAGCTATTGACCAACGTAATCGGAGCAGGTTAGATTTTTGCCGTCCAAAATCTGTGGGCTATAGCACAGTTGATTTTCAATAAAATCGAATTTTCTATGAAATGTTTAGAAATATTCAAGCAATCCAAATGCAAGTTGGCAAAATAAATACAGATCCAGCAGTCTATTAATAGAGCTATTGACCAACGTAATCGGAGCAGGTTAGATTTTTGCCGTCCAAAATCTGTGGGCTATAGCACAGTTGATTTTCAATAAAACGAATTTTCTAAGAAATGTTTAGAAATATCCGAGCAATCCAAATGCAAGTTGGCAAAATAAATACAGATCCAGCAGTCTATTGATAGAGCTATTGACCAACGTAATCGGAGCAGGTTAGATTTTTGCCGTCCAAAATCTGTGGGCTATAGCACAGTTGATTTTCAATAAAATCGAATTTTCTATGAAATGTTTAGAAATATTCGAGCAATCCAAATGCAAGTTGGCAAAATAAATACAGATCCAGCAGCCTATTGATTGAGCTATTGAACAACGTAATCGGAGCATTTTAGATTTTTTCCGTCCAAAATCTGTGGGCTATAGCACAGTTGATTTTCAATAAAATCGAATTTTCTATGAAATGTTTAGAAATATTCGAGCAATCCAAATGCAAGTTGGCAAAATAAATACAGATCAAGCAGCCTATTGATTGAGCTATTGAACAACGTAATCGGAGCATTTTAGATTTTTTCCGTCCAAAATCTGTGGGCTATAGCACAGTTGATTTTCAATAAAACGAATTTTCTAAGAAATGTTTAGAAATATTCGAGCAATCCAAATGCAAGTTGGCAAAATAAATACAGATCCAGCAGTCTATTAATAGAGCTATTGACCAACGTAATCGGAGCAGGTTAAATTTTTTCCGTCCAAAATCTGTGGGCTATAGCACAGTTGATTTTCAATAAAATCGAATTTTCTATGAAATGTTTAGAAATATTCGAGCAATACAAATGCAAGTTGGCAAAATAAATACAGATCCAGCAGCCTATTGATTGAGCTATTGAACAACGTAATCGGAGCATTTTAGATTTTTTCCGTCCAAAATCTGTGGGCTATAGCACAGTTGATTTTCAATAAAATCGAATTTTCTATGAAATGTTTAGAAATATTCGAGCAATCCAAATGCAAGGTGGCAAAATAAATACAGATCCAGCAGTCTATTGATAGAGCTATTGACCAACGTAATCGGAGCAGGTTAGATTTTTGCCGTCCAAAATCTGTGGGCTATAGCACAGTTGATTTTCAATAAAACGAATTTTCTAAGAAATGTTTAGAAATATTCGAGCAATCCAAATGCAAGTTGGCAAAATAAATACAGATCCAGCAGTCTAATGATAGAGCTATTGACTAACGTAATCGGAGCAGGTTAGATTTTTGCCGTCCAAAATCTGTGGGCTATAGCACAGTTGATTTTCAATAAAACGAATTTTCTAAGAAATGTTTAGAAATATTCGAGCAATCCAAATGCAAGTTGGCAAAATAAATACAGATCCAGCAGTCTATTGATAGAGCTATTGACCAACGTAATCGGAGCAGGTTAGATTTTTGCCGTCCAAAATCTGTGGGCTATAGCACAGTTGATTTTCAATAAAATCGATTTTTCTATGAAATGTTTAGAAATATTCGAGCAATCCAAATGCAAGTTGGCAAAATAAATACAGATCCAGCAGCCTATTGATTGAGCTATTGAACAACGTAATCGGAGCATTTTAGATTTTTTCCGTCCAAAATCTGTGGGCTATAGCACAGTTGATTTTCAATAAAACGAATTTTCTAAGAAATGTTTAGAAATATTCGAGCAATCCAAATGCAAGTTGGCAAAATAAATACAGATCCAGCAGCCTATTGATTGAGCTATTGACCAACGTAATCGGAGCAGGTTAGATTTTTGCCGTCCAAAATCTGTGGGCTATAGCACAGTTGATTTTCAATAAAATCGATTTTTCTATGAAATGTTTAGAAATATTCGAGCAATCCAAATGCAAGTTGGCAAAATAAATACAGATCCAGCAGCCTATTGATTGAGCTATTGAACAACGTAATCGGAGCATTTTAGATTTTTTCCGTCCAAAATCTGTGGGCTATAGCACAGTTGATTTTCAATAAAACGAATTTTCTAAGAAATGTTTAGAAATATTCGAGCAATCCAAATGCAAGTTGGCAAAATAAATACAGATCCAGCAGTCTATTGATAGAGCTATTGACCAACGTAATCGAAGCAGGTTAGATTTTTGCCGTCCAAAATCTGTGGGCTATAGCACAGTTGATTTTCAATAAAACGAATTTTCTAAGAAATGTTTAGAAATATTCGAGCAATCCAAATGCAAGTTGGCAAAATAAATACAGATCCAGCAGTCTATTGATAGAGCTATTGACCAACGTAATCGGAGCAGGTTAGATTTTTGCCGTCCAAAATCTGTGGGCTATAGCACAGTTGATTTTCAATAAAATCGAATTTTCTATGAAATGTTTAGAAATATTCGAGCAATCCAAATGCAAGTTGGCAAAATAAATACAGATCCAGCAGCCTATTGATTGAGCTATTGACCAACGTAATCGGAGCATTTTAGATTTGTTCCGTCCAAAATCTGTGGGCTATAGCACAGTTGATTTTCAATAAAACGAATTTTCTAAGAAATGTTTAGAAATATTCGAGCAATCCAAATGCAAGTTGGCAAAATAAATACAGATCCAGCAGCCTATTGATTGAGCTATTGAACAACGTAATCGGAGCATTTTAGATTTTTTCCGTCCAAAATCTGTGGGCTATAGCACAGTTGATTTTCAATAAAACGAATTTTCTAAGAAATGTTTAGAAATATTCGAGCAATCCAAATGCAAGTTGGCAAAATAAATACAGACCCAGCAGCCTATTGATTGAGCTATTGAACAACGTAATCGGAGCATTTTAGATTTTTTCCGTCCAAAATCTGTGGGCTATAGCACAGTTGATTTTCAATAAAACGAATTTTCTAAGAAATGTTTAGAAATATTCGAGCAATCCAAATGCAAGTTGGCAAAATAAATACAGATCCAGCAGCCTATTGATTGAGCTATTGAACAACGTAATCGGAGCATTTTAGATTTTTTCCGTCCAAAATCTGTGGGCTATAGCACAGTTGATTTTCAATAAAATCGAATTTTCTAAGAAATGTTTAGAAATATTCGAGCAATCCAAATGCAAGTTGGCAAAATAAATACAGATCCAGCAGTCTATTGATAGAGCTATTGACCAACGTAATCGGAGCAGGTTAGATTTTTGCCGTCCAAAATCTGTGGGCTATAGCACAGTTGATTTTCAATAAAATCGAATTTTCTATGAAATGTTTAGAAATATTCGAGCAATACAAATGCAAGTTGGCAAAATAAATACAGATCCAGCAGTCTATTGATAGAGCTATTGACCAACGTAATCGGAGCAGGTTAGATTTTTGCCGTCCAAAATCTGTGGGCTATAGCACAGTTGATTTTCAATAAAATCGAATTTTCTATGAAATGTTTAGAAATATTCGAGCAATCCAAATGCAAGTTGGCAAAATAAATACAGATCCAGCAGCCTATTGATTGAGCTATTGAACAACGTAATCGGAGCATTTTAGATTTTTTCCGTCCAAAATCTGTGGGCTATAGCACAGTTGATTTTCAATAAAACGAATTTTTTAAGAAATGTTTAGAAATATTCGAGCAATCCAAATGCAAGTTGGCAAAATAAATACAGATCCAGCAGTCTATTGATTGAGCTATTGACCAACGTAATCGGAGCAGCTTAGATTTTTGCCGTCCAAAATCTGTGGGCTATAGCACAGTTGATTTTCAATAAAATCGAATTTTCTATGAAATGTTTAGAAATATTCGAGCAATACAAATGCAAGTTGGCAAAATAAATACAGATCCAGCAGTCTATTGATAGAGCTATTGACCAACGTAATCGGAGCAGGTTAGATTTTTGCCGTCCAAAATCTGTGGGCTATAGCACAGTTGATTTTCAAAAAAATCGAATTTTCTATGAAATGTTTAGAAATATTCGAGCAATCCAAATGCAAGTTGGCAAAATAAATACAGATCCAGCAGTCTATTGATAGAGCTATTGACCAACGTAATCGGAGCAGGTTAGATTTTTGCCGTCCAAAATCTGTGGGCTATAGCACAGTTGATTTTCAATAAAATCGAATTTTCTATGAAATGTTTAGAAATATTCGAGCAATCCAAATGCAAGTTGGCAAAATAAATACAGATCCAGCAGCCTATTGATTGAGCTATTTAACAACGTAATCGGAGCATTTTAGATTTTTTCCGTCCAAAATCTGTGGGCTATAGCACAGTTGATTTTCAATAAAACGAATTTTCTAAGAAATGTTTAGAAATATTCGAGCAATCCAAATGCAAGTTGGCAAAATAAATACAGATCCAGCAGTCTATTGATAGAGCTATTGACCAACGTAATCGGAGCAGGTTAGATTTTTGCCGTCCAAAATCTGTGGGCTATAGCACAGTTGATTTTCAATAAAATCGAATTTTCTATGAAATGTTTAGAAATATTCGAGCAATCCAAATGCAAGTTGGCAAAATAAATACAGATCCAGCAGCCTATTGATTGAGCTATTTAACAACGTAATCGGAGCATTTTAGATTTTTTCCGTCCAAAATCTGTGGGCTATAGCACAGTTGATTTTCAATAAAACGAATTTTCTAAGAAATATTTAGAAATATTCGAGCAATCCAAATGCAAGTTGGCAAAATAAATACAGATCCAGCAGTCTATTGATAGAGCTATTGACCAACGTAATCGGAACAGGTTAGATTTTTGGCGTCCAAAATCTGTGGGCAATAGCACAGTTGATTTTCAATAAAACGAATTTTCTAAGAAATGTTTAGAAATATTCGAGCAATCCAAATGCAAGTTGGCAAAATAAATACAGATCCAGCAGTCTATTGATAGAGCTATTGACCAACGTAATCGGAGCAGGTTAGATTTTTGCCGTCCAAAATCTGTGGGCTATAGCACAGTTGATTTTCAATAAAATCGAATTTTCTATGAAATGTTTAGAAATATTCGAGCAATCCAAATGCAAGTTGGCAAAATAAATACAGATCCAGCAGCCTATTGATTGAGCTATTGAACAACGTAATCGGAGCATTTTAGATTTTTTCCGTCCAAAATCTGTGGGCAATAGCACAGTTGATTTTCAATAAAACGAATTTTCTAAGAAATGTTTAGAAATATTCGAGCAATCCAAATGCAAGTTGGCAAAATAAATACAGATCCAGCAGTCTATTGATAGAGCTATTGACCAACGTAATCGGAGCAGGTTAGATTTTTGCCGTCCAAAATCTGTGGGCTATAGCACAGTTGATTTTCAATAAAATCGAATTTTCTATGAAATGTTTAGAAATATTCGAGCAATCCAAATGCAAGTTGGCAAAATAAATACAGATCCAGCAGCCTATTGATTGAGCTATTGAACAACATAATCGGAGCATTTTAGAATTTTTCCGTCCAAAATCTGTGGGCTATAGCACAGTTGATTTTCAATAAAACGAATTTTCTAAGAAATGTTTAGAAATATTCGAGCAATCCAAATGCAAGTTGGCAAAATAAATACAGATCCAGCAGTCTATTGATAGAGCTATTGACCAACGTAATCGGAGCAGGTTAGATTTTTGCCGTCCAAAATCTGTGGGCTATAGCACAGTTGATTTTCAATAAAATCGAATTTTCTATGAAATGTTTAGAAATATTCGAGCAATCCAAAAGCAAGTTGGCAAAATAAATACAGATCCAGCAGCCTATTGATTGAGCTATTTAACAACGTAATCGGAGCATTTTAGATTTTTTCCGTCCAAAATCTGTGGGCTATAGCACAGTTGATTTTCAATAAAACGAATTTTCTAAGAAATGTTTAGAAATATTCGAGCAATCCAAATGCAAGTTGGCAAAATAAATACAGATCCAGCAGTCTATTGATAGAGCTATTGACCAACGTAATCGGAGCAGGTTAGATTTTTGCCGTCCAAAATCTGTGGGCTATAGCACAGTTGATTTTTAATAAAATCGAATTTTCTATGAAATGTTTAGAAATATTCGAGCAATCCAAATGCAAGTTGGCAAAATAAATACAGATCCAGCAGTCTATTGATAGAGCTATTGACCAACGTAATCGGAGCAGGTTAGATTTTTGCCGTCCAAAATCTGTGGGCTATAGCACAGTTGATTTTCAATAAAATCGAATTTTCTATGAAATGTTTAGAAATATTCGAGCAATCCAAATGCAAGTTGGCAAAATAAATACAGATCCAGAAGCCTATTGATAGAGCTATTGAACAACCTAATCGGAGCATTTTAGATTTTTTCCGTCCAACATCTGTGGGCAATAGCACAGTTGATTTTCAATAAAACGAATTTTCTAAGAAATGTTTAGAAATATTCGAGCAATCCAAATGCAAGTTGGCAAAATAAATACAGATCCAGCAGTCTATTGATAGAGCTATTGACCAACGTAATCGGAGCAGGTTAGATTTTTGCCGTCCAAAATCTGTGGGCTATAGCACAGTTGATTTTCAATAAAATCGAATTTTCTATGAAATGTTTAGAAATATTCGAGCAATCCAAATGCAAGTTGGCAAAATAAATACAGATCCAGCAGCCTATTGATTGAGCTATTTAACAACATAATCGGAGCATTTTAGATTTTTGCCGTCCAAAATCTGTGGGCTATAGCACAGTTGATTTTCAATAAAACGAATTTTCTATGAAATGTTTAGAAATATTCGAGCAATCCAAATGCAAGTTGGCAAAATAAATACAGATCCAGCAGTCTATTGATAGAGCTATTGACCAACGTAATCGGAGCAGGTTAGATTTTTGCCGTCCAAAATCTGTGGGCTATAGCACAGTTGATTTTCAATAAAATCGAATTTTCTAAGAAATGTTTAGAAATATTCGAGCAATACAAATGCAAGTTGGCAAAATAAATACAGATCCAGCAGCCTATTGATTGAGCTATTGAACAACATAATCGGAGCATTTTAGAATTTTTCCGTCCAAAATCTGTGGGCTATAGCACAGTTGATTTTCAATAAAACGAATTTTCTATGAAATGTTTAGAAATATTCGAGCAATCCAAATGCAAGTTGGCAAAATAAATACAGATCCAGCAGCCTATTGATTTTGCTATTGAACAACATAATCGGAGCATTTTAGAATTTTTCCGTCCAAAATCTGTGGGCTATAGCACAGTTGATTTTCAATAAAACGAATTTTCTATGAAATGTTTAGAAATATTCGAGCAATCCAAATGCAAGTTGGCAAAATAAATACAGATCCAGCAGCCTATTGATTGAGCTATTGAACAACGTAATCGGAGCATTTTAGATTTTTTCCGTCCAAAATCTGTGGGCTATAGCACAGTTGATTTTCAATAAAACGAATTTTTTAAGAAATGTTTAGAAATATTCGAGCAATCCAAATGCAAGTTGGCAAAATAAATACAGATCCAGCAGTCTATTGATAGAGCTATTGACCAACGTAATCGGATCAGGTTAGATTTTTGCCGTCCAAAATCTGTGGGCTATAGCACAGTTGATTTTCAATAAAACGAATTTTCTATGAAATGTTTAGAAATATTCGAGCAATCCAAATGCAAGTTGGCAAAATAAATACAGATCCAGCAGCCTATTGATTGAGCTATTGAACAACGTAATCGGAGCATTTTAGATTTTTTCCGTCCAAAATCTGTGGGCTATAGCACAGTTGATTTTCAATAAAACGAATTTTCTAAGAAATGTTTAGAAATATTCGAGCAATCCAAATGCAAGTTGGCAAAATAAATACAGATCCAGCAGCCTATTGATTGAGCTATTGAACAACGTAATCGGAGCATTTTAGATTTTTTCCGTCCAAAATCTGTGGGCTATAGCACAGTTGATTTTCAATAAAACGAATTTTCTAAGAAATGTTAAGAAATATTCGAGCAATCCAAATGCAAGTTGGCAAAATAAATACAGATCCAGCAGCCTATTGATTGAGCTATTGAACAACGTAATCGGAGCATTTTAGATTTTTTCCGTCCAAAATCTGTGGGCTATAGCACAGTTGATTTTCAATAAAACGAATTTTCTAAGAAATGTTTAGAAATATTCGAGCAATCCAAATGCAAGTTGGCAAAATAAATACAGATCCAGCAGTCTATTGATTGAGCTATTGACCAACGTAATCGGAGCAGGTTAGATTTTTGCCGTCCAAAATCTGTGGGCTATAGCACAGTTGATTTTCAATAAAATCGAATTTTCTATGAAATGTTTAGAAATATTCGAGCAATCCAAATGCAAGTTGGCAAAATAAATATAGATCCAGCAGCCTATTGATTGAGCTATTGAACAACGTAATCGGAGCATTTTAGATTTTTTCCGTCCAAAATCTGTGGGCTATAGCACAGTTGATTTTCAATAAAATCGAATTTTCTAAGAAATGTTTAGAAATATTCGAGCAATCCAAATGCAAGTTGGCAAAATAAATACAGATCCAGCAGCCTATTGATTGAGCTATTGAACAACGTAATCGGAGCATTTTAGATTTTTTCCGTCCAAAATCTGTGGGCTATAGCACAGTTGATTTTCAATAAAACGAATTTTCTAAGAAATGTTTAGAAATATTCGAGCAATCCAAATGCAAGTTGGCAAAATAAATACAGATCCAGCAGTCTATTGATTGAGCTATTGACCAACGTAATCGGAGCAGGTTAGATTTTTGCCGTCCAAAATCTGTGGGCTATAGCACAGTTGATTTTCAATAAAACGAATTTTCTATGAAATGTTTAGAAATATTCGAGCAATCCAAATGCAAGTTGGCAAAATAAATACAGATCCAGCAGCCTATTGATTGAGCTATTGAACATCGTAATCGGAGCATTTTAGATTTTTTCCGTCCAAAATCTGTGGGCTATAGCACAGTTGATTTTCAATAAAACGAATTTTCTAAGAAATGTTTAGAAATATTCGAGCAATCCAAATGCAAGTTGGCAAAATAAATACAGATCCAGCAGCCTATTGATTGAGCTATTGAACAACGTAATCGGAGCATTTTAGATTTTTTCCGTCCAAAATCTGTGGGCTATAGCACAGTTGATTTTCAATAAAACGAATTTTCTACGAAATGTTTAGAAATATTCGAGCAATCCAAATGCAAGTTGGCAAAATAAATACAGATCCAGCAGTCTATTGATAGAGCTATTGACCAACGTAATCGGAGCAGGTTAGATTTTTTCCGTCCAAAATCTGTGGGCTATAGCACAGTTGATTTTCAATAAAATCGAATTTTCTAAGAAATGTTTAGAAATATTCGAGCAATCCAAATGCAAGTTGGCAAAATAAATACAGATCCAGCAGCCTATTGATTGAGCTATTGAACAACGTAATCGGAGCATTTTAGATTTTTTCCGTCCAAAATCTGTGGGCTATAGCACAGTTGATTTTCAATAAAATCGAATTTTCTATGAAATGTTTAGAAATATTCGAGCAATCCAAATGCAAGTTGGCAAAATAAATACAGATCCAGCAGTCTATTGATAGAGCTATTGACCAAAGTAACCGGAGCAGGTTAGATTTTTGCCGTCCAAAATCTGTGGGCTATAGCACAGTTGATTTTCAATAAAACGAATTTTCTATGAAATGTTTAGAAATATTCGAGCAATCCAAATGCAAGTTGGCAAAATAAATACAGATCCAGCAGTCTATTGATTGAGCTATTGACCAACGTAATCGGAGCAGGTTAGATTTTTGCCGTCCAAAATCTGTGGGCTATATATAGCACAGTTGATTTTCAATAAAACGTATTTTCTAAGAAATGTTTAGAAATATTCGAGCAATCCAAATGCAAGTTGGCAAAATAAATACAGATCCAGCAGCCTATTGATTGAGCTATTGACCAACGTAATCGGAGCATTTTAGATTTTTTCCGTCCAAAATCTGTGGGCTATAGCACAGTTGATTTTCAATAAAACGAATTTTCTAAGAAATGTTTAGAAATATTCGAGCAATCCAAATGCAAGTTGGCAAAATAAATACAGATCCAGCAGTCTATTGATAGAGCTATTGACCAACGTAATCGGAGCAGGTTAGATTTTTGCCGTCCAAAATCTGTGGGCTATAGCACAGTTGATTTTCAATAAAATCGAATTTTCTATGAAATGTTTAGAAATATTCGAGCAATCCAAATGCAAGTTGGCAAAATAAATACAGATCCAGCAGCCTATTGATTGAGCTATTGACCAACGTAATCGGAGCATTTTAGATTTTTTCCGTCCAAAATCTGTGGGCTATAGCACAGTTGATTTTCAATAAAACGAATTTTCTAAGAAATGTTTAGAAATATTCGAGCAATCCAAATGCAAGTTGGCAAAATAAATACAGATCCAGCAGTCTATTGATAGAGCTATTGACCAACGTAATCGGATCAGGTTAGATTTTTGCCGTCCAAAATCTGTGGGCTATAGCACAGTTGATTTTCAATAAAATCGAATTTTCTATGAAATGTTTAGAAATATTCGAGCAATCCAAATGCAAGTTGGCAAAATAAATACAGATCCAGCAGTCTATTGATAGAGCTATTGACCAACGTAATCGGAGCAGGTTAGATTTTTGCCGTCCAAAATCTGTGGGCTATAGCACAGTTGATTTTCAATAAAATCGAATTTTCTATGAAATGTTTAGAAATATTCGAGCAATCCAAATGCAAGTTGGCAAAATAAATACAGATCCAGCAGCCTATTGATTGAGCTATTGAACAACGTAATCGGAGCATTTTAGATTTTTTCCGTCCAAAATCTGTGGGCTATAGCACAGTTGATTTTCAATAAAACGAATTTTCTAAGAAATGTTTAGAAATATTCAAGCAATCCAAATGCAAGTTGGCAAAATAAATACAGATCCAGCAGTCTATTGATAGAGCTATTGACCAACGTAATCGGATCAGGTTAGATTTTTGCCGTCCAAAATCTGTGGGCTATAGCACAGTTGATTTTCAATAAAACGAATTTTCTAAGAAATGTTTAGAAATATTCGAGCAATCCAAATGCAAGTTGGCAAAATAAATACAGATCCAGCAGCCTATTGATTGAGCTATTGAACAACGTAATCGGAGCATTTTAGATTTTTTCCGTCCAAAATCTGTGGGCTATAGCACAGTTGATTTTCAATAAAACGAATTTTCTAAGAAATGTTTAGAAATATTCGAGCAATCCAAATGCAAGTTGGCAAAATAAATACAGATCCAGCAGCCTATTGATTGAGCTATTGAACAACGTAATCGGAGCATTTTAGATTTTTTCCGTCCAAAATCTGTGGGCTATAGCACAGTTGATTTTCAATAAAACGAATTTTCTAAGAAATGTTTAGAAATATTCGAGCAATCCAAATGCAAGTTGGCAAAATAAATACAGATCCAGCAGTCTATTGATAGAGCTATTGAACAACGTAATCGGAGCAGGTTAGATTTTTGCCGTCCAAAATCTGTGGGCTATAGCACAGTTGATTTTCAATAAAATCGAATTTTCTATGAAATGTTTAGAAATATTCGAGCAATCCAAATGCAAGTTGGCAAAATAAATACAGATCCAGCAGTCTATTGATAGAGCTATTGACCAACGTAATCGGAGCAGGTTAGATTTTTGCCGTCCAAAATCTGTGGGCTATAGCACAGTTGATTTTCAATAAAATCGAATTTTCTATGAAATGTTTAGAAATATTCGAGCAATCCAAATGCAAGTTGGCAAAATAAATACAGATCCAGCAGCCTATTGATTGAGCTATTGAACAACGTAATCGGAGCATTTTAGATTTTTTCCGTCCAAAATCTGTGGGCTATAGCACAGTTGATTTTCAATAAAACGAATTTTCTAAGAAATGTTTAGAAATATTCGAGCAATCCAAATGCAAGTTGGCAAAATAAATACAGATCCAGCAGTCTATTGATAGAGCTATTGACCATCGTAATCGGAGCAGGTTAGATTTTTGCCGTCCAAAATCTGTGGGCTATTATAGCACAGTTGATTTTCAATAAAACGAATTTTCTAAGAAATGTTTAGAAATATTCGAGCAATCCAAATGCAAGTTGGCAAAATAAATACAGATCCAGCAGCCTATTGATTGAGCTATTGAACAACGTAATCGGAGCATTTTAGATTTTTTCCGTCCAAAATCTGTGGGCTATAGCACAGTTGATTTTCAATAAAACGAATTTTCTAAGAAATGTTTAGAAATATTCGAGCAATCCAAATGCAAGTTGGCAAAATAAATACAGATCCAGCAGCCTATTGATTGAGCTATTGAACAACGTAATCGGAGCATTTTAGATTTTTTCCGTCCAAAATCTGTGGGCTATAGCACAGTTGATTTTCAATAAAACGAATTTTCTAAGAAATGTTTAGAAATATTCGAGCAATCCAAATGCAAGTTGGCAAAATAAATACAGATCCAGCAGTCTATTGATAGAGCTATTGACCATCGTAATCGGAGCAGGTTAGATTTTTTCCGTCCAAAATCTGTGGGCTATAGCACAGTTGATTTTCAATAAAACGAATTTTCTAAGAAATGTTTCGAAATATTCGAGCAATCCAAATGCAAGTTAGCAAAATAAATACAGATCCAGCAGCCTATTGATTGAGCTATTGAACAACGTAATCGGAGCATTTTAGATTTTTTCCGTCCAAAATCTGTGGGCTATAGCACAGTTGATTTTCAATAAAACGAATTTTCTAAGAAATGTTTAGAAATATTCGAGCAATCCAAATGCAAGTTGGCAAAATAAATACAGATCCAGCAGTCTATTGATAGAGCTATTGACCAACGTAATCGGAGCAGGTTAGATTTTTGCCGTCCAAAATCTGTGGGCTATAGCACAGTTGATTTTCAATAAAACGAATTTTCTAAGAAATGTTTAGAAATATTCGAGCAATCCAAATGCAAGTTGGCAAAATAAATACAGATCCAGCAGTCTATTGATAGAGCTATTGACCAACGTAATCGGAGCAGGTTAGATTTTTGCCGTCCAAAATCTGTGGGCTATAGCACAGTTGATTTTCAATAAAACGAATTTTCTAAGAAATGTTTAGAAATATTCGAGCAATCCAAATGCAAGTTGGCAAAATAAATACAGATCCAGCAGCCTATTGATTGAGCTATTGAACAACGTAATCGGAGCATTTTAGATTTTTTCCGTCCAAAATCTGTGGGCAGTTGATTTTCAATAAAACGAGTTTTCTAAGAAATGTTTAGAAATATTCGAGCAATCCAAATGCAAGTTGGCAAAATAAATACAGATCCAGCAGCCTATTGATTGAGCTATTGAACAACGTAATCGGAGCATTTTAGATTTTTTCCGTCCAAAATCTGTGGGCTATAGCACAGTTGATTTTCAATAAAACGAATTTTCTAAGAAATGTTTAGAAATATTCGAGCAATCCAAATGCAAGTTGGCAAAATAAATACAGATCCAGCAGCCTATTGATTGAGCTATTGAACAACGTAATCGGAGCATTTTAGATTTTTTCCGTCCAAAATCTGTGGGCTATAGCACAGTTGATTTTCAATAAAACGAATTTTCTAAGAAATGTTTAGAAATATTCGAGCAATCCAAATGCAAGTTGGCAAAATAAATACAGATCCAGCAGTCTATTGATAGAGCTATTGACCATCGTAATCGGAGCAGGTTAGATTTTTGCCGTCCAAAATCTGTGGGCTATAGCACAGTTGATTTTCAATAAAATCGAATTTTCTATGAAATGTTTAGAAATATTCGAGCAATCCAAATGCAAGTTGGCAAAATAAATACAGATCCAGCAGTCTATTGATAGAGCTATTGACCAACGTAATCGGAGCAGGTTAGATTTTTGCCGTCCAAAATCTGTGGGCTATAGCACAGTTGATTTTCAATAAAACGAATTTTCTATGAAATGTTTAGAAATATTCGAGCAATCCAAATGCAAGTTGGCAAAATAAATACAGATCCAGCAGTCTATTGATTGAGCTATTGACCTACGTAATCGGAGCAGGTTAGATTTTTTCCGTCCAAAATCTGTGGGCTATATATAGCACAGTTGATTTTCAATAAAACGTATTTTCTAAGAAATGTTTAGAAATATTCGAGCAATCCAAATGCAAGTTGGCAAAATAAATACAGATCCAGCAGCCTATTGATTGAGCTATTGACCAACGTAATCGGAGCATTTTAGATTTTTTCCGTCCAAAATCTGTGGGCTATAGCACAGTTGATTTTCAATAAAACGAATTTTCTAAGAAATGTTTAGAAATATTCGAGCAATCCAAATGCAAGTTGGCAAAATAAATACAGATCCAGCAGTCTATTGATAGAGCTATTGACCAACGTAATCGGAGCAGGTTAGATTTTTGCCGTCCAAAATCTGTGGGCTATAGCACAGTTGATTTTCAATAAAATCGAATTTTCTATGAAATGTTTAGAAATATTCGAGCAATCCAAATGCAAGTTGGCAAAATAAATACAGATCCAGCAGCCTATTGATTGAGCTATTGACCAACGTAATCGGAGCATTTTAGATTTTTTCCGTCCAAAATCTGTGGGCTATAGCACAGTTGATTTTCAATAAAACGAATTTTCTAAGAAATGTTTAGAAATATTCGAGCAATCCAAATGCAAGTTGGCAAAATAAATACAGATCCAGCAGTCTATTGATAGAGCTATTGACCAACGTAATCGGATCAGGTTAGATTTTTGCCGTCCAAAATCTGTGGGCTATAGCACAGTTGATTTTCAATAAAATCGAATTTTCTATGAAATGTTTAGAAATATTCGAGCAATCCAAATGCAAGTTGGCAAAATAAATACAGATCCAGCAGTCTATTGATAGAGCTATTGACCAACGTAATCGGAGCAGGTTAGATTTTTGCCGTCCAAAATCTGTGGGCTATAGCACAGTTGATTTTCAATAAAACGAATTTTCTATGAAATGTTTAGAAATATTCGAGCAATCCAAATGCAAGTTGGCAAAATAAATACAGATCCAGCAGTCTATTGATAGAGCTATTGACCAACGTAATCGGAGCAGGTTAGATTTTTGCCGTCCAAAATCTGTGGGCTATAGCACAGTTGATTTTCAATAAAATCGAATTTTCTATGAAATGTTTAGAAATATTCGAGCAATCCAAATGCAAGTTGGCAAAATAAATACAGATCCAGCAGCCTATTGATTGAGCTATTGAACAACGTAATCGGAGCATTTTAGATTTTTTCCGTCCAAAATCTGTGGGCTATAGCACAGTTGATTTTCAATAAAACGAATTTTCTAAGAAATGTTTAGAAATATTCGAGCAATCCAAATGCAAGTTGGCAAAATAAATACAGATCCAGCAGCCTATTGATTGAGCTATTGAACAACGTAATCGGAGCATTTTAGATTTTTTCCGTCCAAAATCTGTGGGCTATAGCACAGTTGATTTTCAATAAAACGAATTTTCTAAGAAATGTTTAGAAATATTCGAGCAATCCAAATGCAAGTTGGCAAAATAAATACAGATCCAGCAGCCTATTGATTGAGCTATTGAACAAAGTAATCGGAGCATTTTAGATTTTTTCCGTCCAAAATCTGTGGGCTATAGCACAGTTGATTTTCAATAAAACGAATTTTCTAAGAAATGTTTAGAAATATTCGAGCAATCCAAATGCAAGTTGGCAAAATAAATACAGATCCAGCAGCCTATTGATTGAGCTATTGAACAACGTAATCGGAGCATTTTAGATTTTTTCCGTCCAAAATCTGTGGGCTATAGCACAGTTGATTTTCAATAAAACGAATTTTCTAAGAAATGTTTAGAAATATTCGAGCAATCCAAATGCAAGTTGGCAAAATAAATACAGATCCAGCAGCCTATTGATTGAGCTATTGAACAACGTAATCGGAGCATTTTAGATTTTTTCCGTCCAAAATCTGTGGGCTATAGCACAGTTGATTTTCAATAAAACGAATTTTCTAAGAAATGTTTAGAAATATTCGAGCAATCCAAATGCAAGTTGGCAAAATAAATACAGATCCAGCAGCCTATTGATTGAGCTATTGAACAACGTAATCGGAGCATTTTAGATTTTTTCCGTCCAAAATCTGTGGGCTATAGCACAGTTGATTTTCAATAAAACGAATTTTCTAAGAAATGTTTAGAAATATTCGAGCAATCCAAATGCAAGTTGGCAAAATAAATACAGATCCAGCAGCCTATTGATTGAGCTATTGAACAAAGTAATCGGAGCATTTTAGATTTTTTCCGTCCAAAATCTGTGGGCTATAGCACAGTTGATTTTCAATAAAACGAATTTTCTAAGAAATGTTTAGAAATATTCGAGCAATCCAAATGCAAGTTGGCAAAATAAATACAGATCCAGCAGCCTATTGATTGAGCTATTGAACAACGTAATCGGAGCATTTTAGATTTTTTCCGTCCAAAATCTGTGGGCTATAGCACAGTTGATTTTCAATAAAACGAATTTTCTAAGAAATGTTTAGAAATATTCGAGCAATCCAAATGCAAGTTGGCAAAATAAATACAGATCCAGCAGCCTATTGATTGAGCTATTGAACAACGTAATCGGAGCATTTTAGATTTTTTCCGTCCAAAATCTGTGGGCTATAGCACAGTTGATTTTCAATAAAACGAATTTTCTAAGAAATGTTTAGAAATATTCGAGCAATCCAAATGCAAGTTGGCAAAATAAATACAGATCCAGCAGCCTATTGATTGAGCTATTGAACAACGTAATCGGAGCATTTTAGATTTTTTCCGTCCAAAATCTGTGGGCTATAGCACAGTTGATTTTCAATAAAACGAATTTTCTAAGAAATGTTTAGAAATATTCGAGCAATCCAAATGCAAGTTGGCAAAATAAATACAGATCCAGCAGCCTATTGATTGAGCTATTGAACAAAGTAATCGGAGCATTTTAGATTTTTTCCGTCCAAAATCTGTGGGCTATAGCACAGTTGATTTTCAATAAAACGAATTTTCTAAGAAATGTTTAGAAATATTCGAGCAATCCAAATGCAAGTTGGCAAAATAAATACAGATCCAGCAGCCTATTGATTGAGCTATTGAACAACGTAATCGGAGCATTTTAGATTTTTTCCGTCCAAAATCTGTGGGCTATAGCACAGTTGATTTTCAATAAAACGAATTTTCTAAGAAATGTTTAGAAATATTCGAGCAATCCAAATGCAAGTTGGCAAAATAAATACAGATCCAGCAGCCTATTGATTGAGCTATTGAACAAAGTAATCGGAGCATTTTAGATTTTTTCCGTCCAAAATCTGTGGGCTATAGCACAGTTGATTTTCAATAAAACGAATTTTCTAAGAAATGTTTAGAAATATTCGAGCAATCCAAATGCAAGTTGGCAAAATAAATACAGATCCAGCAGCCTATTGATTGAGCTATTGAACAACGTAATCGGAGCATTTTAGATTTTTTCCGTCCAAAATCTGTGGGCTATAGCACAGTTGATTTTCAATAAAACGAATTTTCTAAGAAATGTTTAGAAATATTCGAGCAATCCAAATGCAAGTTGGCAAAATAAATACAGATCCAGCAGCCTATTGATTGAGCTATTGAACAACGTAATCGGAGCATTTTAGATTTTTTCCGTCCAAAATCTGTGGGCTATAGCACAGTTGATTTTCAATAAAACGAATTTTCTAAGAAATGTTTAGAAATATTCGAGCAATCCAAATGCAAGTTGGCAAAATAAATACAGATCCAGCAGCCTATTGATTGAGCTATTGAACAACGTAATCGGAGCATTTTAGATTTTTTCCGTCCAAAATCTGTGGGCTATAGCACAGTTGATTTTCAATAAAACGAATTTTCTAAGAAATGTTTAGAAATATTCGAGCAATCCAAATGCAAGTTGGCAAAATAAATACAGATCCAGCAGCCTATTGATTGAGCTATTGAACAAAGTAATCGGAGCATTTTAGATTTTTTCCGTCCAAAATCTGTGGGCTATAGCACAGTTGATTTTCAATAAAACGAATTTTCTAAGAAATGTTTAGAAATATTCGAGCAATCCAAATGCAAGTTGGCAAAATAAATACAGATCCAGCAGCCTATTGATTGAGCTATTGAACAACGTAATCGGAGCATTTTAGATTTTTTCCGTCCAAAATCTGTGGGCTATAGCACAGTTGATTTTCAATAAAACGAATTTTCTAAGAAATGTTTAGAAATATTCGAGCAATCCAAATGCAAGTTGGCAAAATAAATACAGATCCAGCAGCCTATTGATTGAGCTATTGAACAACGTAATCGGAGCATTTTAGATTTTTTCCGTCCAAAATCTGTGGGCTATAGCACAGTTGATTTTCAATAAAACGAATTTTCTAAGAAATGTTTAGAAATATTCGAGCAATCCAAATGCAAGTTGGCAAAATAAATACAGATCCAGCAGCCTATTGATTGAGCTATTGAACAACGTAATCGGAGCATTTTAGATTTTTTCCGTCCAAAATCTGTGGGCTATAGCACAGTTGATTTTCAATAAAACGAATTTTCTAAGAAATGTTTAGAAATATTCGAGCAATCCAAATGCAAGTTGGCAAAATAAATACAGATCCAGCAGCCTATTGATTGAGCTATTGAACAACGTAATCGGAGCATTTTAGATTTTTTCCGTCCAAAATCTGTGGGCTATAGCACAGTTGATTTTCAATAAAACGAATTTTCTAAGAAATGTTTAGAAATATTCGAGCAATCCAAATGCAAGTTGGCAAAATAAATACAGATCCAGCAGCCTATTGATTGAGCTATTGAACAAAGTAATCGGAGCATTTTAGATTTTTTCCGTCCAAAATCTGTGGGCTATAGCACAGTTGATTTTCAATAAAACGAATTTTCTAAGAAATGTTTAGAAATATTCGAGCAATCCAAATGCAAGTTGGCAAAATAAATACAGATCCAGCAGCCTATTGATTGAGCTATTGAACAACGTAATCGGAGCATTTTAGATTTTTTCCGTCCAAAATCTGTGGGCTATAGCACAGTTGATTTTCAATAAAACGAATTTTCTAAGAAATGTTTAGAAATATTCGAGCAATCCAAATGCAAGTTGGCAAAATAAATACAGATCCAGCAGCCTATTGATTGAGCTATTGAACAACGTAATCGGAGCATTTTAGATTTTTTCCGTCCAAAATCTGTGGGCTATAGCACAGTTGATTTTCAATAAAACGAATTTTCTAAGAAATGTTTAGAAATATTCGAGCAATCCAAATGCAAGTTGGCAAAATAAATACAGATCCAGCAGCCTATTGATTGAGCTATTGAACAACGTAATCGGAGCATTTTAGATTTTTTCCGTCCAAAATCTGTGGGCTATAGCACAGTTGATTTTCAATAAAACGAATTTTCTAAGAAATGTTTAGAAATATTCGAGCAATCCAAATGCAAGTTGGCAAAATAAATACAGATCCAGCAGCCTATTGATTGAGCTATTGAACAACGTAATCGGAGCATTTTAGATTTTTTCCGTCCAAAATCTGTGGGCTATAGCACAGTTGATTTTCAATAAAACGAATTTTCTAAGAAATGTTTAGAAATATTCGAGCAATCCAAATGCAAGTTGGCAAAATAAATACAGATCCAGCAGCCTATTGATTGAGCTATTGAACAAAGTAATCGGAGCATTTTAGATTTTTTCCGTCCAAAATCTGTGGGCTATAGCACAGTTGATTTTCAATAAAACGAATTTTCTAAGAAATGTTTAGAAATATTCGAGCAATCCAAATGCAAGTTGGCAAAATAAATACAGATCCAGCAGCCTATTGATTGAGCTATTGAACAACGTAATCGGAGCATTTTAGATTTTTTCCGTCCAAAATCTGTGGGCTATAGCACAGTTGATTTTCAATAAAACGAATTTTCTAAGAAATGTTTAGAAATATTCGAGCAATCCAAATGCAAGTTGGCAAAATAAATACAGATCCAGCAGCCTATTGATTGAGCTATTGAACAACGTAATCGGAGCATTTTAGATTTTTTCCGTCCAAAATCTGTGGGCTATAGCACAGTTGATTTTCAATAAAACGAATTTTCTAAGAAATGTTTAGAAATATTCGAGCAATCCAAATGCAAGTTGGCAAAATAAATACAGATCCAGCAGCCTATTGATTGAGCTATTGAACAACGTAATCGGAGCATTTTAGATTTTTTCCGTCCAAAATCTGTGGGCTATAGCACAGTTGATTTTCAATAAAACGAATTTTCTAAGAAATGTTTAGAAATATTCGAGCAATCCAAATGGAAGTTGGCAAAATAAATACAGATCCAGCAGCCTATTGATTGAGCTATTGAACAACGTAATCGGAGCATTTTAGATTTTTTCCGTCCAAAATCTGTGGGCTATAGCACAGTTGATTTTCAATAAAACGAATTTTCTAAGAAATGTTTAGAAATATTCGAGCAATCCAAATGCAAGTTGGCAAAATAAATACAGATCCAGCAGCCTATTGATTGAGCTATTGAACAAAGTAATCGGAGCATTTTAGATTTTTTCCGTCCAAAATCTGTGGGCTATAGCACAGTTGATTTTCAATAAAACGAATTTTCTAAGAAATGTTTAGAAATATTCGAGCAATCCAAATGCAAGTTGGCAAAATAAATACAGATCCAGCAGCCTATTGATTGAGCTATTGAACAACGTAATCGGAGCATTTTAGATTTTTTCCGTCCAAAATCTGTGGGCTATAGCACAGTTGATTTTCAATAAAACGAATTTTCTAAGAAATGTTTAGAAATATTCGAGCAATCCAAATGCAAGTTGGCAAAATAAATACAGATCCAGCAGCCTATTGATTGAGCTATTGAACAACGTAATCGGAGCATTTTAGATTTTTTCCGTCCAAAATCTGTGGGCTATAGCACAGTTGATTTTCAATAAAACGAATTTTCTAAGAAATGTTTAGAAATATTCGAGCAATCCAAATGCAAGTTGGCAAAATAAATACAGATCCAGCAGCCTATTGATTGAGCTATTGAACAACGTAATCGGAGCATTTTAGATTTTTTCCGTCCAAAATCTGTGGGCTATAGCACAGTTGATTTTCAATAAAACGAATTTTCTAAGAAATGTTTAGAAATATTCGAGCAATCCAAATGCAAGTTGGCAAAATAAATACAGATCCAGCAGCCTATTGATTGAGCTATTGAACAACGTAATCGGAGCATTTTAGATTTTTTCCGTCCAAAATCTGTGGGCTATAGCACAGTTGATTTTCAATAAAACGAATTTTCTAAGAAATGTTTAGAAATATTCGAGCAATCCAAATGCAAGTTGGCAAAATAAATACAGATCCAGCAGCCTATTGATTGAGCTATTGAACAAAGTAATCGGAGCATTTTAGATTTTTTCCGTCCAAAATCTGTGGGCTATAGCACAGTTGATTTTCAATAAAACGAATTTTCTAAGAAATGTTTAGAAATATTCGAGCAATCCAAATGCAAGTTGGCAAAATAAATACAGATCCAGCAGCCTATTGATTGAGCTATTGAACAACGTAATCGGAGCATTTTAGATTTTTTCCGTCCAAAATCTGTGGGCTATAGCACAGTTGATTTTCAATAAAACGAATTTTCTAAGAAATGTTTAGAAATATTCGAGCAATCCAAATGCAAGTTGGCAAAATAAATACAGATCCAGCAGCCTATTGATTGAGCTATTGAACAACGTAATCGGAGCATTTTAGATTTTTTCCGTCCAAAATCTGTGGGCTATAGCACAGTTGATTTTCAATAAAACGAATTTTCTAAGAAATGTTTAGAAATATTCGAGCAATCCAAATGCAAGTTGGCAAAATAAATACAGATCCAGCAGCCTATTGATTGAGCTATTGAACAACGTAATCGGAGCATTTTAGATTTTTTCCGTCCAAAATCTGTGGGCTATAGCACAGTTGATTTTCAATAAAACGAATTTTCTAAGAAATGTTTAGAAATATTCGAGCAATCCAAATGCAAGTTGGCAAAATAAATACAGATCCAGCAGCCTATTGATTGAGCTATTGAACAACGTAATCGGAGCATTTTAGATTTTTTCCGTCCAAAATCTGTGGGCTATAGCACAGTTGATTTTCAATAAAACGAATTTTCTAAGAAATGTTTAGAAATATTCGAGCAATCCAAATGCAAGTTGGCAAAATAAATACAGATCCAGCAGCCTATTGATTGAGCTATTGAACAAAGTAATCGGAGCATTTTAGATTTTTTCCGTCCAAAATCTGTGGGCTATAGCACAGTTGATTTTCAATAAAACGAATTTTCTAAGAAATGTTTAGAAATATTCGAGCAATCCAAATGCAAGTTGGCAAAATAAATACAGATCCAGCAGCCTATTGATTGAGCTATTGAACAACGTAATCGGAGCATTTTAGATTTTTTCCGTCCAAAATCTGTGGGCTATAGCACAGTTGATTTTCAATAAAACGAATTTTCTAAGAAATGTTTAGAAATATTCGAGCAATCCAAATGCAAGTTGGCAAAATAAATACAGATCCAGCAGCCTATTGATTGAGCTATTGAACAACGTAATCGGAGCATTTTAGATTTTTTCCGTCCAAAATCTGTGGGCTATAGCACAGTTGATTTTCAATAAAACGAATTTTCTAAGAAATGTTTAGAAATATTCGAGCAATCCAAATGCAAGTTGGCAAAATAAATACAGATCCAGCAGCCTATTGATTGAGCTATTGAACAACGTAATCGGAGCATTTTAGATTTTTTCCGTCCAAAATCTGTGGGCTATAGCACAGTTGATTTTCAATAAAACGAATTTTCTAAGAAATGTTTAGAAATATTCGAGCAATCCAAATGCAAGTTGGCAAAATAAATACAGATCCAGCAGCCTATTGATTGAGCTATTGAACAAAGTAATCGGAGCATTTTAGATTTTTTCCGTCCAAAATCTGTGGGCTATAGCACAGTTGATTTTCAATAAAACGAATTTTCTAAGAAATGTTTAGAAATATTCGAGCAATCCAAATGCAAGTTGGCAAAATAAATACAGATCCAGCAGCCTATTGATTGAGCTATTGAACAACGTAATCGGAGCATTTTAGATTTTTTCCGTCCAAAATCTGTGGGCTATAGCACAGTTGATTTTCAATAAAACGAATTTTCTAAGAAATGTTTAGAAATATTCGAGCAATCCAAATGCAAGTTGGCAAAATAAATACAGATCCAGCAGCCTATTGATTGAGCTATTGAACAACGTAATCGGAGCATTTTAGATTTTTTCCGTCCAAAATCTGTGGGCTATAGCACAGTTGATTTTCAATAAAACGAATTTTCTAAGAAATGTTTAGAAATATTCGAGCAATCCAAATGCAAGTTGGCAAAATAAATACAGATCCAGCAGCCTATTGATTGAGCTATTGAACAACGTAATCGGAGCATTTTAGATTTTTTCCGTCCAAAATCTGTGGGCTATAGCACAGTTGATTTTCAATAAAACGAATTTTCTAAGAAATGTTTAGAAATATTCGAGCAATCCAAATGCAAGTTGGCAAAATAAATACAGATCCAGCAGCCTATTGATTGAGCTATTGAACAAAGTAATCGGAGCATTTTAGATTTTTTCCGTCCAAAATCTGTGGGCTATAGCACAGTTGATTTTCAATAAAACGAATTTTCTAAGAAATGTTTAGAAATATTCGAGCAATCCAAATGCAAGTTGGCAAAATAAATACAGATCCAGCAGCCTATTGATTGAGCTATTGAACAACGTAATCGGAGCATTTTAGATTTTTTCCGTCCAAAATCTGTGGGCTATAGCACAGTTGATTTTCAATAAAACGAATTTTCTAAGAAATGTTTAGAAATATTCGAGCAATCCAAATGCAAGTTGGCAAAATAAATACAGATCCAGCAGCCTATTGATTGAGCTATTGAACAACGTAATCGGAGCATTTTAGATTTTTTCCGTCCAAAATCTGTGGGCTATAGCACAGTTGATTTTCAATAAAACGAATTTTCTAAGAAATGTTTAGAAATATTCGAGCAATCCAAATGCAAGTTGGCAAAATAAATACAGATCCAGCAGCCTATTGATTGAGCTATTGAACAAAGTAATCGGAGCATTTTAGATTTTTTCCGTCCAAAATCTGTGGGCTATAGCACAGTTGATTTTCAATAAAACGAATTTTCTAAGAAATGTTTAGAAATATTCGAGCAATCCAAATGCAAGTTGGCAAAATAAATACAGATCCAGCAGCCTATTGATTGAGCTATTGAACAACGTAATCGGAGCATTTTAGATTTTTTCCGTCCAAAATCTGTGGGCTATAGCACAGTTGATTTTCAATAAAACGAATTTTCTAAGAAATGTTTAGAAATATTCGAGCAATCCAAATGCAAGTTGGCAAAATAAATACAGATCCAGCAGCCTATTGATTGAGCTATTGAACAACGTAATCGGAGCATTTTAGATTTTTTCCGTCCAAAATCTGTGGGCTATAGCACAGTTGATTTTCAATAAAACGAATTTTCTAAGAAATGTTTAGAAATATTCGAGCAATCCAAATGCAAGTTGGCAAAATAAATACAGATCCAGCAGCCTATTGATTGAGCTATTGAACAACGTAATCGGAGCATTTTAGATTTTTTCCGTCCAAAATCTGTGGGCTATAGCACAGTTGATTTTCAATAAAACGAATTTTCTAAGAAATGTTTAGAAATATTCGAGCAATCCAAATGCAAGTTGGCAAAATAAATACAGATCCAGCAGCCTATTGATTGAGCTATTGAACAAAGTAATCGGAGCATTTTAGATTTTTTCCGTCCAAAATCTGTGGGCTATAGCACAGTTGATTTTCAATAAAACGAATTTTCTAAGAAATGTTTAGAAATATTCGAGCAATCCAAATGCAAGTTGGCAAAATAAATACAGATCCAGCAGCCTATTGATTGAGCTATTGAACAACGTAATCGGAGCATTTTAGATTTTTTCCGTCCAAAATCTGTGGGCTATAGCACAGTTGATTTTCAATAAAACGAATTTTCTAAGAAATGTTTAGAAATATTCGAGCAATCCAAATGCAAGTTGGCAAAATAAATACAGATCCAGCAGCCTATTGATTGAGCTATTGAACAACGTAATCGGAGCATTTTAGATTTTTTCCGTCCAAAATCTGTGGGCTATAGCACAGTTGATTTTCAATAAAACGAATTTTCTAAGAAATGTTTAGAAATATTCGAGCAATCCAAATGCAAGTTGGCAAAATAAATACAGATCCAGCAGCCTATTGATTGAGCTATTGAACAACGTAATCGGAGCATTTTAGATTTTTTCCGTCCAAAATCTGTGGGCTATAGCACAGTTGATTTTCAATAAAACGAATTTTCTAAGAAATGTTTAGAAATATTCGAGCAATCCAAATGCAAGTTGGCAAAATAAATACAGATCCAGCAGCCTATTGATTGAGCTATTGAACAACGTAATCGGAGCATTTTAGATTTTTTCCGTCCAAAATCTGTGGGCTATAGCACAGTTGATTTTCAATAAAACGAATTTTCTAAGAAATGTTTAGAAATATTCGAGCAATCCAAATGCAAGTTGGCAAAATAAATACAGATCCAGCAGCCTATTGATTGAGCTATTGAACAAAGTAATCGGAGCATTTTAGATTTTTTCCGTCCAAAATCTGTGGGCTATAGCACAGTTGATTTTCAATAAAACGAATTTTCTAAGAAATGTTTAGAAATATTCGAGCAATCCAAATGCAAGTTGGCAAAATAAATACAGATCCAGCAGCCTATTGATTGAGCTATTGAACAACGTAATCGGAGCATTTTAGATTTTTTCCGTCCAAAATCTGTGGGCTATAGCACAGTTGATTTTCAATAAAACGAATTTTCTAAGAAATGTTTAGAAATATTCGAGCAATCCAAATGCAAGTTGGCAAAATAAATACAGATCCAGCAGCCTATTGATTGAGCTATTGAACAAAGTAATCGGAGCATTTTAGATTTTTTCCGTCCAAAATCTGTGGGCTATAGCACAGTTGATTTTCAATAAAACGAATTTTCTAAGAAATGTTTAGAAATATTCGAGCAATCCAAATGCAAGTTGGCAAAATAAATACAGATCCAGCAGCCTATTGATTGAGCTATTGAACAACGTAATCGGAGCATTTTAGATTTTTTCCGTCCAAAATCTGTGGGCTATAGCACAGTTGATTTTCAATAAAACGAATTTTCTAAGAAATGTTTAGAAATATTCGAGCAATCCAAATGCAAGTTGGCAAAATAAATACAGATCCAGCAGCCTATTGATTGAGCTATTGAACAACGTAATCGGAGCATTTTAGATTTTTTCCGTCCAAAATCTGTGGGCTATAGCACAGTTGATTTTCAATAAAACGAATTTTCTAAGAAATGTTTAGAAATATTCGAGCAATCCAAATGCAAGTTGGCAAAATAAATACAGATCCAGCAGCCTATTGATTGAGCTATTGAACAAAGTAATCGGAGCATTTTAGATTTTTTCCGTCCAAAATCTGTGGGCTATAGCACAGTTGATTTTCAATAAAACGAATTTTCTAAGAAATGTTTAGAAATATTCGAGCAATCCAAATGCAAGTTGGCAAAATAAATACAGATCCAGCAGCCTATTGATTGAGCTATTGAACAACGTAATCGGAGCATTTTAGATTTTTTCCGTCCAAAATCTGTGGGCTATAGCACAGTTGATTTTCAATAAAACGAATTTTCTAAGAAATGTTTAGAAATATTCGAGCAATCCAAATGCAAGTTGGCAAAATAAATACAGATCCAGCAGCCTATTGATTGAGCTATTGAACAACGTAATCGGAGCATTTTAGATTTTTTCCGTCCAAAATCTGTGGGCTATAGCACAGTTGATTTTCAATAAAACGAATTTTCTAAGAAATGTTTAGAAATATTCGAGCAATCCAAATGCAAGTTGGCAAAATAAATACAGATCCAGCAGCCTATTGATTGAGCTATTGAACAACGTAATCGGAGCATTTTAGATTTTTTCCGTCCAAAATCTGTGGGCTATAGCACAGTTGATTT
Organism: Tipula vernalis; assembly: GCA_958295665.1. Lineage (NCBI taxonomy): Eukaryota > Metazoa > Arthropoda > Insecta > Diptera > Tipulidae > Tipula > Tipula vernalis. The sequence goes on along the minus strand of OY282558.1, from coordinate 438,939,886 downwards.
TCAATAAAACGAATTTTCTAAGAAATGTTTAGAAATATTCGAGCAATCCAAATGCAAGTTGGCAAAATAAATACAGATCCAGCAGCCTATTGATTGAGCTATTGAACAAAGTAATCGGAGCATTTTAGATTTTTTCCGTCCAAAATCTGTGGGCTATAGCACAGTTGATTTTCAATAAAACGAATTTTCTAAGAAATGTTTAGAAATATTCGAGCAATCCAAATGCAAGTTGGCAAAATAAATACAGATCCAGCAGCCTATTGATTGAGCTATTGAACAACGTAATCGGAGCATTTTAGATTTTTTCCGTCCAAAATCTGTGGGCTATAGCACAGTTGATTTTCAATAAAACGAATTTTCTAAGAAATGTTTAGAAATATTCGAGCAATCCAAATGCAAGTTGGCAAAATAAATACAGATCCAGCAGCCTATTGATTGAGCTATTGAACAACGTAATCGGAGCATTTTAGATTTTTTCCGTCCAAAATCTGTGGGCTATAGCACAGTTGATTTTCAATAAAACGAATTTTCTAAGAAATGTTTAGAAATATTCGAGCAATCCAAATGCAAGTTGGCAAAATAAATACAGATCCAGCAGCCTATTGATTGAGCTATTGAACAAAGTAATCGGAGCATTTTAGATTTTTTCCGTCCAAAATCTGTGGGCTATAGCACAGTTGATTTTCAATAAAACGAATTTTCTAAGAAATGTTTAGAAATATTCGAGCAATCCAAATGCAAGTTGGCAAAATAAATACAGATCCAGCAGCCTATTGATTGAGCTATTGAACAACGTAATCGGAGCATTTTAGATTTTTTCCGTCCAAAATCTGTGGGCTATAGCACAGTTGATTTTCAATAAAACGAATTTTCTAAGAAATGTTTAGAAATATTCGAGCAATCCAAATGCAAGTTGGCAAAATAAATACAGATCCAGCAGCCTATTGATTGAGCTATTGAACAACGTAATCGGAGCATTTTAGATTTTTTCCGTCCAAAATCTGTGGGCTATAGCACAGTTGATTTTCAATAAAACGAATTTTCTAAGAAATGTTTAGAAATATTCGAGCAATCCAAATGCAAGTTGGCAAAATAAATACAGATCCAGCAGCCTATTGATTGAGCTATTGAACAACGTAATCGGAGCATTTTAGATTTTTTCCGTCCAAAATCTGTGGGCTATAGCACAGTTGATTTTCAATAAAACGAATTTTCTAAGAAATGTTTAGAAATATTCGAGCAATCCAAATGCAAGTTGGCAAAATAAATACAGATCCAGCAGCCTATTGATTGAGCTATTGAACAAAGTAATCGGAGCATTTTAGATTTTTTCCGTCCAAAATCTGTGGGCTATAGCACAGTTGATTTTCAATAAAACGAATTTTCTAAGAAATGTTTAGAAATATTCGAGCAATCCAAATGCAAGTTGGCAAAATAAATACAGATCCAGCAGCCTATTGATTGAGCTATTGAACAACGTAATCGGAGCATTTTAGATTTTTTCCGTCCAAAATCTGTGGGCTATAGCACAGTTGATTTTCAATAAAACGAATTTTCTAAGAAATGTTTAGAAATATTCGAGCAATCCAAATGCAAGTTGGCAAAATAAATACAGATCCAGCAGCCTATTGATTGAGCTATTGAACAACGTAATCGGAGCATTTTAGATTTTTTCCGTCCAAAATCTGTGGGCTATAGCACAGTTGATTTTCAATAAAACGAATTTTCTAAGAAATGTTTAGAAATATTCGAGCAATCCAAATGCAAGTTGGCAAAATAAATACAGATCCAGCAGCCTATTGATTGAGCTATTGAACAACGTAATCGGAGCATTTTAGATTTTTTCCGTCCAAAATCTGTGGGCTATAGCACAGTTGATTTTCAATAAAACGAATTTTCTAAGAAATGTTTAGAAATATTCGAGCAATCCAAATGCAAGTTGGCAAAATAAATACAGATCCAGCAGCCTATTGATTGAGCTATTGAACAACGTAATCGGAGCATTTTAGATTTTTTCCGTCCAAAATCTGTGGGCTATAGCACAGTTGATTTTCAATAAAACGAATTTTCTAAGAAATGTTTAGAAATATTCGAGCAATCCAAATGCAAGTTGGCAAAATAAATACAGATCCAGCAGCCTATTGATTGAGCTATTGAACAAAGTAATCGGAGCATTTTAGATTTTTTCCGTCCAAAATCTGTGGGCTATAGCACAGTTGATTTTCAATAAAACGAATTTTCTAAGAAATGTTTAGAAATATTCGAGCAATCCAAATGCAAGTTGGCAAAATAAATACAGATCCAGCAGCCTATTGATTGAGCTATTGAACAACGTAATCGGAGCATTTTAGATTTTTTCCGTCCAAAATCTGTGGGCTATAGCACAGTTGATTTTCAATAAAACGAATTTTCTAAGAAATGTTTAGAAATATTCGAGCAATCCAAATGCAAGTTGGCAAAATAAATACAGATCCAGCAGCCTATTGATTGAGCTATTGAACAAAGTAATCGGAGCATTTTAGATTTTTTCCGTCCAAAATCTGTGGGCTATAGCACAGTTGATTTTCAATAAAACGAATTTTCTAAGAAATGTTTAGAAATATTCGAGCAATCCAAATGCAAGTTGGCAAAATAAATACAGATCCAGCAGCCTATTGATTGAGCTATTGAACAACGTAATCGGAGCATTTTAGATTTTTTCCGTCCAAAATCTGTGGGCTATAGCACAGTTGATTTTCAATAAAACGAATTTTCTAAGAAATGTTTAGAAATATTCGAGCAATCCAAATGCAAGTTGGCAAAATAAATACAGATCCAGCAGCCTATTGATTGAGCTATTGAACAACGTAATCGGAGCATTTTAGATTTTTTCCGTCCAAAATCTGTGGGCTATAGCACAGTTGATTTTCAATAAAACGAATTTTCTAAGAAATGTTTAGAAATATTCGAGCAATCCAAATGCAAGTTGGCAAAATAAATACAGATCCAGCAGCCTATTGATTGAGCTATTGAACAAAGTAATCGGAGCATTTTAGATTTTTTCCGTCCAAAATCTGTGGGCTATAGCACAGTTGATTTTCAATAAAACGAATTTTCTAAGAAATGTTTAGAAATATTCGAGCAATCCAAATGCAAGTTGGCAAAATAAATACAGATCCAGCAGCCTATTGATTGAGCTATTGAACAACGTAATCGGAGCATTTTAGATTTTTTCCGTCCAAAATCTGTGGGCTATAGCACAGTTGATTTTCAATAAAACGAATTTTCTAAGAAATGTTTAGAAATATTCGAGCAATCCAAATGCAAGTTGGCAAAATAAATACAGATCCAGCAGCCTATTGATTGAGCTATTGAACAACGTAATCGGAGCATTTTAGATTTTTTCCGTCCAAAATCTGTGGGCTATAGCACAGTTGATTTTCAATAAAACGAATTTTCTAAGAAATGTTTAGAAATATTCGAGCAATCCAAATGCAAGTTGGCAAAATAAATACAGATCCAGCAGCCTATTGATTGAGCTATTGAACAACGTAATCGGAGCATTTTAGATTTTTTCCGTCCAAAATCTGTGGGCTATAGCACAGTTGATTTTCAAAAAAACGAACTTTCTAAGAAATGTTTAGAAATATTCGAGCAATCCAAATGCAAGTTGGCAAAATAAATACAGATCCAGCAGTCTATTGATAGAGCTATTGACCATCGTAATCGGAGCAGGTTAGATTTTTGCCGTCCAAAATCTGTGGGCTATAGCACAGTTGATTTTCAATAAAATCGAATTTTCTATGAAATGTTTAGAAATATTCGAGCAATCCAAATGCAAATTGGCAAAATAAATACAGATCCAGCAGTCTATTGATTGAGCTATTGACCAACGTAATCGGATCAGGTTAGATTTTTGCCGTCCAAAATCTGTGGGCTATAGCACAGTTGATTTTCAATAACATCGAATTTTCTATGAAATGTTTAGAAATATTCGAGCAATCCAAATGCAAGTTGGCAAAATAAATACAGATCCAGCAGTCTATTGATAGAGCTATTGACCAACGTAATCGGAGCAGGTTAGATTTTTGCCGTCCAAAATCTGTGGGCTATAGCACAGTTGATTTTCAATAAAACGAATTTTCTATGAAATGTTTAGAAATATTCGAGCAATCCAAATGCAAGTTGGCAAAATAAATACAGATCCAGCAGTCTATTGATTGAGCTATTGACCAACGTAATCGGAGCAGGTTAGATTTTTGCCGTCCAAAATCTGTGGGCTATATATAGCACAGTTGATTTTCAATAAAACGAATTTTCTAAGAAATGTTTAGAAATATTCGAGCAATCCAAATGCAAGTTGGCAAAATAAATACAGATCCAGCAGCCTATTGATTGAGCTATTGACCAACGTAATCGGAGCATTTTAGATTTTTTCCGTCCAAAATCTGTGGGCTATAGCACAGTTGATTTTCAATAAAACGAATTTTCTAAGAAATGTTTAGAAATATTCGAGCAATCCAAATGCAAGTTGGCAAAATAAATACAGATCCAGCAGTCTATTGATAGAGCTATTGACCAACGTAATCGGAGCAGGTTAGATTTTTGCCGTCCAAAATCTGTGGGCTATAGCACAGTTGATTTTCAATAAAACGAATTTTATAAGAAATGTTTAAAATATTCGAGCAATCCAAATGCAAGTTGGCAAAATAAATACAGATCCAGCAGTCTATTGATAGAGCTATTGACCAACGTAATCGGATCAGGTTAGATTTTTGCCGTCCAAAATCTGTGGGCTATAGCACAGTTGATTTTCAATAAAATCGAATTTTCTATGAAATGTTTAGAAATATTCGAGCAATCCAAATGCAAGTTGGCAAAATAAATACAGATCCAGCAGTCTATTGATAGAGCTATTGACCAACGTAATCGGAGCAGGTTAGATTTTTTCCGTCCAAAATCTGTGGGCTATAGCACAGTTGATTTTCAATAAAACGAATTTTCTATGAAATGTTTAGAAATATTCGAGCAATCCAAATGCAAGTTGGCAAAATAAATACAGATCCAGCAGCCTATTGATTGAGCTATTGAACAACGTAATCGGAGCATTTTAGATTTTTTCCGTCCAAAATCTGTGGGCTATAGCACAGTTGATTTTCAATAAAACGAATTTTCTAAGAAATGTTTAGAAATATTCGAGCAATCCAAATGCAAGTTGGCAAAATAAATACAGATCCAGCAGTCTATTGATAGAGCTATTGACCAACGTAATCGGAGCAGGTTAGATTTTTGCCGTCCAAAATCTGTGGGCTATAGCACAGTTGATTTTCAATAAAATCGAATTTTCTATGAAATGTTTAGAAATATTCGAGCAATCCAAATGCAAGTTGGCAAAATAAATACAGATCCAGCAGCCTATTGATTGAGCTATTGAACAACGTAATCGGAGCATTTTAGATTTTTTCCGTCCAAAATCTGTGGGCTATAGCACAGTTGATTTTCAATAAAACGAATTTTCTAAGAAATGTTTAGAAATATTCGAGCAATCCAAATGCAAGTTGGCAAAATAAATACAGATCCAGCAGCCTATTGATAGAGCTATTGACCAACGTAATCGGATCAAGTTAGATTTTTGCCGTCCAAAATCTGTGGGCTATAGCACAGTTGATTTTCAATAAAACGAATTTTCTATGAAATGTTTAGAAATATTCGAGCAATCCAAATCCAAGTTGGCAAAATAAATACAGATCCAGCAGCCTATTGATTGAGCTATTGAACAACGTAATCGGAGCATTTTAGATTTTTTCCGTCCAAAATCTGTGGGCTATAGCACAGTTGATTTTCAATAAAACGAATTTTCTAAGAAATGTTTAGAAATATTCGAGCAATCCAAATGCAAGTTGGCAAAATAAATACAGATCCAGCAGCCTATTGATTGAGCTATTGAACAACGTAATCGGAGCATTTTAGATTTTTTCCGTCCAAAATCTGTGGGCTATAGCACAGTTGATTTTCAATAAAACGAATTTTCTAAGAAATGTTTAGAAATATTCGAGCAATCCAAATGCAAGTTGGCAAAATAAATACAGATCCAGCAGCCTATTGATTGAGCTATTGAACAACGTAATCGGAGCATTTTAGATTTTTTCCGTCCAAAATCTGTGGGCTATAGCACAGTTGATTTTCAATAAAACGAATTTTCTAAGAAATGTTTAGAAATATTCGAGCAATCCAAATGCAAGTTGGCAAAATAAATACAGATCCAGCAGTCTATTGATAGAGCTATTGACCAACGTAATCGGAGCAGGTTAGATTTTTGCCGTCCAAAATCTGTGGGCTATAGCACAGTTGATTTTCAATAAAATCGAATTTTCTATGAAATGTTTAGAAATATTCGAGCAATCCAAATGCAAGTTGGCAAAATAAATACAGATCCAGCAGTCTATTGATAGAGCTATTGACCAACGTAATCGGAGCAGGTTAGATTTTTGCCGTCCAAAATCTGTGGGCTATAGCACAGTTGATTGTCAATAAAATCGAATTTTCTATGAAATGTTTAGAAATATTCGAGCAATCCAAATGCAAGTTGGCAAAATAAATACAGATCCAGCAGTCTATTGATAGAGCTATTGACCAACGTAATCGGAGCAGGTTAGATTTTTGCCGTCCAAAATCTGTGGGCTATAGCACAGTTGATTTTCAATAAAATCGAATTTTCTATGAAATGTTTAGAAATATTCGAGCAATCCAAATGCAAGTTGGCAAAATAAATACAGATCCAGCAGCCTATTGATTGAGCTATTGAACAACGTAATCGGAGCATTTTAGATTTTTTCCGTCCAAAATCTGTGGGCTATAGCACAGTTGATTTTCAATAAAACGAATTTTCTAAGAAATGTTTAGAAATATTCGAGCAATCCAAATGCAAGCTGGCAAAATAAATACAGATCCAGCAGTCTATTGATAGAGCTATTGACCAACGTAATCGGATCAGGTTAGATTTTTTCCGTCCAAAATCTGTGGGCTATAGCACAGTTGATTTTCAATAAAACGAATTTTCTAAGAAATGTTTAGAAATATTCAAGCAATCCAAATGCAAGTTGGCAAAATAAATACAGATCCAGCAGCCTATTGATTGAGCTATTGAACAACGTAATCGGAGCAGGTTAGATTTTTTCCGTCCAAAATCTGTGGGCTATAGCACAGTTGATTTTCAATAAAACGAATTTTTTATGAAATGTTTAGAAATATTCGAGCAATCCAAATGCAAGTTGGCAAAATAAATACAGATCCAGCAGTCTATTGATAGAGCTATTGACCAATGTAATCGAAGCAGGTTAGATTTTTGCCGTCTAAAATCTGTGGGCTAGCACAGTTGATTTTCAATAAAATCGAATTTTCTATGAAATGTTTAGAAATATTCGAGCAATCCAAATGCAAGTTGGCAAAATAAATACAGATCCAGCAGCCTATTGATTGAGCTATTGACCAACGTAATCGGAGCATTTTAGATTTTTTCCGTCCAAAATCTGTGGGCTATAGCACAGTTGATTTTCAATAAAACGAATTTTCTAAGAAATGTTTAGAAATATTCGAGCAATCCAAATGCAAGTTGGCAAAATAAATACAGATCCAGCAGTCTATTGATAGAGCTATTGACCAACGTAATCGGATCAGGTTAGATTTTTGCCGTCCAAAATCTGTGGGCTTTAGCACAGTTGATTTTCAATAAAATCGAATTTTCTATGAAATGTTTAGAAATATTCGAGCAATCCAAATGCAAGTTGGCAAAATAAATACAGATCCAGCAGCCTATTGATAGAGCTATTGACCAACGTAATCGGAGCATTTTAGATTTTTGCCGTCCAAAATCTGTGGGCTATAGCACAGTTGATTTTCAATAAAATGGAATTTTCTATGAAATGTTTAGAAATATTCGAGCAATCCAAATGCAAGTTGGCAAAATAAATACAGATCCAGCAGCCTATTGATTGAGCTATTGAACAACGTATTCGGAGCATTTTAGATTTTTGCCGTCCAAAATCTGTGGGCTATAGCACAGTTGATTTTCAATAAAATCGAATTTTCTATGAAATGTTTAGAAATATTCGAGCAATCCAAATGCAAGTTGGCAAAATAAATAGAGATCCAGCAGCCTATTGATAGAGCTATTGAACAACGTAATCGGAGCATTTTAGATTTTTGCCGTCTAAAATCTGTGGGCTTTAGCACAGTTGATTTTCAATAAAATCGAATTTTCTATGAAATGTTTAGAAATATTCGAGCAATCCAAATGCAAGTTGGCAAAATAAATACAGATCCAGCAACCTATTGATAGAGCTATTGAACAACGTAATCGGAGCATTTTAGATTTTTGCCGTCTAAAATCTGTGGGCTTTAGCACAGTTGATTTTCAATAAAATCGAATTTTCTATGAAATGTTTAGAAATATTCGAGCAATCCAAATGCAAGTTGGCAAAATAAATACAGATCCAGCAGCCTATTGATTGAGCTATTGAACAACGTAATCGGAGCATTTTAGATTTTTGCCGTCCAAAATCTGTGGGCTATAGCACAGTTGATTTTCAATAAAACGAATTTTCTATGAAATGTTTAGAAATATTCGAGCAATCCAAATGCAAGTTGGCAAAATAAATACAGATCCAGCAGTCTATTGATAGAGCTATTGACCAACGTAATCGAAGCAGGTTAGATTTTTGCCGTCTAAAATCTGTGGGCTATAGCACAGTTGATTTTCAATAAAATCGAATTTTCTATGAAATGTTTAGAAATATTCGAGCAATCCAAATGCAAGTTGGCAAAATAAATACAGATCCAGCAGCCTATTGATAGAGCTATTGAACAACGTAATCGGAGCATTTTAGATTTTTGCCGTCTAAAATCTGTGGGCTTTAGCACAGTTGATTTTCAATAAAATCGAATTTTCTATGAAATGTTTAGAAATATTCGAGCAATCCAAATGCAAGTTGGCACAATAAATACAGATCCAGCAGCCTATTGATAGATCTATTGACCAACGTAATCGGAGCATTTTAGATTTTGGCCGTACAAAATTTGTGGGCTATAGCACAGTTGATTTTCAATAAAATCGAATTTTCTATGAAATGTTTAGAAATATTCGAGCAATCCAAATGCAAGTTAGCAAAATAAATACAGATCCAGCAGCCATTTGATAGAGCTATTGACCAACGTAATCGGAGCATTTTAGATTTTTGCCGTCCAAAATCTGTGGGCACAGTTGATTTTCAATAAAATGGAATTTTCTATGAAATGTTTAGAAATATTCGAGCAATCCAAATGCAAGTTGGCAAAATAAATACAGATCCAGCAGCCTATTGATTGAGCTATTGAACAACGTAATCGGAGCATTTTAGATTTTTTCCGTCCAAAATCTGTGGGCTATAGCACAGTTGATTTTCAATAAAACGAATTTTCTAAGAAATGTTTAGAAATATTCGAGCAATCCAAATGCAAGTTGGCAAAATAAATACAGATCCAGCAGTCTATTGATAGAGCTATTGACCAGCGTAATCGGAGCAGGTTAGATTTTTGCCGTCCAAAATCTGTGGGCTATAGCACAGTTGATTTTCAATAAAATCGAATTTTCTATGAAATGTGTAGAAATATTCGAGCAATCCAAATGCAAGTTGGCAAAATAAATACAGATCCAGCAGTCTATTGATAGAGCTATTGACCAACGTAATCGGAGCAGGTTAGATTTTTGCCGTCCAAAATCTGTGGGCTAGCACAGTTGATTTTCAATAAAACGAATTTTCTATGAAATGTTTAGAAATATTCGAGCAATCCAAATGCAAGGTGGCAAAATAAATACAGATCCAGCAGTCTATTGATAGAGCTATTGACCAACGTAATCGGAGCAGGTTAGATTTTTGCCGTCCAAAATCTGTGGGCTATAGCACAGTTGATTTTCAATAAAACGAATTTTCTAAGAAATGTTTAGAAATATTTGAGCAATCCAAATGCAAGTTGGCAAAATAAATACAGATCCAGCAGTCTATTGATAAAGCTATTGACTAACGTAATCAGAGCATGTTAGATTTTTGCCGTCCAAAATCTGTGGGCTATAGCACAGTTGATTTTCAATAAAATCGAATTTTCTATAAAATGTTTAGAAATATTCGAGCAATCCAAATGCAAGTTGGCAAAATAAATACAGATCCAGCAGCCTGTTGATTGAGCTATTGAACAACGTAATCGGAGCATTTTAGATTTTTTCCGTCCAAAATCTGTGGGCTATAGCACAGTTGATTTTCAATAAAACGAATTTTCTAAGAAATGTTTAGAAATATTCGAGCAATCCAAATGCAAGTTGGCAAAATAAATACAGATCCAGCAGCCTATTGATTGAGCTATTGACCAACGTAATCGGAGCATTTTAGATTTTTTCCGTCCAAAATCTGTGGGCTATAGCACAGTTGATTTTCAATAAAACGAATTTTCTAAGAAATGTTTAGAAATATTCGAGCAATCCAAATGCAAGTTGGCAAAATAAATACAGATCCAGCAGCCTATTGATTGAGCTATTGACCAACGTAATCGGAGCAGGTTAGATTTTTGCCGTCCAAAATCTGTGGGCTATAGCACAGTTGATTTTCAATAAAATCGAATTTTCTATGAAATGTTTAGAAATATTCGAGCAATACAAATGCAATTTGGCAAAATAAATACAGATCCAGCAGCCTATTGATTGCGCTATTGAACAACGTGATCGGAGCATTTTAGATTTTTTCCGTCCAAAATCTGTGGGCTATAGCACAGTTGATTTTCAATAAAACGAATTTTCTAAGAAATGTTTAGAAATATTCGAGCAATCCAAATGCAAGTTGGCAAAATAAATACAGATCCAGCAGTCTATTGATAGAGCTATTGACCAACGTAATCGGAGCAGGTTAGATTTTTGCCGTCCAAAATCTGTGGGCTATAGCACAGTTGATTTTCAATAAAACGAATTTTCTAAGAAATGTTTAGAAATATTCGAGCAATCCAAATGCAAGTTGGCAAAATAAATACAGATTCAGCAGTCTATTGATAGAGCTATTGACCAACGTAATCGGAGCAGGTTAGATTTTTGCCGTCCAAAATCTGTGGGCTATAGCACAGTTGATTTTCAATAAAATCGAATTTTCTATGAAATGTTTAGAAATATTCGAGCAATCCAAATGCAAGTTGGCAAAATAAATACAGATCCAGCAGCCTATTGATTGAGCTATTGAACAACGTAATCGGAGCAGGTTAGATTTTTTCCGTCCAAAATCTGTGGGCTATAGCACAGTTGATTTTCAATAAAATCGAATTTTCTATGAAATGTTTAGAAATATTCGAGCAATACAAATGCAAGTTGGCAAAATAAATACAGATCCAGCAGCCTATTGATTGCGCTATTGAACAACGTAATCGGAGCATTTTAGATTTTTTCCGTCCAAAATCTGTGGGCTATAGCACAGTTGATTTTCAATAAAATCGAATTTTCTAAGAAATGTTTAGAAATATTCGAGCAATCCAAATGCAAGTTGGCAAAATAAATACAGATCCAGCAGTCTATTGATAGAGCTATTGACTAACGTAATCGGAGCATTTTAGATTTTTTCCGTCCAAAATCTGTGGGCTATAGCACAGTTGATTTTCAATAAAATCGAATTTTCTATGAAATGTTTAGAAATATTCGAGCAATCCAAATGCAAGTTGGCAAAATAAATACAGATCCAGCAGCCTATTGATTGCGCTATTGAACAACGTAATCGGAGCATTTTAGATTTTTTCCGTCCAAAATCTGTGGGCTATAGCACAGTTGATTTTCAATAAAATCGAATTTTCTATGAAATGTTTAGAAATATTCGAGCAATACAAATGCAAGTTGGCAAAATAAATACAGATCCAGCAGCCTATTGATTGAGCTATTGAACAACGTAATCGGAGCATTTTAGATTTTTTCCGTCCAAAATCTGTGGGCTATAGCACAGTTGATTTTCAATAAAACGAATTTTCTAAGAAATGTTTAGAAATATTCGAGCAATCCAAATGCAAGTTGGCAAAATAAATACAGATCCAGCAGTCTATTGATAGAGCTATTGACCAACGTAATCGGAGCAGGTTAGATTTTTGCCGTCCAAAATCTGTGGGCTATAGCACAGTTGATTTTCAATAAAATCGAATTTTCTATGAAATGTTTAGAAATATTCGAGCAATCCAAATGCAAGTTGGCAAAATAAATACAGATCCAGCAGCCTATTGATTGAGCTATTGAACAACGTAATCGGAGCATTTTAGATTTTTTCCGTCCAAAATCTGTGGGCTATAGCACAGTTGATTTTCAATAAAATCGAATTTTCTATGAAATGTTTAGAAATATTCGAGCAATCCAAATGCAAGTTGGCAAAATAAATACAGATCCAGCAGTATATTGATAGAGCTATTGACCAACGTAATCGGAGCAGGTTAGATTTTTGCCGTCCAAAATCTGTGGGCTATAGCACAGTTGATTTTCAATAAAATCGAATTTTCTATGAAATGTTTAGAAATATTCGAGCAATCCAAATGCAAGTTGGCAAAATAAATACAGATCCAGCAGCCTATTGATTGAGCTATTGAACAACGTAATCGGAGCATTTTAGATTTTTTCCGTCCAAAATCTGTGGGCTATAGCACAGTTGATTTTCAATAAAATCGAATTTTCTATGAAATGTTTAGAAATATTCGAGCAATCCAAATGCAAGTTGGCAAAATAAATACAGATCCAGCAGTCTATTGATAGAGCTATTGACCAACGTAATCGGAGCAGGTTAGATTTTTGCCGTCCAAAATCTGTGGGCTATAGCACAGTTGATTTTCAATAAAATCGAATTTTCTATGAAATGTTTAGAAATATTCGAGCAATCCAAATGCAAGTTGGCAAAATAAATACAGATCCAGCAGCCTATTGATTGAGCTATTGAACAACGTAATCGGAGCATTTTAGATTTTTTCCGTCCAAAATCTGTGGGCTATAGCACAGTTGATTTTCAATAAAACGAATTTTCTAAGAAATGTTTAGAAATATTCGAGCAATCCAAATGCAAGTTGGCAAAATAAATACAGATCCAGCAGCCTATTGATTGAGCTATTGACCAACGTAATCGGAGCATTTTAGATTTTTTCCGTCCAAAATCTGTGGGCTATAGCACAGTTGATTTTCAATAAAACGAATTTTCTAAGAAATGTTTAGAAATATTCGAGCAATCCAAATGCAAGTTGGCAAAATAAATACAGATCCAGCAGCCTATTGATTGAGCTATTGACCAACGTAATCGGAGCAGGTTAGATTTTTGCCGTCCAAAATCTGTGGGCTATAGCACAGTTGATTTTCAATAAAATCGAATTTTCTATGAAATGTTTAGAAATATTCGAGCAATACAAATGCAAGTTGGCAAAATAAATACAGATCCAGCAGCCTATTGATTGCGCTATTGAACAACGTAATCGGAGCATTTTAGATTTTTTCCGTCCAAAATCTGTGGGCTATAGCACAGTTGATTTTCAATAAAACGAATTTTCTAAGAAATGTTTAGAAATATTCGAGCAATCCAAATGCAAGGTGGCAAAATAAATACAGATCCAGCAGTCTATTGATAGAGCTATTGACCAACGTAATCGGAGCAGGTTAGATTTTTGCCGTCCAAAATCTGTGGGCTATAGCACAGTTGATTTTCAATAAAATCGAATTTTCTATGAAATGTTTAGAAATATTCGAGCAATCCAAATGCAAGTTGGCAAAATAAATACAGATCCAGCAGTCTATTGATAGAGCTATTGACTAACGTAATCGGAGCAGGTTAGATTTTTGCCGTCCAAAATCTGTGGCTATAGCACAGTTGATTTTCAATAAAATCGAATTTTCTATGAAATGTTTAGAAATATTCGAGCAATCCAAATGCAAGTTGGCAAAATAAATACAGATCCAGCAGTCTATTGATAGAGCTATTGACCAACGTAATCGGAGCAGGTTAGATTTTTGCCGTCCAAAATCTGTGGGCTATAGCACAGTTGATTTTCAATAAAATCGAATTTTCTATGAAATGTGTAGAAATATTCGAGCAATCCAAATGCAAGTTGGCAAAATAAATACAGATCCAGCAGCCTATTGATTGAGCTATTGACCAACGTAATCGGAGCAGGTTAGATTTTTGCCGTCCAAAATCTGTGGGCTATAGCACAGTTGATTTTCAATAAAACGAATTTTCTAAGAAATGTTTAGAAATATTCGAGCAATCCAAATGCAAGTTGGCTAAATAAATACAGATCCAGCAGTCTATTGATAGAGCTATTGACCAACGTAATTGGAGCAGGTTAGATTTTTGCCGTCCAAAATCTGTGGGCTATAGCACAGTTGATTTTCAATAAAATCGAATTTTCTATGAAATGTTTAGAAATATTCGAGCAATACAAATGCAAGTTGGCAAAATAAATACAGATCCAGCAGCCTATTGATTGCGCTATTTAACAACGTAATCGGAGCATTTTAGATTTTTTCCGTCCAAAATCTGTGGGCTATAGCACAGTTGATTTTCAATAAAATCGAATTTTCTAAGAAATGTTTAGAAATATTCGAGCAATCCAAATGCAAGTTGGCAAAATAAATACAGATCCAGCAGTCTATTGATAGAGCTATTGACTAACGTAATCGGAGCAGGTTAGATTTTTGCCGTCCAAAATCTGTGGCTATAGCACAGTTGATTTTCAATAAAATCGAATTTTCTATGAAATGTTTAGAAATATTCGAGCAATCCAAATGCAAGTTGGCAAAATAAATACAGATCCAGCAGTCTATTGATAGAGCTATTGACCAACGTAATCGGAGCAGGTTAGATTTTTGCCGTCCAAAATCTGTGGGCTATAGCACAGTTGATTTTCAATAAAATCGAATTTTCTATGAAATGTGTAGAAATATTCGAGCAATCCAAATGCAAGTTGGCAAAATAAATACAGATCCAGCAGTCTATTGATAGAGCTATTGACCAACGTAATCGGAGCAGGTTAGATTTTTGCCGTCCAAAATCTGTGGGCTATAGCACAGTTGATTTTCAATAAAATCGAATTTTCTATGAAATGTTTAGAAATATTCGAGCAATCCAAATGCAAGTTGGCAAAATAAATACAAATCCAGCAGCCTATTGATTGAGCTATTGAACAACGTAATCGGAGCATTTTAGATTTTTTCCGTCCAAAATCTGTGGGCTATAGCACAGTTGATTTTCAATAAAACGAATTTTTTAAGAAATGTTTAGAAATATTCGAGCAATCCAAATGCAAGTTGGCAAAATAAATACAGATCCAGCAGTCTATTGATAGAGCTATTGACCAACGTAATCGGAGCAGGTTAGATTTTTGCCGTCCAAAATCTGTGGGCTATAGCACAGTTGATTTTCAATAAAATCGAATTTTCTATGAAATGTTTAGAAATATTCGAGCAATCCAAATGCAAGTTGGCAAAATAAATACAGATCCAGCAGCCTATTGATTGAGCTATTGAACAACGTAATCGGAGCATTTTAGATTTTTTCCGTCCAAAATCTGTGGGCAATAGTACAGTTGATTTTCAATAAAATCGAATTTTCTATGAAATGTTTAGAAATATTCGAGCAATCCAAATGCAAGTTGGCAAAATAAATACAGATCCAGCAGCCTATTGATTAAGCTATTGACCAACGTAATCGGAGCAGGTTAGATTTTTGCTGTCCAAAATCTGTGGGCTATAGCACAGTTGATTTTCAATAAAATCGAATTTTCTATGAAATGTTTAGAAATATTCGAGCAATACAAATGCAAGTTGGCAAAATAAATACAGATCCAGCAGCCTATTGATTGCGCTATTGAACAACGTGATCGGAGCATTTTAGATTTTTTCCGTCCAAAATCTGTGGGCTATAGCACAGTTGATTTTCAATAAAATCGAATTTTCTATGAAATGTTTAGAAATATTCGAGCAATACAAATGCAAGTTGGCAAAATAAATACAGATCCAGCAGTCTATTGATAGAGCTATTGACCAACGTAATCGGAGCAGGTTAGATTTTTGCCGTCCAAAATCTGTGGGCTATAGCACAGTTGATTTTCAATAAAATCGAATTTTCTATGAAATGTTTAGAAATATTCGAGCAATACAAATGCAAGTTGGCAAAATAAATACAGATCCAGCAGTCTATTGATAGAGCTATTGACCAACGTAATCGGAGCAGGTTAGATTTTTTCCGTCCAAAATATGTGGGCTATAGCACAGTTGATTTTCAATAAAACGAATTTTCTAAGAAATGTTTAGAAATATTCGAGCAATCCAAATGCAAGTTGGCAAAATAAATACAGATCCAGCAGTCTATTGATAGAGCTATTGACCAACGTAATCGGAGCAGGTTAGATTTTTGCCGTCCAAAATCTGTGGGCTATAGCACAGTTGATTTTCAATAAAATCGAATTTTCTATAAAATGTTTAGAAATATTCGAGCAATCCAAATGCAAGTTGGCAAAATAAATACAGATCCAGCAGCCTGTTGATTGAGCTATTGAACAACGTAATCGGAGCATTTTAGATTTTTTCCGTCCAAAATCTGTGGGCTATAGCACAGTTGATTTTCAATAAAACGAATTTTCTAAGAAATGTTTAGAAATATTCGAGCAATCCAAATGCAAGTTGGCAAAATAAATACAGATCCAGCAGCCTATTGATTGAGCTATTGACCAACGTAATCGGAGCATTTTAGATTTTTTCCGTCCAAAATCTGTGGGCTATAGCACAGTTGATTTTCAATAAAACGAATTTTCTAAGAAATGTTTAGAAATATTCGAGCAATCCAAATGCAAGTTGGCAAAATAAATACAGATCCAGCAGCCTATTGATTAAGCTATTGACCAACGTAATCGGAGCAGGTTAGATTTTTGCTGTCCAAAATCTGTGGGCTATAGCACAGTTGATTTTCAATAAAATCGAATTTTCTATGAAATGTTTAGAAATATTCGAGCAATACAAATGCAAGTTGGCAAAATAAATACAGATCCAGCAGCCTATTGATTGCGCTATTGAACAACGTGATCGGAGCATTTTAGATTTTTCCGTCCAAAATCTGTGGGCTATAGCACAGTTGATTTTCAATAAAATCGAATTTTCTATGAAATGTTTAGAAATATTCGAGCAATACAAATGCAAGTTGGCAAAATAAATACAGATCCAGCAGTCTATTGATAGAGCTATTGACCAACGTAATCGGAGCAGGTTAGATTTTTGCCGTCCAAAATCTGTGGGCTTTAGCACAGTTGATTTTCAATAAAATCGAATTTTCTATGAAATGTTTAGAAATATTCGAGCAATACAAATGCAAGTTGGCAAAATAAATACAGATCCAGCAGTCTATTGATAGAGCTATTGACCAACGTAATCGGAGCAGGTTAGATTTTTTCCGTCCAAAATATGTGGGCTATAGCACAGTTGATTTTCAATAAAACGAATTTTCTAAGAAATGTTTAGAAATATTCGAGCAATCCAAATGCAAGTTGGCAAAATAAATACAGATCCAGCAGTCTATTGATAGAGCTATTGACCAACGTAATCGGAGCAGGTTAGATTTTTGCCGTCCAAAATCTGTGGGCTATAGCACAGTTGATTTTCAATAAAATCGAATTTTCTATGAAATGTTTAGAAATATTCGAGCAATCCAAATGCAAGTTGGCAAAATAAATACAAATCCAGCAGCCTATTGATTGAGCTATTGAACAACGTAATCGGAGCATTTTAGATTTTTTCCGTCCAAAATCTGTGGGCTATAGCACAGTTGATTTTCAATAAAACGAATTTTTTAAGAAATGTTTAGAAATATTCGAGCAATCCAAATGCAAGTTGGCAAAATAAATACAGATCCAGCAGTCTATTGATAGAGCTATTGACCAACGTAATCGGAGCAGGTTAGATTTTTGCCGTCCAAAATCTGTGGGCTATAGCACAGTTGATTTTCAATAAAATCGAATTTTCTATGAAATGTTTAGAAATATTCGAGCAATCCAAATGCAAGTTGGCAAAATAAATACAGATCCAGCAGCCTATTGATTGAGCTATTGAACAACGTAATCGGAGCATTTTAGATTTTTTCCGTCCAAAATCTGTGGGCAATAGTACAGTTGATTTTCAATAAAATCGAATTTTCTATGAAATGTTTAGAAATATTCGAGCAATCCAAATGCAAGTTGGCAAAATAAATACAGATCCAGCAGTCTATTGATAGAGCTATTGACCAACGTAATCGGAGCAGGTTAGATTTTTGCCGTCCAAAATCTGTGGGCTATAGCACAGTTGATTTTCAATAAAATCGAATTTTCTAAGAAATGTTTAGAAATATTCGAGCAATCCAAATGCAAGTTGGCAAAATAAATACAGATCCAGCAGCCTATTGATTGAGCTATTGAACAACGTAATCGGAGCATTTTAGATTTTTTCCGTCCAAAATCTGTGGGCTATAGCACAGTTGATTTTCAATAAAACGAATTTTCTAAGAAATGTTTAGAAATATTTGAGCAATCCAAATGCAAGTTGGCAAAATAAATACAGATCCAGCAGTCTATTGATAGAGCTATTGACTAACGTAATCAGAGCATGTTAGATTTTTGCCGTCCAAAATCTGTGGGCTATAGCACAGTTGATTTTCAATAAAATCGAATTTTCTATAAAATGTTTAGAAATATTCGAGCAATCCAAATGCAAGTTGGCAAAATAAATACAGATCCAGCAGCCTGTTGATTGAGCTATTGAACAACGTAATCGGAGCATTTTAGATTTTTTACGTCCAAAATCTGTGGGCTATAGCACAGTTGATTTTCAATAAAATCGAATTTTCTATGAAATGTTTAGAAATATTCGAGCAATCCAAATGCAAGTTGGCAAAATAAATACAGATCCAGCAGTCTATTGATAGAGCTATTGACCAACGTAATCGGAGCAGGTTAGATTTTTGCCGTCCAAAATCTGTGGGCTATAGCACAGTTGATTTTCAATAAAATCGAATTTTCTATGAAATGTTTAGAAATATTCGAGCAATCCAAATGCAAGTTGGCAAAATAAATACAGATCCAGCAGCCTATTGATTGAGCTATTGAACAACGTAATCGGAGCATTTTAGATTTTTTCCGTCCAAAATCTGTGGGCTATAGCACAGTTGATTTTCAATAAAATCGAATTTTCTATGAAATGTTTAGAAATATTCGAGCAATACAAATGCAAGTTGGCAAAATAAATACAGATCCAGCAGCCTATTGATTGAGCTATTGAACAACGTAATCGGAGCATTTTAGATTTTTTCCGTCCAAAATCTGTGGGCTATAGCACAGTTGATTTTCAATAAAACGAATTTTCTAAGAAATGTTTAGAAATATTCGAGCAATCCAAATGCAAGTTGGCAAAATAAATACAGATCCAGCAGTCTATTGATAGAGCTATTGACCAACGTAATCGGAGCAGGTTAGATTTTTGCCGTCCAAAATCTGTGGGCTATAGCACAGTTGATTTTCAATAAAATCGAATTTTCTATGAAATGTTTAGAAATATTCGAGCAATCCAAATGCAAGTTGGCAAAATAAATACAGATCCAGCAGCCTATTGATTGAGCTATTGAACAACGTAATCGGAGCATTTTAGATTTTTTCCGTCCAAAATCTGTGGGCTATAGCACAGTTGATTTTCAATAAAATCGAATTTTCTATGAAATGTTTAGAAATATTCGAGCAATCCAAATGCAAGTTGGCAAAATAAATACAGATCCAGCAGCCTATTGATTGAGCTATTGAACAACGTAATCGGAGCATTTTAGATTTTTTCCGTCCAAAATCTGTGGGCTATAGCACAGTTGATTTTCAATAAAATCGAATTTTCTATGAAATGTTTAGAAATATTCGAGCAATCCAAATGCAAGTTGGCAAAATAAATACAGATCCAGCAGTCTATTGATAGAGCTATTGACCAACGTAATCGGAGCAGGTTAGATTTTTGCCGTCCAAAATCTGTGGGCTATAGCACAGTTGATTTTCAATAAAATCGAATTTTCTATGAAATGTTTAGAAATATTCGAGCAATCCAAATGCAAGTTGGCAAAATAAATACAGATCCAGCAGCCTATTGATTGAGCTATTGAACAACGTAATCGGAGCATTTTAGATTTTTTCCGTCCAAAATCTGTGGGCTATAGCACAGTTGATTTTCAATAAAACGAATTTTTTAAGAAATGTTTAGAAATATTCGAGCAATCCAAATGCAAGTTGGCAAAATAAATACAGATCCAGCAGTCTATTGATAGAGCTATTGACCAACGTAATCGGAGCAGGTTAGATTTTTGCCGTCCAAAATCTGTGGGCTATAGCACAGTTGATTTTCAATAAAATCGAATTTTCTAAGAAATGTTTAGAAATATTCGAGCAATCCAAATGCAAGTTGGCAAAATAAATACAGATCCAGCAGCCTATTGATTGAGCTATTGAACAACGTAATCGGAGCATTTTAGATTTTTTCCGTCCAAAATCTGTGGGCTATAGCACAGTTGATTTTCAATAAAACGAATTTTCTAAGAAATGTTTAGAAATATTTGAGCAATCCAAATGCAAGTTGGCAAAATAAATACAGATCCAGCAGTCTATTGATAGAGCTATTGACTAACGTAATCAGAGCATGTTAGATTTTTGCCGTCCAAAATCTGTGGGCTATAGCACAGTTGATTTTCAATAAAATCGAATTTTCTATAAAATGTTTAGAAATATTCGAGCAATCCAAATGCAAGTTGGCAAAATAAATACAGATCCAGCAGCCTGTTGATTGAGCTATTGAACAACGTAATCGGAGCATTTTAGATTTTTTCCGTCCAAAATCTGTGGGCTATAGCACAGTTGATTTTCAATAAAATCGAATTTTCTATGAAATGTTTAGAAATATTCGAGCAATCCAAATGCAAGTTGGCAAAATAAATACAGATCCAGCAGTCTATTGATAGAGCTATTGACCAACGTAATCGGAGCAGGTTAGATTTTTGCCGTCCAAAATCTGTGGGCTATAGCACAGTTGATTTTCAATAAAATCGAATTTTCTATGAAATGTTTAGAAATATTCGAGCAATCCAAATGCAAGTTGGCAAAATAAATACAGATCCAGCAGCCTATTGATTGAGCTATTGAACAACGTAATCGGAGCATTTTAGATTTTTTCCGTCCAAAATCTGTGGGCTATAGCACAGTTGATTTTCAATAAAATCGAATTTTCTATGAAATGTTTAGAAATATTCGAGCAATACAAATGCAAGTTGGCAAAATAAATACAGATCCAGCAGCCTATTGATTGAGCTATTGAACAACGTAATCGGAGCATTTTAGATTTTTTCCGTCCAAAATCTGTGGGCTATAGCACAGTTGATTTTCAATAAAACGAATTTTCTAAGAAATGTTTAGAAATATTCGAGCAATCCAAATGCAAGTTGGCAAAATAAATACAGATCCAGCAGTCTATTGATAGAGCTATTGACCAACGTAATCGGAGCAGGTTAGATTTTTGCCGTCCAAAATCTGTGGGCTATAGCACAGTTGATTTTCAATAAAATCGAATTTTCTATGAAATGTTTAGAAATATTCGAGCAATCCAAATGCAAGTTGGCAAAATAAATACAGATCCAGCAGTATATTGATAGAGCTATTGACCAACGTAATCGGAGCAGGTTAGATTTTTGCCGTCCAAAATCTGTGGGCTATAGCACAGTTGATTTTCAATAAAATCGAATTTTCTATGAAATGTTTAGAAATATTCGAGCAATCCAAATGCAAGTTGGCAAAATAAATACAGATCCAGCAGTCTATTGATAGAGCTATTGACCAACGTAATCGGAGCAGGTTAGATTTTTGCCGTCCAAAATCTGTGGGCTATAGCACAGTTGATTTTCAATAAAATCGAATTTTCTATGAAATGTTTAGAAATATTCGAGCAATCCAAATGCAAGTTGGCAAAATAAATACAGATCCAGCAGCCTATTGATTGAGCTATTGAACAACGTAATCGGAGCATTTTAGATTTTTTCCGTCCAAAATCTGTGGGCTATAGCACAGTTGATTTTCAATAAAACGAATTTTCTAAGAAATGTTTAGAAATATTTGAGCAATCCAAATGCAAGTTGGCAAAATAAATACAGATCCAGCAGTCTATTGATAGAGCTATTGACTAACGTAATCAGAGCATGTTAGATTTTTGCCGTCCAAAATCTGTGGGCTATAGCACAGTTGATTTTCAATAAAATCGAATTTTCTATAAAATGTTTAGAAATATTCGAGCAATCCAAATGCAAGTTGGCAAAATAAATACAGTTCCAGCAGCCTGTTGATTGAGCTATTGAACAACGTAATCGGAGCATTTTAGATTTTTTACGTCCAAAATCTGTGGGCTATAGCACAGTTGATTTTCAATAAAACGAATTTTCTAAGAAATGTTTAGAAATATTCGAGCAATCCAAATGCAAGTTGGCAAAATAAATACAGATCCAGCAGCCTATTGATTGAGCTATTGACCAACGTAATCGGAGCATTTTAGATTTTTTCCGTCCAAAATCTGTGGGCTATAGCACAGTTGATTTTCAATAAAACGAATTTTCTAAGAAATGTTTAGAAATATTCGAGCAATCCAAATGCAAGTTGGCAAAATAAATACAGATCCAGCAGCCTATTGATTGAGCTATTGACCAACGTAATCGGAGCAGGTTAGATTTTTGCCGTCCAAAATCTGTGGGCTATAGCACAGTTGATTTTCAATAAAATCGAATTTTCTATGAAATGTTTAGAAATATTCGAGCAATACAAATGCAAGTTGGCAAAATAAATACAGATCCAGCAGCCTATTGATTGCGCTATTGAACAACGTAATCGGAGCATTTTAGATTGTTTCCGTCCAAAATCTGTGGGCTATAGCACAGTTGATTTTCAATAAAACGAATTTTCTAAGAAATGTTTAGAAATATTCGAGCAATCCAAATGCAAGTTGGCAAAATAAATACAGATCCAGCAGTCTATTGATAGAGCTATTGACCAACGTAATCGGAGCAGGTTAGATTTTTGCCGTCCAAAATCTGTGGGCTATAGCACAGTTGATTTTCAATAAAATCGAATTTTCTATGAAATGTGTAGAAATATTCGAGCAATCCAAATGCAAGTTGGCAAAATAAATACAGATCCAGCAGCCTATTGATTGAGCTATTGACCAACGTAATCGGAGCAGGTTAGATTTTTGCCGTCCAAAATCTGTGGGCTATAGCACAGTTGATTTTCAATAAAACGAATTTTCTAAGAAATGTTTAGAAATATTCGAGCAATCCAAATGCAAGTTGGCTAAATAAATACAGATCCAGCAGTCTATTGATAGAGCTATTGACCAACGTAATTGGAGCAGGTTAGATTTTTGCCGTCCAAAATCTGTGGGCTATAGCACAGTTGATTTTCAATAAAATCGAATTTTCTATGAAATGTTTAGAAATATTCGAGCAATACAAATGCAAGTTGGCAAAATAAATACAGATCCAGCAGCCTATTGATTGCGCTATTGAACAACGTAATCGGAGCATTTTAGATTTTTTCCGTCCAAAATCTGTGGGCTATAGCACAGTTGATTTTCAATAAAATCGAATTTTCTAAGAAATGTTTAGAAATATTCGAGCAATCCAAATGCAAGTTGGCAAAATAAATACAGATCCAGCAGTCTATTGATAGAGCTATTGACTAACGTAATCGGAGCAGGTTAGATTTTTGCCGTCCAAAATCTGTGGCTATAGCACAGTTGATTTTCAATAAAATCGAATTTTCTATGAAATGTTTAGAAATATTCGAGCAATCCAAATGCAAGTTGGCAAAATAAATACAGATCCAGCAGTCTATTGATAGAGCTATTGACCAACGTAATCGGAGCAGGTTAGATTTTTGCCGTCCAAAATCTGTGGGCTATAGCACAGTTGATTTTCAATAAAATCGAATTTTCTATGAAATGTGTAGAAATATTCGAGCAATCCAAATGCAAGTTGGCAAAATAAATACAGATCCAGCAGTCTATTGATAGAGCTATTGACCAACGTAATCGGAGCAGGTTAGATTTTTGCCGTCTAAAATCTGTGGGATATAGCACAGTTGATTTTCAATAAAACGAATTTTCTAAGAAATGTTTAGAAATATTCGAGCAATCCAAATTTCAATAAAACGAATTTTCTAAGAAATGTTTAGAAATATTTGAGCAATCCAAATGCAAGTTGGCAAAATAAATACAGATCCAGCAGTCTATTGATAGAGCTATTGACTAACGTAATCAGAGCATGTTAGATTTTTGCCGTCCAAAATCTGTGGGCTATAGCACAGTTGATTTTCAATAAAATCGAATTTTCTATAAAATGTTTAGAAATATTCGAGCAATCCAAATGCAAGTTGGCAAAATAAATACAGATCCAGCAGCCTGTTGATTGAGCTATTGAACAACGTAATCGGAGCATTTTAGATTTTTTCCGTCCAAAATCTGTGGGCTATAGCACAGTTGATTTTCAATAAAACGAATTTTCTAAGAAATGTTTAGAAATATTCGAGCAATCCAAATGCAAGTTGGCAAAATAAATACAGATCCAGCAGCCTATTGATTGAGCTATTGACCAACGTAATCGGAGCATTTTAGATTTTTTCCGTCCAAAATCTGTGGGCTATAGCACAGTTGATTTTCAATAAAACGAATTTTCTAAGAAATGTTTAGAAATATTCGAGCAATCCAAATGCAAGTTGGCAAAATAAATACAGATCCAGCAGCCTATTGATTAAGCTATTGACCAACGTAATCGGAGCAGGTTAGATTTTTGCTGTCCAAAATCTGTGGGCTATAGCACAGTTGATTTTCAATAAAATCGAATTTTCTATGAAATGTTTAGAAATATTCGAGCAATACAAATGCAAGTTGGCAAAATAAATACAGATCCAGCAGCCTATTGATTGCGCTATTGAACAACGTGATCGGAGCATTTTAGATTTTTTCCGTCCAAAATCTGTGGGCTATAGCACAGTTGATTTTCAATAAAATCGAATTTTCTATGAAATGTTTAGAAATATTCGAGCAATACAAATGCAAGTTGGCAAAATAAATACAGATCCAGCAGTCTATTGATAGAGCTATTGACCAACGTAATCGGAGCAGGTTAGATTTTTGCCGTCCAAAATCTGTGGGCTATAGCACAGTTGATTTTCAATAAAATCGAATTTTCTATGAAATGTTTAGAAATATTCGAGCAATACAAATGCAAGTTGGCAAAATAAATACAGATCCAGCAGTCTATTGATAGAGCTATTGACCAACGTAATCGGAGCAGGTTAGATTTTTTCCGTCCAAAATATGTGGGCTATAGCACAGTTGATTTTCAATAAAACGAATTTTCTAAGAAATGTTTAGAAATATTCGAGCAATCCAAATGCAAGTTGGCAAAATAAATACAGATCCAGCAGTCTATTGATAGAGCTATTGACCAACGTAATCGGAGCAGGTTAGATTTTTGCCGTCCAAAATCTGTGGGCTATAGCACAGTTGATTTTCAATAAAATCGAATTTTCTATGAAATGTTTAGAAATATTCGAGCAATCCAAATGCAAGTTGGCAAAATAAATACAAATCCAGCAGCCTATTGATTGAGCTATTGAACAACGTAATCGGAGCATTTTAGATTTTTTCCGTCCAAAATCTGTGGGCAATAGTACAGTTGATTTTCAATAAAATCGAATTTTCTATGAAATGTTTAGAAATATTCGAGCAATCCAAATGCAAGTTGGCAAAATAAATACAGATCCAGCAGTCTATTGATAGAGCTATTGACCAACGTAATCGGAGCAGGTTAGATTTTTGCCGTCCAAAATCTGTGGGCTATAGCACAGTTGATTTTCAATAAAATCGAATTTTCTAAGAAATGTTTAGAAATATTCGAGCAATCCAAATGCAAGTTGGCAAAATAAATACAGATCCAGCAGTCTATTGATAGAGCTATTGACCAACGTAATCGGAGCAGGTTAGATGTTTGCCGTCCAAAATCTGTGGGCTATAGCACAGTTGATTTTCAATAAAATCGAATTTTCTATGAAATGTTTAGAAATATTCGAGCAATCCAAATGCAAGTTGGCAAAATAAATACAGATCCAGCAGCCTATTGATTGAGCTATTGAACAACGTAATCGGAGCATTTAAGATTTTTTCCGTCCAAAATCTGTGGGCTATAGCACAGTTGATTTTCAATAAAATCGAATTTTCTATGAAATGTTTAGAAATATTCGAGCAATCCAAATGCAAGTTGGCAAAATAAATACAGATCCAGCAGTCTATTGATAGAGCTATTGACCAACGTAATCGGAGCAGGTTAGATTTTTGCCGTCCAAAATCTGTGGGCTATAGCACAGTTGATTTTCAATAAAATCGAATTTTCTATGAAATGTTTATAAATATTCGAGCAATCCAAATGCAAGTTGGCAAAATAAATACAGATCCAGCAGCCTATTGATTGAGCTATTGAACAACGTAATCGGAGCATTTTAGATTTTTTCCGTCCAAAATCTGTGGGCTATAGCACAGTTGATTTTCAATAAAACGAATTTTCTAAGAAATGTTTAGAAATATTCGAGCAATCCAAATGCAAGTTGGCAAAATAAATACAGATCCAGCAGTCTATTGATAGAGCTATTGACCAACGTAATCGGAGCAGGTTAGATTGTTGCCGTCCAAAATCTGTGGGCTATAGCACAGTTGATTTTCAATAAAATCGAATTTTCTATGAAATGTTTAGAAATATTCGAGCAATCCAAATGCAAGTTGGCAAAATAAATACAGATCCAGCAGCCTATTGATTGAGCTATTGAACAACGTAATCGGAGCATTTTAGATTTTTTCCGTCCAAAATCTGTGGGCTATAGCACAGTTGATTTTTAATAAAACGAACTTTCTAAGAAATGTTTAGAAATATTCGAGCAATCCAAATGCAAGTTGGCAAAATAAATACAGATCCAGCAGTCTATTGATAGAGCTATTGACCAACGTAATCGGAGCAGGTTAGATTTTTGCCGTCCAAAATCTGTGGGCTATAGCACAGTTGATTTTCAATAAAATCGAATTTTCTATGAAATGTTTAGAAATATTCGAGCAATCCAAATGCAAGTTGGCAAAATAAATACAGATCCAGAAGCCTGTTGATTGAGCTATTGAACAACCTAATCGGAGCATTTTAGATTTTTTCCGTCCAAAATCTGTGGGCAATAGCACAGTTGATTTTCAATAAAACGAATTTTCTAAGAAATGTTTAGAAATATTCGAGCAATCCAAATGCAAGTTGGCAAAATAAATACAGATCCAGCAGTCTATTGATAGAGCTATTGACCAACGTAATCGGAGCAGGTTAGATTGTTGCCGTCCAAAATCTGTGGGCTATAGCACAGTTGATTTTCAATAAAATCGAATTTTCTATGAAATGTTTAGAAATATTCGAGCAATCCAAATGCAAGTTGGCAAAATAAATACAGATCCAGCAGTCTATTGATAGAGCTATTGACCAACGTAATCGGAGCAGGTTAGATTTTTGCCGTCCAAAATCTGTGGGCTATAGCACAGTTGATTTTCAATAAAATCGAATTTTCTATGAAATGTTTAGAAATATTCGAGCAATACAAATGCAAGTTGGCAAAATAAATACAGATCCAGCAGTCTATTGATAGAGCTATTGACCAACGTAATCGGAGCAGGTTAGATTTTTGCCGTCCAAAATCTGTGGGCTATAGCACAGTTGATTTTCAATAAAACGAATTTTCTATGAAATGTTTAGAAATATTCGAGCAATCCAAATGCAAGTTGGCAAAATAAATACAGATCCAGCAGTCTATTGATAGAGCTATTGACCAACGTAATCGGAGCAGGTTTGATTTTTGCCGTCCAAAATCTGTGGGCTATAGCACAGTTGATTTTCAATAAAATCGAATTTTCTATGAAATGTTTAGAAATATTCGAGCAATCCAAATGCAAGTTGGCAAAATAAATACAGATCCAGCAGTCTATTGATAGAGCTATTGACCAACGTAATCGGAGCAGGTAAGATTTTTGCCGTCCAAAATCTGTGGGCAATAGTACAGTTGATTTTCAATAAAATCGAATTTTCTATGAAATGTTTAGAAATATTCGAGCAATCCAAATGCAAGCTGGCAAAATAAATACAGATCCAGCAGTCTATTGATAGAGCTATTGACCAACGTAATCGGAGCAGGTTAGATTTTTGCCGTCCAAAATCTGTGGGCTATAGCACAGTTGATTTTCAATAAAATCGAATTTTCTATGAAATGTTTAGAAATATTCGAGCAATCCAAATGCAAGTTGGTAAAATAAATACAGATCCAGAAGCCTGTTGATTGAGCTATTGAACAACCTAATCGGAGCATTTTAGATTTTTTCCGTCCAAAATCTGTGGGCAATAGCACAGTTGATTTTCAATAAAACGAATTTTCTAAGAAATGTTTAGAAATATTCGAGCAATCCAAATGCAAGTTGGCAAAATAAATACAGATCCAGCAGTCTATTGATAGAGCTATTGACCAACGTAATCGGAGCAGGTTAGATTTTTGCCGTCCAAAATCTGTGGGCCATAGCACAGTTGATTTTCAATAAAATCGAATTTTCTATGAAATGTTTAGAAATATTCGAGCAATACAAATGCAAGTTGGCAAAATAAATACAGATCCAGCAGTCTATTGATAGAGCTATTGACCAACGTAATCGGAGCAGGTTAGATTTTTGCCGTCCAAAATCTGTGGGCTATAGCACAGTTGATTTTCAATAAAATCGAATTTTCTATGAAATGTTTAGAAATATTCGAGCAATACAAATGCAAGTTGGCAAAATAAATATAGATCCAGCAGTCTATTGATAGAGCTATTGACCAACGTAATCGGAGCAGGTTAGATTTTTGCCGTCCAAAATCTGTGGGCTATAGCACAGTTGATTTTCAATAAAACGAATTTTCTATGAAATGTTTAGAAATATTCGAGCAATCCAAATGCAAGTTGGCAAAATAAATACAGATCCAGCAGTCTATTGATAGAGCTATTGACCAACGTAATCGGAGCAGGTTTGATTTTTGCCGTCCAAAATCTGTGGGCTATAGCACAGTTGATTTTCAATAAAATCGAATTTTCTATGAAATGTTTAGAAATATTCGAGCAATCCAAATGCAAGTTGGCAAAATAAATACAGATCCAGCAGCCTATTGATTGAGCTATTGAACAACATAATCGGAGCATTTTAGAATTTTTCCGTCCAAAATCTGTGGGCTATAGCACAGTTGATTTTCAATAAAACGAATTTTCTAAGAAATGTTTAGAAATATTCGAGCAATCCAAATGCAAGTTGGCAAAATAAATACAGATCCAGCAGTCTATTGATAGAGCTATTGACCAACGTAATCGGAGCAGGTTAGATGTTTGCCGTCCAAAATCTGTGGGCTATAGCACAGTTGATTTTCAATAAAACGAATTTTCTAAGAAATGTTTAGAAATATTCGAGCAATCCAAATGCAAGTTGGCAAAATAAATACAGATCCAGCAGTCTATTGATAGAGCTATTGACCAACGTAATCGGAGCAGGTTAGATTTTTGCCGTCCAAAATCTGTGGGCTATAGCACAGTTGATTTTCAATAAAATCGAATTTTCTATGAAATGTTTAGAAATATTCGAGCAATCCAAATGCAAGTTGGCAAAATAAATACAGATCCAGCAGCCTATTGATTAAGCTATTGAACAACATAATCGAAGCATTTTAGAATTTTTCCGTCCAAAATCTGTGGGCTATAGCACAGTTGATTTTCAATAACACGAATTTTCTAAGAAATGTTTAGAAATATTCGAGCAATCCAAATGCAAGTTGGCAAAATAAATACAGATCCAGCAGCCTATTGATTGAGCTATTGAACAACATAATCGGAGCATTTTAGAATTTTTCCGTCCAAAATCTGTGGGCTATAGCACAGTTGATTTTCAATAAAACGAATTTTCTAAGAAATGTTTAGAAATATTCGAGCAATCCAAATGCAAGTTGGCAAAATAAATACAGATCCAGCAGTCTATTGATAGAGCTATTGAACAACGTAATCGGAGCATTTTAGATTGTTTCCGTCCAAAATCTGTGGGCTATAGCACAGTTGATTTTCAATAAAACGAATTTTCTATGAAATGTTTAGGAATATTCGAGCAATCCAAATGCAAGTTGGCAAAATAAAAACAGATCCAGAAGCCTATTGATAGAGCTATTGACCAACGTAATCGGAGCAGGTTAGATTTTTGCCGTCCAAAATCTGTGGGCTATAGCACAGTTGATTTTCAATAAAATCGAATTTTCTATGAAATGTTTAGAAATATTCGAGCAATCCAAATGCAAGTTGGCAAAATAAATATAGATCCAGCAGCCTATTGATTGAGCTATTGAACAACGTAATCGGAGCATTTTAGATTTTTGCTGTCCAAAATCTGTGGGCTATAGCACAGTTGATTTTCAATAAAATCGAATTTTCTAAGAAATGTTTAGAAATATTCGAGCAATCCAAATGCAAGTTGGCAAAATAAATACAGATCCAGCAGCCTATTGATTGAGCTATTGAACAACGTAATCGGAGCATTTTAGATTTTTTCCGTCCAAAATCTGTGGGCTATAGCACAGTTGATTTTCAATAAAACGAATTTTCTACGAAATGTTTAGAAATATTCGAGCAATCCAAATGCAAGTTGGCAAAATAAATACAGATCCAGCAGTCTATTGATAGAGCTATTGACCAACGTAATCGGAGCAGGTTAGATTTTTGCCGTCCAAAATCTGTGGGCTATAGCACAGTTGATTTTCAATAAAATCGAATTTTCTAAGAAATGTTTAGAAATATTCGAGCAATCCAAATGCAAGTTGGCAAAATAAATACAGATCCAGCAGCCTATTGATTGAGCTATTGAACAACGTAATCGGAGCATTTTAGATTTTTTCCGTCCAAAATCTGTGGGCTATAGCACAGTTGATTTTCAATAAAACGAATTTTCTATGAAATGTTTAGAAATATTCGAGCAATCCAAATGCAAGTTGGCAAAATAAATACAGATCCAGAAGCCTATTGATAGAGCTATTGACCAACGTAATCAGAGCAGGTTAGATTTTTGCTGTCCAAAATCTGTGGGCTATAATAGCACAGTTGATTTTCAATAAAATCGAATTTTCTATGAAATGTTTAGAAATATTCGAGCAATCCAAATGGAAGTTGGCAAAATAAATACAGATCCAGCAGTCTATTGATAGAGCTATTGACCAACGTAATCGGAGCAGGTTAGATTTTTGCCGTCCAAAATCTGTGGGCTATAGCACAGTTGAATTTCAATAAAATCGAATTTTCTATGAAATGTTTAGAAATATTCGAGCAATCCAAATGCAAGTTGGCAAAATAAATACAGATCCAGCAGCCTATTGATTGAGCTATTGAACAACGTAATCGGAGCATTTTAGATTTTTTCCGTCCAAAATCTGTGGGCTATAGCACAGTTGATTTTCAATAAAACGAATTTTCTAAGAAATGTTTAGAAATATTCGAGCAATCCAAATGCAAGTTGGCAAAATAAATACAGATCCAGCAGCCTATTGATTGAGCTATTGAACAACGTAATCGGAGCATTTTAGATTTTTTCCGTCCAAAATCTGTGGGCTATAGCACAGTTGATTTTCAATAAAACGAATTTTCTACGAAATGTTTAGAAATATTCGAGCAATCCAAATGCAAGTTGGCAAAATAAATACAGATCCAGCATTCTATTGATAGAGCTATTGACCAACGTAATCGGAGCAGGTTAGATTTTTGCCGTCCAAAATCTGTGGGCTATATCACAGTTGATTTTCAATAAAATCGAATTTTCTATGAAATATTTAGAAATATTCGAGCAATCCAAATGCAAGTTGGCAAAATAAATACAGATCCAGCAGTCTATTGATAGAGCTATTGACCAACGTAATCGGATCAGTTTAGATTTTTGCCGTCCAAAATCTGTGGGCTATAGCACAGTTGATTTTCAATAAAATCGAATTTTCTATGAAATGTTTAGAAATATTCGAGCAATCCAAATGCAAGTTGGCAAAATAAATACAAATCCAGCAGCCTATTGATTGAGCTATTGAACAACGTAATCGGAGCATTTTAGATTTTTTCCGTCCAAAATCTGTGGGCTATAGCACAGTTGTATTCAATAAAACGAATTTTCTATGAAATGTTTAGAAATATTCGAGCAATCCAAATGCAAGTTGGCAAAATAAATACAGATCCAGCAGCCTATTGATAGAGCTATTGAACAACGTAATCGGAGCATTTTAGATTTTTTCCGTCCAAAATCTGTGGGCTATAGCACAGTTGATTTTCAATAAAACGAATTTTCAAAGAAATGTTTAGAAATATTCGAGCAATCCAAATGCAAGTTGGCAAAATAAATACAGATCCAGCAGTCTATTGATAGAGCTATTGACCAACGTAATCGGATCAGTTTAGATTTTTGCCGTCCAAAATCTGTGGGCTATAGCACAGTTGATTTTCAATAAAATCGAATTTTCTATGAAATGTTTAGAAATATTCGAGCAATCCAAATGCAAGTTGGCAAAATAAATACAGATCCAGCAGCCTATTGATTGAGCTATTGAACAACGTAATCGGAGCATTTTAGATTTTTTCCGTCCAAAATCTGTGGGCTATAGCACAGTTGATTTTCAATAAAACGAATTTTCTAAGAAATGTTTAGAAATATTCGAGCAATCCAAATGCAAGTTGGCAAAATAAATACAGATCCAGCAGTCTATTGATAGAGCTATTGACCAACGTAATCGGAGCAGGTTAGATTTTTGCCGTCCAAAATCTGTGGGCTATAGCACAGTTGATTTTCAATAACACGAATTTTCTATGAAATGTTTAGAAATATTCGAGCAATCCAAATTCAAGTTGGCAAAATAAATACAGATCCAGCAGCCTATTGATTGAGCTATTGAACAACGTAATCGGAGCATTTTAGATTTTTTCCGTCCAAAATCTGTGGGCTATAGCACAGTTGATTTTCAATAAAACGAATTTTCTAAGAAATGTTTAGAAATATTCGAGCAATCCAAATGCAAGTTGGCAAAATAAATACAGATCCAGCAGCCTATTGATTGAGCTATTGAACAACGTAATCGGAGCATTTTAGATTTTTTCCGTCCAAAATCTGTGGGCTATAGCACAGTTGATTTTCAATAAAACGAATTTTCTAAGAAATGTTTAGAAATATTCGAGCAATCCAAATGCAAGTTGGCAAAATAAATACAGATCCAGCAGTCTATTGATAGAGCTATTGACCAACGTAATCGGAGCAGGTTAGATATTTGCCGTCCAAAATCTGTGGGCTATAGCACAGTTGATTTTCAATAAAATCGAATTTTCTAAGAAATGTTTAGAAATATTCGAGCAATCCAAATGCAAGTTGGCAAAATAAATACAGATCCAGCAGCCTATTGATAGAGCTATTGAACAACGTAATCGGAGCATTTTAGATTTTTTCCGTCCAAAATCTGTGGGCTATTATAGCACAGTTGATTTTCAATAAAACGAATTTTCTATGAAATGTTTAGAAATATTCGAGCAATCCAAATGCAAGTTGGCAAAATAAATACAGATCCAGCAGTCTATTGATAGAGCTATTGACCAACGTAATCGGAGCAGGTTAGATTTTTGCCGTCCAAAATCTGTGGGCTATAGCACAGTTGATTTTCAATAAAATCGAATTTTCTATGAAATGTTTAGAAATATTCGAGCAATCCAAATGCAAGTTGGCAAAATAAATACAGATCCAGCAGCCTATTGATTGAGCTATTGAACAACGTAATCGGAGCATTTTAGATTTTTTCCGTCCAAAATCTGTGGGCTATAGCACAGTTGATTTTCAATAAAACGAATTTTCTACGAAATGTTTAGAAATATTCGAGCAATCCAAATGCAAGTTGGCAAAATAAATACAGATCCAGCAGCCTATTGATTGAGCTATTGAACAACGTAATCGGAGCATTTTAGATTTTTTCCGTCCAAAATCTGTGGGCTATAGCACAGTTGATTTTCAATAAAACGAATTTTCTATGAAATGTTTAGAAATATTCGAGCAATCCAAATGCAAGTTTGCAAAATAAATACAGATCCAGCAGTCTATTGATAGAGCTATTGACCAACGTAATCGGAGCAGGTTAGATTTTTGCCGTCCAAAATCTGTGGGCTATAGCACAGTTGATTTTCAATAAAATCGAATTTTCTATGAAATGTTTAGAAATATTCGAGCAATCCAAATGCAAGTTGGCAAAATAAATATAGATCCAGCAGCCTATTGATTGAGCTATTGAACAACGTAATCGGAGCATTTTAGATTTTTGCTGTCCAAAATCTGTGGGCTATAGCACAGTTGATTTTCAATAAAATCGAATTTTCTAAGAAATGTTTAGAAATATTCGAGCAATCCAAATGCAAGTTGGCAAAATAAATACAGATCCAGCAGCCTATTGATTGAGCTATTGAACAACGTAATCGGAGCATTTTAGATTTTTTCCGTCCAAAATCTGTGGGCTATAGCACAGTTGATTTTCAATAAAACGAATTTTCTAAGAAATGTTTAGAAATATTCGAGCAATCCAAATGCAAGTTGGCAAAATAAATACAGATCCAGAAGCCTATTGATTGAGCTATTGAACAACGTAATCGGAGCATTTTAGATTTTTTCCGTCCAAAATCTGTGGGCTATAGCACAGTTGATTTTCAATACAATCGAATTTTCTAAGAAATGTTTAGAAATATTCGAGCAATCCAAATGCAAGTTGGCAAAATAAATACAGATCCAGCAGCCTATTGATTGAGCTATTGAACAACGTAATCGGAGCATTTTAGATTTTTTCCGTCCAAAATCTGTGGGCTATAGCACAGTTGATTTTCAATAAAACGAATTTTCTAAGAAATGTTTAGAAATATTCGAGCAATCCAAATGCAAGTTGGCAAAATAAATACAGATCCAGCAGTCTATTGATAGAGCTATTGACCAACGTAATCGGAGCAGGTTAGATTTTTGCCGTCCAAAATCTGTGGGCTATAGCACAGTTGATTTTCAATAACACGAATTTTCTATGAAATGTTTAGAAATATTCGAGCAATCCAAATGCAAGTTGGCAAAATAAATACAGATCCAGCAGCCTATTGATTGAGCTATTGAACAACGTAATCGGAGCATTTTAGATTTTTTCCGTCCAAAATCTGTGGGCTATAGCACAGTTGATTTTCAATAAAACGAATTTTCTAAGAAATGTTTAGAAATATTCGAGCAATCCAAATGCAAGTTGGCAAAATAAATACAGATCCAGCAGCCTATTGATTGAGCTATTGAACAACGTAATCGGAGCATTTTAGATTTTTTCCGTCCAAAATCTGTGGGCTATAGCACAGTTGATTTTCAATAAAACGAATTTCCTAAGAAATGTTTAGAAATATTCGAGCAATCCAAATGCAAGTTGGCAAAATAAATACAGATCCAGCAGTCTATTGATAGAGCTATTGACCAACGTAATCGGAGCAGGTTAGATATTTGCCGTCCAAAATCTGTGGGCTATAGCACAGTTGATTTTCAATAAAATCGAATTTTCTAAGAAATGTTTAGAAATATTCGAGCAATCCAAATGCAAGTTGGCAAAATAAATACAGATCCAGCAGCCTATTGATAGAGCTATTGAACAACGTAATCGGAGCATTTTAGATTTTTTCCGTCCAAAATCTGTGGGCTATAGCACAGTTGATTTTCAATAAAACGAATTTTCTATGAAATGTTTAGAAATATTCGAGCAATCCAAATGCAAGTTGGCAAAATAAATACAGATCCAGCAGTCTATTGATAGAGCTATTGACCAACGTAATCGGAGCAGGTTAGATTTTTGCCGTCCAAAATCTGTGGGCTATAGCACAGTTGATTTTCAATAAAATCGAATTTTCTATGAAATGTTTAGAAATATTCGAGCAATCCAAATGCAAGTTGGCAAAATAAATACAGATCCAGCAGCCTATTGATTGAGCTATTGAACAACGTAATCGGAGCATTTTAGATTTTTTCCGTCCAAAATCTGTGGGCTATAGCACAGTTGATTTTCAATAAAACGAATTTTCTACGAAATGTTTAGAAATATTCGAGCAATCCAAATGCAAGTTGGCAAAATAAATACAGATCCAGCAGCCTATTGATTGAGCTATTCAACAACGTAATCGGAGCATTTTAGATTTTTTCCGTCCAAAATCTGTGGGCTATAGCACAGTTGATTTTCAATAAAACGAATTTTCTATGAAATGTTTAGAAATATTCGAGCAATCCAAATGCAAGTTGGCAAAATAAATACAGATCCAGCAGTCTATTGATAGAGCTATTGACCAACGTAATCGGAGCAGGTTAGATTTTTGCCGTCCAAAATCTGTGGGCTATAGCACAGTTGATTTTCAATAAAATCGAATTTTCTATGAAATGTTTAGAAATATTCGAGCAATCCAAATGCAAGTTGGCAAAATAAATATAGATCCAGCAGCCTATTGATTGAGCTATTGAACAACGTAATCGGAGCATTTTAGATTTTTGCTGTCCAAAATCTGTGGGCTATAGCACAGTTGATTTTCAATAAAACGAATTTTCTAAGAAATGTTTAGAAATATTCGAGCAATCCAAATGCAAGTTGGCAAAATAAATACAGATCCAGAAGCCTATTGATTGAGCTATTGAACAACGTAATCGGAGCATTTTAGATTTTTTCCGTCCAAAATCTGTGGGCTATAGCACAGTTGATTTTCAATAAAATCGAATTTTCTATGAAATGTTTAGAAATATTCGAGCAATCCAAATGCAAGTTGGCAAAATAAATACAGATCCAGCAGCCTATTGATTGAGCTATTGAACAACGTAATCGGAGCATTTTAGATTTTTTCCGTCCAAAATCTGTGGGCTATAGCACAGTTGATTTTCAATAAAACGAATTTTCTATGAAATGTTTAGAAATATTCGAGCAATCCAAATGCAAGTTGGCAAAATAAATACAGATCCAGAAGCCTATTGATAGAGCTATTGACCAACGTAATCGGAGCAGGTTAGATTTTTGCTGTCCAAAATCTGTGGGCTATAATAGCACAGTTGATTTTCAATAAAATCGAATTTTCTATGAAATGTTTAGAAATATTCGAGCAATCCAAATGCAAGTTGGCAAAATAAATACAGATCCAGCAGTCTATTGATAGAGCTATTGACCAACGTAATCGGAGCAGGTTAGATTTTTGCCGTCCAAAATCTGTGGGCTATAGCACAGTTGATTTTCAATAAAATCGAATTTTCTATGAAATGTTTAGAAATATTCGAGCAATCCAAATGCAAGTTGGCAAAATAAATACAGATCCAGCAGCCTATTGATTGAGCTATTGAACAACGTAATCGGAGCATTTTAGATTTTTTCCGTCCAAAATCTGTGGGCTATAGCACAGTTGATTTTCAATAAAACGAATTTTCTAAGAAATGTTTAGAAATATTCGAGCAATCCAAATGCAAGTTGGCAAAATAAATACAGATCCAGCAGCCTATTGATTGAGCTATTGAACAACGTAATCGGAGCATTTTAGATTTTTTCCGTCCAAAATCTGTGGGCTATAGCACAGTTGATTTTCAATAAAACGAATTTTCTAAGAAATGTTTAGAAATATTCGAGCAATCCAAATGCAAGTTGGCAAAATAAATACAGATCCAGCAGCCTATTGATTGAGCTATTGAACAACGTAATCGGAGCATTTTAGATTTTTTCCGTCCAAAATCTGTGGGCTATAGCACAGTTGATTTTCAATAAAACGAATTTTCTATGAAATGTTTAGAAATATTCGAGCAATCCAAATGCAAGTTGGCAAAATAAATATAGATCCAGCAGTCTATTGATAGAGCTATTGACCAACGTAATCGGAGCAGGTTAGATTTTTGCCGTCCAAAATCTGTGGGCTATAGCACAGTTGATTTTCAATAAAATCGAATTTTCTATGAAATGTTTAGAAATATTCGAGCAATCCAAATGCAAGTTGGCAAAATAAATACAGATCCAGCAGCCTATTGATTGAGCTATTGAACAACGTAATCGGCGCATTTTAGATTTTTTCCGTCCAAAATCTGTGGGCTATAGCACAGTTGATTTTCAATAAAATCGAATTTTCTAAGAAATGTTTAGAAATATTCGAGCAATCCAAATGCAAGTTGGCAAAATAAATACAGATCCAGCAGTCTATTGATAGAGCTATTGACCAACGTAATCGGAGCAGGTTAGATTTTTGCCGTCCAAAATCTGTGGGCTATAGCACAGTTGATTTTCAATAAAATCGAATTTTCTATGAAATGTTTAGAAATATTCGAGCAATCCAAATGCAAGTTGGCAAAATAAATACAGATCCAGCAGTCTATTGATAGAGCTATTGACCAACGTAATCGGAGCAGGTTAGATTTTTTCCGTCCAAAATCTGTGGGCTATAGCACAGTTGATTTTCAATAAAACGAATTTTCTAAGAAATGTTTAGAAATATTCGAGCAATCCAAATGCAAGTTGGCAAAATAAATACAGATCCAGCAGTCTATTGATAGAGCTATTGACCAACGTAATCGGAGCAGGTTAGATTTTTGCCGTCCAAAATCTGTGGGCTATAGCACAGTTGATTTTCAATAAAATCGAATTTTCTATGAAATGTTTAGAAATATTCGAGCAATACAAATGCTAGTTGGCAAAATAAATACAGATCCAGCAGTCTATTGATAGAGCTATTGACCAACGTAATCGGAGCAGGTTAGATTTTTGCCGTCCAAAATCTGTGGGCTATAGCACAGTTGATTTTCAATAAAATCGAATTTTCTATGAAATGTTTAGAAATATTCGAGCAATCCAAATGCAAGTTGGCAAAATAAATACAGATCCAGCAGCCTATTGATTGAGCTATTGAACAACGTAATCGGAGCATTTTAGATTTTTGCTGTCCAAAATCTGTGGGCTATAGCACAGTTGATTTTCAATAAAATCGAATTTTCTAAGAAATGTTTAGAAATATTCGAGCAATCCAAATGCAAGTTGGCAAAATAAATACAGATCCAGCAGCCTATTGATTGAGCTATTGAACAACGTA
The DNA here is from genome assembly GCA_958295665.1 of Tipula vernalis. NCBI lineage: Eukaryota > Metazoa > Arthropoda > Insecta > Diptera > Tipulidae > Tipula > Tipula vernalis. The sequence continues at coordinate 438,900,613 of OY282558.1, read as the reverse complement.
ATCGGAGCATTTTAGATTTTTTCCGTCCAAAATCTGTGGGCTATAGCACAGTTGATTTTCAATAAAACGAATTTTCTAAGAAATGTTTAGAAATATTCGAGCAATCCAAATGCAAGTTGGCAAAATAAATACAGATCCAGCAGCCTATTGATTGAGCTATTGAACAACGTAATCGGAGCATTTTAGATTTTTTCCGTCCAAAATCTGTGGGCTATAGCACAGTTGATTTTCAATAAAATCGAATTTTCTATGAAATGTTTAGAAATATTCGAGCAATCCAAATGCAAGTTGGCAAAATAAATACAGATCCAGCAGCCTATTGATTGAGCTATTGAACAACGTAATCGGAGCATTTTAGATTTTTTCCGTCCAAAATCTGTGGGCTATAGCACAGTTGATTTTCAATAAAACGAATTTTCTATGAAATGTTTAGAAATATTCGAGCAATCCAAATGCAAGTTGGCAAAATAAATACAGATCCAGAAGCCTATTGATAGAGCTATTGACCAACGTAATCAGAGCAGGTTAGATTTTTGCTGTCCAAAATCTGTGGGCTATAATAGCACAGTTGATTTTCAATAAAATCGAATTTTCTATGAAATGTTTAGAAATATTCGAGCAATCCAAATGGAAGTTGGCAAAATAAATACAGATCCAGCAGTCTATTGATAGAGCTATTGACCAACGTAATCGGAGCAGGTTAGATTTTTGCCGTCCAAATTCTGTGGGCTATAGCACAGTTGATTTTCAATAAAATCGAATTTTCTATGAAATGTTTAGAAATATTCGAGCAATCCAAATGCAAGTTGGCAAAATAAATACAGATCCAGCAGCCTATTGATTGAGCTATTGAACAACGTAATCGGAGCATTTTAGATTTTTTCCGTCCAAAATATGTGGGCTAGCACAGTTGATTTTCAATAAAACGAATTTTCTAAGAAATGTTTAGAAATATTCGAGCAATCCAAATGCAAGTTGGCAAAATAAATACAGATCCAGCAGCCTATTGATTGAGCTATTGAACAACGTAATCGGAGCATTTTAGATTTTTTCCGTCCAAAATCTGTGGGCTATAGCACAGTTGATTTTCAATAAAACGAATTTTCTATGAAATGTTTAGAAATATTCGAGCAATCCAAATGCAAGTTGGCAAAATAAATACAGATCCAGCAGTCTATTGATAGAGCTATTGACCAACGTAATCGGAGCAGGTATGCCGTCCAAAATCTGTGGGCTATAGCACAGTTGATTTTCAATAACACGAATTTTCTATGAAATGTTTAGAAATATTCGAGCAATCCAAATGCAAGTTGGCAAAATAAATACAGATCCAGCAGCCTATTGATTGAGCTATTGAACAACGTAATCGGAGCATTTTAGATTTTTTCCGTCCAAAATCTGTGGGCTATAGCACAGTTGATTTTCAATAAAACGAATTTTCTAAGAAATGTTTAGAAATATTCGAGCAATCCAAATGCAAGTTGGCAAAATAAATACAGATCCAGCAGTCTATTGATAGAGCTATTGACCAACGTAATCGGAGCAGGTTAGATATTTGCCGTCCAAAATCTGTGGGCTATAGCACAGTTGATTTTCAATAAAATCGAATTTTCTAAGAAATGTTTAGAAATATTCGAGCAATCCAAATGCAAGTTGGCAAAATAAATACAGATCCAGCAGCCTATTGATAGAACTATTGAACAACGTAATCGGAGCATTTTAGATTTTTTCCGTCCAAAATCTGTGGGCTATAGCACAGTTGATTTTCAATAAAACGAATTTTCTATGAAATGTTTAGAAATATTCGAGCAATCCAAATGCAAGTTGGCAAAATAAATACAGATCCAGCAGTCTATTGATAGAGCTATTGACCAACGTAATCGGAGCAGGTTAGATTTTTGCCGTCCAAAATCTGTGGGCTATAGCACAGTTGATTTTCAATAAAATCGAATTTTCTATGAAATGTTTAGAAATATTCGAGCAATCCAAATGCAAGTTGGCAAAATAAATACAGATCCAGCAGCCTATTGATTGAGCTATTGAACAACGTAATCGGAGCATTTTAGATTTTTTCCGTCCAAAATCTGTGGGCTATAGCACAGTTGATTTTCAATAAAACGAATTTTCTACGAAATGTTTAGAAATATTCGAGCAATCCAAATGCAAGTTGGCAAAATAAATACAGATCCAGCAGCCTATTGATTGAGCTATTCAACAACGTAATCGGAGCATTTTAGATTTTTTCCGTCCAAAATCTGTGGGCTATAGCACAGTTGATTTTCAATAAAACGAATTTTCTATGAAATGTTTAGAAATATTCGAGCAATCCAAATGCAAGTTGGCAAAATAAATACAGATCCAGCAGTCTATTGATAGAGCTATTGACCAACGTAATCGGAGCAGGTTAGATTTTTGCCGTCCAAAATCTGTGGGCTATAGCACAGTTGATTTTCAATAAAATCGAATTTTCTATGAAATGTTTAGAAATATTCGAGCAATCCAAATGCAAGTTGGCAAAATAAATATAGATCCAGCAGCCTATTGATTGAGCTATTGAACAACGTAATCGGAGCATTTTAGATTTTTGCTGTCCAAAATCTGTGGGCTATAGCACAGTTGATTTTCAATAAAACGAATTTTCTAAGAAATGTTTAGAAATATTCGAGCAATCCAAATGCAAGTTGGCAAAATAAATACAGATCCAGAAGCCTATTGATTGAGCTATTGAACAACGTAATCGGAGCATTTTAGATTTTTTCCGTCCAAAATCTGTGGGCTATAGCACAGTTGATTTTCAATAAAATCGAATTTTCTATGAAATGTTTAGAAATATTCGAGCAATCCAAATGCAAGTTGGCAAAATAAATACAGATCCAGCAGCCTATTGATTGAGCTATTGAACAACGTAATCGGAGCATTTTAGATTTTTTCCGTCCAAAATCTGTGGGCTATAGCACAGTTGATTTTCAATAAAACGAATTTTCTATGAAATGTTTAGAAATATTCGAGCAATCCAAATGCAAGTTGGCAAAATAAATACAGATCCAGAAGCCTATTGATAGAGCTATTGACCAACGTAATCGGAGCAGGTTAGATTTTTGCTGTCCAAAATCTGTGGGCTATAATAGCACAGTTGATTTTCAATAAAATCGAATTTTCTATGAAATGTTTAGAAATATTCGAGCAATCCAAATGCAAGTTGGCAAAATAAATACAGATCCAGCAGTCTATTGATAGAGCTATTGACCAACGTAATCGGAGCAGGTTAGATTTTTGCCGTCCAAAATCTGTGGGCTATAGCACAGTTGATTTTCAATAAAATCGAATTTTCTATGAAATGTTTAGAAATATTCGAGCAATCCAAATGCAAGTTGGCAAAATAAATACAGATCCAGCAGCCTATTGATTGAGCTATTGAACAACGTAATCGGAGCATTTTAGATTTTTTCCGTCCAAAATCTGTGGGCTATAGCACAGTTGATTTTCAATAAAACGAATTTTCTAAGAAATGTTTAGAAATATTCGAGCAATCCAAATGCAAGTTGGCAAAATAAATACAGATCCAGCAGCCTATTGATTGAGCTATTGAACAACGTAATCGGAGCATTTTAGATTTTTTCCGTCCAAAATCTGTGGGCTATAGCACAGTTGATTTTCAATAAAACGAATTTTCTAAGAAATGTTTAGAAATATTCGAGCAATCCAAATGCAAGTTGGCAAAATAAATACAGATCCAGCAGCCTATTGATTGAGCTATTGAACAACGTAATCGGAGCATTTTAGATTTTTTCCGTCCAAAATCTGTGGGCTATAGCACAGTTGATTTTCAATAAAACGAATTTTCTATGAAATGTTTAGAAATATTCGAGCAATCCAAATGCAAGTTGGCAAAATAAATATAGATCCAGCAGTCTATTGATAGAGCTATTGACCAACGTAATCGGAGCAGGTTAGATTTTTGCCGTCCAAAATCTGTGGGCTATAGCACAGTTGATTTTCAATAAAATCGAATTTTCTATGAAATGTTTAGAAATATTCGAGCAATCCAAATGCAAGTTGGCAAAATAAATACAGATCCAGCAGCCTATTGATTGAGCTATTGAACAACGTAATCGGCGCATTTTAGATTTTTTCCGTCCAAAATCTGTGGGCTATAGCACAGTTGATTTTCAATAAAATCGAATTTTCTAAGAAATGTTTAGAAATATTCGAGCAATCCAAATGCAAGTTGGCAAAATAAATACAGATCCAGCAGTCTATTGATAGAGCTATTGACCAACGTAATCGGAGCAGGTTAGATTTTTGCCGTCCAAAATCTGTGGGCTATAGCACAGTTGATTTTCAATAAAATCGAATTTTCTATGAAATGTTTAGAAATATTCGAGCAATCCAAATGCAAGTTGGCAAAATAAATACAGATCCAGCAGTCTATTGATAGAGCTATTGACCAACGTAATCGGAGCAGGTTAGATTTTTTCCGTCCAAAATCTGTGGGCTATAGCACAGTTGATTTTCAATAAAACGAATTTTCTAAGAAATGTTTAGAAATATTCGAGCAATCCAAATGCAAGTTGGCAAAATAAATACAGATCCAGCAGTCTATTGATAGAGCTATTGACCAACGTAATCGGAGCAGGTTAGATTTTTGCCGTCCAAAATCTGTGGGCTATAGCACAGTTGATTTTCAATAAAATCGAATTTTCTATGAAATGTTTAGAAATATTCGAGCAATACAAATGCTAGTTGGCAAAATAAATACAGATCCAGCAGTCTATTGATAGAGCTATTGACCAACGTAATCGGAGCAGGTTAGATTTTTGCCGTCCAAAATCTGTGGGCTATAGCACAGTTGATTTTCAATAAAATCGAATTTTCTATGAAATGTTTAGAAATATTCGAGCAATCCAAATGCAAGTTGGCAAAATAAATACAGATCCAGCAGCCTATTGATTGAGCTATTGAACAACGTAATCGGAGCATTTTAGATTTTTGCTGTCCAAAATCTGTGGGCTATAGCACAGTTGATTTTCAATAAAATCGAATTTTCTAAGAAATGTTTAGAAATATTCGAGCAATCCAAATGCAAGTTGGCAAAATAAATACAGATCCAGCAGCCTATTGATTGAGCTATTGAACAACGTAATCGGAGCATTTTAGATTTTTTCCGTCCAAAATCTGTGGGCTATAGCACAGTTGATTTTCAATAAAACGAATTTTCTAAGAAATGTTTAGAAATATTCGAGCAATCCAAATGCAAGTTGGCAAAATAAATACAGATCCAGCAGCCTATTGATTGAGCTATTGAACAACGTAATCGGAGCATTTTAGATTTTTTCCGTCCAAAATCTGTGGGCTATAGCACAGTTGATTTTCAATAAAATCGAATTTTCTATGAAATGTTTAGAAATATTCGAGCAATCCAAATGCAAGTTGGCAAAATAAATACAGATCCAGCAGCCTATTGATTGAGCTATTGAACAACGTAATCGGAGCATTTTAGATTTTTTCCGTCCAAAATCTGTGGGCTATAGCACAGTTGATTTTCAATAAAACGAATTTTCTATGAAATGTTTAGAAATATTCGAGCAATCCAAATGCAAGTTGGCAAAATAAATACAGATCCAGAAGCCTATTGATAGAGCTATTGACCAACGTAATCAGAGCAGGTTAGATTTTTGCTGTCCAAAATCTGTGGGCTATAATAGCACAGTTGATTTTCAATAAAATCGAATTTTCTATGAAATGTTTAGAAATATTCGAGCAATCCAAATGGAAGTTGGCAAAATAAATACAGATCCAGCAGTCTATTGATAGAGCTATTGACCAACGTAATCGGAGCAGGTTAGATTTTTGCCGTCCAAATTCTGTGGGCTATAGCACAGTTGATTTTCAATAAAATCGAATTTTCTATGAAATGTTTAGAAATATTCGAGCAATCCAAATGCAAGTTGGCAAAATAAATACAGATCCAGCAGCCTATTGATTGAGCTATTGAACAACGTAATCGGAGCATTTTAGATTTTTTCCGTCCAAAATATGTGGGCTAGCACAGTTGATTTTCAATAAAACGAATTTTCTAAGAAATGTTTAGAAATATTCGAGCAATCCAAATGCAAGTTGGCAAAATAAATACAGATCCAGCAGCCTATTGATTGAGCTATTGAACAACGTAATCGGAGCATTTTAGATTTTTTCCGTCCAAAATCTGTGGGCTATAGCACAGTTGATTTTCAATAAAACGAATTTTCTACGAAATGTTTAGAAATATTCGAGCAATCCAAATGCAAGTTGGCAAAATAAATACAGATCCAGCATTCTATTGATAGAGCTATTGACCAACGTAATCGGAGCAGGTTAGATTTTTGCCGTCCAAAATCTGTGGGCTATATCACAGTTGATTTTCAATAAAATCGAATTTTCTATGAAATATTTAGAAATATTCGAGCAATCCAAATGCAAGTTGGCAAAATAAATACAGATCCAGCAGTCTATTGATAGAGCTATTGACCAACGTAATCGGATCAGTTTAGATTTTTGCCGTCCAAAATCTGTGGGCTATAGCACAGTTGATTTTCAATAAAATCGAATTTTCTATGAAATGTTTAGAAATATTCGAGCAATCCAAATGCAAGTTGGCAAAATAAATACAAATCCAGCAGCCTATTGATTGAGCTATTGAACAACGTAATCGGAGCATTTTAGATTTTTTCCGTCCAAAATCTGTGGGCTATAGCACAGTTGTATTCAATAAAACGAATTTTCTATGAAATGTTTAGAAATATTCGAGCAATCCAAATGCAAGTTGGCAAAATAAATACAGATCCAGCAGCCTATTGATAGAGCTATTGAACAACGTAATCGGAGCATTTTAGATTTTTTCCGTCCAAAATCTGTGGGCTATAGCACAGTTGATTTTCAATAAAACGAATTTTCAAAGAAATGTTTAGAAATATTCGAGCAATCCAAATGCAAGTTGGCAAAATAAATACAGATCCAGCAGTCTATTGATAGAGCTATTGACCAACGTAATCGGATCAGTTTAGATTTTTGCCGTCCAAAATCTGTGGGCTATAGCACAGTTGATTTTCAATAAAATCGAATTTTCTATGAAATGTTTAGAAATATTCGAGCAATCCAAATGCAAGTTGGCAAAATAAATACAGATCCAGCAGTCTATTGATAGAGCTATTGACCAACGTAATCGGAGCAGGTTAGATTTTTGCCGTCCAAAATCTGTGGGCTATAGCACAGTTGATTTTCAATAACACGAATTTTCTATGAAATGTTTAGAAATATTCGAGCAATCCAAATTCAAGTTGGCAAAATAAATACAGATCCAGCAGCCTATTGATTGAGCTATTGAACAACGTAATCGGAGCATTTTAGATTTTTTCCGTCCAAAATCTGTGGGCTATAGCACAGTTGATTTTCAATAAAACGAATTTTCTAAGAAATGTTAAGAAATATTCGAGCAATCCAAATGCAAGTTGGCAAAATAAATACAGATCCAGCAGTCTATTGATAGAGCTATTGACCAACGTAATCGGAGCAGGTTAGATTTTTGCCGTCCAAAATCTGTGGGCTATAGCACAGTTGATTTTCAATAACACGAATTTTCTATGAAATGTTTAGAAATATTCGAGCAATCCAAATTCAAGTTGGCAAAATAAATACAGATCCAGCAGTCTATTGATAGAGCTATTGACCAACGTAATCGGATCAGTTTAGATTTTTGCCGTCCAAAATCTGTGGGCTATAGCACAGTTGATTTTCAATAAAATCGAATTTTCTATGAAATGTTTAGAAATATTCGAGCAATCCAAATGCAAGTTGGCAAAATAAATACAGATCCAGCAGTCTATTGATAGAGCTATTGACCAACGTAATCGGAGCAGGTTAGATTTTTGCCGTCCAAAATCTGTGGGCTATAGCACAGTTGATTTTCAATAACACGAATTTTCTATGAAATGTTTAGAAATATTCGAGCAATCCAAATTCAAGTTGGCAAAATAAATACAGATCCAGCAGCCTATTGATTGAGCTATTGAACAACGTAATCGGAGCATTTTAGATTTTTTCCGTCCAAAATCTGTGGGCTATAGCACAGTTGATTTTCAATAAAACGAATTTTCTAAGAAATGTTTAGAAATATTCGAGCAATCCAAATGCAAGTTGGCAAAATAAATACAGATCCAGCAGTCTATTGATAGAGCTATTGACCAACGTAATCGGAGCAGGTTAGATTTTTGCCGTCCAAAATCTGTGGGCTATAGCACAGTTGATTTTCAATAACACGAATTTTCTATGAAATGTTTAGAAATATTCGAGCAATCCAAATTCAAGTTGGCAAAATAAATACAGATCCAGCAGCCTATTGATTGAGCTATTGAACAACGTAATCGGAGCATTTTAGATTTTTTCCGTCCAAAATCTGTGGGCTATAGCACAGTTGATTTTCAATAAAACGAATTTTCTAAGAAATGTTTAGAAATATTCGAGCAATCCAAATGCAAGTTGGCAAAATAAATACAGATCCAGCAGCCTATTGATTGAGCTATTGAACAACGTAATCGGAGCATTTTAGATTTTTTCCGTCCAAAATCTGTGGGCTATAGCACAGTTGATTTTCAATAAAACGAATTTTCTAAGAAATGTTTAGAAATATTCGAGCAATCCAAATGCAAGTTGGCAAAATAAATACAGATCCAGCAGTCTATTGATAGAGCTATTGACCAACGTAATCGGAGCAGGTTAGATATTTGCCGTCCAAAATCTGTGGGCTATAGCACAGTTGATTTTCAATAAAATCGAATTTTCTAAGAAATGTTTAGAAATATTCGAGCAATCCAAATGCAAGTTGGCAAAATAAATACAGATCCAGCAGCCTATTGATAGAGCTATTGAACAACGTAATCGGAGCATTTTAGATTTTTTCCGTCCAAAATCTGTGGGCTATTATAGCACAGTTGATTTTCAATAAAACGAATTTTCTATGAAATGTTTAGAAATATTCGAGCAATCCAAATGCAAGTTGGCAAAATAAATACAGATCCAGCAGTCTATTGATAGAGCTATTGACCAACGTAATCGGAGCAGGTTAGATTTTTGCCGTCCAAAATCTGTGGGCTATAGCACAGTTGATTTTCAATAAAATCGAATTTTCTATGAAATGTTTAGAAATATTCGAGCAATCCAAATGCAAGTTGGCAAAATAAATACAGATCCAGCAGCCTATTGATTGAGCTATTGAACAACGTAATCGGAGCATTTTAGATTTTTTCCGTCCAAAATCTGTGGGCTATAGCACAGTTGATTTTCAATAAAACGAATTTTCTACGAAATGTTTAGAAATATTCGAGCAATCCAAATGCAAGTTGGCAAAATAAATACAGATCCAGCAGCCTATTGATTGAGCTATTCAACAACGTAATCGGAGCATTTTAGATTTTTTCCGTCCAAAATTTGTGGGCTATAGCACAGTTGATTTTCAATAAAACGAATTTTCTATGAAATGTTTAGAAATATTCGAGCAATCCAAATGCAAGTTGGCAAAATAAATACAGATCCAGCAGTCTATTGATAGAGCTATTGACCAACGTAATCGGAGCAGGTTAGATTTTTGCCGTCCAAAATCTGTGGGCTATAGCACAGTTGATTTTCAATAAAATCGAATTTTCTATGAAATGTTTAGAAATATTCGAGCAATCCAAATGCAAGTTGGCAAAATAAATATAGATCCAGCAGCCTATTGATTGAGCTATTGAACAACGTAATCGGAGCATTTTAGATTTTTGCTGTCCAAAATCTGTGGGCTATAGCACAGTTGATTTTCAATAAAATCGAATTTTCTAAGAAATGTTTAGAAATATTCGAGCAATCCAAATGCAAGTTGGCAAAATAAATAAAGATCCAGCAGCCTATTGATTGAGCTATTGAACAACGTAATCGGAGCATTTTAGATTTTTTCCGTCCAAAATCTGTGGGCTATAGCACAGTTGATTTTCAATAAAACGAATTTTCTAAGAAATGTTTAGAAATATTCGAGCAATCCAAATGCAAGTTGGCAAAATAAATACAGATCCAGAAGCCTATTGATTGAGCTATTGAACAACGTAATCGGAGCATTTTAGATTTTTTCCGTCCAAAATCTGTGGGCTATAGCACAGTTGATTTTCAATACAATCGAATTTTCTAAGAAATGTTTAGAAATATTCGAGCAATCCAAATGCAAGTTGGCAAAATAAATACAGATCCAGCAGCCTATTGATTGAGCTATTGAACAACGTAATCGGAGCATTTTAGATTTTTTCCGTCCAAAATCTGTGGGCTATAGCACAGTTGATTTTCAATAAAACGAATTTTCTAAGAAATGTTTAGAAATATTCGAGCAATCCAAATGCAAGTTGGCAAAATAAATACAGATCCAGCAGTCTATTGATAGAGCTATTGACCAACGTAATCGGAGCAGGTTAGATTTTTGCCGTCCAAAATCTGTGGGCTATAGCACAGTTGATTTTCAATAACACGAATTTTCTATGAAATGTTTAGAAATATTCGAGCAATCCAAATGCAAGTTGGCAAAATAAATACAGATCCAGCAGCCTATTGATTGAGCTATTGAACAACGTAATCGGAGCATTTTAGATTTTTTCCGTCCAAAATCTGTGGGCTATAGCACAGTTGATTTTCAATAAAACGAATTTTCTAAGAAATGTTTAGAAATATTCGAGCAATCCAAATGCAAGTTGGCAAAATAAATACAGATCCAGCAGCCTATTGATTGAGCTATTGAACAACGTAATCGGAGCATTTTAGATTTTTTCCGTCCAAAATCTGTGGGCTATAGCACAGTTGATTTTCAATAAAACGAATTTCCTAAGAAATGTTTAGAAATATTCGAGCAATCCAAATGCAAGTTGGCAAAATAAATACAGATCCAGCAGTCTATTGATAGAGCTATTGACCAACGTAATCGGAGCAGGTTAGATATTTGCCGTCCAAAATCTGTGGGCTATAGCACAGTTGATTTTCAATAAAATCGAATTTTCTAAGAAATGTTTAGAAATATTCGAGCAATCCAAATGCAAGTTGGCAAAATAAATACAGATCCAGCAGCCTATTGATAGAGCTATTGAACAACGTAATCGGAGCATTTTAGATTTTTTCCGTCCAAAATCTGTGGGCTATAGCACAGTTGATTTTCAATAAAACGAATTTTCTATGAAATGTTTAGAAATATTCGAGCAATCCAAATGCAAGTTGGCAAAATAAATACAGATCCAGCAGTCTATTGATAGAGCTATTGACCAACGTAATCGGAGCAGGTATGCCGTCCAAAATCTGTGGGCTATAGCACAGTTGATTTTCAATAACACGAATTTTCTATGAAATGTTTAGAAATATTCGAGCAATCCAAATGCAAGTTGGCAAAATAAATACAGATCCAGCAGCCTATTGATTGAGCTATTGAACAACGTAATCGGAGCATTTTAGATTTTTTCCGTCCAAAATCTGTGGGCTATAGCACAGTTGATTTTCAATAAAACGAATTTTCTAAGAAATGTTTAGAAATATTCGAGCAATCCAAATGCAAGTTGGCAAAATAAATACAGATCCAGCAGCCTATTGATTGAGCTATTGAACAACGTAATCGGAGCATTTTAGATTTTTTCCGTCCAAAATCTGTGGGCTATAGCACAGTTGATTTTCAATAAAACGAATTTTCTAAGAAATGTTTAGAAATATTCGAGCAATCCAAATGCAAGTTGGCAAAATAAATACAGATCCAGCAGTCTATTGATAGAGCTATTGACCAACGTAATCGGAGCAGGTTAGATATTTGCCGTCCAAAATCTGTGGGCTATAGCACAGTTGATTTTCAATAAAATCGAATTTTCTAAGAAATGTTTAGAAATATTCGAGCAATCCAAATGCAAGTTGGCAAAATAAATACAGATCCAGCAGCCTATTGATAGAGCTATTGAACAACGTAATCGGAGCATTTTAGATTTTTTCCGTCCAAAATCTGTGGGCTATAGCACAGTTGATTTTCAATAAAACGAATTTTCTATGAAATGTTTAGAAATATTCGAGCAATCCAAATGCAAGTTGGCAAAATAAATACAGATCCAGCAGTCTATTGATAGAGCTATTGACCAACGTAATCGGAGCAGGTTAGATTTTTGCCGTCCAAAATCTGTGGGCTATAGCACAGTTGATTTTCAATAAAATCGAATTTTCTATGAAATGTTTAGAAATATTCGAGCAATCCAAATGCAAGTTGGCAAAATAAATACAGATCCAGCAGCCTATTGATTGAGCTATTGAACAACGTAATCGGAGCATTTTAGATTTTTTCCGTCCAAAATCTGTGGGCTATAGCACAGTTGATTTTCAATAAAACGAATTTTCTACGAAATGTTTAGAAATATTCGAGCAATCCAAATGCAAGTTGGCAAAATAAATACAGATCCAGCAGCCTATTGATTGAGCTATTCAACAACGTAATCGGAGCATTTTAGATTTTTTCCGTCCAAAATCTGTGGGCTATAGCACAGTTGATTTTCAATAAAACGAATTTTCTACGAAATGTTTAGAAATATTCGAGCAATCCAAATGCAAGTTGGCTAAATAAATACAGATCCAGCAGCCTATTGATTGAGCTATTGAACAACGTAATCGGAGCATTTTAGATTTTTTCCGTCCAAAATCTGTGGGCTATAGCACAGTTGATTTTCAATAAAATCGAATTTTCTATGAAATGTTTAGAAATATTCGAGCAATCCAAATGCAAGTTGGCAAAATAAATACAGATCCAGCAGCCTATTGATTGAGCTATTGAACAACGTAATCGGAGCATTTTAGATTTTTTCCGTCCAAAATCTGTGGGCTATAGCACAGTTGATTTTCAATAAAACGAATTTTCTACGAAATGTTTAGAAATATTCGAGCAATCCAAATGCAAGTTGGCAAAATAAATACAGATCCAGCAGCCTATTGATTGAGCTATTGAACAACGTAATCGGAGCATTTTAGATTTTTTCCGTCCAAAATCTGTGGGCTATAGCACAGTTGATTTTCAATAAAATCGAATTTTCTATGAAATGTTTAGAAATATTCGAGCAATCCAAATGCAAGTTGGCAAAATAAATACAGATCCAGCAGCCTATTGATTGAGCTATTGAACAACGTAATCGGAGCATTTTAGATTTTTTCCGTCCAAAATCTGTGGGCTATAGCACAGTTGATTTTCAATAAAACGAATTTTCTACGAAATGTTTAGAAATATTCGAGCAATCCAAATGCAAGTTGGCAAAATAAATACAGATCCAGCAGTCTATTGATAGAGCTATTGACCAACGTAATCGGAGCAGGTTAGATATTTGCCGTCCAAAATCTGTGGGCTATAGCACAGTTGATTTTCAATAAAATCGAATTTTCTAAGAAATGTTTAGAAATATTCGAGCAATCCAAATGCAAGTTGGCAAAATAAATACAGATCCAGCAGCCTATTGATAGAGCTATTGAACAACGTAATCGGAGCATTTTAGATTTTTTCCGTCCAAAATCTGTGGGCTATAGCACAGTTGATTTTCAATAAAACGAATTTTCTATGAAATGTTTAGAAATATTCGAGCAATCCAAATGCAAGTTGGCAAAATAAATACAGATCCAGCAGTCTATTGATAGAGCTATTGACCAACGTAATCGGAGCAGGTTAGATTTTTGCCGTCCAAAATCTGTGGGCTATAGCACAGTTGATTTTCAATAAAATCGAATTTTCTATGAAATGTTTAGAAATATTCGAGCAATCCAAATGCAAGTTGGCAAAATAAATACAGATCCAGCAGCCTATTGATTGAGCTATTGAACAACGTAATCGGAGCATTTTAGATTTTTTCCGTCCAAAATCTGTGGGCTATAGCACAGTTGATTTTCAATAAAACGAATTTTCTATGAAATGTTTAGAAATATTCGAGCAATCCAAATGCAAGTTGGCAAAATAAATACAGATCCAGCAGTCTATTGATAGAGCTATTGACCAACGTAATCGGAGCAGGTTAGATTTTTGCCGTCCAAAATCTGTGGGCTATAGCACAGTTGATTTTCAATAAAATCGAATTTTCTATGAAATGTTTAGAAATATTCGAGCAATCCAAATGCAAGTTGGCAAAATAAATATAGATCCAGCAGCCTATTGATTGAGCTATTGAACAACGTAATCGGAGCATTTTAGATTTTTGCTGTCCAAAATCTGTGGGCTATAGCACAGTTGATTTTCAATAAAACGAATTTTCTAAGAAATGTTTAGAAATATTCGAGCAATCCAAATGCAAGTTGGCAAAATAAATACAGATCCAGAAGCCTATTGATTGAGCTATTGAACAACGTAATCGGAGCATTTTAGATTTTTTCCGTCCAAAATCTGTGGGCTATAGCACAGTTGATTTTCAATAAAATCGAATTTTCTATGAAATGTTTAGAAATATTCGAGCAATCCAAATGCAAGTTGGCAAAATAAATACAGATCCAGCAGCCTATTGATTGAGCTATTGAACAACGTAATCGGAGCATTTTAGATTTTTTCCGTCCAAAATCTGTGGGCTATAGCACAGTTGATTTTCAATAAAACGAATTTTCTATGAAATGTTTAGAAATATTCGAGCAATCCAAATGCAAGTTGGCAAAATAAATACAGATCCAGAAGCCTATTGATAGAGCTATTGACCAACGTAATCGGAGCAGGTTAGATTTTTGCTGTCCAAAATCTGTGGGCTATAATAGCACAGTTGATTTTCAATAAAATCGAATTTTCTATGAAATGTTTAGAAATATTCGAGCAATCCAAATGCAAGTTGGCAAAATAAATACAGATCCAGCAGTCTATTGATAGAGCTATTGACCAACGTAATCGGAGCAGGTTAGATTTTTGCCGTCCAAAATCTGTGGGCTATAGCACAGTTGATTTTCAATAAAATCGAATTTTCTATGAAATATTTAGAAATATTCGAGCAATCCAAATGCAAGTTGGCAAAATAAATACAGATCCAGCAGTCTATTGATAGAGCTATTGACCAACGTAATCGGATCAGGTTAGATTTTTGCCGTCCAAAATCTGTGGGCTATAGCACAGTTGATTTGCAATAAAACGAATTTTCTAAGAAATGTTTAGAAATATTCGAGCAATCCAAATGCAAGTTGGCAAAATAAATACAGATCCAGCAGCCTATTGATTGAGCTATTAAACAACGTAATCGGAGCATTTTAGATTTTTTCCGTCCAAAATCTGTGGGCTATAGCACAGTTGATTTTCAATAAAACGAATTTTCTAAGAAATGTTTAGAAATATTCGAGCAATCCAAATGCAAGTTGGCAAAATAAATACAGATCCAGCAGCCTATTGATTGAGCTATTGAACAACGTAATCGGAGCATTTTAGATTTTTTCCGTCCAAAATCTGTGGGCTATAGCACAGTTGATTTTCAATAAAATCGAATTTTCTATGAAATGTTTAGAAATATTCGAGCAATCCAAATGCAAGTTGGCAAAATAAATACAGATCCAGCAGCCTATTGATTGAGCTATTGAACAACGTAATCGGAGCATTTTAGATTTTTTCCGTCCAAAATCTGTGGGCTATAGCACAGTTGATTTTCAATAAAACGAATTTTCTATGAAATGTTTAGAAATATTCGAGCAATCCAAATGCAAGTTGGCAAAATAAATACAGATCCAGAAGCCTATTGATAGAGCTATTGACCAACGTAATCGGAGCAGGTTAGATTTTTGCTGTCCAAAATCTGTGGGCTATAATAGCACAGTTGATTTTCAATAAAATCGAATTTTCTATGAAATGTTTAGAAATATTCGAGCAATCCAAATGCAAGTTGGCAAAATAAATACAGATCCAGCAGTCTATTGATAGAGCTATTGACCAACGTAATCGGAGCAGGTTAGATTTTTGCCGTCCAAAATCTGTGGGCTATAGCACAGTTGATTTTCAATAAAATCGAATTTTCTATGAAATGTTTAGAAATATTCGAGCAATCCAAATGCAAGTTGGCAAAATAAATACAGATCCAGCAGCCTATTGATTGAGCTATTGAACAACGTAATCGGAGCATTTTAGATTTTTTCCGTCCAAAATCTGTGGGCTATAGCACAGTTGATTTTCAATAAAACGAATTTTCTAAGAAATGTTTAGAAATATTCGAGCAATCCAAATGCAAGTTGGCAAAATAAATACAGATCCAGCAGTCTATTGATATAGCTATTGACCAACGTAATCGGATCAGGTTAGATTTTTGCCGTCCAAAATCTGTGGGCTATAGCACAGTTGATTTTCAATAAAATCGAATTTTCTATGAAATGTTTAGAAATATTCGAGCAATCCAAATGCAAGTTGGCAAAATAAATACAGATCCAGCAGCCTATTGATTGAGCTATTGAACAACGTAATCGGAGCATTTTAGATTTTTTCCGTCCAAAATCTGTGGGCTATAGCACAGTTGATTTTCAATAAAATCGAATTTTCTATGAAATGTTTAGAAATATTCGAGCAATCCAAATGCAAGTTGGCAAAATAAATACAGATCCAGCAGCCTATTGATTGAGCTATTGAACAACGTAATCGGAGCATTTTAGATTTTTTCCGTCCAAAATCTGTGGGCTATAGCACAGTTGATTTTCAATAAAACGAATTTTCTATGAAATGTTTAGAAATATTCGAGCAATCCAAATGCAAGTTGGCAAAATAAATACAGATCCAGAAGCCTATTGATAGAGCTATTGACCAACGTAATCGGATCAGGTTAGATTTTTGCCGTCCAAAATCTGTGGGCTATAGCACAGTTGATTTTCAATAAAATCGAATTTTCTATGAAATGTTTAGAAATATTCGAGCAATCCAAATGCAAGTTGGCAAAATAAATACAGATCCAGCAGCCTATTGATTGAGCTATTGAACAACGTAATCGGAGCATTTTAGATTTTTTCCGTCCAAAATCTGTGGGCTATAGCACAGTTGATTTTCAATAAAACGAATTTTCTACGAAATGTTTAGAAATATTCGAGCAATCCAAATGCAAGTTGGCAAAATAAATACAGATCCAGCAGCCTATTGATTGAGCTATTGAACAACGTAATCGGAGCATTTTAGATTTTTTCCGTCCAAAATCTGTGGGCTATAGCACAGTTGATTTTCAATAAAACGAATTTTCTAAGAAATGTTTAGAAATATTCGAGCAATCCAAATGCAAGTTGGCAAAATAAATACAGATCCAGCAGTCTATTGATAGAGCTATTGACCAACGTAATCGGAGCAGGTTAGATTTTTGCCGTCCAAAATCTGTGGGCTATAGCACAGTTGATTTTCAATAAAATCGAATTTTCTAAGAAATGTTTAGAAATATTCGAGCAATCCAAATGCAAGTTGGCAAAATAAATACAGATCCAGCAGCCTATTGATTGAGCTATTGAACAACGTAATCGGAGCATTTTAGATTTTTTCCGTCCAAAATCTGTGGGCTATAGCACAGTTGATTTTCAATAAAACGAATTTTCTATGAAATGTTTAGAAATATTCGAGCAATCCAAATGCAAGTTGGCAAAATAAATACAGATCCAGCAGTCTATTGATAGAGCTATTGACCAACGTAATCGGAGCAGGTTAGATTTTTGCCGTCCAAAATCTGTGGGCTATAGCACAGTTGATTTTCAATAAAATCGAATTTTCTATGAAATGTTTAGAAATATTCGAGCAATCCAAATGCAAGTTGGCAAAATAAATATAGATCCAGCAGCCTATTGATTGAGCTATTGAACAACGTAATCGGAGCATTTTAGATTTTTGCTGTCCAAAATCTGTGGGCTATAGCACAGTTGATTTTCAATAAAATCGAATTTTCTAAGAAATGTTTAGAAATATTCGAGCAATCCAAATGCAAGTTGGCAAAATAAATACAGATCCAGCAGCCTATTGATTGAGCTATTGAACAACGTAATCGGAGCATTTTAGATTTTTTCCGTCCAAAATCTGTGGGCTATAGCACAGTTGATTTTCAATAAAACGAATTTTCTAAGAAATGTTTAGAAATATTCGAGCAATCCAAATGCAAGTTGGCAAAATAAATACAGATCCAGCAGCCTATTGATTGAGCTATTGAACAACGTAATCGGAGCATTTTAGATTTTTTCCGTCCAAAATCTGTGGGCTATAGCACAGTTGATTTTCAATAAAATCGAATTTTCTATGAAATGTTTAGAAATATTCGAGCAATCCAAATGCAAGTTGGCAAAATAAATACAGATCCAGCAGCCTATTGATTGAGCTATTGAACAACGTAATCGGAGCATTTTAGATTTTTTCCGTCCAAAATCTGTGGGCTATAGCACAGTTGATTTTCAATAAAACGAATTTTCTATGAAATGTTTAGAAATATTCGAGCAATCCAAATGCAAGTTGGCAAAATAAATACAGATCCAGAAGCCTATTGATAGAGCTATTGACCAACGTAATCGGAGCAGGTTAGATTTTTGCTGTCCAAAATCTGTGGGCTATAATAGCACAGTTGATTTTCAATAAAATCGAATTTTCTATGAAATGTTTAGAAATATTCGAGCAATCCAAATGCAAGTTGGCAAAATAAATACAGATCCAGCAGTCTATTGATAGAGCTATTGACCAACGTAATCGGAGCAGGTTAGATTTTTGCCGTCCAAAATCTGTGGGCTATAGCACAGTTGATTTTCAATAAAATCGAATTTTCTATGAAATGTTTAGAAATATTCGAGCAATCCAAATGCAAGTTGGCAAAATAAATACAGATCCAGCAGCCTATTGATTGAGCTATTGAACAACGTAATCGGAGCATTTTAGATTTTTTCCGTCCAAAATCTGTGGGCTATAGCACAGTTGATTTTCAATAAAACGAATTTTCTAAGAAATGTTTAGAAATATTCGAGCAATCCAAATGCAAGTTGGCAAAATAAATACAGATCCAGCAGTCTATTGATAGAGCTATTGACCAACGTAATCGGAGCAGGTTAGATTTTTGCCGTCCAAAATCTGTGGGCTATAGCACAGTTGATTTTCAATAAAACGAATTTTCTATGAAATGTTTAGAAATATTCGAGCAATCCAAATGCAAGTTGGCAAAATAAATACAGATCCAGCAGCCTATTGATTGAGCTATTGAACAACGTAATCGGAGCATTTTAGATTTTTTCCGTCCAAAATCTGTGGGCTATAGCACAGTTGATTTTCAATAAAACGAATTTTCTAAGAAATGTTTAGAAATATTCGAGCAATCCAAATGCAAGTTGGCAAAATAAATACAGATCCAGCAGCCTATTGATTGAGCTATTGAACAACGTAATCGGAGCATTTTAGATTTTTTCCGTCCAAAATCTGTGGGCTAATAGCACAGTTGATTTTCAATAAAACGAATTTTCCAAGAAATGTTTAGAAATATTCGAGCAATCCAAATGCAAGTTGGCAAAATAAATACAGATCCAGCAGTCTATTGATATAGCTATTGACCAACGTAATCGGATCAGGTTAGATTTTTGCCGTCCAAAATCTGTGGGCTATAGCACAGTTGATTTTCAATAAAATCGAATTTTCTATGAAATGTTTAGAAATATTCGAGCAATCCAAATGCAAGTTGGCAAAATAAATACAGATCCAGCAGCCTATTGATTGAGCTATTGAACAACGTAATCGGAGCATTTTAGATTTTTTCCGTCCAAAATCTGTGGGCTATAGCACAGTTGATTTTCAATAAAATCGAATTTTCTATGAAATGTTTAGAAATATTCGAGCAATCCAAATGCAAGTTGGCAAAATAAATACAGATCCAGCAGCCTATTGATTGAGCTATTGAACAACGTAATCGGAGCATTTTAGATTTTTTCCGTCCAAAATCTGTGGGCTATAGCACAGTTGATTTTCAATAAAACGAATTTTCTAAGAAATGTTTAGAAATATTCGAGCAATCCAAATGCAAGTTGGCAAAATAAATACAGATCCAGCAGTCTATTGATAGAGCTATTGACCAACGTAATCGGAGCAGGTTAGATTTTTGCCGTCCAAAATCTGTGGGCTATAGCACAGTTGATTTTCAATAAAACGAATTTTCTATGAAATGTTTAGAAATATTCGAGCAATCCAAATGCAAGTTGGCAAAATAAATACAGATCCAGCAGCCTATTGATTGAGCTATTGAACAACGTAATCGGAGCATTTTAGATTTTTTCCGTCCAAAATCTGTGGGCTATAGCACAGTTGATTTTCAATAAAACGAATTTTCTAAGAAATGTTTAGAAATATTCGAGCAATCCAAATGCAAGTTGGCAAAATAAATACAGATCCAGCAGCCTATTGATTGAGCTATTGAACAACGTAATCGGAGCATTTTAGATTTTTTCCGTCCAAAATCTGTGGGCTAATAGCACAGTTGATTTTCAATAAAACGAATTTTCCAAGAAATGTTTAGAAATATTCGAGCAATCCAAATGCAAGTTGGCAAAATAAATACAGATCCAGCAGTCTATTGATATAGCTATTGACCAACGTAATCGGATCAGGTTAGATTTTTGCCGTCCAAAATCTGTGGGCTATAGCACAGTTGATTTTCAATAAAATCGAATTTTCTATGAAATGTTTAGAAATATTCGAGCAATCCAAATGCAAGTTGGCAAAATAAATACAGATCCAGCAGCCTATTGATTGAGCTATTGAACAACGTAATCGGAGCATTTTAGATTTTTTCCGTCCAAAATCTGTGGGCTATAGCACAGTTGATTTTCAATAAAATCGAATTTTCTATGAAATGTTTAGAAATATTCGAGCAATCCAAATGCAAGTTGGCAAAATAAATACAGATCCAGCAGCCTATTGATTGAGCTATTGAACAACGTAATCGGAGCATTTTAGATTTTTTCCGTCCAAAATCTGTGGGCTATAGCACAGTTGATTTTCAATAAAACGAATTTTCTATGAAATGTTTAGAAATATTCGAGCAATCCAAATGCAAGTTGGCAAAATAAATACAGATCCAGAAGCCTATTGATAGAGCTATTGACCAACGTAATCGGAGCAGGTAAGATTTTTGCTGTCCAAAATCTGTGGGCTATAATAGCACAGTTGATTTTCAATAAAATCGAATTTTCTATGAAATGTTTAGAAATATTCGAGCAATCCAAATGCAAGTTGGCAAAATAAATACAGATCCAGCAGTCTATTGATAGAGCTATTGACCAACGTAATCGGAGCAGGTTAGATTTTGGCCGTCCAAAATCTGTGGGCTATAGCACAGTTGATTTTCAATAAAACGAATTTTCTACGAAATGTTTAGAAATATTCGAGCAATCCAAATGCAAGTTGGCAAAATAAATACAGATCCAGCAGTCTATTGATAGAGCTATTGACCAACGTAATCGGAGCAGGTTAGATTTTTGCCGTCCAAAATCTGTGGGCTATAGCACAGTTGATTTTCAATAAAATCGAATTTTCTATGAAATGTTTAGAAATATTCGAGCAATCCAAATGCAAGTTGGCAAAATAAATACAGATCCAGCAGCCTATTGATTGAGCTATTGAACAACGTAATCGGAGCATTTTAGATTTTTTCCGTCCAAAATCTGTGGGCTATAGCACAGTTGATTTTCAATAAAACGAATTTTCTAAGAAATGTTTAGAAATATTCGAGCAATCCAAATGCAAGTTGGCAAAATAAATACAGATCCAGCAGCCTATTGATTGAGCTATTGAACAACGTAATCGGAGCATTTTAGATTTTTTCCGTCCAAAATCTGTGGGCTATAGCACAGTTGATTTTCAATAAAACGAATTTTCTACGAAATGTTTAGAAATATTCGAGCAATCCAAATGCAAGTTGGCAAAATAAATACAGATCCAGCAGTCTATTGATAGAGCTATTGACCAACGTAATCGGAGCAGGTTAGATTTTTGCCGTCCAAAATCTGTGGGCTATAGCACAGTTGATTTTCAATAAAATCGAATTTTCTATGAAATGTTTAGAAATATTCGAGCAATCCAAATGCAAGTTGGCAAAATAAATACAGATCCAGCAGCCTATTGATTGAGCTATTGAACAACGTAATCGGAGCATTTTAGATTTTTTCCGTCCAAAATCTGTGGGCTATAGCACAGTTGATTTTCAATAAAACGAATTTTCTAAGAAATGTTTAGAAATATTCGAGCAATCCAAATGCAAGTTGGCAAAATAAATACAGATCCAGCAGTCTATTGATAGAGCTATTGACCAACGTAATCGGATCAGGTTAGATTTTTGCCGTCCAAAATCTGTGGGCTATAGCAAAGTTGATTTTCAATAAAACGAATTTTCTATGAAATAATTAGAAATATTCGAGCAATCCAAATGCAAGTTGGCAAAATAAATACAGATCCAGCAGCCTATTGATTGAGCTATTGAACAACGTAATCGGAGCATTTTAGATTTTTTCCGTCCAAAATCTGTGGGCAATAGCACAGTTGTATTCAATAAAACGAATTTTCTATGAAATGTTTAGAAATATTCGAGCAATCCAAATGCAAGTTGGCAAAATAAATACAGATCCAGCAGCCTATTGATTGAGCTATTGAACAACGTAATCGGAGCATTTTAGATTTTTTCCGTCCAAAATCTGTGGGCTATAGCACAGTTGATTTTCAATAAAACGAATTTTCTAAGAAATGTTTAGAAATATTCGAGCAATCCAAATGCAAGTTGGCAAAATAAATATAGATCCAGCAGTCTATTGATAGAGCTATTGACCAACGTAATCGGAGCAGGTTAGATTTTTGCCGTCCAAAATCTGTGGGCTATAGCACAGTTGATTTTCAATAAAATCGAATTTTCTATGAAATATTTAGAAATATTCGAGCAATCCAAATGCAAGTTGGCAAAATAAATACAGATCCAGCAGCCTATTGATTGAGCTATTGAACAACGTAATCGGAGCATTTTAGATTTTTTCCGTCCAAAATCTGTGGGCTATAGCACAGTTGATTTTCAATAAAACGAATTTTCTAAGAAATGTTTAGAAATATTCGAGCAATCCAAATGCAAGTTGGCAAAATAAATACAGATCCAGCAGTCTATTGATAGAGCTATTGACCAACGTAATCGGAGCAGGTTAGATTTTTGCCGTCCAAAATCTGTGGGCTATAGCACAGTTGATTTTCAATAAAATCGAATTTTCTATGAAATGTTTAGAAATATTCGAGCAATCCAAATGCAAGTTGGCAAAATAAATACAGATCCAGCAGCCTATTGATTGAGCTATTGAACAACGTAATCGGAGCATTTTAGATTTTTTCCGTCCAAAATCTGTGGGCTATAGCACAGTTGATTTTCAATAAAACGAATTTTCTAAGAAATGTTTAGAAATATTCGAGCAATCCACATGCAAGTTGGCAAAATAAATACAGATCCAGCAGTCTATTGATAGAGCTATTGACCAACGTAATCGGAGCAGGTTAGATTTTTGCCGTCCAAAATCTGTGGGCTATAGCACAGTTGATTTTCAATAAAATCGAATTTCCTATGAAATGTTTAGAAATATTCGAGCAATCCAAATGCAAGTTGGCAAAATAAATACAGATCCAGCAGCCTATTGATTGAGCTATTGAACAACGTAATCGGAGCATTTTAGATTTTTTCCGTCCAAAATCTGTGGGCTATAGCACAGTTGATTTTCAATAAAACGAATTTTCTAAGAAATGTTTAGAAATATTCGAGCAATCCAAATGCAAGTTGGCAAAATAAATACAGATCCAGCAGTCTATTGATAGAGCTATTGACCAACGTAATCGGAGC
The DNA here is from genome assembly GCA_958295665.1 of Tipula vernalis. NCBI lineage: Eukaryota > Metazoa > Arthropoda > Insecta > Diptera > Tipulidae > Tipula > Tipula vernalis. The sequence goes on along the minus strand of OY282558.1, from coordinate 438,876,770 downwards.
ATTTTAGATTTTTTCCGTCCAAAATCTGTGGGCTATAGCACAGTTGATTTTCAATAAAACGAATTTTCTAAGAAATGTTTAGAAATATTCGAGCAATCCAAATGCAAGTTGGCAAAATAAATACAGATCCAGCAGTCTATTGATAGAGCTATTGACCAACGTAATCGGAGCATTTTAGATTTTTTCCGTCCAAAATCTGTGGGCTATAGCACAGTTGATTTTCAATAAAACGAATTTTCTAAGAAATGTTTAGAAATATTCGAGCAATCCAAATGCAAGTTAACAAAATAAATACAGATCCAGCAGTCTATTGATAGAGCTATTGACCAACGTAATCGGAGCAGGTTAGATTTTTGCCGTCCAAAATCTGTGGGCTATAGCACAGTTGATTTTCAATAAAATCGAATTTTCTATGAAATGTTTAGAAATATTCGAGCAATCCAAATGCAAGTTGGCAAAATAAATACAAATCCAGCAGCCTATTGATTGAGCTATTGAACAACGTAATCGGAGCATTTTAGATTTTTTCCGTCCAAAATCTGTGGGCTATAGCACAGTTGATTTTCAATAAAACGAATTTTCTAAGAAATGTTTAGAAATATTCGAGCAATCCAAATGCAAGTTGGCAAAATAAATACAGATCCAGCAGTCGATTGATAGAGCTATTGACCAACGTAATCGGAGCAGGTTAGATTTTTGCCGTCCAAAATCTGTGGGCTATAGCACAGTTGATTTTCAATAAAATCGAATTTTCTATGAAATGTTTAGAAATATTCGAGCAATCCAAATGCAAGTTGGCAAAATAAATACAGATCCAGCAGCCTATTGATTGAGCTATTGAACAACGTAATCGGAGCATTTTAGATTTTTTCCGTCCAAAATCTGTGGGCTATAGCACAGTTGATTTTCAATAAAACGAATTTTCTAAGAAATGTTTAGAAATATTCGAGCAATCCAAATGCAAGTTGGCAAAATAAATACAGATCCAGCAGCCTATTGATTGAGCTATTGAACAACGTAATCGGAGCATTTTAGATTTTTTCCGTCCAAAATCTGTGGGCTATAGCACAGTTGATTTTCAATAAAACGAATTTTCTAAGAAATGTTTAGAAATATTCGAGCAATCCAAATGCAAGTTGGCAAAATAAATACAGATCCAGCAGTCTATTGATAGAGCTATTGACCAACGTAATCGGATCAGGTTAGATTTTTGCCGTCCAAAATCTGTGGGCTATAGCACAGTTAATTTTCAATAAAATCGAATTTTCTATGAAATGTTTAGAAATATTCGAGCAATCCAAATGCAAGTTGGCAAAATAAATACAGATCCAGCAGTCTATTGATAGAGCTATTGACCAACGTAATCGGAGCAGGTTAGATTTTTGCCGTCCAAAATCTGTGGGCTATAGCACAGTTGATTTTCAATAAAACGAATTTTTTATGAAAAGTTTAGAAATATTCGAGCAATCCAAATGCAAGTTGGCAAAATAAATACAGATCCAGCAGCCTATTGATTGAGCTATTGAACAACGTAATCGGAGCATTTTAGATTTTTTCCGTCCAAAATCTGTGGGCTATAGCACAGTTGATTTTCAATAAAACGAATTTTCTAAGAAATGTTTAGAAATATTCGAGCAATCCAAATGCAAGTTGGCAAAATAAATACAGATCCAGCAGCCTATTGATTGAGCTATTGAACAACGTAATCGGAGCAGGTTAGATTTTTGCCGTCCAAAATCTGTGGGCTATAGCACAGTTGATTTTCAATAAAATCGAATTTTCTATGAAATGTTTAGAAATATTCGAGCAATCCAAATGCAAGTTGGCAAAATAAATACAGATCCAACAGTCTATTGATAGAGCTATTGACCAACGTAATCGGAGCAGGTTAGATTTTTGCCGTCCAAAATCTGTGGGCTATAGCACAGTTGATTTTCAATAAAACGAATTTTTTATGAAAAGTTTAGAAATATTCGAGCAATCCAAATGCAAGTTGGCAAAATAAATACAGATCCAGCAGTCTATTGATTGAGCTATTAACCAACGTAATCGGAGCATTTTAGATTTTTTCCGTCCAAAATCTGTGGGCTATAGCACAGTTGATTTTCAATAAAATCGAATTTTCTATGAAATGTTTAGAAATATTCGAGCAATCCAAATGCAAGTTACAAAATAAATACAGATCCAGCAGTCTATTGATAGAGCTATTGACCAACGTAATCGGAGCAGGTTAGATTTTTGCCGTCCAAAATCTGTGGGCTATAGCACAGTTGATTTTCAATAAAATCGAATTTTCTATGAAATGTTTAGAAATATTCGAGCAATCCAAATGCAAGTTGGCAAAATAAATACAGATCCAGCAGTCTATTGATAGAGCTATTGACAAACGTAATCGGAGCAGGTTAGATTTTTGCCGTCCAAAATCTGTGGGCTATAGCACAGTTGATTTTCAATAAAATCGAATTTTCTATGAAATGTTTAGAAATATTCGAGCAATCCAAATGCAAGTTGGCAAAATAAATACAGATCCAGCAGCCTATTGATTGAGCTATTGAACAACGTAATCGGAGCATTTTAGATTTTTTCCGTCCAAAATCTGTGGGCTATAGCACAGTTGATTTTCAATAAAACGAATTTTCTAAGAAATGTTTAGAAATATTCGAGCAATCCAAATGCAAGTTGGCAAAATAAATACAGATCCAGCAGCCTATTGATTGAGCTATTGAACAACGTAATCGGAGCATTTTAGATTTTTTCCGTCCAAAATCTGTGGGCTATAGCACAGTTGATTTTCAATAAAACGAATTTTCTAAGAAATGTTTAGAAATATTCGAGCAATCCAAATGCAAGTTGGCAAAATAAATACAGATCCAGCAGTCTATTGATAGAGCTATTGACCAACGTAATCGGAGCAGGTTAGATTTTTGCCGTCCAAAATCTGTGGGCTATAGCACAGTTGATTTTCAATAAAATCGAATTTTCTATGAAATGTTTAGAAATATTCGAGCAATCCAAATGCAAGTTGGCAAAATAAATACAGATCCAGCAGTCTATTGATAGAGCTATTGACCAACGTAATCGGAGCAGGTTAGATTTTTGCCGTCCAAAATCTGTGGGCTATAGCACAGTTGATTTTCAATAAAATCGAATTTTCTATGAAATGTTTAGAAATATTCGAGCAATCCAAATGCAAGTTGGCAAAATAAATACAGATCCAGCAGCCTATTGATTGAGCTATTGAACAACGTAATCGGAGCATTTTAGATTTTTTCCGTCCAAAATCTGTGGGCTATAGCACAGTTGATTTTCAATAAAACGAATTTTCTATGAAATGTTTAGAAATATTCGAGCAATCCAAATGCAAGTTGGCAAAATAAATACAGATCCAGAAGCCTATTGATAGAGCTATTGACCAACGTAATCGGAGCAGGTTAGATTTTTGCTGTCCAAAATCTGTGGGCTATAATAGCACAGTAGATTTTCAATAAAATCGAATTTTCTATGAAATGTTTAGAAATATTCGAGCAATCCAAATGCAAGTTGGCAAAATAAATACAGATCCAGCAGTCTATTGATAGAGCTATTGACCAACGTAATCGGATCAGGTTAGATTTTTTCCGTCCAAAATCTGTGGGCTATAGCACAGTTGATTTTCAATAAAATCGAATTTTCTATGAAATGTTTAGAAATATTCGAGCAATCCAAATGCAAGTTGGCAAAATAAATACAGATCCAGCAGTCTATTGATAGAGCTATTGACCAACGTAATCGGAGCAGGTTAGATTTTTGCCGTCCAAAATCTGTGGGCTATAGCACAGTTGATTTTCAATAAAATCGAATTTTCTATGAAATGTTTAGAAATATTCGAGCAATCCAAATGCAAGTTGGCAAAATAAATACAGATCCAGCAGCCTATTGATTGAGCTATTGAACAACGTAATCGGAGCATTTTAGATTTTTTCCGTCCAAAATCTGTGGGCTATAGCACAGTTGATTTTCAATAAAACGAATTTTCTAAGAAATGTTTAGAAATATTCGAGCAATCCAAATGCAAGTTGGCAAAATAAATACAGATCCAGCAGTCTATTGATAGAGCTATTGACCAACGTAATCGGAGCAGGTTAGATTTTTGCCGTCCAAAATCTGTGGGCTATAGCACAGTTGATTTTCAATAAAATCGAATTTTCTATGAAATGTTTAGAAATATTCGAGCAATCCAAATGCAAGTTGGCAAAATAAATACAGATCCAGCAGCCTATTGATTGAGCTATTGAACAACGTAATCGGAGCATTTTAGATTTTTTCCGTCCAAATTCTGTGGGCTATAGCACAGTTGATTTTCAATAAAACGAATTTTCTAAGAAATGTTTAGAAATATTCGAGCAATCCAAATGCAAGTTGGCAAAATAAATACAAATCCAGCAGTCTATTGATAGAGCTATTGACCAACGTAATCGGAGCAGGTTAGATTTTTGCCGTCCAAAATCTGTGGGCTATAGCACAGTTAATTTTCAATAAAACGAATTTTCTAAGAAATGTTTAGAAATATTCGAGCAATCCAAATGCAAGTTGGCAAAATAAATACAGATCCAGCAGCCTATTGATTGAGCTATTGAACAACGTAATCGGAGCATTTTAGATTTTTTCCATCCAAAATCTGTGGGCTATAGCACAGTTGATTTTCAATAAAACGAATTTTCTAAGAAATGTTTAGAAATATTCGAGCAATCCAAATGCAAGTTGGCAAAATAAATACAGATCCAGCAGCCTACTGATTGAGCTATTGAACAACGTAATCGGAGCATTTTAGATTTTTGCCGTCCAAAATCTGTGGGCTATAGCACAGTTGATTTTCAATAAAACGAATTTTCTAAGAAATGTTTAGAAATATTCGAGCAATCCAAATGCAAGTTGGCAAAATAAATACAGATCCAGCAGTCTATTGATAGAGCTATTGACCAACGTAATCGGAGCAGGTTAGATTTTTGCCGTCCAAAATCTGTGGGCTATAGCACAGTTGATTTTCAATAAAATCGAATTTTCTATGAAATGTTTAGAAATATTCGAGCAATCCAAATGCAAGTTGGCAAAATAAATACAGATCCAGCAGCCTATTGATTGAGCTATTGAACAACGTAATCGGAGCATTTTAGATTTTTTCCGTCCAAAATCTGTGGGCTATAGCACAGTTGATTTTCAATAAAACGAATTTTCTATGAAATGTTTAGAAATATTCGAGCAATCCAAATGCAAGTTGGCAAAATAAATACAGATCCAGAAGCCTATTGATAGAGCTATTGACCAACGTAATCGGAGCAGGTTAGATTTTTGCTGTCCAAAATCTGTGGGCTATAATAGCACAGTAGATTTTCAATAAAATCGAATTTTCTATGAAATGTTTAGAAATATTCGAGCAATCCAAATGCAAGTTGGCAAAATAAATACAGATCCAGCAGCCTATTGATTGAGCTATTGAACAACGTAATCGGAGCATTTTAGATTTTTTCCGTCCAAAATCTGTGGGCTATAGCACAGTTGATTTTCAATAAAACGAATTTTCTATGAAATGTTTAGAAATATTCGAGCAATCCAAATGCAAGTTGGCAAAATAAATACAGATCCAGCAGTCTATTGATAGAGCTATTGACCAACGTAATCGGAGCAGGTTAGATTTTTGCCGTCCAAAATCTGTGGGCTATAGCACAGTTGATTTTCAATAAAATCGAATTTTCTATGAAATGTTTAGAAATATTCGAGCAATCCAAATGCAAGTTGGCAAAATAAATACAGATCCAGCAGCCTATTGATTGAGCTATTGAACAACGTAATCGGAGCATTTTAGATTTTTTCCGTCCAAAATCTGTGGGCTATAGCACAGTTGATTTTCAATAAAACGAATTTTCTATGAAATGTTTAGAAATATTCGAGCAATCCAAATGCAAGTTGGCAAAATAAATACAGATCCAGCAGCCTATTGATTGAGCTATTGAACAACGTAATCGGAGCATTTTAGATTTTTTCCGTCCAAAATCTGTGTGCTATAGCACAGTTGATTTTCAATAAAACGAATTTTCTAAGAAATGTTTAGAAATATTCGAGCAATCCAAATGCAAGTTGGCAAAATAAATACAGATCGAGCAGCCTATTGATTGAGCTATTGAACAACGTAATCGGAGCATTTTAGATTTTTCCGTCCAAAATCTGTGGGCTATAGCACAGTTGATTTTCAATAAAACGAATTTTCTAATAAATGTTTAGAAATATTCGAGCAATCCACAGATCCAGCAGTCTATTGATAGAGCTATTGACCAACGTAATCGGAGCAGGTTAGATTTTTGCCGTCCAAAATCTGTGGGCTATAGCACAGTTGATTTTCAATAAAATCGAATTTTCTATGAAATGTTTAGAAATATTCGATCAATCCAAATGCAAGTTGGCAAAATAAATACAGATCCAGCAGCCTATTGATTGAGCTATTGAACAACGTAATCGGAGCAGGTTAGATTTTTGCCGTCCAAAATCTGTGGGCTATAGCACAGTTGATTTTCAATAAAACGAATTTTCTATGAAATGTTTAGAAATATTCGAGCAATCCAAATGCAAGTTGGCAAAATAAATACAGATCCAGCAGTCTATTGATAGAGCTATTGACCAACGTAATCGGAGCAGGTTAGATTTTTTCCGTCCAAAATCTGTGGGCTATAGCACAGTTGATTTTCAATAAAATCGAATTTTCTATGAAATGTTTAGAAATATTCGAGCAATCCAAATGCAAGTTGGCAAAATAAATACAGATCCAGCAGTCTATTGATAGAGCTATTGACCAACGTAATCGGAGCAGGTTAGATTTTTGCCGTCCAAAATCTGTGGGCTATAGCACAGTTGATTTTTAATAAAATCGAATTTTCTATGAAATGTTTAGAAATATTCGAGCAATCCAAATGCAAGTTGGCAAAATAAATACAGATCCAGCAGCCTATTGATTGATCTATTGAACAACGTAATCGGAGCATTTTAGATTTTTTCCGTCCAAATTCTGTGGGCTATAGCACAGTTGATTTTCAATAAAACGAATTTTCTAAGAAATGTTTAGAAATATTCGAGCAATCCAAATGCAAGTTGGCAAAATAAATACAAATCCAGCAGTCTATTGATAGAGCTATTGACCAACGTAATCGGAGCAGGTTAGATTTTTGCCGTCCAAAATCTGTGGGCTATAGCACAGTTAATTTTCAATAAAACGAATTTTCTAAGAAATGTTTAGAAATATTCGAGCAATCCAAATGCAAGTTGGCAAAATAAATACAGATCCAGCAGCCTATTGATTGAGCTATTGAACAACGTAATCGGAGCATTTTAGATTTTTTCCATCCAAAATCTGTGGGCTATAGCACAGTTGATTTTCAATAAAACGAATTTTCTAAGAAATGTTTAGAAATATTCGAGCAATCCAAATGCAAGTTGGCAAAATAAATACAGATCCAGCAGTCTATTGATAGAGCTATTGACCAACGTAATCGGAGCAGGTTAGATTTTTGCCGTCCAAAATCTGTGGGCTATAGCACAGTTGATTTTCAATAAAATCGAATTTTCTAATAAATGTTTAGAAATATTCGAGCAATCCAAATGCAAGTTGGCAAAATAAATAAAGATCCAGCAGCCTATTGATTGAGCTATTGAACAACGTAATCGGAGCATTTTAGATTTTTTCCGTCCAAAATCTGTGGGCTATAGCACAGTTGATTTTCAATAAAACGAATTTTCTAAGAAATGTTTAGAAATATTCGAGCAATCCAAATGCAAGTTGGCAAAATAAATACAGATCCAGCAGTCTATTGATAGAGCTATTGACCAATGTAATCGGAGCAGGTTAGATTTTTGCCGTCCAAAATCTGTGGGCTATAGCACAGTTGATTTTCAATAAAATCGAATTTTCTATGAAATGTTTAGAAATATTCGAGCAATCCAAATGCAAGTTGGCAAAATAAATACAGATCCAGCAGCATATTGATTGAGCTATTGACCAACGTAATCGGAGCATTTTAGATTTTTTCCGTCCAAAATCTGTGGGCTATTATAGCACAGTTGATTTTCAATAAAATCGAATTTTCTATGAAATGTTTAGAAATATTCGAGCAATCCAAATGCAAGTTGGCAAAATAAATACGGATCCAGCAGCCTATTGATTGAGCTATTGACCAACGTAATCGGAGCATTTTAGATTTTTTCCGTCCAAAATCTGTGGGCACAGTTGATTTTCAATAAAACGAATTTTCTATGAAATGTTTAGAAATATTCGAGCAATCCAAATGCAAGTTGGCAAAATAAATACAGATCCAGAAGCCTATTGATAGAGCTATTGACCAACGTAATCGGAGCAGGTTAGATTTTTGCCGTCCAAAATCTGTGGGCTATAGCACAGTTGATTTTCAATAAAATCGAATTTTCTATGAAATGTTTAGAAATATTCGAGCAATCCAAATGCAAGTTGGCAAAATAAATACAGATCCAGCAGTCTATTGATAGAGCTATTGACCAACGTAATCGGAGCAGGTTAGATTTTTGCCGTCCAAAATCTGTGGGCTATAGCACAGTTGATTTTCAATAAAATCGAATTTTCTATGAAATGTTTAGAAATATTCGAGCAATCCAAATGCAAGTTGGCAAAATAAATACAGATCCAGCAGTCTATTGATAGAGCTATTGACCAACGTAATCGGAGCAGGTTAGATTTTTGCCGTCCAAAATCTGTGGGCTATAGCACAGTTGATTTTCAATAAAATCGAATTTTCTATGAAATGTTTAGAAATATTCGAGCAATCCAAATGCAAGTTGGCAAAATAAATACAGATCCAGCAGTCTATTGATAGAGCTATTGACAAACGTAATCGGAGCAGGTTAGATTTTTGCCGTCCAAAATCTGTGGGCTATAGCACAGTTGATTTTCAATAAAATCGAATTTTCTATGAAATGTTTAGAAATATTCGAGCAATCCAAATGCAAGTTGGCAAAATAAATACAGATCCAGCAGCCTATTGATTGAGCTATTGAACAACGTAATCGGAGCATTTTAGATTTTTTCCGTCCAAAATCTGTGGGCTATAGCACAGTTGATTTTCAATAAAACGAATTTTCTAAGAAATGTTTAGAAATATTCGAGCAATCCAAATGCAAGTTGGCAAAATAAATACAGATCCAGCAGTCTATTGATAGAGCTATTGACCAACGTAATCGGAGCAGGTTAGATTTTTGCCGTCCAAAATCTGTGGGCTATAGCACAGTTGATTTTCAATAAAATCGAATTTTCTATGAAATGTTTAGAAATATTCGAGCAATCCAAATGCAAGTTGGCAAAATAAATACAGATCCAGCAGCCTATTGATTGAGCTATTGAACAACGTAATCGGAGCATTTTAGATTTTTTCCGTCCAAAATCTGTGGGCTATAGCACAGTTGATTTTCAATAAAACGAATTTTCTAAGAAATGTTTAGAAATATTCGAGCAATCCAAATGCAAGTTGGCAAAATAAATACAGATCCAGCAGTCTATTGATAGAGCTATAATTGACCAACGTTATCGGAGCAGGTTAGATTTTTGCCGTCCAAAATCTGTGGGCTATAGCACAGTTGATTTTCAATAAAATCGAATTTTCTATGAAATGTTTAGAAATATTCGAGCAATCCAAATGCAAGTTGGCAAAATAAATACAGATCCAGCAGCCTATTGATTGAGCTATTGAACAACGTAATCGGAGCATTTTAGATTTTTTCCGTCCAAAATCTGTGGGCTATAGCACAGTTGATTTTCAATAAAACGAATTTTCTAAGAAATGTTTAGAAATATTCGAGCAATCCAAATGCAAGTTGGCAAAATAAATACAGATCCAGCAGCCTATTTATTGAGCTATTGAAAAACGTAATCGGAGCATTTTAGATTTTTTCCGTCCAAAATCTGTGGGCTATAGCACAGCTGATTTTCAATAAAACGAATTTTCTAAGAAATGTTTAGACATATTCGAGCAATCCAAATGCAAGTTGGCAAAATAAATACAGATCCAGCAGTCTATTGATAGAGCTATTGACCAACGTAATCGGAGCAGGTTAGATTTTTGCCGTCCAAAATCTGTGGGCTATAGCACAGTTGATTTTCAATAAAACGAATTTTCTAAGAAATGTTTAGAAATATTCGAGCAATCCAAATGCAAGTTGGCAAAATAAATACAGATCCAGCAGCCTATTGATTGATCTATTGAACAACGTAATCGGAGCATTTTAGATTTTTTCCGTCCAAAATTTGTGGGCTATAGCACAGTTGATTTTCAATAAAACGAATTTTCTAAGAAATGTTTAGAAATATTCGAGCAATCCAAATGCAAGCTGGCAAAATAAATACAGATCCAGCAGTCTATTGATAGAGCTATTGACCAACGTAATCGGAGCAGGTTAGATTTTTGCCGTCCAAAATCTGTGGGCTATAGCACAGTTGATTTTCAATAAAATCGAATTTTCTATGAAATGTTTAGAAATATTCGAGCAATCCAAATGCAAGTTGGCAAAATAAATACAGATCCAGCAGTCTATTGATAGAGCTATTGACAAACGTAATCGGAGCAGGTTAGATTTTTGCCGTCCAAAATCTGTGGGCTATAGCACAGTTGATTTTCAATAAAATCGAATTTTCTATGAAATGTTTAGAAATATTCGAGCAATCCAAATGCAAGTTGGCAAAATAAATACAGATCCAGCAGCCTATTGATTGAGCTATTGAACAACGTAATCGGAGCATTTTAGATTTTTTCCGTCCAAAATCTGTGGGCTATAGCACAGTTGATTTTCAATAAAACGAATTTTCTAAGAAATGTTTAGAAATATTCGAGCAATCCAAATGCAAGTTGGCAAAATAAATACAGATCCAGCAGCCTATTTATTGAGCTATTGAAAAACGTAATCGGAGCATTTTAGATTTTTTCCGTCCAAAATCTGTGGGCTATAGCACAGCTGATTTTCAATAAAACGAATTTTCTAAGAAATGTTTAGACATATTCGAGCAATCCAAATGCAAGTTGGCAAAATAAATACAGATCCAGCAGTCTATTGATAGAGCTATTGACCAACGTAATCGGAGCAGGTTAGATTTTTGCCGTCCAAAATCTGTGGGCTATAGCACAGTTGATTTTCAATAAAACGAATTTTCTAAGAAATGTTTAGAAATATTCGAGCAATCCAAATGCAAGTTGGCAAATAAATACAGATCCAGCAGCCTATTGATTGATCTATTGAACAACGTAATCGGAGCATTTTAGATTTTTTCCGTCCAAAATTTGTGGGCTATAGCACAGTTGATTTTCAATAAAACGAATTTTCTAAGAAATGTTTAGAAATATTCGAGCAATCCAAATGCAAGTTGGCAAAATAAATACAGATCCAGCAGTCTATTGATAGAGCTATTGACCAACGTAATCGGAGCAGGTTAGTTTATTTTCAATAAAATTGAATTTTCTATGAAATGTTTAGAAATATTCGAGCAATCCAAATGCAAGTTGGCAAAATAAATACAGATCCAGCAGTCTATTGATAGAGCTATTGACAAACGTAATCGGAGCAGGTTAGATTTTTGCCGTCCAAAATCTGTGGGCTATAGCACAGTTGATTTTCAATAAAATCGAATTTTCTATGAAATGTTTAGAAATATTCGAGCAATCCAAATGCAAGTTGGCAAAATAAATACAGATCCAGCAGCCTATTGATTGAGCTATTGAACAACGTAATCGGAGCATTTTAGATTTTTTCCGTCCAAAATCTGTGGGCTATAGCACAGCTGATTTTCAATAAAACGAATTTTCTAAGAAATGTTTAGACATATTCGAGCAATCCAAATGCAAGTTGGCAAAATAAATACAGATCCAGCAGTCTATTGATAGAGCTATTGACCAACGTAATCGGAGCAGGTTAGATTTTTGCAGTCCAAAATCTGTGGGCTATAGCACAGTTGATTTTCAATAAAATCGAATTTTCTATGAAATGTTTAGAAATATTCGAGCAATCCAAATGCAAGTTGGCAAAATAAATACAGATCCAGCAGTCTATTGATAGAGCTATTGACAAACGTAATCGGAGCAGGTTAGATTTTTGCCGTCCAAAATCTGTGGGCTATAGCACAGTTGATTTTCAATAAAATCGAATTTTCTATGAAATGTTTAGAAATATTCGAGCAATCCAAATGCAAGTTGGCAAAATAAATACAGATCCAGCAGCCTATTGATTGAGCTATTGAACAACGTAATCGGAGCATTTTAGATTTTTTCCGTCCAAAATCTGTGGGCTATAGCACAGTTGATTTTCAATAAATCGAATTTTCTAAGAAATGTTTAGAAATATTCGAGCAATCCAAATGCAAGTTGGCAAAATAAATACAGATCCAGCAGCCTATTTATTGAGCTATTGAAAAACGTAATCGGAGCATTTTAGATTGTTTCCGTCCAAAATCTGTGGGCTATAGCACAGCTGATTTTCAATAAAACGAATTTTCTAAGAAATGTTTAGACATATTCGAGCAATCCAAATGCAAGTTGGCAAAATAAATACAGATCCAGCAGTCTATTGATAGAGCTATTGACCAACGTAATCGGAGCAGGTTAGATTTTTGCCGTCCAAAATCTGTGGGCTATAGCACAGTTGATTTTCAATAAAACGAATTTTCTAAGAAATGTTTAGAAATATTCGAGCAATCCAAATGCAAGTTGGCAAAATAAATACAGATCCAGCAGCCTATTGATTGATCTATTGAACAACGTAATCGGAGCATTTTAGATTTTTTCCGTCCAAAATTTGTGGGCTATAGCACAGTTGATTTTCAATAAAACGAATTTTCTAAGAAATGTTTAGAAATATTCGAGCAATCCAAATGCAAGTTGGCAAAATAAATACAGATCCAGCAGTCTATTGATAGAGCTATTGACCAACGTAATCGGAGCAGGTTAGATTTTTGCCGTCCAAAATCTGTGGGCTATAGCACAGTTGATTTTCAATAAAATCGAATTTTCTATGAAATGTTTAGAAATATTCGGGCAATCCAAATGCAAGTTGGCAAAATAAATACAGATCCAGCAGTCTATTGATAGAGCTATTGACAAACGTAATCGGAGCAGGTTAGATTTTTGCCGTCCAAAATCTGTGGGCTATAGCACAGTTGATTTTCAATAAAATCGAATTTTCTATGAAATGTTTAGAAATATTCGAGCAATCCAAATGCAAGTTGGCAAAATAAATACAGATCCAGCAGCCTATTGATTGAGCTATTGAACAACGTAATCGGAGCATTTTAGATTTTTTCCGTCCAAAATCTGTGGGCTATAGCACAGTTGATTTTCAATAAAACGAATTTTCTAAGAAATGTTTAGAAATATTCGAGCAATCCAAATGCAAGTTGGCAAAATAAATACAGATCCAGCAGTCTATTGATAGAGCTATTGACCAACGTAATCGGAGCAGGTTAGATTTTTGCCGTCCAAAATCTGTGGGCTATAGCACAGTTGATTTTCAATAAAATCGAATTTTCTATGAAATGTTTAGAAATATTCGAGCAATCCAAATGCAAGTTGGCAAAATAAATACAGATCCAGCAGCCTATTGATTGAGCTATTGAACAACGTAATCGGAGCATTTTAGATTTTTTCCGTCCAAAATCTGTGGGCTATAGCACAGTTGATTTTCAATAAAACGAATTTTCTAAGAAATGTTTAGAAATATTCGAGCAATCCAAATGCAAGTTGGCAAAATAAATACAGATCCAGCAGCCTATTTATTGAGCTATTGAAAAACGTAATCGGAGCATTTTAGATTTTTTCCGTCCAAAATCTGTGGGCTATAGCACAGCTGATTTTCAATAAAACGAATTTTCTAAGAAATGTTTAGACATATTCGAGCAATCCAAATGCAAGTTGGCAAAATAAATACAGATCCAGCAGTCTATTGATAGAGCTATTGACCAACGTAATCGGAGCAGGTTAGATTTTTGCCGTCCAAAATCTGTGGGCTATAGCACAGTTGATTTTCAATAAAACGAATTTTCTAAGAAATGTTTAGAAATATTCGAGCAATCCAAATGCAAGTTGGCAAAATAAATACAGATCCAGCAGCCTATTGATTGATCTATTGAACAACGTAAATTTGTGGGCTATAGCACAGTTGATTTTCAATAAAACGAATTTTCTATGAAATGTTTAGAAATATTCGAGCAATCCAAATGCAAGTTGGCAAAATAAATACAGATCCCGCAGCCTATTGATTGAGCTATTGAACAACGCAATCGGAGCATTTTAGATTTTTTCCGTCCAAAATCTGTGGGCTATAGCACAGTTGATTTTCAATAAAACGAATTTTCTAAGAAATGTTTAGAAATATTCGAGCAATCCAAATGCAAGTTGGCAAAATAAATACAGATCCAGCAGTCTATTGATAGAGCTATTGACCAACGTAATCGGAGCAGGTTAGATTTTTGCCGTCCAAAATCTGTGGGCTATAGCACAGTTGATTTTCAATAAAATCGAATTTTCTATGAAATGTTTAGAAATATTCGAGCAATCCAAATGCAAGTTGGCAAAATAAATACAGATCCAGCAGCCTATTGATTGAGCTATTGAACAACGTAATCGGAGCATTTTAGATTTTTTCCGTCCAAAATCTGTGGGCTATAGCACAGTTGATTTTCAATAAAACGAATTTTCTAAGAAATGTTTAGAAATATTCGAGCAATCCAAATGCAAGTTGGCAAAATAAATACAGATCCAGCAGCCTATTTATTGAGCTATTGAAAAACGTAATCGGAGCATTTTAGATTTTTTCCGTCCAAAATCTGTGGGCTATAGCACAGCTGATTTTCAATAAAACGAATTTTCTAAGAAATGTTTAGACATATTCGAGCAATCCAAATGCAAGTTGGCAAAATAAATACAGATCCAGCAGTCTATTGATAGAGCTATTGACCAACGTAATCGGAGCAGGTTAGATTTTTGCCGTCCAAAATCTGTGGGCTATAGCACAGTTGATTTTCAATAAAATCGAATTTTCTATGAAATGTTTAGAAATATTCGAGCAATCCAAATGCAAGTTGGCGAAATAAATACAGATCCCGCAGCCTATTGATTGAGCTATTGAACAACGCAATCGGAGCATTTTAGATTTTTTCCGTCCAAAATCTGTGGGCTATAGCACAGTTGATTTTCAATAAAACGAATTTTCTAAGAAATGTTTAGAAATATTCGAGCAATCCAAATGCAAGTTGGCAAAATAAATACAGATCCAGCAGTCTATTGATAGAGCTATTGACCAACGTAATCGGAGCAGGTTAGATTTTTGTCGTCCAAAATCTGTGGGCTATAGCACAGTTGATTTTCAATAAAATCGAATTTTCTATGAAATGTTTAGAAATATTCGAGCAATCCAAATGCAAGTTGGCAAAATAAATACAGATCCCGCAGCCTATTGATTGAGCTATTGAACAACGCAATCGGAGCATTTTAGATTTTTTCCGTCCAAAATCTGTGGGCTATAGCACAGTTGATTTTCAATAAAACGAATTTTCTAAGAAATGTTTAGAAATATTCGAGCAATCCAAATGCAAGTTGGCAAAATAAATACAGATCCAGCAGTCTATTGATAGAGCTATTGACCAACGTAATCGGAGCAGGTTAGATTTTTGCCGTCCAAAATCTGTGGGCTATAGCACAGTTGATTTTCAATAAAATCGAATTTTCTATGAAATGTTTAGAAATATTCGAGCAATCCAAATGCAAGTTGGCAAAATAAATACAGATCCAGCAGCCTATTGATTGAGCTATTGAACAACGTAATCGGAGCATTTTAGATTTTTTCCGTCCAAAATCTGTGGGCTATAGCACAGTTGATTTTCAATAAAACGAATTTTCTAAGAAATGTTTAGAAATATTCGAGCAATCCAAATGCAAGTTGGCAAAATAAATACAGATCCAGCAGCCTATTGATTGAGCTATTGAACAACGCAATCGGAGCATTTTAGATTTTTTCCGTCCAAAATCTGTGGGCTATAGCACAGTTGATTTTCAATAAAACGAATTTTCTAAGAAATGTTTAGAAATATTCGAGCAATCCAAATGCAAGTTGGCAAAATAAATACAGATCCAGCAGTCTATTGATAGAGCTATTGACCAACGTAATCGGAGCAGGTTAGATTTTTGCCGTCCAAAATCTGTGGGCTATAGCACAGTTGATTTTCAATAAAATCGAATTTTCTATGAAATGTTTAGAAATATTCGAGCAATCCAAATGCAAGTTGGCAAAATAAATACAGATCCAGCAGCCTATTGATTGAGCTATTGAACAACGTAATCGGAGCATTTTAGATTTTTTCCGTCCAAAATCTGTGGGCTATAGCACAGTTGATTTTCAATAAAACGAATTTTCTAAGAAATGTTTAGAAATATTCGAGCAATCCAAATGCAAGTTGGCAAAATAAATACAGATCCAGCAGCCTATTTATTGAGCTATTGAAAAACGTAATCGGAGCATTTTAGATTTTTTCCGTCCAAAATCTGTGGGCTATAGCACAGCTGATTTTCAATAAAACGAATTTTCTAAGAAATGTTTAGACATATTCGAGCAATCCAAATGCAAGTTGGCAAAATAAATACAGATCCAGCAGTCTATTGATAGAGCTATTGACCAACGTAATCGGAGCAGGTTAGATTTTTGCCGTCCAAAATCTGTGGGCTATACAGATCCAGCAGTCTATTGATAGAGCTATTGACCAACGTAATCGGAGCAGGTTAGATTTTTGCCGTCCAAAATCTGTGGGCTATATTTGATCTGGCACAGTTGATTTTCAATAAAATCGAATTTTCTATGAAATGTTTAGAAATATTCGAGCAATCCAAATGCAAGTTGGCAAAATAAATACAGATCCCGCAGCCTATTGATTGAGCTATTGAACAACGCAATCGGAGCATTTTAGATTTTTTCCGTCCAAAATCTGTGGGCTATAGCACAGTTGATTTTCAATAAAACGAATTTTCTAAGAAATGTTTAGAAATATTCGAGCAATCCAAATGCAAGTTGGCAAAATAAATACAGATCCAGCAGTCTATTGATAGAGCTATTGACCAACGTAATCGGAGCAGGTTAGATTTTTGTCGTCCAAAATCTGTGGGCTATAGCACAGTTGATTTTCAATAAAATCGAATTTTCTATGAAATGTTTAGAAATATTCGAGCAATCCAAATGCAAGTTGGCAAAATAAATACAGATCCCGCAGCCTATTGATTGAGCTATTGAACAACGCAATCGGAGCATTTTAGATTTTTTCCGTCCAAAATCTGTGGGCTATAGCACAGTTGATTTTCAATAAAACGAATTTTCTAAGAAATGTTTAGAAATATTCGAGCAATCCAAATGCAAGTTGGCAAAATAAATACAGATCCAGCAGTCTATTGATAGAGCTATTGACCAACGTAATCGGAGCAGGTTAGATTTTTGCCGTCCAAAATCTGTGGGCTATAGCACAGTTGATTTTCAATAAAATCGAATTTTCTATGAAATGTTTAGAAATATTCGAGCAATCCAAATGCAAGTTGGCAAAATAAATACAGATCCAGCAGCCTATTGATTGAGCTATTGAACAACGTAATCGGAGCATTTTAGATTTTTTCCGTCCAAAATCTGTGGGCTATAGCACAGTTGATTTTCAATAAAACGAATTTTCTAAGAAATGTTTAGAAATATTCGAGCAATCCAAATGCAAGCTGGCAAAATAAATACAGATCCAGCAGTCTATTGATAGAGCTATTGACCAACGTAATCGGAGCAGGTTAGATTTTTGTCGTCCAAAATCTGTGGGCTATAGCACAGTTGATTTTCAATAAAATCGAATTTTCTATGAAATGTTTAGAAATATTCGAGCAATCCAAATGCAAGTTGGCAAAATAAATACAGATCCCGCAGCCTATTGATTGAGCTATTGAACAACGCAATCGGAGCATTTTAGATTTTTTCCGTCCAAAATCTGTGGGCTATAGCACAGTTGATTTTCAATAAAACGAATTTTCTAAGAAATGTTTAGAAATATTCGAGCAATCCAAATGCAAGTTGGCAAAATAAATACAGATCCAGCAGTCTATTGATAGAGCTATTGACCAACGTAATCGGAGCAGGTTAGATTTTTGCCGTCCAAAATCTGTGGGCTATAGCACAGTTGATTTTCAATAAAATCGAATTTTCTATGAAATGTTTAGAAATATTCGAGCAATCCAAATGCAAGTTGGCAAAATAAATACAGATCCAGCAGCCTATTGATTGAGCTATTGAACAACGTAATCGGAGCATTTTAGATTTTTTCCGTCCAAAATCTGTGGGCTATAGCACAGTTGATTTTCAATAAAACGAATTTTCTAAGAAATGTTTAGAAATATTCGAGCAATCCAAATGCAAGTTGGCAAAATAAATACAGATCCAGCAGCCTATTTATTGAGCTATTGAAAAACGTAATCGGAGCATTTTAGATTTTTTCCGTCCAAAATCTGTGGGCTATAGCACAGCTGATTTTCAATAAAAAAAATTTTCTAAGAAATGTTTAGACATATTCGAGCAATCCAAATGCAAGTTGGCAAAATAAATACAGATCCAGCAGTCTATTGATAGAGCTATTGACCAACGTAATCGGAGCAGGTTAGATTTTTGCCGTCCAAAATCTGTGGGCTATAGCACAGTTGATTTTCAATAAAACGAATTTTCTAAGAAATGTTTAGAAATATTCGAGCAATCCAAATGCAAGTTGGCAAAATAAATACAGATCCAGCAGCCTATTGATTGATCTATTGAACAACGTAAATTTGTGGGCTATAGCACAGTTGATTTTCAATAAAACGAATTTTCTAAGAAATGTTTAGAAATATTCGAGCAATCCAAATGCAAGTTGGCAAAATAAATACAGATCCAGCAGCCTATTGATAGAGCTATTGACCAACGTAATCGGAGCAGGTTAGATTTTTGCCGTCCAAAATCTGTGGGCTATAGCACAGTTGATTTTCAATAAAATCGAATTTTCTATGAAATGTTTAGAAATATTCGAGCAATCCAAATGCAAGTTGGCAAAATAAATACAGATCCCGCAGCCTATTGATTGAGCTATTGAACAACGCAATCGGAGCATTTTAGATTTTTTCCGTCCAAAATCTGTGGGCTATAGCACAGTTGATTTTCAATAAAACGAATTTTCTAAGAAATGTTTAGAAATATTCGAGCAATCCAAATGCAAGTTGGCAAAATAAATACAGATCCAGCAGTCTATTGATAGAGCTATTGACCAACGTAATCGGAGCAGGTTAGATTTTTGCCGTCCAAAATCTGTGGGCTATAGCACAGTTGATTTTCAATAAAATCGAATTTTCTATGAAATGTTTAGAAATATTCGAGCAATCCAAATGCAAGTTGGCAAAATAAATACAGATCCAGCAGCCTATTGATTGAGCTATTGAACAACGTAATCGGAGCATTTTAGATTTTTTCCGTCCAAAATCTGTGGGCTATAGCACAGCTGATTTTCAATAAAACGAATTTTCTAAGAAATGTTTAGACATATTCGAGCAATCCAAATGCAAGTTGGCAAAATAAATACAGATCCAGCAGTCTATTGATAGAGCTATTGACCAACGTAATCGGAGCAGGTTAGATTTTTGCCGTCCAAAATCTGTGGGCTATAGCACAGTTGATTTTCAATAAAACGAATTTTCTAAGAAATGTTTAGACATATTCGAGCAATCCAAATGCAAGTTGGCAAAATAAATACAGATCCAGCAGCCTATTGATTGAGCTATTGAACAACGTAATCGGAGCATTTTAGATTTTTTCCGTCCAAAATCTGTGGGCTATAGCACAGCTGATTTTCAATAAAACGAATTTTCTAAGAAATGTTTAGAAATATTCGAGCAATCCAAATGCAAGTTGGCAAAATAAATACAGATCCAGCAGCCTATTTATTGAGCTATTGAAAAACGTAATCGGAGCATTTTAGATTTTTTCCGTCCAAAATCTGTGGGCTATAGCACAGCTGATTTTCAATAAAACGAATTTTCTAAGAAATGTTTAGACATATTCGAGCAATCCAAATGCAAGTTGGCAAAATAAATACAGATCCAGCAGCCTATTGATTGATCTATTGAACAACGTAAATTTGTGGGCTATAGCACAGTTGATTTTCAATAAAACGAATTTTCTAAGAAATGTTTAGAAATATTCGAGCAATCCAAATGCAAGCTGGCAAAATAAATACAGATCCAGCAGTCTATTGATAGAGCTATTGACCAACGTAATCGGAGCAGGTTAGATTTTTGTCGTCCAAAATCTGTGGGCTATAGCACAGTTGATTTTCAATAAAATCGAATTTTCTATGAAATGTTTAGAAATATTCGAGCAATCCAAATGCAAGTTGGCAAAATAAATACAGATCCAGCAGCCTATTGATAGAGCTATTGACCAACGTATTCGGAGCAGGTTAGATTTTTGCCGTCCAAAATCTGTGGGCTATAGCACAGTTGATTTTCAATAAAATCGAATTTTCTATGAAATGTTTAGAAATATTCGAGCAATCCAAATGCAAGTTGGCAAAATAAATACAGATCCCGCAGCCTATTGATTGAGCTATTGAACAACGCAATCGGAGCATTTTAGATTTTTTCCGTCCAAAATCTGTGGGCTATAGCACAGTTGATTTTCAATAAAACGAATTTTCTAAGAAATGTTTAGAAATATTCGAGCAATCCAAATGCAAGTTGGCAAAATAAATACAGATCCAGCAGTCTATTGATAGAGCTATTGACCAACGTAATCGGAGCAGGTTAGATTTTTGCCGTCCAAAATCTGTGGGCTATAGCACAGTTGATTTTCAATAAAATCGAATTTTCTAAGAAATGTTTAGAAATATTCGAGCAATCCAAATGCAAGTTGGCAAAATAAATACAGATCCAGCAGTCTATTGATAGAGCTATTGACCAACGTAATCGGAGCAGGTTAGATTTTTGCCGTCCAAAATCTGTGGGCTATAGCACAGTTGATTTTCAATAAAACGAATTTTCTATGAAATGTTTAGAAATATTCGAGCAATCCAAATGCAAGTTGGCAAAATAAATACAGATCCAGCAGCCTATTGATAGAGCTATTGACCAACGTAATCGGAGCAGGTTAGATTTTTGCCGTCCAAAATCAATGGGCTATAGCACAGTTGATTTTCAATAAAATCGAATTTTCTATGAAATGTTTAGAAATATTCGAGCAATCCAAATGCAAGTTGGCAAAATAAATACAGATCCAGCAGTCTATTGATAGAGCTATTGACAAACGTAATCGGAGCAGGTTAGATTTTTGCCGTCCAAAATCTGTGGGCTATAGCACAGTTGATTTTCAATAAAATCGAATTTTCTATGAAATGTTTAGAAATATTCGAGCAATCCAAATGCAAGTTGGCAAAATAAATACAGATCCAGCAGTCTATTGATAGAGCTATAATTGACCAACGTTATCGGAGCAGGTTAGATTTTTGCCGTCCAAAATCTGTGGGCTATAGCACAGTTGATTTTCAATAAAATCGAATTTTCTATGAAATGTTTAGAAACATTCGAGCAATCCAAATGCAAGTTGGCAAAATAAATACAGATCCCGCAGCCTATTGATTGAGCTATTGAACAACGCAATCGGAGCATTTTAGATTTTTTCCGTCCAAAATCTGTGGGCTATAGCACAGTTGATTTTCAATAAAACGAATTTTCTAAGAAATGTTTAGAAATATTCGAGCAATCCAAATGCAAGTTGGCAAAATAAATACAGATCCAGCAGTCTATTGATAGAGCTATTGACCAACGTAATCGGAGCAGGTTAGATTTTTGCCGTCCAAAATCTGTGGGCTATAGCACAGTTGATTTTCAATAAAATCGAATTTTCTATGAAATGTTTAGAAATATTCGAGCAATCCAAATGCAAGTTGGCAAAATAAATACAGATCCAGCAGCCTATTGATTGATCTATTGAACAACGTAATCGGAGCATTTTAGATTTTTTCCGTCCAAAATTTGTGGGCTATAGCACAGTTGATTTTCAATAAAACGAATTTTCTAAGAAATGTTTAGAAATATTCGAGCAATCCAAATGCAAGCTGGCAAAATAAATACAGATCCAGCAGTCTATTGATAGAGCTATTGACCAACGTAATCGGAGCAGGTTAGATTTTTGTCGTCCAAAATCTGTGGGCTATAGCACAGTTGATTTTCAATAAAATCGAATTTTCTATGAAATGTTTAGAAATATTCGAGCAATCCAAATGCAAGTTGGCAAAATAAATACAGATCCAGCAGCCTATTGATAGAGCTATTGACCAACGTAATCGGAGCAGGTTAGATTTTTGCCGTCCAAAATCTGTGGGCTATAGCACAGTTGATTTTCAATAAAATCGAATTTTCTATGAAATGTTTAGAAATATTCGAGCAATCCAAATGCAAGTTGGCAAAATAAATACAGATCCCGCAGCCTATTGATTGAGCTATTGAACAACGCAATCGGAGCATTTTAGATTTTTTCCGTCCAAAATCTGTGGGCTATAGCACAGTTGATTTTCAATAAAACGAATTTTCTAAGAAATGTTTAGAAATATTCGAGCAATCCAAATGCAAGTTGGCAAAATAAATACAGATCCAGCAGTCTATTGATAGAGCTATTGACCAACGTAATCGGAGCAGGTTAGATTTTTGCCGTCCAAAATCTGTGGGCTATAGCACAGTTGATTTTCAATAAAATCGAATTTTCTATGAAATGTTTAGAAATATTCGAGCAATCCAAATGCAAGTTGGCAAAATAAATACAGATCCAGCAGCCTATTGATTGAGCTATTGAACAACGTAATCGGAGCATTTTAGATTTTTTCCGTCCAAAATTTGTGGGCTATAGCACAGTTGATTTTCAATAAAACGAATTTTCTAAGAAATGTTTAGAAATATTCGAGCAATCCAAATGCAAGTTGGCAAAATAAATACAGATCCAGCAGTCTATTGATAGAGCTATTGACCAACGTAATCGGAGCAGGTTAGATTTTTGCCGTCCAAAATCTGTGGGCTATAGCACAGTTGATTTTCAATAAAATCGAATTTTCTATGAAATGTTTAGAAATATTCGAGCAATCCAAATGCAAGTTGGCAAAATAAATACAGATCCAGCAGCCTATTGATTGAGCTATTGAACAACGTAATCGGAGCATTTTAGATTTTTTCCGTCCAAAATCTGTGGGCTATAGCACAGTTGATTTTCAATAAAACGAATTTTCTAAGAAATGTTTAGAAATATTCGAGCAATCCAAATGCAAGTTGGCAAAATAAATACAGATCCAGCAGTCTATTGATAGAGCTATTGACCAACGTAATCGGAGCAGGTTAGATTTTTGCCGTCCAAAATCTGTGGGCTATAGCACAGTTGATTTTCAATAAAATCGAATTTTCTATGAAATGTTTAGAAATATTCGAGCAATCCAAATGCAAGTTGGCAAAATAAATACAGATCCAGCAGTCTATTGATAGAGCTATAATTGACCAACGTTATCGGAGCAGGTTAGATTTTTGCCGTCCAAAATCTGTGGGCTATAGCACAGTTGATTTTCAATAAAATCGAATTTTCTATGAAATGTTTAGAAATATTCGAGCAATCCAAATGCAAGTTGGCAAAATAAATACAGATCCAGCAGCCTATTTATTGAGCTATTGAAAAACGTAATCGGAGCATTTTAGATTTTTTCCGTCCAAAATCTGTGGGCTATAGCACAGCTGATTTTCAATAAAACGAATTTTCTAAGAAATGTTTAGACATATTCGAGCAATCCAAATGCAAGTTGGCAAAATAAATACAGATCCAGCAGTCTATTGATAGAGCTATTGACCAACGTAATCGGAGCAGGTTAGATTTTTGCCGTCCAAAATCTGTGGGCTATAGCACAGTTGATTTTCAATAAAACGAATTTTCTAAGAAATGTTTAGAAATATTCGAGCAATCCAAATGCAAGTTGGCAAAATAAATACAGATCCAGCAGCCTATTGATTGATCTATTGAACAACGTAATCGGAGCATTTTAGATTTTTTCCGTCCAAAATTTGTGGGCTATAGCACAGTTGATTTTCAATAAAACGAATTTTCTAAGAAATGTTTAGAAATATTCGAGCAATCCAAATGCAAGCTGGCAAAATAAATACAGATCCAGCAGTCTATTGATAGAGCTATTGACCAACGTAATCGGAGCAGGTTAGATTTTTGTCGTCCAAAATCTGTGGGCTATTATAGCACAGTTGATTTTCAATAAAATCGAATTTTCTATGAAATGTTTAGAAATATTCGAGCAATCCAAATGCAAGTTGGCAAAATAAATACAGATCCAGCAGTCTATTGATAGAGCTATTGACCAACGTAATCGGAGCAGGTTAGATTTTTGCCGTCCAAAATCTGTGGGCTATAGCACAGTTGATTTTCAATAAAACGAATTTTCTATGAAATGTTTAGAAATATTCGAGCAATCCAAATGCAAGTTGGCAAAATAAATACAGATCCAGCAGCCTATTGATTGAGCTATTGAACAACGTAATCGGAGCATTTTAGATTTTTTCCGTCCAAAATCTGTGGGCTATAGCACAGTTGATTTTCAATAAAACGAATTTTCTATGAAATGTTTAGAAATATTCGAGCAATCCAAATGCAAGTTGGAAAAATAAATACAGATCCAGCAGTCTATTGATAGAGCTATTGACCAACGTAATCGGAGCAGGTTAGATTTTTGCCGTCCAAAATCTTTGGGCTATAGCACAGTTGATTTTCAATAAAATCGAATTTTCTATGAAATGTTTAGAAATATTCGAGCAATCCAAATGCAAGTTGGCAAAATAAATACAGATCCAGCAGTCTATTGATAGAGCTATTGACAAACGTAATCGGAGCAGGTTAGATTTTTGCCGTCCAAAATCTGTGGGCTATAGCACAGTTGATTTTCAATAAAATCGAATTTTCTATGAAATGTTTAGAAATATTCGAGCAATCCAAATGCAAGTTGGCAAAATAAATACAGATCCAGCAGCCTATTGATTGAACTATTGAACAACGTAATCGGAGCATTTTAGATTTTTTCCGTCCAAAATCTGTGGGCTATAGCACAGTTGATTTTCAATAAAACGAATTTTCTAAGAAATGTTTAGAAATATTCGAGCAATCCAAATGCAAGTTGGCAAAATAAATACAGATCCAGCAGTTTATTGATAGAGCTATTGACCAACGTAATCGGAGCAGGTTAGATTTTTGCCGTCCAAAATCTGTGGGCTTATAGCACAGTTGATTTTCAATAAAATCGAATTTTCTATGAAATGTTTAGAAATATTCGAGCAATCCAAATGCAAGTTGGCAAAATAAACACAGATCCCGCAGCCTATTGATTGAGCTATTGAACAACGCAATCGGAGCATTTTAGATTTTTTCCGTCCAAAATCTGTGGGCTATAGCACAGTTGATTTTCAATAAAACGAATTTTCTATGAAATGTTTAGAAATATTCGAGCAATCCAAATGCAAGTTGGCAAAATAAATACAGATCCAGCAGCCTATTGATTGAGCTATTGAACAACGTAATCGGAGCATTTTAGATTTTTTCCGTCCAAAATCTGTGGGCTATAGCACAGTTGATTTTCAATAAAACGAATTTTCTATGAAATGTTTAGAAATATTCGAGCAATCCAAATGCAAGTTGGCAAAATAAATACAGATCCAGCAGTCTATTGATAGAGCTATTGACCAACGTTATCGGAGCAGGTTAGATTTTTGCCGTCCAAAATCTGTGGGCTATAGCACAGTTGATTTTCAATAAAATCGAATTTTCTATGAAATGTTTAGAAATATTCGAGCAATCCAAATGCAAGTTGGCAAAATAAATACAGATCCAGCAGTCTATTGATAGAGCTATTGACAAACGTAATCGGAGCAGGTTAGATTTTTGGCGTCCAAAATCTGTGGGCTATAGCACAGTTGATTTTCAATAAAATCGAATTTTCTATGAAATGTTTAGAAATATTCGAGCAATCCAAATGCAAGTTGGCAAAATAAATACAGATCCAGCAGCCTATTGATTGAGCTATTGAACAACGTAATCGGAGCATTTTAGATTTTTTCCGTCCAAAATCTGTGGGCTATAGCACAGTTGATTTTCAATAAAACGAATTTTCTATGAAATGTTTAGAAATATTCGAGCAATCCAAATGCAAGTTGGCAAAATAAATACAGATCCAGCAGTCTATTGATAGAGCTATTGACCAACGTAATCGGAGCAGGTTAGATTTTTGCCGTCCAAAATCTGTGGGCTATAGCACAGTTGATTTTCAATAAAATCGAATTTTCTATGAAATGTTTAGAAATATTCGAGCAATCCAAATGCAAGTTGGCAAAATAAATACAGATCCAGCAGTCTATTGATAGAGCTATTGACAAACGTAATCGGAGCAGGTTAGATTTTTGCCGTCCAAAATCTGTGGGCTATAGCACAGTTGATTTTCAATAAAATCGAATTTTCTATGAAATGTTTAGAAATATTCGAGCAATCCAAATGCAAGTTGGCAAAATAAATACAGATCCAGCAGCCTATTGATTGAAATATTGAACAACGTAATCGGAGCATTTTAGATTTTTTCCGTCCAAAATCTGTGGGCTATAGCACAGTTGATTTTCAATAAAACGAATTTTCTAAGAAATGTTTAGAAATATTCGAGCAATCCAAATGCAAGTTGGCAAAATAAATACAGATCCAGCAGTCTATTGATAGAGCTATTGACCAACGTAATCGGAGCAGGTTAGATTTTTGCCGTCCAAAATCTGTGGGCTATTATAGCACAGTTGATTTTCAATAAAATCGAATTTTCTATGAAATGTTTAGAAATATTCGAGCAATCCAAATGCAAGTTGGCAAAATAAATACAGATCCAGCAGTCTATTGATAGAGCTATTGACCAACGTAATCGGAGCAGGTTAGATTTTTGCCGTCCAAAATCTGTGGGCTATAGCACAGTTGATTTTCAATAAAATCGAATTTTCTATGAAATGTTTAGAAATATTCGAGCAATCCAAATGCAAGTTGGCAAAATAAATACAGATCCAGCAGCCTATTGATTGAACTATTGAACAACGTAATCGGAGCATTTTAGATTTTTTCCGTCCAAAATCTGTGGGCTATAGCACAGTTGATTTTCAATAAAACGAATTTTCTAAGAAATGTTTAGAAATATTCGAGCAATCCAAATGCAAGTTGGCAAAATAAATACAGATCCAGCAGTTTATTGATAGAGCTATTGACCAACGTAATCGGAGCAGGTTAGATTTTTGCCGTCCAAAATCTGTGGGCTATAGCACAGTTGATTTTCAATAAAATCGAATTTTCTATGAAATGTTTAGAAATATTCGAGCAATCCAAATGCAAGTTAGCAAAATAAACACAGATCCCGCAGCCTATTGATTGAGCTATTGAACAACGCAATCGGAGCATTTTAGATTTTTTCCGTCCAAAATCTGTGGGCTATAGCACAGTTGATTTTCAATAAAACGAATTTTCTAAGAAATGTTTAGAAATATTCGAGCAATCCAAATGCAAGTTGGCAAAATAAATACAGATCCAGCAGTCTATTGATAGAGCTATTGACCAACGTAATCGGAGCAGGTTAGATTTTTGCCGTCCAAAATCTGTGGGCTATAGCACAGTTGATTTTCAATAAAATCGAATTTTCTATGAAATGTTTAGAAATATTCGAGCAATCCAAATGCAAGTTGGCAAAATAAACACAGATCCCGCAGCCTATTGATTGAGCTATTGAACAACGCAATCGGAGCATTTTAGATTTTTTCCGTCCAAAATCTGTGGGCTATAGCACAGTTGATTTTCAATAAAACGAATTTTCTATGAAATGTTTAGAAATATTCGAGCAATCCAAATGCAAGTTGGCAAAATAAATACAGATCCAGCAGCCTATTGATTGAGCTATTGAACAACGTAATCGGAGCATTTTAGATTTTTTCCGTCCAAAATCTGTGGGCTATAGCACAGTTGATTTTCAATAAAACGAATTTTCTATGAAATGTTTAGAAATATTCGAGCAATCCAAATGCAAGTTGGCAAAATAAATACAGATCCAGCAGCCTATTGATAGAGCTATTGACCAACGTAATCGGAGCAGGTTAGATTTTTGCCGTCCAAAATCTGTGGGCTATAGCACAGTTGATTTTCAATAAAATCGAATTTTCTATGAAATGTTTAGAAATATTCGAGCAATCCAAATGCAAGTTGGCAAAATAAATACAGATCCAGCAGCCTATTGATAGAGCTATTGACCAACGTAATCGGAGCATTTTAGATTTTTGCCGTCCAAAATCTGTGGGCTATAAGCACAGTTGATTTTCAATAAAATCGAATTTTCTATGAAATGTTTAGAAATATTCGAGCAATCCAAATGCAAGTTGGCAAAATAAATACAGATCCAGCAGCCTATTGATAGAGCTATTGACCAACGTAATCGGAGCAGGTTAGATTTTTGCCGTCCAAAATCTGTGGGCTATAGCACAGTTGATTTTCAATAAAATCGAATTTTCTATGAATTGTTTAGAAATATTCGAGCAATCCAAATGCAAGTTGGCAAAATAAATACAGATCCAGCAGCATATTGATAGAGCTATTGACCAACGTAATTGGAGCAGGTTAGATTTTTGCCGTCCAAAATCTGTGGGCTATAGCACAGTTGATTTTCAATAAAATCGAATTTTCTATGAAATGTTTAGAAATATTCGAGCAATCCAAATGCAAGTTGGCAAAATAAATACACATCCTGAAGCATATAGATAGAGCTATTGAACAACGTAATCGGAGCATTTTAGATTTTTGCCGTCCAAAATCTATGGGCTATAGCACAGTTGATTTTCAATAAAACGAATTTTCTATGAAATGTTTAGAAATATTCGAGCAATCCAAATGCAAGTTGGCAAAATAAATACAGATCCAGCAGCCTATTGATAGAGCTATTGACCAACGTAATCGGAGCATTTTAGATTTTTGCCGTCCAAAATCTATGGGCTATAAGCACAGTTGATTTTCAAAAAAATCGAATTTTCTATGAAATGTTTAGAAATATTCGAGCAATCCAAATGCAAGTTGGCAAAATAAATACAGATCCTGAAGCCTATAGATAGAGCTATTGAACAACGTAATCGGAGCATTTTAGATTTTTGCTGTCCAAAATCTATGGGCTATAGCACAGTTGATTTTCAATAAAACGAATTTTCTATGAAATGTTTAGAAATATTCTAGCAATCCAAATGCAAGTTGGCAAAATAAATACAGATCCAGCAGCCTATTGATAGAGCTATTGACCAACGTAATCGGAGCAGGTTAGATTTTTGCCGTCCAAAATCTGTGGGCTATAGCACAGTTGATTTTCAATAAAACGAATTTTCTATGAAATGTTTAGAAATATTCGAGCAATCCAAATGCAAGTTGGCAAAATAAATACAGATCCAGCAGCCTATTGATAGAGCTATTGACCAACGTAATCGGAGCAGGTTATATTTTTGCCGTCCAAAATCTGTGGGCTATAGCACAGTTGATTTTCAATAAAATCGAATTTTCTATGAAATGTTTAGAAATATTCGAGCAATCCAAATGCAAGTTGGCAAAATAAATACAGATCCAGCAGCCTATTGATAGAGCTATTGACCAACGTAATCGGAGCATTTTAGATTTTTGCCGTCCAAAATCTGTGGGCTATAAGCACAGTTGATTTTCAATAAAATCGAATTTTCTATGAAATGTTTAGAAATATTCGAGCAATCCAAATGCAAGTTGGCAAAATAAATACAGATCCAGCAGCCTATTGATAGAGCTATTGACCAACGTAATCGGAGCAGGTTAGATTTTTGCCGTCCAAAATCTGTGGGCTATAGCACAGTTGATTTTCAATAAAATCGAATTTTCTATGAAATGTTTAGAAATATTCGAGCAATCCAAATGCAAGTTGGCAAAATAAATACAGATCCAGCAGCCTATTGATAGAGCTATTGACCAACGTAATCGGAGCATTTTAGATTTTTGCCGTCCAAAATCTGTGGGCTATAAGCACAGTTGATTTTCAATAAAATCGAATTTTCTATGAAATGTTTAGAAATATTCGAGCAATCCAAATGCAAGTTGGCAAAATAAATACAGATCCAGCAGCCTATTGATAGAGCTATTGACCAACGTAATCGGAGCAGGTTAGATTTTTGCCGTCCAAAATCTGTGGGCTATAGCACAGTTGGTTTTCAATAAAATCGAATTTTCTATGAAATGTTTAGAAATATTCGAGCAATCCAAATGCAAGTTGGCAAAATAAATACAGATCCTGAAGCATATAGATAGAGCTATTGACTAACGTAATCGGAGCATTTTAGATTTTGCCGTCCAAAATCTGTGGGCTATAAGCACAGTTGATTTTCAATAAAATCGAATTTTCTATGAAATGTTTAGAAATATTCGAGCAATCCAAATGCAAGTTGGCAAAATAAATACAGATCCAGCAGCCTATTGATAGAGCTATTGACCAACGTAATCGGAGCAGGTTAGATTTTTGCCGTCCAAAATCTGTGGGCTATAGCACCCAAAGGGAGCAACCCAAATGCAAGTTGGCAAAATAAATACAGATCCTGAAGCCTAATGATATAGCTATTGACCAACGTAATCGGAGCATTTAAAATTTTTGCCGTTAGCTGTTTTATTTAAAACATTACATTAAGTTATCTTTCGTGAAAAGCTTTAAATTTTGGATCAGACCTGTTATACATTTTATGTTGACACAGGATCCTCGTTTCAAATTGATATCACGGGGGATATTCAATGAAATTAAAACTAGTAAACTTGGAAATACGAAATTCATTGGACAATTACTTTTTATGGGTCACGTATAACAAGCAAACTTAACCGTTAGGTTTTTCACATATTAATTTATGAACGGCCAACTTAAACTAAAAAAAAAATTCCGTATTTATACGGAATACGTTACACTCTGATTCTTAATACCACAAACGTTAAAGTTAATTGATTTTTTTATTTTTTTTCTCAAAAATTAATTTTATTATTATTACGATTATTAATTTTATTTTATATGCGCGAGTAAAGGCATATAAATATTATTTTAAAAATTTGCATATAAGAAAACGAAATAAAACAAAAAATTTATTACAAATGAAAATTATTTATTTCCAAAATAAACGTTATACGAGGACGATGAAAATGAGATTAAATATTGCAAAATATGTTGACCTAACATGAACAAAAAAAGTGGAATCCACTTTATTATGGCGACAATTTATTATTAATAAATATATTGTGAATGGGGTTGGTGTACGAAAGTGTTGAAATTAAAGTGTAAACCATTTCTTATTTTGTGCTTTTAATATAATTAAAGTTTCGTGCAAATGACTTAATTCGGTGTATCCGAGGGCAAACAATTTGATTTTTATCAATAAGCGCAAATTTATCCGTTTTGTCGTTTAATGTTTTTATTTTTAATAATCAACTATGAATTACACTTTTGCACCTTATGTTTTAATTAATTGAAAATTATAATGGTTTTTGGTTATAATTTAGTACCAGAAAGCATTGCATCTAATTGCAATGGAAAAATTTAGAATTCCACTTTTAAATATTAAATTACTAATTCTTAATTAAATCTGCTTTATAAATTAAACAACATATGTTGGAAAACAACTAATTTATTTTAAATGTAATCAACAGTTCCACAGTAGTTTGACTTGAACAAACAATTATTTTTAAACTATTTAATTAACAAAGCAAAGAGACTTACAAAGAGGCTAACAAAACACTCTCCAAAAAGTTTTCGCATTTCTTCCGAAAATGATGATTGAATCCCTTCTTCATATACGCTGTTTTGTGATTTCCTACACGCGAATAATTACGTTTCCAAAATAATACAGTATCATTATCAGCAAATCGGGACAAATTGTAATATTAATTTCTACCACATTGTAATCCAGATGTGCTTGTCTTGTTATTACAAATTTATTGTTTTAGTGCCAACAACAAAGAATCGTTGGAAACAATTAAAAAACAAATTAAATAATCTTGAACAATTAACAATATTAATTAAAATCAAAATAAATAAAAGCAATTGGCTCCAAATTTTGAAAGAAAATACCTCCGCGCTTATACTTTATAGACCTCAGCTGCATTCAAAATTTTGGTCACGAATTTTTCTTTTTTTTGTACTGTTGTTTGTAATCGCAACTGTTTACACGTAAAATATTATCAATTAATGCGCGATTACAAAACAAACAAAAAAAAAAAATCCTGCGCCTTTACAATTTATGACACAAATGGATTACAAACGTAAATAATTTATAAACGCTTTATAGTCACCGTGCTTATAATCGTATATATATACATATGTAGCAACAATTAGGTAGTAAGGCAAAAAATTAGCGTTAAAATTCAACATAACTTAAAACAAGAGAAGTCGAAATGTTAAAACAATAATTACGGAAATAATTATATTGGACAATCAAATAATATTGTTATAATTATAATTGGTCATTAATTTATCACCAAGAGAAGATAAAAATCGCGGTTCAAATTGCTTTACATTTTGTTGTTGATTATTATTAATATTATTATTGTTATTATTATTTAACAAAAAAAAAATGAATTTTTTGTTAAATTACTTAATTCAAAGCGTTTAGTATTTTCTTTATTGTAACTTTTATGACTTTAATCAATTTTTTGTTTTGTATGTACGAAAACACAGTGGAATTGTGCCTTTTATATGCAACAACCAACAACAAATAAATAAAAATATTTATATAAATAAATATTCAGTCTTGATATTTTTATTATTCTGTTAATTAAGCAATAATTTTTGTGTATATATGTACGTTTATGTACCTGCAACAAAAAAAAAAATAAAATCGGCGAAAAAATACTCAGCATAAATAATATGGGAACATAAATTTTAATGCAATTAACGAATTTTATTGATGGAGTTGGTTCGTATATACTATATGTATGTACAATGGTATACAATATTCTAACGTCAAATTTCAACAAAGTTGTAATACAAAATTGATGCATTTTTACACCTTTTTATAAAAAATGTAAAGGAATTGTAATTTGC
The DNA here is from genome assembly GCA_958295665.1 of Tipula vernalis. Taxonomy (NCBI): domain Eukaryota; kingdom Metazoa; phylum Arthropoda; class Insecta; order Diptera; family Tipulidae; genus Tipula; species Tipula vernalis. The sequence continues at coordinate 438,843,541 of OY282558.1, read as the reverse complement.
TTACAAAAAATTAATTATGCCATGATAAGGTTGCTATTTGTTCTGGTTGTATGATTTACTTCTGCGATTGTGTAAATATTTCAGCGAATCGCACAACTTAAAACTGTTTAATATTAAGAGTGAAGTGTTTTTGATTAATTGAATTGTTGTTTCCGGTGAATATATGGCCTGTACGTGTCTTAATATAATTACAGATATCTCATATTTTATACAAAGTTGTCAGATTAAAATAGTAATTAATTCTGGTCGATGAAAGGCACAAATTATAATTAATTTTTTTATTTCATCTAACCTCGTGATAAGAAACAATTATTTTTGGAAATTGTACAACAGCAATTTAAGTGAAACTGATCAGATGATGATTTCAATATTACGAACCTGTTTTGAATGGGGATGCACCTGCAATTGAATCAACGGCTTATGGCTAGTTTATCGTTATTAAACTAAACGGAAAAGTATTTTTAAAAAATGTCGCGCGCTTTCTGCTTGATATACGTTCCAGTATGGTGACACTTCCGGCATTTCCAAACATTTTACTATCCGGATATTTCATGTGAATGGAAAGTATACTTTCATGTGGTTTTGTTTTTGCCAAAATAGAGGCCAAGTCTCAATTGCGGATGTTGCTTATACAGATTTTCAAAAGCTCTTATTAATACAAATAACCATCATCTTATCGGCATTAAGCCGGAGAAATTCAAATCTGATCGTTAGTCGTATGTTAAAATTGAAATGTTTAAGGATACTTGGGTTCATTGATGTTTGACATAATCATTAATCAAAAAGATTTGAAAGTGTTGAACATTTTACATTTTACATTTTACATTTTACATTTTACATTTTACATTTTACATTTTACATTTTACATTTTACATTTTACATTTTACATTTTACATTTTACATTTTACATTTTACATTTTACATTTTACATTTTACATTTTACATTTTACATTTTACATTTTACATTTTACATTTTACATTTTACATTTTACATTTTACATTTTACATTTTACATTTTACATTTTACATTTTACATTTTACATTTTACATTTTACATTTTACATTTTACATTTTACATTATACATTATACATTATACATTATACATTATACATTATACATTATACATTATACATTTTACATTTTACATTTTACATTTTACATTTTACATTTTACATTTTACATTTTACATTTTACATTTTACATTTTACATTTTACATTTTACATTTTACATTTTACATTTTACATTTTACATTTTACATTTTACATTTTACATTTTACATTTTACATTTTACATTTTACATTTTACATTTTACATTTTACATTTTACATTTTACATTTTACATTTTACATTTTACATTTTACATTTTACATTTTACATTTTACATTTTACATTTTACATTTTACATTTTACATTTTACATTTTACATTTTACATTTTACATTTTACATTTTACATTTTACATTTTACATTTTACATTTTACATTTTACATTTTACATTTTACATTTTACATTTTACATTTTACATTTTACATTTTACATTTTACATTTTACATTTTACATTTTACATTTTACATTTTACATTATACATTTTACATTTTACATTATACATTTTACATTATACATTTTACATTTTACATTTTACATTTTACATTTTACATTTTACATTTTACATTTTACATTTTACATTTTACATTTTACATTTTACATTTTACATTTTACATTTTACATTTTACATTTTACATTTTACATTTTACATTTTACATTTTACATTTTACATTTTACATTTTACATTTTACATTTTACATTTTACATTTTACATTTTACATTTTACATTTTACATTTTACATTTTACATTTTACATTTTACATTTTACATTTTACATTTTACATTTTACATTTTACATTTTACATTTTACATTTTACATTTTACATTTTACATTTTACATTTTACATTTTACATTTTACATTTTACATTTTACATTTTACATTTTACATTTTACATTTTACATTTTACATTTTACATTTTACATTTTACATTTTACATTTTACATTTTACATTTTACATTTTACATTTTACATTTTACATTTTACATTTTACATTTTACATTTTACATTTTACATTTTACATTTTACATTTTACATTTTACATTTTACATTTTACATTTTACATTTTACATTTTACATTTTACATTTTACATTTTACATTTTACATTTTACATTTTACATTTTACATTTTACATTTTACATTTTACATTTTACATTTTACATTTTACATTTTACATTTTACATTTTACATTTTACATTTTACATTTTACATTTTACATTTTACATTTTACATTTTACATTTTACATTTTACATTTTACATTTTACATTTTACATTTTACATTTTACATTTTACATTTTACATTTTACATTTTACATTTTACATTTTACATTTTACATTTTACATTTTACATTTTAAATTTTACATTTTACATTTTACATTTTACATTTTACATTTTACATTTTACATTTTACATTTTACATTTTACATTTTACATTTTACATTTTACATTTTACATTTTACATTTTACATTTTACATTTTACATTTTACATTTTACATTTTACATTTTACATTTTACATTTTACATTTTACATTTTACATTTTACATTTTACATTTTACATTTTACATTTTACATTTTACATTTTACATTTTACATTTTACATTTTACATTTTACATTTTACATTTTACATTTTACATTTTACATTTTACATTTTACATTTTACATTTTACATTTTACATTTTACATTTTACATTTTACATTTTACATTTTACATTTTACATTTTACATTTTACATTTTACATTTTACATTTTACATTTTACATTTTACATTTTACATTTTACATTTTACATTTTACATTTTACATTTTACATTTTACATTTTACATTTTACATTTTACATTTTACATTTTACATTTTACATTTTACATTTTACATTTTACATTTTATATTTTACGGTAGAATAATATTATTTATTCTCTCAGGCAATTTTGTTAAGTGTAAATTTAACAGTTGCCGAGATTTGCCTTGTCCGTTTATAAATTAAGCTGCGTAAATAATTAATTATTGCGAACGGAATCAATTTACGGAATCCGTGCAAGAGAAAATGTGAAAGCTTAACTTGATAATATTATATGAAAAAAGTTCCTGTATTGTCATACTTTTTCAAAAGCTTGGGTAATGTCGAAAAATGCGACCGGTTAATATTTTTTGTTGTTGTAGAGTTCTGTGTTCTTTCTTAATCTGAATAATTGATTCTGCCGTTGAGAATATGACCTGACGATATGTAGGTTTTCGGAATCATTATCGAAAGTCCAGTTGTTTTGCATGTGCAAACAATATCTATCATCATTCTATAGATCCGTAATTTACAAACCGGAACAATTTATATTTGATGTAATAAACGAGGTAGTGAAAATGTAATGTACAGTGTAGATACAAATTAACACCCATAAACCGTGTCTTGAAAACACTTTCATGTATGGTATATAAATAATATTTTCATGTACATATTTACCGTTGGTAAGTATAGAATGTACCTCATATAACCTTTAACCGAACATTTGTGATAAATTTTCATTTATTAAAAAAAAAAAAAAAAAAATATTTAAACTTAAAAGTAATTTCATGTTGTATGCAAATACTTTATTTTGTACATAAATACTTGTATTTCATCCTCGTATGAATGTATGTAATAAAATTGTACATGTTACACTGAAAATTAAACTATCAACACAACAAAAACAAAACACAAAAAAAATGTTAAAAACTCTATTTAATTCAAATAAAATACTTTATACGTATAATATATATGTAGATATTACATTAACTGCAGTAATGACAACACCAATCACAACAACAAAACCAAACTGATCACATTGTAAATCATTATAGTTATTACTACTAGTAACATTTTTTTTAACTGTTGCTTTTAATATCAACGGATTTTAAAATTTATAGGTAGACTGCTGTGGCTTGTAAACAGTATACGCATTTGTACATATTTTTGTGTGTATCAGTTCCGCTGCTACTGTTTGACATATACATTAACGAGAAAAAGTGAATTATTTTTGTTATATTGCCATTAAGCATTTTTATGTTGTATATCGTATTTCAAATACTTAATTTGTTTTTGGAAAAAAAAAACAACAAAAATGCAAAAATAAATTATAAATAATAAAATTTGCTTTTCGTTTTTGATTTTTTCGGTTAATTTATGCTGGAAAAAAAAGCTTTCGATGTTTTTGGTGTATTTTGCCTATATTTATACCATCCTACATACATATATATGTATATATGTATATATAAATGCGCGCATGACTTATCAGCCTTTCAATTTTTGATGGACATCCGAAATTTACGATGTTTTTTTGTTATTAAAAGAGAGATTATTTTATTTGCATTTTTATGGGCTTTTAATGGAGCGTACCAATAAATATTAGCATTATAATTTATTTTTTTTATTTTTTTTTATTTATTTGTATGTTAAATGAAAAATAAATATTTAAGTTAATAATAAACCATTTAATAATTGGATGGATATATGGGTTTGTATACATTTGAAAATGTGCTGCTGCTGCTGCTGCTGCTGCGCTCAATAATTAACAGATATGTGTTAAACTATAAATTATTTAATGCGTTGTTAACTTCTTATGATTTTACTTCCAAGTTTGCAGTAAAGTAAGCACACACACAAACACCAAAACAAAGTCGAATATTATTAGGTTTACAAATTAATTAAATTCTAAATTCATAGCAAAGGAATGTGCTTATTAACTAGATAAATTAAAATTCAGAGAATATTAACCAACCTTCCAGCCTGCTAGAAAATAAGAAGAAATATATATACCGTCTATAATTGTTAAACAAAGTTTTGCCAAAACTTCAAACTTCAACACTAAATTTTGCATCAGTTTCAAGGTTTCTTTAAGGAACTAATATTTGACCTTACCATTTTAACAAAGTCTTTCTTTCGCGCCCAACTCACTGTGTATAATGATAGTATAATGATATCTTAGACCAAGCAGTATGGTAACGGTCTTATCTAAAATTTTCGAGATTCTTATCCGTGATCAAATTAATGACCATATAAACAAATATAAATATTTAACACAGTTTCAATCAGGTTTCCGTAACAATCATAGTATAAGCACCGTACTTCTTCAAGTTATTGATGATACTGCATATCACCTTGATCGAAGCAACTCTTATGTTGTATTAGTATTGCTCGATTTTTCCAAACATCATAAGTTACTGTTGCTTAAGTTGATGGTTTATTTTAACTTTGATAAAACTGCGTTTAAGCTTATGTATAATTATTTATCGGACAGATATCAAACGAACTATCTTTGGGCAGGCCGCTACTATTCTCCCGATTTATCAATGATTTACCGCAAGTTTTGAAATATTCGAATTATCATTTGTATGCAGATGATTGTCAAATTTAGCTCGGGGGCGTTAAGGATAATATCTCTGAAATATTTAATAAAATTAATAATGATTTATCCAACATATTAGACTTTTAGTCATCCCAGATACATTGATAATAAAATAATCCCATTTCTAAATCGCATTAATAACTTAGGCACTTGTATTAACAATAGATTCACGAGGGATTCTCATATTATCAAGGCTTGTGGTTAAATCAACACAATATTATATGGATTCAAATTCCATAAGAACATTTGTCCTAAATCCGTCAGGATTTTGCTTGCTAAAACGCTGGTAATCCCCCATGTATGTATATTGTATTGTGAATTTCTTTACACAAGCTGTGATTGTAACTCGAGGGAAATTTTACAAGTAACTTTGAACAACATAGCCAGATACGTCAATGGATTAAGAAAATATGATCATGTCTCTGCTAAGTTTAGAGAATTATTTGGTTGGACAATGACTCAATTTTTTTATTATAGATCATTATTACTCAAAATGATGTCTCGGAATTAATTCATAACTAAAAATTTATTAATTTATGTGTCAGAAATGTTGCAAAATTAATTCATTTTTGTCAGCGAAATTAATTCCCGCGTACTTAATTAATGGAGCCATTAAAATAGTGTACCTCTGTTTATTTATTTTTAATTAGACTTGAATAATTCCCGTTGTTTATTATATTCAGGCGAATTCAGTTTTATAATTTGTAATACGGTAAGGTTAGGTTTAACTTACCCCTCGCCAGATTACGCAGAAACTTTCCTAAAGTTTCGAGCGCACCGCGGCTATCAACTCATACTAGCTCAGCTGGATAGCATGCTGTTCGATGAACGACGACGATACCTTGCTAAAGTCGCAATGTTAGGAATGGCGATAGAATAATCCTATATGGGATTGAAATTTGCGGACTGTACACACGAAAAATACACCAGAAACGAATTTGCCGTATAACACAATATTTTTATTATGAATTTTTGGAAAAATTATAAAACCAACTTTCCACTTACCTTTCTCGAACACTTGTCCATAGCAATCCACTTGACAATATCCTTGGTTGGATTTTCTCACGCCCAGTACAAAGACTTCTACCGAAGCACTGAGAAATGAGATGCTAAGCGTAACAAACAATTCATTAGCATACAGTTATTCACTTGTATGTAATTCTATTTAAAACCACTTACCGCGCATACCGCGCAAACTATCTAGAGAGAACCCTGAAAACGTTTGCAGAAAAAAGAAGCATTCCAACAAAACAGAAGACGTAGTCTAACATAAGTGGAGTATGCTCATTATAAGCCGAATTGTTCCTAACTGGTTCTCATGCATTCTAGTAAGGATTATTCAGATGTTCAGAAATCAACCACCTCCGCGCCTGGATACTGAATGGTTAAATTATGTTAACAGTGGAAGTTTGTTTGTTTGTTATTTATTTATGATGAACATTTATGATTTCACAAAGTCAAAATTTAAAAAAATGTTGAATGGTATTTTTAGTTTAGGTTAGGTTAGAGTAGCTGTGCCTAGAACCGGCATAGATAAAAAAATTATCCGTAGCCATACCATATAAAAATTTCCTCACGAAGCGTTGAATTCAGTCCTGTCGCCAGTTCTAAGGAGAGGAGCTCCTAGAAATTTCCAACTGCTTTGCGCTGGACGGGGATAGGCGCAGGGTAAGTGGAGAAGACTAGTTAACGGCTGCCCATTTCTTGACCGAACAAGTTTAGACCAGATCTGTCGAGTTATAACACACGAGATGCCAATAGACCACTTATAGTTCGCTGCTCCCCAACCATCTTGGCGAGCGAGTTGATTACCTTCGACGCAAGGAAGTAAGGTATAGTAGGGTTTCAATAGCGGCCTGATTGTCCGTAAAAATGCGAATATCCTTTACTGACACAATATTATACCTAAACCAATCCACGGCCTTCATTATCGCGATTAATTTAGCCTAAAAACGTTGTAATAGTCGGAGAGACGAAATGAAAGGTGCATAATTAATTTCTCACAGAATCTGCCACCACTAACCCTATACTACAGTTCTGAACCATTCGTAAAGAAGTTCGCTGCGATTTTAATGCCCAGAATATCTACTTAGGCGTATCAGATGAAAAAGAATCCCCTTTGCTTGAGTGGGTGTGCCCGCAGGGTGCATCACTAATACGAACGGTGGAACTTCACTGAATTTTCATCAGCGACTTTTGGTTGACCATACTGTTAAGTCTAGCCACCAAACAGTAGTCCCATATAATATTATGCGCCTTATCACTGAGATTTATAGCCAATATTCCATATGATTCTCAACACCCAAACTTTTTCCAATAGCGTTTTTACACGTGTATACCGCTTTTACCTTTTCTAAAATATTAGGCTTCGACCTGAAGAATTTTGTATTTCCTAAAGAAGATGATCACCTCAGTTTTACAGCAATGAATATTTACTCCACAACTGTTGGCCCACACAAGAATGTCAAGCGCGCCTTGAATGTGCTCTTTTAGGGTACAAGGACACTTACCATAAACACCAACAGCAACGTCATCCGCATAAGCAACCACCCTGAACCCTTGCCCCATCAGGTTCAGTAACAGGTAATAACAAAGATCCCAACTTCCGGTGTACCCATAGGATTATAAATATAATGGCTTTGAGATGGCAATGAGAGCTTTTAAATTGTTGTAGTTGTGATCCAAGAAATACCCAGTCGCTGGAGATGTCTCGGGACGGTAGCCCCTTCCTGTAAAAGGAAAGTGATCTTTTGTCGGCACACGTTCCAGTCGGAGCAGGTTCCTGTTCTTCCGCATTACTTTCAGGAAGGTGGCAACTAGAGTCATGTCGACCTTCCCGACCTAGCTTAGCAACACTCATCTGATCCTTAAGAAGCTTGCTGAAAGGCCTAGTTACAGTTTCCTGCAAACTTGCCTTTCTCGCAAGCGAGTGTTTCTTTCTCATTAGCCGTACGGTTTTCCAACGGTAATTTCTTTTAGCTTCGTTGGAGCTTTCCATAACTTCCTTCCATAAAGACCAGCTACATATATAAGAACCTTTGTCCTTTCTGATTACATTAGAGGGACTGGTTTTATTCGAGCTTATGTTCTTCTTAATCACTTCTTTTTGGGGAATAAAACCTATCGGAAAAGCTCCACCAGCAGTAGTTGTATTAGACGCATGTTCCATACCTTGATCTAAAGGACCGGGCTTAGAAGGCGACGTTCCTTCAGGCGCAGTTTCCAGATTTCTTAGAGTCCCGGCCTCTTTATTTATATTTGAAGTAGTTTTAATAATAACTCACGAGTAGCGGAGGAAAAGTGTCCATCTGTGAAGAGATCCACAATGTACAGATAAGGCTAAGTGATCCGGAGTTTTTAGACTGGGCCCCAACCAACCAGGTATTTTCTCAGCACAGAACGACTAACACCTTAACCGACGTGTCTTAGCCTTACCCATCCTGTTAAAAGCAATGATAAGCTAGTTGCCCATTTTTTGGTATCGCCATCGGAAGTAAACTATTGAGACGACAGCCCATAAGTCATTGCCCGAAACAAGTGGTAATCAGATGGAGCGATGTCTGGCAAGTACGGCGGGTGCGGTAGACTTCCCATTTAAGCGTTTTCAAGTAATTTTTAACATGTCTCGCAAAATGAGTGTGAGCGTTGTCAAGCTGAAGAATCACTTCTTCAGCTTGACAACGCTCACTTTCATTTTGACAGATGCCTAAGCTTGCGGTAAGACGTTTTTGATTTGACATTTAGTCATAGAGCCATCTTTTGTAAAACGACGGAAAATTATTTGTATACCCAACTTTTACGGCCAATCGCCTTCTCGATTTGAGTTAGAGTGTGTGCCAAGGCGGTACTTAAAATCGTTAATTTATACGCACGAAAAAATATATTGTGCGAATTAAGTTATATAAATAAACATGTCATAACATGGACGTAAGGGCCATTTCCAGCGTTTTTGTAAATCGAAGGGTAAGCAAACAGACAGCAATGGAACCAAATCCGGAAACACATTTGGAAACCGTAAGCCGGATAATAACAGTAATCGAAAACAACAACAACAACAATCAATTAATTGGGATAGCTCAGGTAATTGTGTACAAATTTGTGATGAAAGTGCGAATAGGATTATTAAAGTAGATCTTATTTATAGAATAAATTCAAGTAATATTGCCAACCATATGAAGCAATGGTATAAGGAGTATCAAGTAGGAAATCAATAAGTTAAGTTTGAACTCGACACTGGATCTGAAGAATGGAAATTATTCGGTTTATGATTATAATGGAAATAAAGTAAATGTTTTTGGAACGGTCAAATTAACATGTTTCGATCAGAAAGCCAAAATGGAATGGTCTTCTCACTTTATTGTTGTCGATGACGTGTGTGAACCGTGAAAGATTTGGATTAGTCAAACGAACTGATGTAGGTTCTGTTGCGAGTTTGTCACAAACACAAGGGGAATTTTTTAAAAACAATCGTAATGTCTTTGAAGGTTTGGGTAAATTTCCCGGAACGTTTTCGATAAATATGAAAGAAAATTCAAAGCCGGTTGGTTCTTCACTATAAGAAACGGATACCAAACTCTTTGTGGGATAAATTAAGGCCGCAGCTTGATAGAATGGTACATGATGGAATCATTTCACCTGTTGATTACCCGACTGACTGGGTTAATAATTTACAAATAGTCGAAAAGCTTAACACAAGTGAACTGCGAATTTGTTTGGATCCGAAACCAATCAATGAGTGCATCAGGCGTGAACATTTTTTGATTCCAACGATTGATGATTTGACGTCTGGGTTGGCAGATAAACGAATTTTTTTCAGTTTTGGACTTGAAGAGTGGCTATTGGCAAATGGAATTGGACGTAGTAAGCTCCGATTTAACAACATTCATGACTCCGTTTGGGAGATATAAATTCAATCGCGTACCATTTGGGCTTAATTTTTTACCGGAATTATTTCAACGTGAAATGTTTAAAACGTTGGGAGACATTGAGGGAATGATAATTTATTTTGATGATGTGGGTATTTGCGCGAAAAAGGAAGAAGAACACGATCGGATAATAGAAATGGTCATGGAAAGGGCGCGTAAATACAATATTAAATATAACGCGGATAAAATTCAATATCGAAAGCGTGAGGTTAAATTTATGGGTCATATCTTGTTTGAAGGAAACTTTAAGGCGAATTTAAAGTATCGTTAAGAAATTTTAAAGATAAAGAAGCCGGGGGATAAAGTGGCCGTTTCAAGATTTTTGGGTATTAGAAGATACCGATTTATCGGGAATCATTCATTCAGTTACTAAATCGGCGTGTTTATCGAAAAAAAAATTATGATTTGTACCGTTCAACCATTGATCGAGATCAAATTTTTTTGCGAGTTTGTCGATATGTAAAGAACGGTTGGCCGAATTATCATCTGCTGGACGATCTGAGCCGCATGTTTCTCAAATTCAAGAATGAACTTCATTGTGAGAATGGCTTACTCTTTCGAGATCATCGGCTCGTGATCCCAAAAGAATTACAAGGTGAACTTAGCAAGTGGTTACATGCACCACATTTGGAAGTCGAAAAAACTCTTGCACGTGCAAGAATGCTTTATTACTGGCCTAATATTAACGGTCAGATAAGGGAAATGGTTGCATCTTGTGCCATTTGTGAAAGGTTTACGCGGTGCAGCAAAAAAGAAGAACTAGTTCAGGAAGAGCTACCAAAGTATCCGTTTCATATAGTGTCGATGGATCCATTTGAGTATGCTGGACAAGACTTCTGGTCTGTTATCGATGCATATTCGGGATATTTAATTGTTGAACATTTGAAGAACAAAATAGCGCGTCATATCATTGGAAGATTGAAAAGTGGGTTTGATAGAATCGGATATCCAACTGTAGTAAAATCGGATAATGTACCATTTAACTCACGGGAATTTGAGGAATTTGCAAATTTTTTACAATATGATAATGAAGTTCTCGAGTCCTCGGTATCCACAAAGCAATGGATTAGCTGAGAAAGGTGTTGCGATTGCTAAAAACATTTTGGAACGTTGTGTTGAAAATAGAGACCCGGAAAATTATCAGCATCGAATTTTAGAATATAACACAACTTTTGTAGCAAGTATGCGTTTGACACCAGGCCAGTTATTTTTTGGGCGGGTGGTCAAGACGAGAATGCCGGTTTTGGATTCATTGTTATATCGAGACAACCTAAGTAAGTGGATCGTTCAAAACAAAATTAAAGAAAAAAGAGAAAGGCAGAAGTATTATTATGACCGGAGTGCAAAAGCACTGCCAGTACTAAATATGAGTGATCTCGTGATTTTAAAAAAGAATGGAATTATGGTTCAATAGTTGGTAATGTGAATGGTCGATCATACATTGTTAGGGATAATCTTGATAATTATTTTAGAGATTATCACCAAGGCAAAGAATAACGAAGTGAATGGGGGAGAAGTAATGTTTGAAGAAAATGTTAGATGTAATGTTGCGGATCAGGATAGTTTGAAACCTATTGAAATTGTACCGCCACTTGGGCGTAACGTACAGGAGAATGTTAATGATGGCAATGAACCAAGTATTTGTGATGTGGATTAGCCAGCCCGACCAGTGTTGAATGAGAGTAATGCAGCATCAGATGAATATCAGACCGCTAGTAGTTATGATTCAGAAACAGGGTCAACCAGCGATCAAGAGATACCTTAACCAGTTATAGCTGATGAGTCGGAGGGTCAGAGAACTCAAAGTAGTCGCATTCGTAACAGTGAGTGAGCCTGTAGTGATGCATTTAGGGGATATGTGCCGCCATCATCGCAATGTGGGATCCTAGGTAATAATAATGTGTTTACTCATTTTGCCCCATTTAAAACCTTGCCTGATATAATCTTTTGTTCTGAGGTTTGAAATTTTATTAGTGGAATTAACGCATATTATCTGATTGTTGTAAAAATAATTATAAAGCTCGAATTATTCGTTTACGTCTAATAAAATGTCCGTGCTAGAATTGGTCCGTGCTGGTGACTTTAATATAAATATTTTGCAGACGAGTAGTAGGTCAGATTCTGTTAACAATTATTTATGAACGATGTCTAATTTTGATTTAATGTCTTATATGGATGTTCCTACTCGTATGTACTAACAATATTTCTACTTACAGCTCTTACTCCTGCTCAATTAAAGCTGATGCCACTCATAATAAATTTTCATATGATTTGATTTTTTCCTTTAAACATAACGCACTTTTGTTTCAACATCAGTGAACATTTGTTTTAATTCATAACCCGAGTGTACCACAAGATTCTGATCTTGGTCCTCTTGATGGGATTAAACATTAATGGAAAAATGGTTGGTTTGTAACGCACAACACAATATCGTTATTCAGACGAATCAAGATTTAACGATTTTAAGATGATGGTTAAATAATCACTCTACTAAAATAAATATCATTGATTTATTTTATATGGGCGATAATTTATAATGCTAAAATAAATATCATGGATTTTAATTTATACGTAGACAGAAAAAATAATTATTTAAATACAAAATTTGACAAAGTTTACCAAGCTTTACAAATGGTGTTCACACTAATTCAAATTTTCTTATAGGAAAATTATTTAACTGTTAACAAATCAACACTTCTTATTGTTAAATTTGATTTGAAAATTGTTAGTTTTAAAAATGTTTGTGGACTAATGGTTATATTGATACAACTTTTGATTAAATAAAAATTAGCAGATTTGCGTTAAACGAATTGTTCTTTATACAAAGAATTTTTTCAGTTAGTCATATATAGGCTTAATTCTAAATTGGACGTAATGATTGAGAATGAAATTTTAAGTAGAATAATTAGGAAAAATTTAAATTTAATTTAGAAATGAAATTAATTCAGAATTCAAACATGAATTTTAGTAAAATATGGAGTGCCATTTACGTGACAATTGTTTGTCAACATACGTTTGAAAATTTCAACATATTGTAAATAAAATCAGAATTTCGAGCAATAATCTGAATGAGAATTTGAATTCCCCAATGTAATTGAATAAATTCTTGAGTAGAAACTCAAATTAGATTAAAAAATTTAAAAATTGAATTAGAATTATAAACTAGATTTGAACAACATCTTTTGTTTAATATGAATCAAAAGCTAATCGAAGTTTTCAGCAGAACTTTGCTATAGTTAAAGTTTAAATTTCAATCTTTGAATAAAAATTTTCAAAAAAATCTCCAGTTATAAATCTATAAATTTTCAGTTGAAATTAAACAGATACCATTTTAATTGAGTTACAATTCGAACCACGACCCCTTTCAATATTTTGAGTTAAATTTTAAACAGAAATTAAGAAAATGTTTCTGGATTAAGCTAGCTACAGTGTTACTTGGGCTTAAAAATTAATTTGAAAATTTAAATTAGAAATTGATTAGGACATTCTAATTGGTGTTGAGCAACAATTTGAGTGTAAGTTTGACGTTCTAATTTAGATTAGAAATTTGTATCGTAAATTTTGAGAGAAATTTGAATTAGGAATTTAAATTTAAAATTATGGTTTTGGCATTCCAAACGAAATAAAATCTTGGTAAAATTATATGTAGGAATTAAATTACGACAGGAATTTTGGAGTGGATTTTCAATTAGAAAACAAAAAAATGAGAGCAAATTAGGTGGATCAAAGAATATTTATTGATTCGAATAAAACCTTGGATGCTTACACAATAAAATGAGAAATCAATTCCATCGGGATTTGAATCAACTGTGAGGGAGATTTTTTAATCGGAAATTGAGTTAAACTTCCAAACTGAATGTTTCCAAACTGAAATGTTTGTTAATTGGAATTTTGATCACGCCCATTGAATTAAATTGAAATGAAAACTTGAGTGAAATTTACAGTTTTAACAAATATTTAGGTATTCTGCTAATTGATTATTGTATAATTTTCGTTTTTTTATGTAAATGGTATTCACTCTAGTAACTTAGTTTAAAATCAAAATGGATTCGAAAAAAATTAAGATTTTTTGTCAGAAATTTAGTTTCAAGCAATTCTCGAAGTTGAACAAAATGATAAATGGAATTTTGAACATAAATCAAGTCTATAAATTTGTTAACTGCATTCAGCAGAGAGGAAATTGATTAAGAGAACGAACTGAGAAAATTAACTTGAATTGTAATCTACGTTAGGTATAATAAATTTGCATTTGGGAAACACATTTTTAAAAACCATTTCTAGCAAAATATTTGATGCCCTTTATGTGACCGAGCTTTAATTCTAAATACGATTTCAACAAATTTTTTAGTTCAACTAGAAAATCATGTAACCAGCAAAAATCTGAAAGAATTTTGATTTATAATAGAAGCATATCAATTTTAAACCGAGTTTAATTGACTGCCTTTAATAACAGTTTGAGTGAATTTTAAAAATTTAGTTAATTATTCGAGCAAAATTTTTATTTAGAACGGAGTAAAATAAGATTTGAACAAAGTTTGGACTAAAAATTCAATTTCAAAAAATATTTAAAAAACGAGCTTGATTTCCAAATTTAATTAACGCAAAATTATGGGTGCTATTAAACTAAAAATTTTGTGATATTTTGTTAACAAGTAGGCTAAGTTCCAAACTCGATTTCAAAAAAAAAAAATTGAAGGAGGAATTGTATTTATAATTTTGAGTGAAATTTAAAATACAAAATTTATAATTTCAGCTTTCATTTTAAAATAATTAAAGAAGTGTAAGTTTGATATTCCAAAACGAAACTGTAATTGAATATAATCTTGATGGTAACTTAACTTAAAAATTGTGTTTGAATTACAACTTTATTTGACCAAAAATATGATCGTAATTTAGTATTTCTTAGTTTAAAAGTTGCTTTAATAGCGTGAATCTTTTAGCTCCAACCGTCACGGTGTTCTTTGAAGTAAGAATCACTTACCAGTCAAATTTTTATGTGTATTGATGTGGAACGATTTTTGGAGTACTTTTCCAGAACATTGTAGTCTAGGAGAGCTAATTTATCCAACTTTGTAGCCAAAAACTTAATACATTTTTGTTAATGAGTGAATTAAAATCCGCTTTAGATAAGGTATAGTTTTGGTTTTCTTTCCAAAATATGACCACATATTTTTCATTTTAATTACATATTTTCTCACATATTTTGCAATTTTAGTTACATGTTTTAGGAACATATTTTTGATTTTTTAGAACCTAAAAATCCTAAGCCTAGGTTACATACATAACCCGTGTATAACAAAATTGAACGCAACGGAGTGAATTGCAATGGAAAGATTTCATTGAAGAAATGGAAATTTTAGAGGCTCTTGGGTTTGATTTTGGTGACAAAAATGTAAAGGTTAGGTTAAGGTCGTTAATATATAATTCTAATGCGAATGTTCCTTCTGTTAAGTCACCTTTCCGCTATTTTTCTTGTTGTACAATAAACGGGGCCAAGGTTTGTCTATGTCATATAGTGTTCCCTTATAAAATAAAAAACTGATATGTATTTCACTAGAAAACTTAAATTATGTATGCGTCAGCCAAGTACCTATAGACAATATGCACTGCATTCTTAGCTGTTCATTTTCATTTGAAGTGGCAATTTGTTGGGTGAAACTTTTCATTAGGAATTTGTACAAATTTTGTGTTTTATAATATGACCCCGAATTTGAAAAAAGCTCTAAAGAAATGGTTTGGTCAAGAGCGGTTCTCCAGAAATATTCAGGAGACCTTAGATTTAATAGAACGTTTTAGAATTTTACTGAAAAATGATTGTTTCCATGCTTTCTTCCGTGCTCTTGCGATTCCCTCATTGTGAGTCTTAGACGTATGTAAGATTTTTATTTGCCAAAGGATTGCTCTTGAATATTAGAAGAGTATTAGGTTTAGTTACAGGTTTACCCAAATCAGTGTACTCTCGTTTCTTTGGGTGTGGATTTTGATCTTTTAATTTAAAGGAAACCGGTTTTACAGGCCCTAACTTGTCTCATTGCATATCAGAGTTTCCGTTTCGGTTTGCATATGAATTTATTTTACTTACTCCCGCTAAAGAGGTTAAACATCAAAAGTTACAAAACTGTGAATTATCCTCAAGGTTAATAATTTATGTTACTTATAACTACTAGTATCGTGTTAACAGGTACACCAAAAACCTATAAAGTTCTACCAAAGCTAGTAGAGCCCTTAGTTCAGCCACATTACGGTGGTTGTATCTTAAACCCACTTCCAATGGTATACATACATTAAAAATTGGAAAAGAAATCCTTTTCATCTGATTTTGTGTTTATATTTATATTAATTAAATTAAATAAACTTTTTATCGTTTCTGATCATAAAATAATTAAAAATGAAGAAAACAATTAGCCAGGGCAACTCAATATCGCTGAACAAATAGTTTTTTGGTACTATTTTATTGAAATTGAGTTAAGAAATATAAAGTACGAGTAGTTTCCCGAAACCTAAACCAGTGATTATCACAGCTCGGTCATTTAAGAATAATTTTATTCATTTGGTGTCAGCATTCGTTGTGACATGTTTGATCAACTAGTTCAATCAGCTGCAATCAAGTGAAAATAATACAAAAAGACTTTTCTAATCTGCTAGTGTCTAAATGTTTATCTTCATATTAAAGAATTTTTGGCTGGAACTGCCTGTTGTTTCAAAGACATATCGCTTCAAAGCTAATTATTAGCAAATTTAAAGGTGTTGGTCGTTCGCAGTACAGCCAATTTTTGGTCGTGTAAATTTGGGTCATCGGAAGTCGATTTTCCCAAAGCTTCTTCTGTCCAACATAGAACTTTAGACTCAGACTTGTTAACCTAATCCAACCTAGAACTTTGGACTTAGTCTTCTGAAAAATAGTTCCTTTATACACAAGACAAGTTTAAATTGATTTAGCCAGCAAATATTAACATTCAGTTTATTGTCATTCAATTCAAATAAAGAGAAAATACGCCAAATCTTGAGAAAATGATATAAGCAAAATACCAGCGATCTTAGTTTCCAGTTTTGATTTTGATTTTCTGTTAATAAATTTATATGGGTATAGTAATTTGAACTGAACACAATTAGATACCAAATTTCGCTACCATAAGGAAAACACATTTCAAACCATTTTGATATTATCGTAGAGATTACCTGTTATAAGTAGACTACACTATCAAAATACGTTTTCACGAAAAAATTGTCAGTATACCAAAAACAAAACCATGTAGAGGTTCGAGTAGATTACAGGTCTTTACAAGTATTCAGCGACACCTCTAATGGATCTACTTATCGTTTTTGTTAGAATTATTCTTCATACCGTCAAATTATGGTTATTAAAGGTCTTGTAATTTCACTAAATGTTGGAATAGATTTTTACTGATAGAAAAACTTATTCGATTAATCTGCAACATTTTCTAAATCTCCCGCTAAATTTTGGACAGTAAAATTAATTCATAACTAGATCATTGCTTCTGAGTTAGTCAATAATAATTCAACCATAACCATCTGTTTAGCTTTCAAATATCTTATTTTTTCCGTTCACTGAATGCTATTGTTTTCATTGCCCCTATACTTCCACTTTGTATGTGTTCACTGAAATTGTATATCTCTTCTGAAAAATTCGTTGCGTCCAACGTATAATACGTTTTCTATACGCTAATCTCAATGATTTTCACTCGATTTTGTCTTTCAAATGGCCCAGAAATGTTAACAACATGCTTCCATTTTCTGTTTTGCTCTTTTGTAGTAATATAGATAATCGCTGTGATTTTAGTCAATCAAAATATTGTCGGAAATTATATTAGAATGAATTCAACGATTTTTCTTCTAAATTAAATGTGGGGTTTCCCAATGTAGGGTAATATTCAACTTCTGGAAGTTGCCCATTTCCAAATTCCTTTTATGAATTGGTAAATTGTTTTCTAGACAACGTGAGCACGAATCTGACATTTTCAAGAAACTGTTAGGTTGGGAGAGGTTCTTCAGAAATATTCAGAAACAAGGTTATTTCCTTACCTTCTTCGGGTTTTAGTTATTGACTCATTTCGAATCTTGGACAAATTAATTAGAATTTAGATGAACTGAACTGGCTCTATCTGCCGTCTTTACTAGACCTTACTTATCAATTTGCAACAAATGTGTAGAATTTGTAATTGCGAAAGATTTGCTCAAAAAATTTCGAGAAATGCCAGCTTTGCAAATTCATCCAAATATAGTATGTGTACCCTCTTTTCTTTGAGGGTTTGGATTTAGCGTTTTCGTTAACAGGAAACCTGTTTTACAAGCCCTAACGTGTTTCATTGCATATCAAGCCAATTGGAAGTTACAATTATCGATATAACGATATATATAACAAATTTTGTTACTTACCTGACCTAGATTTTCTGGCTTTATCATGGATATTCCCAATGAAGCATTTTGAAAGCTGGAATTGAATTTCTGTGGAACTTCAAAAAACTCAATTGTTTGCAAATGGTCATTTAACTGAACTGCTCAACGGATGCGGTGGTAGAGTTTATTCGGAACAACGCTATTTTTCCCAGAGTTCAAGCGTTTTTTAGAAGATGATTTAGCTCGTCTTATTTTGCCTAATTAAAGTAGTTTGCGTTTTTTTATACGATTCTACTTCTCTTGTGACATTTAGAATTTGCAACTTGGAAATTGAAAAGCTCCCTTTTTGGGAGCTTTTCAATTTTCATTTTTTTGGATTGATGCCATTTTAACCATTTGTCAGTTCCTCCAATCTGTATATCCAATATTTATCCTATTAGAGTGCTTTCTTTGCTAGTTGCTCCATTTAGGTCGTATCATTCTTCAGATATGTTACCAGTGGCGTAACTAGGTGCCCGCAGCACCCGCAACCGCGGGGGCCCACGATTAATGGGTCTCACGAGATTTATGAAGCGTTCGAATATTAGTTGAAAGTCGCAAGATTGATCGATGATAGCTCAGATTAAGCTTAAAGTAGACCACCCTTTCAAATTTTCAAAATGGCAAGCGGCACTTTTAGGAAATTTTTGGCGAAAAGGCGGTGCCATAGTTTTTAGAAAAAGAAGAAATCGTTCCTCTTGCTATTAAAAATTTTCTTAAGAAAGGCCCAACAATTTCTTCTCGGTTGCAGAAGATAAATGTCAGAGTAATTACACGTAATCCGACTCCACATAAATAAAAATGGCTTCAGGTTCTGACAGATATTTAGATTTAGAAAAAAATTTGCTAACGATGATAACGATTTTAGTGCTTGCTGGGTTCATTTATTTGTAATATACGTTTTGCACTCCAAATTTTCCTCTTTTGCCAAACTAATTCAACCTTTTAGAAATCAAGCTTGGATTAGAAAAGGTTAAATTTGATTTACAAAAGATTGAATGTGATTGATTAGTTTGCGTTATTAGTTTCCTTGTTTTAAATATAAGGAAATTTCAAATTCCAAATTAATTTTGCACTTAATGATAGTGTTTCCGGCGTGGTTCCCCTGTTTGCCCGTTTCATATCCCTTTATCTCGGATTTCATCTTTTATTACTTTTTAAAATTTCTCGAGATTATTGGAGTATAGCATGAGTAATATTCGAGACTTAATTGGTGATTCGGTGTTTCGAAACAACCAGGTTATTCGAGATTTTCGAGATTATTCGAGTATGTTTGAGATTGTCGAGTGTACATATTTGATAGTTCGATGTTACTCGAGAATCTTAAAGCCTATTTGAACAATACGATTGTTCGATATTTACGAAATTATCCGATATTACTCGTATTTGAGGGTTAATTATTATTGTATACCGTTTTGTTTAACTTATCCTTAACTTGGTCAGTGTCTACACTGTTTGTTTAGAACTTTGAATTTATATAAGACAGAGAAAAATAATTTTAATGACCATGGATATGACTTAATTTCAAAGATAATTTTATGCCATTAATATTTGAATAATATTTCGGTCATGTGGCCGCCGCGGCGGGTACATGGCGTAATCAGGAGGTCCATTTTTCGATCACTCTACGCAGCATTTCTGACCGTATTTAGGCAATAACGTATCGAATGTTGGCTTGCAAGCGTTCAATGGACTCTGGCTTATCAGCGCAGATAAGTGACTTAACATATTCCCAAGGAAAATGGTCCATCGGTGTTAAATCACACGAACGCGGTGGCCAGTTGACAGGTCTATTTCTCGATATTAATCGTTCATCAAATGATGGTTTCAGTAAATTAATTGTGGCCCCGTCTTGTTGGAACCACATGCCTCTGATGTCGTTACCATCCAATTAAGGCACAAAAATATTAGTAAATATGTTTCTATATCGGTCACCGTTGACTGCAATGTTTTCACCAGCATTATTTTTGAACACATATGGCCCGATGATCCCTTCGGCCCATAAAGCACACCAAACGGTAATTTTTTGTGGATGTAATGGTTTTTGAATAATGGCTCGTTGTATGTTAGCATAGCCATTCAACCAAAAATGAGCTTCATCACTGAAGAAAATTTTGTATGGAAACTTTGCATCGATGTCAATATTGGCTTCGGCCCATTCACCGAATTTGCGACGCGAACGATGTTCGTATGGTTTCAATTCCTGCACAAGTCCCAATTGTTGTGCACGATGACGAATTGATTCATTTGCATAATCTTCAATACTACGCACTATTGCTGCTACCACCTGCTAGCTGAGCGCCGTATTGGGTCTTACGTGATGTGTACGATTACGTCGACCATAAAATGGACGTAGCGCGCGATGAGTTTCATGAACTAAACCATTATTTTCAAAGTAAATCTGAACAATTTACAAACGTTGCTCTGGCGTTAGTCTATACATTATGAAATGGCAAACGAAACTAAACAAAAATCAATTGGTGGCTGTCAAATCTGGTCTCACTCAAAAGTGTTGCCACCTTAAAGGTTTATACCTCGAAATGAAACACCCTTTAGTATTAGTAATATTAAATTTCTTGACAAATAATTCAATATTTATTCGAATTTTCGGAATTTTTCGAAATTTTTGTGGGTTTCCTATAGATTTTTACAGGCTTTCCGAAATTATTCATTATTATCCAGATTTTTCGATATTATTAATATTATTCGAGATTTTTTTAAGATTTTGTCGTGTTTATTAGATTTTTCGAGATTTCGATATTTCTCCGATTCCTTAAGTTATTCGAAATTATTCAAAAATATCCAGGTTATTTATATTTTACATGGCGGTGATTAGCGCTTATAGGATTTCCTTTGATTTTACATACTTACGGATAATTCGATATCTGTGAACTTTCTAGAATATTCAAGATAATTTGAAAGTTCGTTATTTTTGATATTTTTCAAATTATACTCAAAATATGTGATGCTTTATCGTTTTATTTAGAATCGTCATAACATTGAGCTAATTGCAAGAAATTTCGTTTTGATTGAGGCCATTGAACCGAATCACGTTCTGTTTCGTACTCTCGAAATCAGATACTTTTAATTAATGCGAGGCTGGACATTAGGAAGAAATACATTTTTAATAAAACACATAAGAAGCATTTTAATGGTCTCAGAAAAATTTTGCAGGGGGCCCGAAATTTGTAGTTACGCCACCGTATGTTGCCTGTCAGAACTATAGTAAAGATTAGCCAAATTAATCTGAAAATGTAAGGGGAATATCAAGGTTCCAAACAAAAGATAGAGGGGTAAAGCAATACTGTAATAATATAGATTTTACAGTATAAAATTGAGCAGGGTTGAATTTAATTTTGAAATTTAAGTTTACTGAGAATATTCTTCATTAACAATTTTAAAAATAACTGTTTTGTGATTTACTGAACCGACTAATCCATTATTTTAATAACCTTAAGAAAAATTCCATTGAATAATACAATATTTATATAAGTTTAGTAAACACGAATGTAAAATATATTCCAACCCTGTAATTTAAATAAATTAAACAAAAACACTGCAATCGTAACACATTATAATTTATGCTATCCTTCAGCTTTGTTGTTAACTAAATAAATTAATAATTAAAATATCTGGAAGTTATACAAAATAAACTAATTAATAAAACAAATAATTTACGGCAAAGCAAACTTATTTAAAATGATTAATACTAACGATAATCAGCACAAGTGTACATACTTGGATGTATGAAATCAAATTTTTTAACCGATTTATCTAATTTATATTCCTATAAACAGACAAACCACAATAATTCTAATATGGGTGTAAAATCAAAATTTATTACAACAAGTCGAAACTGACCCGACATTTTTCATCAGCTTGGTAATTTATTTGCTGTACGCGTATAAGCAATAGATCTTTCTAAATATGTATACATACATATGGATATACAAGGCATCGTATATAATATAAACACTTGTTAATATTTATAACTTTACGCCTTTTAAAATTAACTAACAAATCAAAATGATTATAAAATACATTTCAAACATTTTTGATGGTTCTGTGGCTACTGGATTTTTTTTTTTGTTGTGTATTGTTGAGACCAACAAGAAAAAAAAAAACAAACACAGAAAAAAGAGATTTATGATTTTCACAAAAGCATACACAACCCAAACGGTATGTATTAACAATTTTTATAATTTATTTATTTATTTAGTTTTAAATTTGATTTTTATTTTTTTAATACAAAAATCATTTAGTTATTATTTTCTTCATACCCATAAGAAAACAAATTTATTTTCTTCTGACAGATTCATAAATTTTTATTTAACACATATACGAACCAACAATAAATAAAAATAAGCGAATGTATATATACACAAATATTAACATTTAAATATCAACAGTAATTATAATTTAAATTAATAATATTAAAAATATAAAAATTATTTTGCCTCATTTGTTTTTTAAGTGTTTTAATATTGCAAAAAAATTAATTTAAAATTTCTTAAGACTTTGGTAATTTTCTTTTGCTTTGAAGCCGACACGAATGTTGCCAATAATTTAAAACTCGGTTTTGTAATTTGTATAGCTATATATACAAACTTGCAATATAACTAAAGGTTTAGCAGTTTACTCGAATGATGAACTGGACAAAAATTGTCGTAAGAAATTACAAAAAGAGACTAATATTTGTTCTTTAATTTCTTGAACTATACACATTTGTCCCCGATTTATAAAATTTTTCTCCTGCAATTCTTTACGAAAACTACCTTAAAGAAAATTAAGAATATAACCTTTGACCTTTAAAGTCCTTCAAAAAGTATATTTCCCTTATAAACAAAATGGTGTAAAGTAACTTCTTGATGTTAATACGCAATAACAAGCAATCCAGTCGCATTGCTGTGGCGCTGTTAAAATTTTCGGTACCAAAAAATTTTAAATTAGGTGCCTCTCAGTGTTAAATATCGTATGTCCATGAACGAGGTCAACACCATTGATAGATCAGCGGTATGGTTCACCTAAGCGCGATTAGCAAATCTACCACTGTTGAAAAGGTTTAGTTAGTGCCACGAGTTTGTGGTATTGGTATAATACAAATATCATCTCTCTTGTTTGGGCTGATTTGTTTTCATTTTTTTTATACCATAAATTGTTTAACATTTACTTATAATGGTGCCACTAGTACATTAATTAAATTCATTAAACAGAGATAAACTTCAAAAGAATTGAGAGATTAGTTCGCGAAAAAAAGATTAGTTAGCTAATCTTGAACTTGAAACACAACAGCTAGTCTCGAAAACTTCACTAATTGTGCATTCACTGACAGACTATACGGATTAGCTAAATGCGATTACTGAATTTTTGAGGTTAGCTATAGCGTGTCAAGTTCAAGATCAACTAATCGCTTTATATTTCAAGATTAGTGACTAAGCACGATTAATGAACTAATGTCTCAATATTATATTGGAGTAAATCTCTTTTTATTGAATTTGGTCAAAGTACAAGTGTCGCCATTATGTGTAAATGTTAAAATAAATAAAAATGCAATTAGATGAAAATGTAATTGATATCTTAAAAGGACCAAATATTTGCGGTATATGCGAAAACAAAAAAAAAAATGGAGCAGTTTAATTAATGATTAAAGTATTAAAGTTTATTTTTATTTTGGTTTATTTTTCAAAGCAAATCAAAACAGATAACTCGACTATGAGTGATGACATTTCTATTAATATCGATACCAAAAACTGATGGCACCACTATATAAATCTCATCGGTCGGTGCAGTTACCTTAGTGGTAGCTTAGCTAGTCCTTATACGATCGACAGATTAGAGATTTGCTAAGCGCCAATAGAAAAGTTCGATTAGCTAATAATAAGCTTCCACTCACTAATCTAATTGCGTTGATACACTAACGTTTAGCTATAATTTGATTACTTTCTATAAATAGAAAGCAACTATATACTCGTACATATACATATATATAACCATATATATATATATATATATATATATATATATATATATATATATATATATATATATATATATATATATATATATATATATATATATATATATATATATATATATATATATATATATATATATATATATATATATATATATATATATATATATATATATATATATATATATATATATATATATATATATATATATATATATATATATATATATATATATATATATATATATATATATATATATATATATATATATATATATATATATATATATATATATATATATATATATATATATATATATATATATATATATATATATATATATATATATATATATATATATATACATATATATATATTTATAAATTAAACAATTTTTATTTGGTTTAGGGCTCTTTTTATTTCTTTTTTAATTAATTAAAGCTTTAGCTTTCGAACCCTATTCGAGTTCATTTTCAAAAGCGTAATGAAAAATGTATCCAAAATTCCTTCTTTTATACATAAAGCAATCACAAATTTTTATTAAAACCGACTTTCCGTGGAAACGCCCAGCCATGTTTTTTCGAAAAAAAAACCTTGCTAATGCGCTTTCATATAAAAACGGTTGTACAATTGACTAAAAATAAATTTGCATGAGGCAAAAAACAATTTAGATGAACAAATCATAAGAGTTACCAATATAAGCGTAATCTTCAATGACATTTATTGAATTTGTACTTGATTCAATTTGTAGCATTTCCAAAATCGATCTTTTTCTAAACCTTTTTAGATTCTCGAGAATTTTTATATTATCAGAACTGATTTGATGGTTTGTATTTTTCAGATGTCGTGTAAGTGCACTAATGCTTAAATTTTGATCTTTATTTATGTCACTTTTGTGTTGGTAAAATCTTTTTTCTAAAAATTGTTTCGTCTATCCTGTGTATGTAGCATTGCAACTACATTGTACCTAATAAACAACGTTTGATTGTTTCTTTAAAGGTATCTTTAATTTTAGAAAACAAGTTGTTGTTTAAACTTGTAGTTGCACGTCCTATAATTTTAAAGTTATATTTTCTGAAAAGATTTTTGATTTTTTCATAAAGATTTTTAACGTAGGGAATGGCCAAATAATTAGTGGTCTCATTTGTTAATCGAGAATTAAAATTTGTATGGGAATTTTTTTTTCCAAATTATGTGGTTTACCAATTTTTCCGGATACTGGTTTCGACATAATGTATCTTTTAGAATTTTTAAATTTTTATTGTGAAATTTAGTATCGAAAAGTTTTAGAATTTTTTGGGTCAAAATTTTAATGGTGTTAATTTTATAATTGTTGGGAAGCCAAGAATGAAAATTTAAATATCTACCAGACCAAGTGTTTTTGTGGTACAAATCACACGTAATTTTGCCATTTGGTTCATGAATCAGCAGAATGTCCAAAAATGAAATTTTGTGATCTACTTCTTTTTCTAAGGTAAATTTTATTCTGTTATTTTTCGAATTAAATTATTTAAAAAATGGATCAGTTTTGTTTATTGGTATTACCGTAATTATATCTTCCACATTTAAGTAAAATTTTTGATATATTTTGCATTAAGCTTTTGAAAATGAACTCAAATAGGGTTCGAAAGCTAACGCTTTAATTAATTAAAAAAGAAATAAAAAGAGCCCTAAACCAAATAAAAATTGTTTAATTTATAAATATTAATTGGCTCATTAAAATAAAACACTAATTTATATATATATATATATATATATATATATATATATATATATATATATATATATATATATTTATATAATATATATATGTATATATATATATATATATATATATATATATATATATATATATATATATATATATATATATATATAATATATATATATATATATATATATATATATATATATATATATATGACTAGTGATATAAATGGTAATATTCTCGTGGGTAATATTACCGGTAAAATAGGTAATTTTGGGTAATATTACCCAAAGTGTTGTTACCGTGGTATATATATATATATCCGTAACATAAATTCAAAACATCCTTTCGAAGCAATTCAACTAATCTAATTGCAATAAGAGTTGTGACACCACTGGATTATACTTCTTTATGTATAATATTAATCTACTGTACCATCTTTTGCTGCATAGTATAATAATCTACTACATCATTTTCATTAGCTCTAGCAATGTTCGTTTCTGGTGCTCCACTAAGCTTAACTAAAAATTCGGCGTTTCAGCTCAAATTGCCGGCGCCTCTATACTGACGTTGCAGACGGATGCTTGGTCAAACATACGCAGGGACTCCATAACAAATTATGTCATCAATACACCCAAACCCGTTTTCTACAAATCTACCCACACTAAGGAGAATCGTCATACGGCTAAGTTTCTTTTCGAGGAAATTGAAGCGGTGTTGAAAGACGTTGGGGTTTATAATTTTATTGGGATTATTACTGATAATGGAGCAAATATAAAAGCGGCCCGAAAAATGGTTAATAAAAACTATTCTCATATTACTGAGTATGGGTGCATCTGCCATGGACTCAACCTGCTCATTGTCGATATCTTCAAGGTTCAGTCTATCAACAGATTGAAATCTTCAGTCATACGGATGGTTTCGGAAATAAAAAACTCACATATTTTGCATGCTACCTTCGAGCGCATACAACGCGACCGCAAATCACAGTATATTGCACTTAAGCTGCCCGTACAAACGCGTTGGAACTCTTTTGTAATCTCTCTCTCAAGTTTGATTGAAACAAGATATGCCTTGAAGGCGCTGGCTATCGAAGACGAAGTGCAGTCAGTCATGAAGGCTTCTACGATACCTTCCATCCTAAGCGAAACGTTTTGGAAAAAAGTCGAAACTGTTCATTGTTTGCTAAATGGACCGATTGCTAAATGGACATCTTTTTTTGAAAACGACAAGAAACCAGTTTTATCCAAAGTCGTGGACTGTTTTGTTAATACAAAACAACCTTTTGAACAAAATAAATGCGCCAATTATGAAGAACTTATAAGCATTCTCGCTTCACGGGCCAAAAAATGCTTGAGACCGCTTCATTATGCGGCAAATTTGCTTGAGCCAGCAAGTCGAGGAAATAATCTTTCAGAGTCAGAAAAACTTGAAGCAACTGAGTTTATTTTTAATATCGCAGAATTCCACCCAAAATATAATGAGGGCACCAAAATAATTGAGTCGTTGGCACATTACAATGTGCGAAGTGAACTTTTTTCATGACCGTTTGTAGTTGCGAGTGAGCAGATTTCTGGTGAGATTTGGTGGGCCGGGGTATGTTTTACATCACCTTTAAGTGCGTTGGCGGTTGATATATTGAACATGCCCGCATCGATAGCTGCTACGGAATGGATGTTAAGTACCTACGGTTTTATTTACAGCCAAAAACGCAATCGATTGACTGTAGAGCGTGCGGGAAAACTAACATATATTTTGCACAACTTCAAACTATCAAAATCGGACACCGGAACTTTGGATAATGAAAATGAAAATTTTCCTGTGGAATCAAATACCGAGAAAAAGAAGAAGAAGAAGGTAACCTAGAGGAAACATACTACGATTATGGATGAGGTTGATGCTGAGGATTATAAACGCGCCGGCGGCGATGACTAACATTGATTGCTAAACTTCTAATTCATAATTATAGAAAATGTATTATTCACTGATTACTGTTTTACACTGAAATATAATATTCCTTATTTTTATTTTTGAACTCAAAATTTTAAAACTCTTTCTTAGTAGAAAGGGGAGTCAAAATATAGAATAAAAATCGTGTTACCTATTTTACCCATGTTACCGGTAATATTATCGGTAATGTTACCAAATTAAAAAATTATCGGTAATTTTACATCACTATATATGAGACATTCTTTGTCAGTGGTTTTAGGGCGTGTTTGGGCACAAATTAAACCTATCATCTTTAGTTTCTCAAGCTGTGTGGCACGATTTGAAAACGCATGACGGCAAAACATTATGGCAGCTACCATTATTCTCATATAACCTCATTCTTGACTGAAAATGAATTGTTTTATTTTTAACCTCAAAAACACCAATATCGATTGAATAAGCAGTTTTATGTTCACAATAATCACTCAATTAAACCCGTCTTTGGAAGAGTGACTAAATTTGCCTCTTTGGTAACCCTTAAAAGTAGACTTGCATTACCTCCTAAACGACAATTAATAATTTTGCTAACGTTCGAATTGTATTCACAAATAGCTCCCAAATTAAAACTCTTGTGCGTAGTTTCATTGATATTTTTTTTATTTATTTAGAAAAATTTAAAGAAAGCCGTGAATTCATCTAAAATCTCTTCGTACAAATTGTGCTCTCTGCAAACAAGTTCCTGAATGCTCAAAAATCCAACCACTTCAAAAATATTTTAATTGAATATTTAATTCTGTTGTTGTGCAACAGCTTTTATAACATTTTGGCAATTTCTGGAGTGTTTGAACTTTTACAGGAGTGTTCTAGATTATTGTCCTGGTAGAAATGATAATTGTCCAATAGTCCAAGTTTGACAGTACAATTTTTTTATTAAAATATTTATGTTCACCATTTTATCTATGGTTTCTTCTATAAAATGCAAACTCTCCACACAACCAGCTGACATACATCCCATTATATTATTACTTTCATCGATGAAAATCACTTTTTTCCATAATTCTAAATCCTTTTGGGATGGTACTGTTTGACAAATTGTTTTCGTATAGTTACATTTTTCCTCGAAACAATCAGCTTTCTAAGAACAATTCTACCATGTAAACCATGTTTTATCAATGTTCTACATGTTTCAGCATTGGCTGCTTTTCCTAAATATTTCTCTGCGAGACAACACAAATTCTAATTTCGGAAACCAAAATTCTCTGTATCAAAAATTGAAATCGTTGAATCCTTATGTCTTAAAAGTGAACTATTATTGCCATGTCGTCCGTAATTGTTTAAATATGCAGTCCTTTGATTTCGATAATTTTACTAAAACAATTTTTTCATTGTTTTACTAAATTACCAAAAAGACGGGAAAATCTAATAAGTTTTCATAATTATTGTAATCTCGAGTTTAGGGAGCTAATCAAACACTGCCTTACTAGATAGGTTTCCTTACTTCCAGCAGTAAATCGGATTCTAGAATCGTGGCCGGCTCTAAAAATATATTTCGAAGATTTCGCAGTAAGAAATGAATTGCCAAAACTATATTACAACATTTTAGACATTTAAAACAATAAAATTAAACAATCACTTGAAATATACGAGTATGTATATATTTTTTGTACAGCACATAACCAATATTTTTTAAGAAGCTACAAACAAATTAGAAGCCGAAAACACCACAATTTTAAATTTGTTCGAAATTTTGTCAAATTTTATTTTGCAACTGGCAGAAAGAGAAACTAAAAAATTCTATGGCTACGAAGTTCGAACGCGTTTGCTTAAAATAAATGATTTAAAATTAAAAGACACACTGGAATATTAAGATTTTAGTAAGTTATAAACTGTTGAAAAAGGCAAACATTTTTAACATTTTTAAATATTTAAACGAAACGTATTCGTTCATTCTATAGCTGCACAATATTCTCCATATTATGACATTCTTGCCACAATTTGACACCTCATTCATAATATTCCCACATTCATATCGCGACATCCATTCAATTACCACAAACAAACAAAAAAAAAATATTTGCAAATAATTAAAATTGTTATTTTATTATGTGCACAACAATTAAAGTGTGAAAGCAAAAAAATAAAAATATCGAAATAAAATAAAAGAAAATCTTAAATTATAATGATATTCTAATTTAAATAATTATAATTAATGCGTAAATCATTAACAACAAACCATCTCGTAACAACAACAAAAAAAAATGCAAACTACAATCATCGCGAAACATTGTGTACGTGTCATCTCAAACAACAACAGCAACAACAAAACAATTATGAAAAATTATAATCAACGAATAATAAATTAAACATTTTTATTATTTAATTTAATCTTTGTTTTTTTTTTTCGTTTTTGCTTTTTTAATGAATAAAAAATTTAATTTTCTTATTTTCTTCTTAATATATAATATAAAACCAAAATTAATCTTTTATTTATATTAAAATAATGGAGAGAAAAAAAAAATTTATAATTAATTAATTCGCGCTATTCGGTGGGATATTTTGTATTTTATTACTAAATTGACACAAATTTTTTTGTTGTTGTATTATTTAGATATATGTAATAAAAAATATTTTTATTATTTTAATTACGATGATGATTATTATTTTTGTAACATCACCTCATATACCACTTTGTTCGTTAATTTTTTATTTTATTTTTTTTTTTTTTATTTACATATGGGTTTGTCACCATAAGATCTCGTGTGCTTTTAATGAAATTCTTTATGAATGTTTTAAAAAAATAGAAAATCAAGTTTTAAATTTCTATGGAAAAATAAAATAAAAAATTAATAACGGTTTAATAATAAAAATATTATCTAATAGGTGGTGTGCTATTTGTAAAATAAATAAATTACAATAGATTTTAAGAAATGATTAAAGATTTGTGTTTAAAATTTAAAATTAAATATTTTTATTGTATTCGAGAGATAACAATAGATGAACTTTGAGTAATGCTGTTTGTTGGTAGGAGGATTAATTTTGGTTTTGTGTGTAATAATTTTTCAGATAAATAATAGAAAAAAACCAGTTTTATTGTAAAAAGATTGACGTTGTTACTCACCAATCAATTGAAATGTAATTAATTTGGTTTCTGGACAAAGTTTCTTGGTATTCCATTCATTAATTATCAAGTTATTCATAATAATGAGTAATAATAATAAGGAAGCACGTGTTTTGTAAAGGTCACACAATACGGTCATTAATTTGGTAATGTTAAATTAATCTCTGATTTTTCTCTGAATATTTTTTTTTATACGGGGTGAGCTATACTAGCCCTGTGCACCGCGACCATTGAGGTCTATTGTGCATCCCCAGAAGGTTTCACGTAAAGTGTAGGTTCAAGTCTTTGATAAACGCCACCAGGGCTCTATTGCACCAACTACTTATCACTTATTACTTATCAAATTATCATCAAGTTAGTTTTTTTGATAATGATAAGTGATACTGATAAGTGTTTCACCAAAAATAACAAAATATCACTCACTTATCAATTTGAAAACTTATCAAATTCTGATAATGATAAGTGATAAGCGTTGCACATCAGATTGTCTATAATTATCAATTGACGAATTATCAAATTTTTATGATAAGTTGTAATGATCTATACAAAAATACTATAAATGTGATAGTATTTGCAAAATAATGGTTTTGTACCTACGAGTATATAGCAAAACAATTAAAAAATTATTATTCTGTAATTTAATAACAACAACAATTTTCCATGTTTATAATAATACATGAAGAGAAACCTTTCTCAATTGAGAGTTTTATTTCAGTGTTTAGAATCAATTGTAAAACTTTTCTTTTTTTACTTTTAAAATAAATTCTCTTTTCTAACTGTAAATAAAGTAAATTAAGAGAATTCCTATTAACAAATAAATTGAATTTAACTACATTATACAAAAATTGTAATCGTCATATACAAACCAAAACGATTTTCCACTATTCGTCTCGTCCGCTTATGAGCACGATTAAATCATCTTTGCTCTATTGCATCATCCGGATTTCTTCGCATTGGTGGGATAAGTTAATATTTAAGGAGAAGAACTGCCACCCAAAATCACAGCACCGGAGAACGGGCGAAAACAAGACTCAAAATTGCTAAATAGCCTTGTATATGGCAATACTCTGGAGTCGTGGACACTACCTGGCCAATTTTAATTTACTGCATAGAAGCTGCGATCTGGGCCACACACCATCATTGCATTCAGTGAATGTTTTCCATGTCGATTCGCAAAATGTTCTTCATTGACCGTAGGTGCATCTATATTAATCATTGTTCCATCGAAGCAACCAGCTACCTGAGAGTAAACACCCATCTCAAGAAACTTCTATCCTGGATATTCCTAACCAGTGAAGTCTTGTTTGTTCAGTCTTGTTGGTGTGTGCAGCTGCTATAGAGAACTCAATGCGCAGTTTCGGTCGCTTACATGTTGCAAATTTGCTCCGATTTTTAATAATACGTGCTTAATTTGTTCATGTGACAAACGAAAATGTTTTATCACTCGCGAGTCCAGAGAATATTTGGTTGTGGCTTTCACTACACGATTTCTTCTTTCGTTTCCATCCTCGAATAATCTTTCGAACCGACGCATTTATTTATAAAAATTATTTTTTCGCTTAATAAATTTCAGTTTTTGTTCACTAAAGTTGATATACCTACATTTGATAGTTTTATATTAATTTTAAAATATCGAGAAACAACTGTCTTACCTCTATGATAAATCGAAGAGAGTGAAATTGTTCTTACTTTGACTTAATATTATAACTTATTAGAATACAATAAAATAGCGGTATAAATTTTGAAATTAAAGTTATTATACACTTGAAAACACATTGTTACATGTATTGTCATTATCATTCATAATTATTTAAATAATAAAAAAATTTATTGAAAAATGTGTTTGTACTCTTTAACAAAAGTTCTCATCTTACAATAACAGCAAAAAAAAACCTTTTTAACAGACTTCCATCATACCACTACAATTTGTAGCTCTTATCAATTTTTTTGAGTAGTGATATTTTTCTTATTGATATTTTGGATAAGTTATCATTAAAGTAGTCGATTATTGATAAGTTAAAACTTTTGGTGCAACAGAACTATGAAAAAATTATCAAAAACCTCAAACTTATCGCTTATCAAAATATTACTTATCATTTTTCATTTCGCAAATTGGTGCAACTTAATTTTGATAAGTGAGTGCTTATCACTTATTATAACTCAATTAAATACTTATCAAATTTCAATTTGGTACAACAGAAAATTATCAAAAATTATGATAAGTTGATAAGAAATAAGTGATAAGTAGTTAGTGCAATAGGGCCAAGCTCATGCATATTTAAAGGGCCGACGTTAGGCCACTGTATTGTGTATGCATAGAGGAATTTAAGTCTTTTATGGATTATAGCATCACACGTGAATAGTAGATGTTCGGATGTTTACCTTTCCAGGTTGCAGAATCTACAACGATCTGTAGAGGACTTTCCCATTTTCTAGATGTCCATTAAAAGGGCCATGTCCTGTTAAGTTCCAGATGAGGGATTTTAGAGACTGTCTATCTATCTTGATTGCCTGACCTAAACGTTTAACATCGACTCCCAGAATATTTTCGTATGCCATTTGCCAGATGGCTTTTGGAGCAACCAATACTAGGCTCGGGGCCAAGGAAAGATCTCTCCGCTGCCTCTTTTGCACAGCGGTCTACCGCCTCGTTTCCCTGTATATCGGAATGGCCGGGGGACCACAAAAGGGTTACTTTATTCTCCCTGCTGAGTTCTAGAAGGTTGCGATAGCAGCTCCAGATTATTTTGGAATAGAAGACAGATGCTCCTAAGGCGAGCAATGCCGCCTGGCTGTCAGATATTACTTAAATCTCGGTTTTTCAATATTTTTTTGTAAGACATCGAAGCACACATACCTCGATCGCAAATATCTCTGCTTGGAAAGCTGTGGGGGTTTTACCCAATGGAATACAGAGTTCGAGACCCGGCCCGTTTATACCTGCACCCGTACCCACCCCTGATTTTGAACAGTCAGTATACCATATGGAGGCGTGACGAGGTAAGGAGGAGATGATACTCCCCGCTTGCTCCCTGTCGGGTAACTTAATCGTAAAATTCCTCCGGCAATCAATAGTTTTAACCATCACGTCTGATAGTAGGATTATTTCCTCGTCCAGATTCAATTTCTCCAGGATGCTATTATGTCCTGGTCTAATAGTTTTAATTTGAGATGTTATTTTTAGATTGACTGCTATTCTTTTAAGGAGCAAGTGTAGTGGTGAGAGCCCCAATAGCTTCTCAAGAGCAACTGTAGGGCAGGTTTTCATTGCTCCCGTTACACTTAAACAAGCTAGCCTTTGAATCCTATCCAATATTGAGCAGGCACCACTTTGCTCTGTCTTAGGCCACCACACAAACGCCGCATAAGAGATTATTGGTCTTACGATGGTTGAGTATAATCAAAGTGCTATTTGGGGATTCAGATTCCACGATTTGCCAATCATTCGTTGGCAAGTGAAATGTCCCCTATTTGCCTTGTTTGTGATATATTTTAAAAACGGGTTCCATGTCAGTTTCTGTTCAAGTATCACTCCCAGGTACTTAACCTCCATCGCCATTTGGAGAATTTACCCATTTAGAGATAGAGGTGGGAGAATTGTTTTCCTCAGATTTGTAAAGAAAGTACAAATAATTTTGTTGGGGTTTACTCTAAGGCCCATCTCAATACACAAGTCGCTTACCAACTCGACGGCATGTTGCATACGTTCCGCTATTGTACTCTCGAATTTCGCCCTGACTATTAAGACTAGATCGTTTGCGTTGGTGATATTCGATAAGTGAGAGTTTTTTAATCTTCTAAGTAGTCCATCCATCACGAGTAGCCACAAAGGGGTGAGAGAACTCTCCCCTGGGGACAACCCCTGGTAGCCGCAATTGTGATGGTTTTATCACCAAAGGAAGCCGCTATCCTCCTGTTTCTAAGTATATTGACTATCCATCCTATGGTGGAGGAGTCTATTTCCCTTGAATGTGCTTGTTCTTGAATCATTTCGAACTTGGTATAGTCAAAAGCCCCCTTGAATATCGATGAAGGAGCATAATAAAACCTCTTTATTGCGAAGTGTATCTTCGATATTATTTGTCAGCTCGTGGAGCGCTGTTTCTGTCGATCCCCCAGTTTGATATGCATGTTGGCTGGAGTCTAGAGGATGCCTTAGGAGGGCATTGGATCTAATATATAGGCCCAGGATCTCCTCCATGGTTTTCAGAATAAATGATGTGAGGCTAATGGGTCTGTAAGACTCGACGTCCTCTGCGGATCTTCTTCCCGTTTTCGGGATAAAAATTACCCGCACCTCCCTCCAGCTTCTTGGAACATATTGTAAGCTGTAGCTGGCTTGGAATCAGGTAGGGAGGGATGCACGCTGTCTAAATCGAGGTCTTCCTGGCCTCCAAGGACAGTACACTCTGAAAAGTGGCCTTTTACCAGGCATTCGAGAGTTTCCTCCCTGGATGTAGTTATCTCTCCATTCGGTTTCCTTACAGATCCCAACGGATTCTGTGGTCCATTTCTGTAATCCAAGGAGAGTGTTTTTTGGAGTCGACAAGCCGCAGGCGGCCTATCAATTTTTTCACAGAAGTCTCTCCAGCTCGACCTTTTGCTTTTCCTAAGAGTTATTTCCTAGTTTTCCTAGTTATACTGGGTAAGAGACATTCGATAGGGTGTCCAATCGTTTATCCTCTTAGCCTTGTTGAAAAGTTTACGAACCTCTCGTCTTTTGGTTTCCAGGGTGTGGTTTCACCAAGAAACGTCCCTCTTCCCCCTAATACGAACCAGGGGTGAGCTCAATAGAGTTGATGTTGGCCTGTAGACCAGTTACGTTATCATAAAGTCTTTCCTGTCAGACAGGGTAAGATTTATCACCTCCTTCCTGACTGCACTCACAAAAGTCGCATCGTTCCCTTTGTTATTAATAATTATATTTTTTGTTAAACAAAATTCAAAAAGTTGCTTACCCCTGATGTTGGTGTCACTACTTCCCTAAACTATGTGGTGTGAATTTGCATCGTAAACGATGATGAATTTTTGGTGATGAGTCGTCCAATAATTAACGAATCTCTGTACCGGTTCTGGAGGTGGGTCGGTTTCGTCGCCGGGAAACTATGTTAAAGCACAGTTGAGCGTGCTTCGGCCTCCTTTGGGTAAAGGCGTCTCTATCGAGATCGCAGTTATGTCCTTGGAAATATATTCACTAATGGAGAATATATTAAGTGTCGAGCGGCAAAGAATTACTGTCCTCGGCGTATCCACCTCCGTGTTGTAAATTAGCTTACCTGTTTTACTCGGCAAATCTTTGATTTTCCCATTGTGGGCCCACGGTTCCTGAATGAGCGCTATGTCCCAGTCCTTTATTAAGAAAATGCGGCCTAGGTTATAAGTGGCCGCCTTGGATCGATGAAGATTTATCTGCACATATCTCAAGGATGTCTGGTGTGTTGAATTGTGCAGCATCTTCCTGTTTATTTTGCCATGGGCTCTGAATAGCCTTGTTCTCCCTTTTTGGGCTGTGATTGTGCCACCCTGTCCCTTGGGCTAAAACCGTGGTTTGCCCCTTCTTACTCTGGCTCGGTCTTGGCCTTGTCACACCTGATGGGCTAGGCCTATTCGTCCTGCCATGCTCAGAGGCAGCTCTGACGCGTTCCACGTCTTTCGCCGCCGCCATCTTTAGTGGTTCCGGTCCCCTACGGACGACCGCTCTTGTGGTACACCCATCCCTTGCTTTCTCCTTCTTAGGGCGAAAGTGTACGGCACCGAACATCCAATTTACCCTATAATTGGAGCCTTTAAGGATCTCTGCGGTTTTGTGGGAAACGGACATCGTCACCTGGAGGAGGTCGCCCTCCCGCTCCTTCCTCGCCACAACCTTCTATTCCGCTCCTCTCAACTTTATTCTGAATCGCCAACCGGCGAAGTATCTTCTCATCTGTTTCCTTGCCACAGTGTGGCAAGTATACGAAAAAGATCTTGGGGCAAGGAAGCTCGTCGTCGCTGACCACTTTGATGGTTGCTCCCTCCCATAGCTTCAGTTTAGGTACGACGGCTGTAAGCCACGCCGCCGTGTCCTCGTCCGCACAGTTTACTGTGAGCCATCCGTTCGTAGTACGGCAGTTCAGGAAGTTGGGGCTGACTCCGTCTAGCGGCAGATCTGACATTGTTTCCATAATGGCATCCTGGATTTCCAGGATCTGGGTGATACCCAGCTTGACATCCGGGAAGCATTGGTCGATGATTTCCAACCTGATTGATTTGATTGTGTCGCTGTAGCTGGGTACGGTCGTATTTCTACGACCCAAACTCGTCACGACTTTAAGGACGAGTTCCGCTTCCTTTGGTGAGGGGCTGGACCTCTTCTCCCGTTTTGGTGCCAGACCGTCTCCGCTTGTTCGATCTATTTGGATCTCTGTCCTTTATCTTCGTTTGGCACTGTTCCACGGCGACATCGTGAATCACACCTGACTGTTTTAAGTAGGCCTGGCGCTTCCTTGTGGCACCGCTAAGGCATGGCCTTGTTTTGGTTTCGAGCTCCATGCTCCAGGGTACCCTTCGAAATGTTGTCGCTTACCAGGTACCCTTCGAAATGTTGTCGCTTTGTCATAGATAATCTTTTGGACCAGACTTTCTGTCACTTCGATAATTTTG
Source organism: Tipula vernalis (assembly GCA_958295665.1). Lineage (NCBI taxonomy): Eukaryota > Metazoa > Arthropoda > Insecta > Diptera > Tipulidae > Tipula > Tipula vernalis. Next base: position 438,805,364 of record OY282558.1, on the reverse strand, counting down.
ATGTATTCAAATTCATAAGGTATTTGGCTCCGGTATTGCGGTAAGACCACATCAAAGAAAGAGACATCTTCCTATATTCGGTACAGTGGTCGTAAATTGAGAACAGTTTCAATTTGCATCATTAACGTATAGCGAGCTCTGCAAATGTTAGTGGTGTAGATGCTGTTTTGCAGATTTCATATTAACTTCCCATACCACCAAAGCGGGGTGCGCCGGAGGATTAAAGTTAAACTTGTTTCTTTGCGAAGACAAAAATTGTGATAAGAGACTAAAATGTTTTTCTGATTTGCAAAGTTGAAATAATTCGTCAAGATCGTATTTATTGCCAACAAAATTACTGCCTTTGTCACAAAAATATTTACAGCTATGAACATCTCGCTGCTCATATCGGTCACGATCTCAATGTGAACCGCTGTAAGGCGGCATACAAACAAATAAGGCAACATATCTCTTCTTAGTTTTAAAGGTGCTTCTGCCAGTTTAACGCCAATGCTAATAGATGGTCGTCACGATGAAACCCGAGCCTAGTTTTTGATTGCTAGGTTGTTTGTATTTAAAGCATGTTAGGCATTTGGCCACGGTAAATCTAGTCATGTTTCCACATTCTATTATCCAAAATCTTTGTTTGATTAGGGTGCAAATGCTTTATGTGATAGTATGTGACGATGTAGCATGTTAAATTCCACCGACAACTCTTAATATTTCGTTCTAGTATCAGCAAAATACTAATGGCAATGGGAGACACATTTTGATGGCAAATATGGTATGATGTGCTTTGGTTTAAATTATTTCCAATCGAACACCAGTCTTTACACTGTTAAGACTGTTGGCTCAAAACGAGCCAAAAAAATGTGGCCAGAAATCAGACGGAACTAAAGTGGTTGCGGAACGATATTGGTCGAATTTTTGTCCAAATTGTCACGTATCACTATTGCAGTGTGAAATTGCGGATTATCGTGATGCAAAAACTAAGAATTATTGGCCCAAAACTCACAGCCAAATGATTTTTACGCGACGTCAACAAGATCTCTAATTGTCAACCGACGTATTTTGAATACTAAATCCATGATTTCCTTTACATGGTTGTTCATCGGTAGACGTCGTCATCATCCACAGTTCTAAAACGTCAGAGTTTTATTCTATCCATTAGAATTCAGTACCCGACAAAATTATTATTGGTACCTTCAAATTATAATTATTATTTTATTCTAATCATTTCGATTATACTTGAACATATGCTTAGACCAATATACGATTAGAGATTGCAATATCAGGCTGAATTAACAAAAACAGTATTTCTATATTAAAATATTTGTAATTATTTACCTTTCCCGAAAGGTTATAACTCGAAATTATTTTCTAGGCAGTTTTGGGATCTTTAAATCAGGGGAAACCTTATGTAAGTTTCTGGAAGGTATTCTGATATATGTATATACAGCGTGCTTATTGCAGCAGCTCTTGTAGTTATGGATTATCTGGAGTAACTATACCAATCAACTCTAAAAAAGGCTTTCAAATCCAACTGTTTCCAGATTCTCCCGATTAGCTTTCTACTGTCATATCTATAGCAGGAGCCAAAGTCTCCATGACTATTGGTCGTTATTAGGTTTAGTCAACCCGAATAAATAAATTCTTATTGTCATGTCAGCCGAGACGTTAAGATGATGCGTATTCATTAATCCGGATACGTTGAAGAAAATGACGAAGACGCATTCGTCGATCGATGTATCTTAACGATTTATTAGATGACACCGTCTATACCACAACAGATAAATCACCTCCAGAAATATTATACAATAGGCACCTAAAAAACTACCATGATAAGGTCCATCTGGTAATTATTTGGTTATTATTTAATTCGTAATTATTCAACTCATCCAAAATTGTGGTCTCGGCGTCTGGTGAAGGGGGGGGGGGGGGGGGGGGGAACAAAGCTGTGTAGTAATCACCAGCTCCGTAACCTTCAGCAGAGTGAGCTCCAGCAGGCTGTTCTGGTCATGTTTTAGGCAGTCCTGTCTGGGGCTCACGACCGCGTGAGGGGTAACTTAATCGTGGTTCGGAAGTGTACGTGCTACCTCCCCGTGGTGACCACCGGTAACTGATTGTTTGTTTACCGAACGACAGGTTAAAGTACGACGCTCAAGGAAGAAATAACCTTGACAAAAAAAACCAAATCCAAGGTGAGACACGTGCGCCGAGGGATGAATGGCCATGGGTTATTTGGTCTCTAGCACAGAACTCCGGATACCTGGCGACCTCCAGTTTCAATTAGCCTTACCACAGTAAGAGGCAAATACAAGAGAGGTGCTTCTCAAAACGCACCAATCTCAGAGGATGACAAAGTCTAACAAGGACCTACCTCTGAGAATTTTAATATGAAAACTACGCTATCTGATGATAGCAGTGAATATTCAAACGCGGATACCATTGTCGGTGACCGAGTACAAGGCGCACCAGTGCCATCATTCTCGGACACCGCATCAGTGTTTACAACCGCCGAAATTAAAAGCAGCCTAGAGGACTTGGAAACATACTTGGGAACAGCACCCCAGTAAAAAGGGAGAAGAAACAGCAACCTTTGTCAACCAAAGGAAAGGGTAGGTCACAAGATACGACAGGTCCGAAGCTAGGAGATGGTGGCAGATCGGACGAGGTGAAGTTAACATACAAGGACGAAGTGAGGGCCATCAGGTTGGAAATAACCGACGAAGGCTTCCCGGAAGTCAAACTAGGCATCAGCCAGATCCTGGCTGTACAACATAGAATCATGGATGCAGTGGCGGAACTTTGCGGAAATTAGCCCGACATTTTTAGGATGCCGCACAAGGTATGGATGGTTGACCGTCAACTGGGCTGACAAGGACACGGCGGAGTGGCTTACTGCCACTGTGCCGACCCTAAAGCCATGGGAAAACGCCAACCTGAGAGCAATCGGGGAGGACGATTTATCGCGCCCTAAAATTTTCTTTGTATATCTTCCTCGCTGCAAAAACGAGGCAAACGAGAAGATAATTCGCCGCTTGGGAGTCCAGAATAAGGATCTCGGGAACGTGGAGTGGAATATTCTTGCAAGGAAAGACAGGGAGAATGATTTCCTCCAATTAACCTTGTCGATGTCGCATAAGACGGCGGAGATTTTAAAGGCCTCCAACTATATGGTTAACTGGCTGTTTGGAGCCGTGTACTTTTGCCCCAAATAGGATGGAGAGAGGAGTAACAGGATTGAGAGGACACAGGTACCCACAGCAGGTAAGCAAGGCTAAATCGCTTCATGGAAAGAGCGGCTGGTTACCCCAGCCAGAAAGTTCCCGGGAGCAAACATGAACCAAACAAGCCAGCACTGCACGTGGAGAACGCAGACCTGGAAAGGGGAACAAGCATGGCCAAAAAACATGGGTTGAACTCACAGAGTTTTTTAGTAGCACACAAGGCGGCACACAGAGGGTCCGAAAACAAAAATAAAAAATAAAAAAGGGGGTATGCACGCGTCTGTAAGGTGCGTACAAATCAACCTACATAGATCCAAGACCGCCACATCTATGCTGAGTCGCCCCTTCAACACAAACAACTGGAACATAGCGCTTATTCAAGAGCCGTAAACCAACAATGGAAGAATTTATGGTTTGCCAAGTAAGACAGGTAAGCTAATTTACAACACAGATGTAGAAAGGACGAGGGCAGCGATTCTCAATTAATCAATTTATTTCCAGGGACTAATAACTGCAGTCTCATTAGAGATACCTCTATCCAGAGGAGGCATGGTCACAATTAATATTGCATTAGCCTATTTTCCCGGGGACGGTAGCGACCCACCTCCTGAAGAAGTACAGAAGTTTATCAATTACTGTCCAGCTCATAGGCAGAAGTTCATCATTGGTTGTGATGCTAATTCACACCACACAGTCTGGGGTAGCACCAACACCAATACAAGAGGTAAGCAACTTTTTGAATACTGTTCATTAAATAATATTGCTATAAATAATACAGGGAACGAGCCGACCTTTGTGAATGCCATTAGAAGGGAGGTGCTGGACCTTACTATGTCTGACATGGATACCTCCAGCACAGTCCAGAATTGGCATGTATCGGGGGAAGCATCTTTGTCCGATCATAGGTATTTAAGATTTAATATTAGAACCCCTCAAATAACAGAAACTGCGGTAAGAATACCTAAAGGTACGGACTGGGCTGTCATTACCAATAAACTACAAGACAATGTTGTGGGCTTACATAACTCTATCGGCTCTGTTGCAGAGCTTGATAGCGTTGCTGATAATCTCACCAGGGCAATAATTGATGCCTATCATTCAAGTTTTCCTGAGGTGCGTGTTAGAGGAACTAGGGATGTTCCTTGGTGGACCTCCGCCCTAGAAACTAAAAGAAAAACAGTGCGTAAACTCTTTAACAGAGCAAAAATAACAGATGACTGGGCAGCGTATCGAACTGCCCTCACCCAGTATAATGAGACTTTGAGGAAGGGCAAAAGAGAGAGCTGGAGAACTTTTTGCAGGAAGATAGACGAGATTCCAGCAGCTTGCCGACTCCAAAAAGCCCTCGCATTAGATCATAAAAACCCTCTGGGCTCAGTAAGAAGGCTGGACATGACCTTAACCACTTTCCGGAGTGCACAATCATTGCGGGTCGGGAGGGCCCTGATATGAGCTTTGTGCATCCATATCTAGTTCCAAGGGGAGCCTACAAGCAAGCGATGGAAATCTTCGCCCCTGAAGAGTTGCGCTGGGCTATCAATTCATTTGATCCTTTTAAGTCTCCAGCAGGGGATGGAATCTATCCAACCTAATCAAATTATATAGATCCAGCTTTAGTCTGGAATACATCCCCAGACGCTGGAGGGAGGTAAGAGTAATTATCATACAAAAAAATGGGAATAAATCCCCCGAGGACATTAGGTCCTACAGACCTATTAGCCTTACATCATTTATACTTAAATCCATGGAAAAAATATTGGGCCTGTATATCAGACTCAATACAATCCTAAGATGTCCTCTAAGTCCCAGCCAACATGCTTATCAGGTGGGCAAATCTACGGAGACAGCCCTGCATGAATTAACATTAGAAATCGAGGATACACTTCGTAACAAGGAGGCACTATTATGCTCCTTCATTAACATTCAGGGTGCCTTCGATAATACTAATTTCGAGGTAATTCGGGAACAAGCAGTAGCGAGAGGTATCGACTCCTCAACCATCGGGTGGATAATAAACATGCCCAAAAGCAGGAGAATTAAAGCCTCGATTGGTAAAGCAAGCATCTCAATTCCACATGGCAAGGGCTGCCCTCAGGGTGGAGCATTGTCGCCGTTATTGTGGCTCTGGGTAATAAACCACTTGGTCAGGGCAAATTTGAAAGCACAATAGCTGAGCGTATGCGATATGCTCTAAGATTGATAAACGAGTGGTGTGTTGAAGTGGGACTTAGCGTCAATCCCAATAAAATAACATGTACTCTCTTTACAAATCGGAGGAGAATTTCCTTTCCTCCAATAACTTTGAACGGGGAAATACTCAAGATGACGTCTGAGGTTAAATATATAGGGATCATTTTTGACAAAAAATTACCATGGAACCCCCACTTGAAGTACATCGCAAATAAGGCAAACAAAGCATATTTTGGGTGCCAACGTATGTTTGGTAAAATATCGGGCCTACAAATGATAATCTGGCTTTACCAAACCATCATAAGACCAATGATATCTTATGCGGCGTTTATATGGTGGGCAAAGACAGAGCAAATAAATGCCCGTTCAGTTTTGAACAAAATTCAAATGTTTATATGTTTGGGCACAACGGGAGCAATTAGGACCTGCCCTACTGCTGCCCTTGAAAGATTGCTGGGACTCGCACCACTCCACATACATGTTAAAAGTGTGGCAGGTTTGAGAGCCCTAAAACTGAAGGTATCAAGTCAGGTTAGACTGACTAGTTCGGGACACAATAGCATCCTGGATAAACTAAACTTGGCAGACGATATTCGCCCAACTATCAGATGTGATGGTAAAGACTACAGACTGCCGGAGGAACTTCACGATTCGGATAACCGAAAGGGACATGGTGGGGAACATCATTTCCTCCTTACCACAGAACGCATCGGTGTGGTATGCCGAAGGGTCAAAAACAAACGAGGGCACGGGTGCTGGGGTTGTGGGCCCGGTTTCAGGCTCTGTATACCGTTGGGAAAGACCCCTACGTTATTCCAGGCAGAAACCGTGGCCATCGAGACTTGCGTGCTTCAGTGCCTCAATAAGAAGTATATATCGGACAGCCAGGCTGTTTTAATAGGCCTGGCAGCTCCGGTGTTCAGCTCTAAACTGATATGGAGCTGCAAAAGCAACCTTAGAAGGCTTGGTAGGGACAACAAGGTTACCCTCTTGTGGTCCCCCGGCCACTCTAATATACCAGGAAATGAGGCCGCAGACACCTGTGCAAAAGAGGGTGGGGGTGCCATCTTCTACGGCCCCGAGCCTAGCGTTGCCTATTCTAAAGGCCATGTAGCGAGGAGAGTCCTCTTCTGCGAACAGAGATGTTCTGCTTTGCTCTGGGAGTCATCTCGGGGAATGAGACGGACAAAGAAGCTTCTAAATTACAAGATTACACACTTACCGGATATAATCAGAATGGATCGATCATCTCTGAAATCCCGCATATGGTACTTGACAGGACATGGTCCCTTTTACTACCAACTATTCAAAATAGGGAAAACCCCATCAGAGAACTGCAGGTTCTGTAATCTGGGAAGAGAAACATCCGAACACTTGCTGTTCGAGTACAGGGCGATCGCCCTAAGAAGAATTAAAACACTCAATGCTTACTCTATTCAGTGGCCTCACGCCGACCCTGTGGATGTGCATGACCCTGTGGCGTTTATCAAGGACCTGGACCTACATTTCACAATAGATTGATTTCTCTACTCTTACACGGGGATGCACAATAGATCTTACTGGCCGAAGTGCACAGGGTTCCTCTTACCAACCCACCCTCTTTAAAAAAAAAACTCATCCCAAATGAACTTTGAGCTCCATTGAATCTCAGATGGGACCGTTATGAAATAAAATTAATTAAATATCTGTGGAAAGTAAAAAATGTAAAAGCTTTTAGGTTATTTTGTAACTATCAACGAAGTAAGTTTTTAATTGACATATTGAGAAATATCAAGCAAGCTACATATGTATGTACTTATGTACCTACACTTGCTGATAATAATTAAATATTTTGGGAACTATCATAAAAATAAATAAATAAGACAAACCACTTTAAACGTCTAAACATAATGTAATTGATGAGCTGTATTTCCTTAAAATTAATTTAATTTAGAAAATTCTAATCAATTTAAAACAAAAAAAAAAAACGGAAAAATTCTTATCTCCTTTTCAATATCTTATACAATAAATTTAATATTTTTAAATATATGTCATTCGTACATTATTGATTAATAGATTATTTAATTATATATTTTATGATAAAATAAATTCCAAATTATTTTTTTATTGTATCGTCTAACATTTATCTTATACATTTTAATTTAAAATTTGTCAATAAAAAATATTTTTTGTTATACATATTTGATTTAGACGTCTATCTACTTGAAAATTTCTATATATAAATATAAATAACTTATCAACACAACACAAAAAAAAAAAACTGTGTACTGTACTAGATTGAAACGTTAGATAAATGGCGCTTGTTGGTTCAGTAGCAAAATATACTTACATGACATTATGATGCCATTTTGGTGATAATAAAGTATAGTACAATGTAAATAGGGTAAGTGCGGCGAAAGGTATATTTTATCAAAATCGATCAATACCTAATTTTGGGAACAATTTATCAGATTTTCAACATTATCCTACTTGCATAAAAATCTGAGTATAATGAAGGGTATAAAATCACAAAGCAAAATGCAAATTTATCAATCAATCAATGTGCACTGTACCGGTAAACAGAAAAATTTCCCACGAACATACAAAATAATTTTCATCACAAATTCGACAAATAAATTACTTTCGTTTTATTTTTAAAGCTAATTTAAATTTTTATAAATAATATTAAATTGGTAAGTATACTGTAGTAAAGAAGAAAACGTATTCAAGATTTTTATTTTTTTTTTGTTTGCAACAAAAATCTCGTGCAATTCGAAATCTGGGAATTTTCCTAATCATCGTCACTTTATATTTTCTTGTTGTGTTGTTTTTATGTGATACTATAAAAAAAATTATTCCCCATCATAATTGTATACATTTGATAATAAAAATGTTGGTATTATGGCTGTAACGATATGCCTGACTGCGAATGAAGAGATACGAAAAAAAAAATTAATCTTTATTGTAAATGACATAAATAATAAAACAATTTGGCACTAATTAACTATAATAATTTATTTTAAATATATAATTTGTTTTTCTGGACATTTCAACACAATTATCACCATCAACAATTTTAATAAGTTCGATTAACAAATTATGACAATGAGATATTTATTGGACAACAACCGCAGTGTATTGTTGTAATACATCGATCAATTACGTTTTAATTAAATCAATTCCACGTAAAGTGTTTTTTTTTTTGTTGAGAAACTCTTGAACGAAAGTTATAATTATTATAAAAGTGAATGACATTTTCAAGACTTGGTTGACATTCAAACGTTGTTTACCGGTGTGATTGTTATTTTGTATCAAATTAGTGCAAATTTGAAATATTGTACTAAGCGTTGCTAGAACATAAACCGTAAAATCATTACTTGGTAGAAACACGAGCTACTTTGAAAGTTACTTAGGAGTTTCAAAACAGGTGTCAACCTGGCTATTCTCGAAAGAACTCAAACCAACTTAAGTAAATACATATCCGGATCGATATCAAGCTATCTTAATCTTCAACTTCACCTCCAACTCAACCGCAAATCAATTTTCGATTCAACCCAGAACTTAACTCGAAACTCAACGCAATTCAAGCTTAACTCAACCTCAAAATAAATTGATAACAAAATAACTCACTCAACCTCAACTCAAATCTGAACTGTAACCTCAACTCTACTTCTAACTTAACTTCAACTAAATCTATACTCATCAACTGAATTTAACCTTGAACTGAAACTCCCAATAAATCCCAGCTTCACTTTTGCACTCAACTTCTTATGAAGCTAACACAACCCAAAAATAACTCCAGCTAAACCTAAACTCGATCCAAATCTCAAAACTTGCCTCAGTTACAAACTCAAAAGCTCAATCCTGAAATCAACTAAATTCAGAAAACTATCTACATGCTAATGGTATATGAGCTCAATTAAAATCAGTTCAATCTAACTTCCAAACAAATTAAGATACAACTCCACCCTCCCCCCGCCCCCAGTTAATCTCAAACAGAATCCCCAACCCAACTCCAACGCAATCTTTACTTAAACTCTACTCAAAACTAACACCGCCCCAACTCAACTCTAAGCTAACTCCTACTCAATCCCAACTTAACTTTAAACTCAACTCCAACTCAACCCTTAGTTCAGCTATAAATTCCACTAAATATATCCACGTTCTCTTCAATCGCTAATGAAGTCAACCCTAAAAAATTTTTTACTGAACCCCTACTCGACCACAACTCAACCCCTTAGCTAAACCCCAAATTCAACGCCAAGCTCATTCCACAAAGCAATAAAGTCCGAACACAACATGCGGAAATGAACTCAACTATGAACAACTCAAGCTAAAGTACCTCAACTCACTCAACAAATGAATTCCGAACTAAAAGGCTTGTCCCAACTGAAAGGCAATCCCAACAGAAATTTCAACTCAACCTCTAATTCAACGACCAACTCAATCTCCAAAACAACATAGTTTGAGAAATAAATGCTTATACATGAACTCCACTCAAGCTAACTTTTAACAAAACCATGTAACACCAACTCAATTCCGAACTCCCCCCTAACTAAGCGTTCTACTTAATTTCTAATTCAGTACTAGCCGAAAACTGCATCCATACAAAAACTCAACTCAATCCTAACTCAAATCCCCAGATCGATTTCCAACTCAACTCTCCATATTACTCCAAACTCAATGCTATATAGGTACCCAACAACAACTAAAACTCCAACTCCACCAACACCAACTCAACCCGCAACTCAACCCACAAATCGACTCCCAACTTAATCTTTTTTTTTTTTTGGTTTTAATCTATGCAATCTGTTTTGGGGCTCAAGGCACTCCCAACTCTTACGCAGTTTACTTTTACCGCCCTACTTTACGCAATAGTAGCCAAAACGAGGACGTACGGCTATAGACCCGCTTTGTATAAACCACCTGCACATTGCATTGCTTCATGCCAACCTATAGTGCTGGCATGAAAGGTGGGTCGGCCAATGGATTCTGCACTCTCAACAGGAGGTCATTGATGTGTTCATCTTCATCACCGATCGTAATCAGATGATGAAAAATTCCGTTTGCATCCCGCCCCTATAGGGATTCGAACCCGGTACCTTCCGATCCAACCACCCCAGCTTTAACCACTGCGCCGTTTGCTCGGTCCAACTTAATCGTGAATTCATCGAAAACCACGTGATAATACCACAAGTGGTTTTAGCTCAATTCGTATGGCAGGTACTTGATCCCGTTGACGTACAATTTCCAAAATCTATTCAATTCTCGGTTTTACCATAGAAAAAAATTGCCGAAAAAAATATCCAAATCGGACAAGCTGTTCTCGTGATATCGTGGGCAACCAGTCATCCAGACATAACGGACGGAAAATTTTTACTTTTTCGAACTTCGAGCCAAAACGTCGAGAAAATTGGTTTTGTACAAATTCAAACCACAAGAAAGATTTAGATGATGAATTTGAGGAGAACTATTACAAAGCAGGGGCAGGTTTTAGGGCAACAATTACCCTAAACGATACATTAACCGATGTTTCCTTGACAGGCGGATTTATAATATAAAACTACCAAAAATGGCATTTAAACATTTTACGGTGGCAGTCATTCTCCTAACGCTGCGTCACTTGGATATTGGATCTTATAGAGTGCATGTAATATATAGAAACGGTCCTTCTAAAGAAAGCTTGGTGTTTCAATTTGAAAATGAATTGTATTTACTTCCGTTTGGCAATTCAACATAACCAGTTAATTAAAATTATTGGACTTGAAAATAATTATGCCGAAGCATCGGACAAAATTTGTAACCTGTGCAATAAAATGACTCCCATTACGAACTTACGGATCGAAACATTTTTCGATCAAAAATCATATTTACAGGCTACCGGAAGAGAATAGCGTCGAGATACCGAGTGATCTGACACAATAATTTCCCCGGGATAGAATTTCCAGGAATATGGGCAAATGAATCAGTTGGTAAAAATTTTCCAAAGTTTGACATTTTATTAGTTTTAAAGTAGAGTAGTTAGATACTCGAATAGAATATGTAAATGAGTTGTTGAATTGTTTGAAAAAGGGTGACACAAGCCTAAAATGTTTTTCAAAATTGTTTTGTTTAATTTGTCGAGGACGTCTTCAACCATTGCTGCATTTACATCCAGACTAAACGCACTCAAACTCAAGCCAAGCAACGAATCATCATATTTCATTGTCAACCTTCGTATATGATTAATCGCCATCACCACGGTACTACCAACTGTTGTTGAAGAACTGCAGCTAATTCGTGCACGTTTATACTAAGGCTTTCAAACATCATTTGTTACCGATGCCTAGTTCTTTAGAGAAGTCCATAGCCTCTCACTAGCCTCTGTTTCAGCTAGAAAAATCAGAGGGAAAATCGATATGACAATCCAATCGCATGTATACAATCACTACATATTATATGCTGAGGGTCAGTTTATCGTCAAACCGACATTACGAGAACCGAGAGCTTCAGTAGATGGGCGAGCGATGGAATGGAAGTTTTAAAGTGCACCAGATTTTTGCAACGAATAAATGTAGATCATCATGAACTAATATACTGCCCTTAGACATGACGAAAATACCCTGGAGTTAAATTGCAAATGAAAATGATGCTTAGTATTATTTACCATATAATGCTGTAATCAAATTAAGCAACAGTACCACAACGCTGAAGGTTCATATAAGCATATAAGCTGAACACTAACTTCTGCACCTTAACCGGCAGTAAAACTCTTAAAAAATCTACTGAGAATTTTCATGAACTACAACCGAAGGCCACACATGTAATCAACAATGATTTCTATATTGATGATCTGCTGACTGGATGTGAGCATTAAAAAATCGAATTAACAAAATTTTATGTAAAAGTGAATGAATTATACTTGCGAAAATGTAAGTCCAACTCACAAGAATTTTTGAGCAAATTATGTGGAATGCGGAATCAGACACATTCTCTTTCAAGTTACATCAAAGTGAGATCAACATGAGTTGTACCAAACGGAAGATACTGTTAACCGCTTCTAAAGTGTATGATCCATTAGGCTGGCTTCCACTAACGATAATTCGATTTAAAATTCAGTTACAAAAGATTTGATTGTGTAAGATCGTATTGGATTCCAGGTTACCGGATAGCAAAGTATTTACGAGTCACTACCGGATTTGGAAAAAAAAAAATTCTTCCATATCTAACATAAATAAAAATCCACAACATATCCACTGGGATGCATTTTGCTAAGCCTTTGAAGTACCGTATGGCACCGTTTTTTATTTAAGAGAAATATCACCACAAATAATGAATTGCAGTTCTCTGATGCAGCTCTGTTAAATTTGGTTTAGAATTTCTGGCATACGACAACATAGAGGTATCCGCATTCTACTCCTACTAACGAATTTTTCATCGTCGACCAAAATACGAAAAATAATGGCACATATATGTCTTAAGAATGGGACTACCGAAGCGTCAAAAAATTCAACAAAATGATACGCGGAAGATTAAGTAATTTATTGCTGGCATATTCTACCAAATATTGCCATATTCGACACCGATTTCACAAATCTGCAGGCAGAAAAGGTCCGATTTATCTGCTGAACGGTCTACCCATAGAGTCGACAATTTTTATAAAAGTTGGCTTAGATTAGGCTGGACCACTATGCATAAATACTATAGTAAACGAAAAACCACTGCTGAAGCCTGTAGCCATTAAAGCTGTACATGTAATTAGCGGTTTTTACACATACTTATGCCTCATACCGGAACAAATTTGATGACATTGTGTCGGTGTTTTCGTTTTTGTATACACGATCGTGCTATAACCGCCAAATTATATCTCCACAATTAAAATCACACCATCAACGACAGTGCTCATCCTCTACAAGAGCAACAGTTCACCTTTTGTTATGCTTGGTTTGTTATTCGAAATATCAAATAGGTGACGAAACCAAGAAAAGCACAGGAACTGTCACAATTATTATTTTGGCAATTTAATATTTGTTATCAGTATTTTTTTTAAACGTCACAAATGCGATTGCGAACGACAAAAATATAACGAAGCACAAATTGCATTTTCCAAAGATTGGGATTCACATGAGTGTTATTTGACTAAAATTATTGATACAGTACGAATTATATTTAGCTGGAGAATATGGTTCCGGGGGTAGTTTTCGGCAGTTCGTCGGTTTGGAGATTCAGTTAAATAGTTGGGGGGGGGGGTAGTAACAAAGTGATGAAAGTGTTTTCAGTTGCGAATATTGGGAAATGTTTTCTAAAGACATTGCTTATAAGATTAATTCTAATTGAGATTTTATTGTTGGCTTCTATATTCTGACCACCTTCAAATACTTGATTCAGTATAACCAGAACAAATTTACTTTTTTAAATTTACTATCGAAGCTTTAATTATAATTGATGGTTCAAATTTAGTTTGAGTTTTGTGTGCTAAGTTCTATCCAAAATTTTGCTATATAACTGTGTTGATGGCGTAATCAATATTTATCAAACCCATTAGAACTTTGATGGAATTTCGTTAACTTTGAGTTATTAGATAACTCTAAAATGCATACTAATTGGTTTTATGCTCGAGTACATACATTTATTGTAACTTTTTGGTTTTTTATCTTTATATAAAAATTGTAATCAGTCGACTCCAGAAGGCACTCTCCTTGGAGCACAGGAATCCCTTGCGATCTGTAAGGAATCCAAATGAAGAAACAACCATAGCCAGGGTAGGGAGAAGACTCTGAAATGTCTAGTGAGAGGTGACTTCCCAGAATGTGTAGTACTGAGGGATCAGGAAGAATCCAACGCAAGTAGCGTACATCCGTATCTGGTTCCAAAGGGGGCTCACAAGTTCCCTAATCGATTTTTTACGCCGGAACGGATAAGCTGGGACTGCGTATACCCCGCCTTTTAACAACAAGGCCTGCAGACTTTGCTGCCTTATCTTACTATACTCTTCAGAGCCCGCTACAGCTTGGAATATATTCCAAAATGCTGGAGAGAGGTTCGGGTGATTTGTATCCCAAAAGCGGGAAAAAGATCCCCAGAGGAGATTAGGTCTTACAGACCTATTAGGCTCACATCCTTTTTACTGAAAACCATGGGGAAAATTCTGGGACTTTGTATTAGATCCAACACTCTCCAATGATACCCTTTGGACTCTAGGCAGCACACCTACCAAGTAGGGAAATCAACAGAAACAGCTCTACGCGAGCTGACATCGGATATCGAAAATACGCTCTGGAATAAAGAATTATTACTATGCTCCTTCATTGAGATCCAGGGAGCTTTTGATAATACTAGTTTCGAAGTAATTCAGGAGCAACCACTAGCAAGGGGTATAGACCCCTCCACCGTAAGCTGGATAATAAACCTCAAACTACCTATGCGGACTACATAGTCTTTATGGTTAGGGGCAGATTCGCGAATATAGTAGGGGAAAGAATGCAACAAACCCTAGAGGTAGTAGATGATTGTTGCACGGAGGTGAGCCTTACGGTAAATCCTAACAACGTTTACTGTACTCTCTTTAATAACCAGAGGAAACCTGTCCTCCTGGCGATAGCCCTGGTGAGAGGGGGGTAACTCCCAACTGTCGACGGAGGTTAAATATCTGGGTGTCGTACTTGATAAGAAATTGACATGGAATACCTACTTAAAACATATTACAAACAAGGCGAATAAGGCCTACTTCACCTGCCAAAGAATGATTGGCAAAACGTGGGGATTGAGCCCACAACTATTTATTTGTCTCTACCGGGCCATCATAAGACATATGATCTCTTACGCGGTGTTTGTGTGGTGGCCAAAGACGGAGCAGACTGGTACCCGGAGAATACTGAACAAGATCCAGAGGTTAATCTGTGTGGGTGCAACTGGAGAAATGAGGACATATCCAACTGCTGCTCTTGAGAGAATACTGGGGCTCTCACCACTACACCTACACATTAAATAAGTAGCCGGTTCAAGAGGTCTGAACCTAAAAATTACAGCCAAAACTAAAACCATAAGGCCAGGACACAACAGTGTCCTATATAAATTAAATTTTAAGGAGGAATTGATCCAACTATCAGATTTGATGGTAAGGATTACAATCGACTGTCGAAGGAATTTTGCCATTAGTTTGCCGTATAGGGCACTGGTAGAGAATATTATCTCCTTCCTCCCCCGCCATGCTTCTGTATGGTATACGGATGGGTCAAAGCCAGACGGGGCTACCGGTGCAGGGGTAGTCTTGCCCGAGGCAGAGACCTTTGCTATTAAGGTATGTGTGCTTCAATGTATCAAAAAGAAATATAAGAAGACCGAGATCTATATAATCTTGGACAGCCAGGCAGCTCTGCTAGCTTTAGGAGCTTCAGTGTTCAACTCGAAATTGATCTGGAGGTGCTATTCTAATTTATTAGAACTGGGTAAAGCAAACTAAGTCCCACTTTTGTGGTCTCCTGGCCACTCCACCATTAAAGGAGGCAGCAGACCGATGTGCAAAAATAGGAGCAAGCCGAGATTTCCTGGGTCCCAGTCCTAGTATTGCTTTTTCTAAAACCCACTTGGCAGATGGTATAAGGGACTGGGAGCAGAACTAAAGGAAACTACTCTGGGAGTCCTCTATTAGGATGAGACAGGCCAAGAAATTATTCAGATACAATATTATACGTCTGGGAGAGGCACCGAGGATGGATGGCCACCTACATAAAATAAGAAGGTTTCTTACGGCCCAGTGCAGATTCTGTGACTACGGTAAGGAGACATCGGAATGCTATCATCCTGAAAAGATTCAAGTTCCTCTATGCCCACATAATCCAGTGGCCTAACGCCGACCCACTGGATATGCATCAGGTAGCGGCGTTTATCAAAGACATAGGCCTCAATGGTCGCAGTGCTCTGGGCTACAACACCCACCCTTTTGGACAAAAAAAAAAAAAATTTGTCGGCTTTTGTTTATAGGAAACAAACAACTAAGAAAACCTGATTCTAAAATCTCAAAAGGGCTTGGAGATTCAACTGCTTTGTTTTTTTTATCTTGTTTATTTTAGAATATCCACTTAAATCATGAAGGATTTTGCTAAATTTCGTAATAAGCACAAAATTTTATTACTAAAGATCAAAGTACATGCAATATGAATTTTGGATTTTATTCACGGCTGGATTATTAAATTCGGCGAGATTTTTTTTGATTGGAAACTCGAGCTTTAGAAAAAGTCACGGTCAACTTTTTTCATTTTCAAATCTTTACCACTTTGGATGTTTGCTAATTACTATTGCTAAAGTAATGTACAAAAAACTATTTTCTACATACACGTGAACTTTTTCAGAATATAAATAACGAAAATCTCACGGTTTGTAAAACTAGACGAAACGCAATATAATCTATCTTAGGTACATACACATATACATAGAAGAATGCAAATAAATTTATGCAAATTCATCTTCAACTCATCACAATTTAAGAAAACCTGTAACTCTATTTCCTACAATATTATACGTTTATATGACCACGACCTATCACACCTCTTCTTGTTGTTGAAAAAAAAAAAAAAATGGAAAAATAAAGAGTCGTCGCCCTATCTTCTAAATATTCCACCATCTCCTATATAAATGATTTATTTGTTTTAAAGGTATAAAATTTTATTTTATTATTCTGCGCTATTACAAATAATGTTTTTTCTTAAAATTTTGTAATTACAAAAAAATATACTTTTCAGTTATTACTCCGTAATTACATATCACATGAAGTAAGATTTTTATTTTTTATTATTATTACATATTATGAATTTCCAGACGATCATAAGGCATTTTTCTTACCTTAGCATACTATACCTTTTTAGTTATTATAGCATTTGTGTTCATAAAGTATAAAATAAACAAAAAAAAATAAAAAATTAAAAATTTTAAATTAAATTAATGAAATAATTATTTGGTAACATTACTTTTTAGTGTATTATTATACAATACATAAGGCATAACAACATTATTTGTAAGCGAGTATGGATTTAGGTATACGTAACTATTAATCAATTTTTTTGATTTCTAATTGATTGATGATTTCGTTAAATTTATCTTATCTTTAAAATGAAATCATAAATCTATATATGTTAGTTTTTGTATTTTGTAGTCGAAAAAAATTGCATAAATTGAGTAATACGATATTTTTTTATTACTTACACTCTTGCCAATATACATATAGGCTATAGACATACATATTTAGTGATTTTGATTTATAACTTGTTGATTGCACTTGATGTGTGTATCAGTATATAGAGTAAGGGGGCCCTCGCAACATATCAATCAACTGTTTATAATGTTCATCTATACGTTTAAATATTGGCACAAGTTGAATGTATTTTGATAGAGAACCATTAAAAATTATGAAATTGTATTGACGATTGGAGCATACCATCTATGCGAAAAATTTTAACTGAGGCGGATACATAGACTTTTGACATCTACCAATTTTAATAGTAAAGCTATATATAAAAGTATGAAAACTGTTTCTCAGATTTATTACTTTATGAATTATTTATTTATTTATTTCAAACCAACAGCATGTCCATGCAAAAAACCAACATCAACAGATCTAACAATTAGCACAAAACATTTTAAAACAACAAATAATAGAAACTGTTTTTGAACACTTTCAATTCTGTTTGAATGAGACTCGTGGAACGGGGACCATTTGACAAGCTGTGTACGAACAAATGTTGTGTACAGTGACTTGAAAGTTAATGTGTCGTGAGAATCCATCAAATTTCGTTTAATAAACCCCAACATCGAAACTGCTTTGGTAACAACCGCATCGACATTTTTTTTTTTATTTAAGATAAATTTTATTTATTTATTTTAAACTGACAATCACACCAGTTCAAAAGGTTTGGTTCTTTCAAGTCTGCGTACTAAATTCGTGATGCTTAGGAGCTGAGTTGCCTCAATGTTCACATGTTGGCTTTCTTCATGTCTCCGTGATATGTCATTTTAAGGTCCAATCAACGATATTCATTAATACCATATTCTGAAATCTTTGGATGACATTTACGTTGTTCTGTTTGGTACAACCCCACAGCGGAATACCAAAAATTCAAATCGGTTTCAATATTTGCTTATAAAGTAGAAGCTTGTTGTATGTTGATAAAGAAGAGTTCCTTCCCATCAGCCAATACATTTTTCTGTATTTAAGTCTTAATTCTTCACTTTTCTTCTTGACGTGTGCTTTCCATCGTAGTCTAGCATCCAGGGTCATGCCGAGATATTTAGCTGTGTTCGCATGCGGCATTATTTCCCGATTTATGGTAATCGGAATATGTTCGAATCGTCTGTTTGTAAAGTTGATGTGAACTGATTTAGCTTCATTTAGTTTTATTCTCCATCTTTTTGTCCATTTATATATTTGAGTTATAGCTGATTGTAACTTCTGTGTTGATTCTTCGTTGCTTTTTCCAACAGCTAAGATCGCCGTATCATCTGCAAAAGTTGCCACCGTGTTGTTTTCTAATGTAGGAAGATCATAAGTGTATAGTAGGTATAAAACCGGCCCAGAAAATGTATCATCTAACTTAATCCTGAAGAACCTATCTTTCAAGTAAGATTCCAGTATCTTAGCAAATTGCATTGGTAGAAGATTCCTTAACTTGTGGTTAAGTCCTTCATGCCACACTCTATCAAACGCTTGTGCAACATCTAGAAATACTGTTGAACAGAATTTTTTCTCCTCTAATGCTTTCTCAATTATACTGGTTATTCTGTGTACTTGATCAATTGTTGAGTGTTGGTTGAGAAAACAGAACTGATGATTTGGGATCAAGGTTTTACTCTCGTAATCTCGGGAATCTGCATTATTGGTCTTTTGATTCTTTTGGTTGCTTTCCAAAGAAAATAATCAGTACTGTTATCATTAGTTAATTTTCTTAAATAGTTGCTGATAGATTCATCTTTCAATTCTTTGATCTCTCTTCTTAATTGTTGAGTGAGATTGTTCAAATGAGTTTTATTTGTGGAGGGCCCTTGTTTGTTGCCATACTCTTCTCGCTCTTCTTTTTTCTGCGAGGATTGATTTTCGTTTTAATTTCAGGAGTATTTTCCCAAGCTGATTGCTGTATATCGTTTACAAATTTGTGAACTTCTTTATCTAATTGTTCTTCAATGTTTAATGGAAACATTAAGTTATTTTTTTCTTCTAGCGATAGTCTAAAGCTTGTCCAATTAGTGCGATTATTTACTAGGAATGGGTTTCTTTCTTTCTGATTGATTTTTTCACTTAACGTTAGAAGTATTGGTGAATGATCAGAGTTTAAGTCATGGCTTTCATCTACTTGTAGATAATTTACAGATATGTTCTTTATTATGAAGAAATCAATCAGATCTGGTACTTTGTTTGGATCAGTTGGCCAGTAGGTTGGTTTTCCAGTTGAGAGGGCTTCACAAATGGATTTTCTGATAGCTTTTAGGAGTTCTTTACCCTTAGTCGTTGTTAATCTGGATCTCCAGTGGACATTTTTTGCATTAAAGTCTCCTCCAAGTACAATGCTCCGGTGGTCAGTAAATACTAGCAATACAAATAGAACTACTTTTGGATTTGACAATAACAGCAGTTGCTTGTATTTCTTCCGTTTCATATTTTAACTCCTCATAGTGATGAATACTATTTCTAATTATAACAGCACTACCTCCTTTTGCAGTGTTTCCAGGGTGAATAGTGTGATATATTTGATAATTTTTAAATTTAATGATTGATTGTCTAGTGAAGTGTGTTTCCGTGATGAGACATACATCGATTTTTTCTGTGTAGGACCACTTGCAGTTCTTGTTGATGTTGCATAAGTCCATTGGCATTCCAACATAAGATTCTAAGATTATTGGCCATTTTTCTATTTAGGGATGGCTCCCTTAGTGCTGTACTCTAGTTTCTGTAATCGCTCTAATAAACTTGGATTTTTAGCAATCACGTTCTTATTTTTGATGTTTTGCAGTTCAATAGCAATGCTGCATCCTCTGTAGTTAGCCGGATGGTTTTCTCCACAGTGAACGCATTAAGGTTGAACATTTTGGGCTTTTACACAATCTTTGGTATGATGTTTACCTAAACATTTGACTTACCTTGGTTCCCCGTCATACACTGACAATATTTTTGTGTATGTCCATAGGCTTGACATTGTTTACATTGTGGTATTAGCTTAGATCTTCTTAGATGCTGAATAACCACTTTGCACCCCAAGATGTACTTAATTTGATAAATTTTTTCGATATCTTCGTCAGTATCGAAGGTCAACATAAACATGTTGAGAGATACTTTGCCTCTGCATTTTAGCTTAATCGATGGTTCAGTTGCCTTAAATTCTTTTGCTTTCAGGTCATCAATTATTTTGTCTAATTGGTCTGGTTTGTTTATCTTCAAACGTGTGCCAAGCAAGTTTTTCTTCATTTAACATTTTTGTCATTTTTCTGTATGTTTCAGCATCTTCTAAGTTTATTTTGATGGTGTTTCCATTCATCACCTTTGCATTAAACTTATCAGTAGCAGTTATTGTTTTTATTTTCCCATAGAGTACATCGTAGTCTTTGACTTCATCTATTACTATTGGTGATGGTGGAGGTATTTTTTTTGGTTGTTTCTGGATAATATGGGGCGTATTATTCCGTTTCCTTTTTTGCTCCCACCTTTAACTCTTATCCACTCAGTTTTTCGAACTAGTTCTTCTTCATCCGTATGGTACTCTTGTGGAGTTGTATCCTGGTTAGGAGTAGAACCGATGATAATTCTTTGGCTTAAGAGCTTTAACTTCATTTTCAAGCGTCTTCATACGCTCCTGCATCCATGAAATTGTAACATTCAGTTGCTTGTTTATATTGTTGGCTTCAACTAATGCATTATTAGCTTTACACAATTCATTGTGAAGCTTTCTGTCGTTTTTATAACGAGTGTTGTGGCTGCTGGCCCCAATGGAGGGACTACCGCCTCTTATCAGAGAATACACCACTTGGCTACTCCTCTGGAATGGATGTGAATTATCCTTTTCTGTTTCACTCAATTGAGCTTGTTTATTCACCAACATGTCTTGGGGTTTGTTAAAATAATTGTAGTATAGCAATGGCTGGACTCCCCCAGAACCCATGAGACCGACCTCCGAAGAGGGTGGATTTACCACCTGGGGTATTAGTTTCTATATTTGTTCTGTTCATTGCTCATTTATAGAGTACTGCATTCGCCTCTTGTATTTCGACGATGCTTGACATCCTTGCCCGGGTGTTACCACGTGGAGGTATACTAGCCACATTTGGTGGTTTCTACATAGTTGCAGTGTTGGAATATAAACCACGATATACATGGCTATAGACGGTCAACCCTACCCTATTGAGACGCACCCAACACCCCGCATCAACGTGAGAATTAAACGTTAAATCAGAGCTAAAGATAACGCACAAATCAGTAACCACATTAACTCTCTCCAATCTAATGTCATTTAGAAAATAGTAAAAAACTACTGGAGACTTAGACCTGGAATAGGTGATTATGTGACACTTCTCAACTCATCATGAGATGTTTGCAAATATTTTCACGTCGTCAGCAAATAAAATACAGTCTGCGAATTTGAAACAATCCACAACATTGTTAATGAACAATTCAAATAATAGTAGAACCAAGTGACTACCCTGAGGCACCCCAGATCTCACAATAAAACATTCTGAAGTCGTATTGTCTATCTTGCTTAACATTTTGCGATCCGATAAATAAGCCATAAGCCAATAAAATTCACTGAGCTTATTTAAAAAAATCCTTATCAAACGCTTTAGCGAAGTCGGTATAAATCACATAGACTTGAACTTTCAATGCAACAGGAGGCCGTTTTTGTGGATCGGTATGATACTTGATATTTTTCAAAGATCTGGAATTTTGCCTTGACTGAGGCTCAAATTAAATTAATGGCGTAAAGGAGCGGCAAACCCGACTGCATACAGCTTCCATAGAGACACTGGTAAACCATCTGATTCAGGACCCTTAGAAACGTCTATGTTCATCAAAGCCCTCTTCACGTCAAGTTCTTCTTATTGGAGTCAAATAATATATGAGTGTATGAGCTATCTTTAACAAAAACACTTCTAAAGTATTCAGCAAAGAAATCGTTGATTGTTTTTGGATTATCTGATTTTTAACCACGGCAAAAAAAATGACGACAAGCCGAAGAAATTCTTCGGATTACATCGCAAATCGTCTTCAATGCCAATTAGGTAATTGTTAAACCGGAAACGGTTGAGGATAGCAAAACTGTTTGCGCAGAGACTGGGTATAGTCAGTATTTAAGTTCTTTAGTAAACCATGGGTCGTTCCGGCTATGAAGCTTTTTAATTATTTTTTTAGGAACAAATTTTTCAATAGCAACCTTCAACAATTCATTGAAGGTGTCTAATGAACTGTTGATAGCAATGTTTTGTAGAGTATCAGCGCAATACACTTCAGCTAAAAAATCATTTAATGAGGCAAAGTCGTCGCATGATTCTAGTTTAAAAGATCTATTATTAGTGTAGAAAACCAAATCCATAGATAAGTACAACGGCTGTTTGGAACACTGTTAATTTGCGAAGTAACCATGTTTGCCAAAAAATCACAAATTAGGGCTGATCCAAATTAGATCTGGAACGTTGTAATCGCCCAAAATAACAAATTCAGTGCTGTCATATATAAAAGATAATAAATTACATGAGATCTTATCAACAAAATCATGACAAAATAACGAGGTTGATTATAGCGGAAAGTAAACTGCGCTAATTATTATGTAAAATGTACCTAGAACAATTTTTCCGATCGAATTTAGAATGTAACTGCAGATTACCAATTACTCTGTTGTAAGCAAGATATATTGCTTCTTCTAGTGGAGTCTCTTGCGCTTGCACGTCGGTCCTCAGTTCTGCATTGGCCTGCAAAAGGTTAAATGCTATTAGTTTTCCTTTCCTGTACAATGTGGAGGTTGTATCACATCCGGTAACAGCATGAAGAACTGGAAGCAGGTCACTTAATAAAGACAGTCGTGTCCTCTCTGCTGCTATATCATACATAGTTTTCGATTTGGGGCAAAGAAGCCAAATTGTTTGCAAAGTCGCAGCTATATTTGCGATAGAGGTATCTGCGTCATATTCCGCCTGATGTGTTGGTATGTTCAAACAATGTAGGTGTTGCTTCAGTTTGCCGATAAATTTCGATTTATTATGAGTGTTTGCGATCTTCGATGTTTGCTGAAATTTTAGCAATGACTCTTCTCTTTTGTTCTTCTCCTTTCATGGTGGCCTAGTCCGGATAACCATCAAACACTACCGTTGTGTTTCTGCCATAATGTTTTAAAACATAATCACCATAAAGTTTTAGAATCGTGCCATATGTCGCTGGCTTTGGCCATACTACCGAGTGAAGCAGGTGGCCTCCATCTACAACATATTTGCAATTTGTTGGAAAATTGTCCCGACTAATGTCAGCTCATTTAAATATGGTTTGGATGCTCGATTTTGTTCCCTTTCGTAGGAGACCATCGTTGAAAAGGAAAGGTGGTGCTGAAACCAATTCATATTTAAAATAGGACTGCAAACGAAAGTTTCGTTATTTATTTGTATTCCTGTTGGAATAACTTTGTGTTTTCTTGCATAAACGACGTCCGCAAAACTCTTACCCAATGTATTATGCAGCAGCATTTAAACTTTATTAAAAGCACTATCACAGGTAATGTAGTAAACAGCAATAAGTCCTGTTGACAAACTGAAAAGATCACTAACCCGATTCCGAAATGGGTTATATTTTTGTAACCATGAAATAAATTTGTTTTTGTCCAAATTGTCTCTTGCTTTCCTATTATCTCGGAGTTCAACATGTTGTTCGGAAGTAATTGATAATTGATCCATTTTAAAATGATGTTGTTATGCCTCGTCCTCGAGATAATCCTCCTATCGTCTTCATTGATCGCATAAGTGGTTGTTCTACGCACATGTCCGTCCAAATACCGCTCCATTGCACACTTTTCTTCTTATCGAAAAGTATTTCTCTGGAGATTTTTTGTACTCTTCATCCGTTAGCTTGGCTCACAACTCCTTCATTTCCTGTAAATATAAATGAGCAGATTTTGCATAAAGGGTATGACCATAGCAGAATGGAAATATGGCAATATTTTTCGAATAGATTCCATGTGCATCTGCCAGTTGCCAGTCCTCTCAGCTCGGATATACTGCAGCACAATCGTAACTTGCTAAAAATATTGGAGCCAAAGTTTGCATGTTCTGTTTATTGTTCTTAGTCTGTTGATGTTATTTTTAAAGCAGCTCTCCAGGTCGCGTACTACTTCCGAATCATGACACATATCCGGTGACATGCTGTTTTCTATCAGTTTCAGATATGTTTCCATGACTTCAGCAGATTTCATTACAGTTTCAAATCTTCTGAATTGCCCATAATCAAATAATTTAATGCTCGCAAAGCCTACGAAAAAGCATGTCCGGTAAGCATGTGTTTGGCTGTTGCATTACCATAAACTGTTTCCCATAATTCTTCTAGTCCGCTTACTTTCATGATATATCTAGGAGATTTTTTGTAACAAAAGCTCCGATGATTGAATTTTATCTGTAAATCCAGAAAGCATCTAGAGATTAGAAGTGGTTTGCTGTTTTGCACCCCCTGCAACAGTTGACCTTTCCTTATAATCTCTATTCCGTCGCATTATCAAACCAAATCCGATATAGAATCAATTAATATTTACTTAAATTACACAAAACGGCATGTTAAAACCTCATTTACAGGATAAATTTAATCTAATCGAACATATAAGGATTATTTGTATATTTCAAACATTTGGATTTCATTTTCATTTTCATTTGTATGCCGTTTAAGAGAAAAACAACAACAACACAGTTAAACCAAATAAAAATGCCGACTATACTCTTAATACTCTCTGAATTATGTATCTTGTAGAGGTAAGTAAATACAAAAGTTTTTTTTTTGTTCTTTGTATATCGAGTCAAAGTGTCAGTCAAATAATCTGACATTTTAAATATAATAAAAAATTACAAAAATTATTGTAAAGCGAAGAAAAAATTAAATTAGACAGGGTGATTCAATTGTTGAATATTTGGTTGGGATTAAAATGTATATCTGTACCTACATATGGGATAAATGAGGTACATTCTGGGTTTTCAATGTAATCTAAATAAATGGGAAAATTTGTATAATTAATAAATTTATGGTTTTTATTAATTCAATGTGATCACATTGATTGAATCAATTGATGTAAAATGAAGAAACGTTGGTTTGTTGCTAATCCCCACGATTTTTCTAATGTGATGATATTTTGTAACCGCCGATGTAATTGTATACGTATAAATATGGTTGAATATTTCAAAATTTCTATATATGGATTGATTTGATAGATTTGGTAGAACTATTTAAATGCTTCGCATGGTTCTATCGATCGGATTAGATGTTTCCCACATTTTGTAAAAAAATGTCATTTCACCAGGGTGAAACCCTTGCTATGGTACTTACTCAATCATGACTTCAGAAGAAGAAGAGAAAAATTGAGATATTTTGATTATGATATAACGACACGTTTTCTAAAACCAAATACCTAAACCATTATAAGCAAATTCTAAGCCGCAACAATTCTAAATCTGTAATCTGGTCCGATTACGGTTCTTGATGCTTCTAAAGATATGTTTCGGGACCTGAAATTGTTATGCTAACGCAATTAAGATTGCTTTATTTCCTTACATTTCATAGAAATTACTACCTTGATCAACAAGTTCCCGGAATAACCACCGTGTGGCGCTCCCATCGTTCCGATTTGAGTTCTTATTTTTTTTTTGTTAAGTTGGTACATCTGTTGTTGATATTCCCTCTAAATCTTAGCGTCATAGCTTGACATTTGCAAAAGTTACGTAGTCAAAAGTACATCTATCTCTGTGTGTGTTGGCGATTTTTCCATTATTTCCTCTCGGCTGCTGAAGCGCGTTCCCCGTAATGGTTTTTCAACTCGATTGAACAAAAAGAAGTCACAGGGAGCCAAATCAGGTGAATTCGGTGGCTGTTGAAAAATTACGAATAATGATGGCACTGTGCGAATGTGCGTTATGATGGTGCAAAATCCACGAGTTTCGGTGAACGCCATTCACTTGCCTGATGTCTGGATTGCGTGTCGTACTCATAAACCCACGTCTCGTCTCCAGTAATGATCCTTTTGATGAATGTGGGATCGGATTCAGCCTCGCAAATCATGTCTAAAATTGTCAATAATTTCTAAAATTGTAAATAATCGCCAACACACACAGAGGTAGATGTACTCTTGACTACGTAACTTTTGCAAATGTCAAGCTATGTTGCTAAGATTTAGAGGAAATATCAACACCAGATGTACCAACGTAACAAAAAAAACAGAACTCAAATCGGAATGATGGGAGCGCCACACGGTGGTTATTCCGGGAACTTGTTGATAAAGAGATCCCAGCACCTGAAGGAATTTTTTTTTTGTAATAAAAATCTCCAAATTTTGTATTTGGGTGGTTGCTAGAGTTATGATTGCCTTTTTAATTTGGGTGGTAAGATGAAGGAGTGGTGTGCGAAAAGTTTGGAGTTCGATTCTTCAAACTTCCGACTTTATTTTTTTTTTTAAGCAAAAATTTGATTTTTTTTTTATTCCCACGAATTTTACCAAATTTTTTTTTGTTGCGATTTCGATCCCGATTAATTTTCTCGGATTATCCCCAATTCAAAATTTTTCATCTAAAAACAAATTTTTTCGTTGGCTTTGCTTAGATTCGAACTCCATACCTTCTTCACTCCACTCCATCAGCCTACTATCTCGGCTATCTCATCATATACAAGTTAATATAAATTTGTTTGTTTTATGCAATCAAAACAAATGTGTCTATAATATTTCGATATGGTGACATCTCTGTTAGGGCATATGTACTACATTTACTACACAGTGTTTCTGCTAAGTGCTAAAATATTTGGTTTTGTTAAAAGAGGGCGTGTGTTTTACTTTTGTAAAATGTCTGAGGCCCGATTTTTTAAATATTTAATTAATTACGTAACATTATTATTGCATTAAAATAATATGGATTAGTTGTACTAAATATTCTGGTAACGAAGTCGCCATAAATTCGAAAAGCAAACTACTCATAAAATTTAGCAAGAGTAGCTGCGTGCAGTCAGAAGTGCTTGTGTGTACTTTGCCACGTTAAATGAAACGCGGCAAAGGTTGAACAATTGAATAAAAATAAAATGAGTATGACTTGCCAATATAAGTATAATCTTCTATAATATTAATCGAATTTGTACTTGATTTTGAGAATTTTGACGTTATCTAAATATATTGAATGATTTGAATTTATCAGATGCCGTGTAAGTGCGTTAATATTTGAATTTAGATCTTTGTTGGTGTCATATCTGTGTTGATAAATTCTTTTCTCCAAAAATTGTTTTGTCTGTCTCGTAGACGTAGCGTTGCAACTACACCGGTCTTGGTAAACCACATTTGATTGTTTTTTTAAAGGTACCCTGTCTTTAATTTTACAAATGTTGATAGATCCAGATTAACAAAAATTCAATTTTTTACTGCCTTAGACATTGTGTTGTACAATGCAGAATTTTCTTTTGATAACAACATTTATAAACAAACTTTTGGCTCCCCTATGGGTTCTCTTAGTTATGAAAAATTAGAAAATTCAGTGTTAAACTCTTTGGACTTTCAACCTATATTCTACTTTAGATATGTGGACGACATAATTACTGTGGTACCGATAAATAAAATCGATAATTTTTTAGAAGCGTTTAATTCAGCAAATAATAGAATAAAATTTACATAGTCAGGAAGATATATAAATTTTCATTCTTGACTCCCCATCACTTATAAAATTAACAATATACAAATTTTAGGCAAAAAAATTATAAAGCTTTTCGATACTAAATTTCACAAACAAAATTTAAAAATTCTGAAAGATACATTAGTGCTTAACCAGTATCCCGAAAAATTAATAATAAATGTAAGTTGGAAAACCAGAAATTTTCATAGAAATACTATATCTAGACCAGAAAACGAATCACAAACTTTTTGGCCATTCAATATATAGAAAACCTTTATGAAAAAAAACTAAAATGTCCATTTCAGAATTATAATTTCAAAATCGTGGGATGTGCAGCCACAAGTCTAAATGGAAATATTTTTTCCAAAATTAAAGACAACCGTTGTAGTTGCAACGCTATACGTATACTGGATAGACAAAACCATTTTTGGATAAGATCGATTTTGGAAATGTTACGTTTATTTATTATACTTATATTGCACTCAAAAAAAAATCCGGTGATTTTAACAAAAAAACACTGGTTAAATTAACAAAAAAAATTGTTCGTTTTCAGCCAACGCTGCAATTCGTTAATAAAACATTTTTTGATTCGTTAATTTTACAACCATTTATAATTACCGGGAATTTTCAGATATTTTGTAAAATGTCTCCTCGTGCTTCGTAAAAACTCGTACAAAACATATCGTTTAGTACTCAGAGGCCATTGTAGTATTTACAAAGTAATAATGTAAACTAAATTTTGTTTTTACGGAAGTATTTGTATCATTTACAAATTTCGTTGTTAAATTTATAAAACTTTCCGTGCAGTTATCAAAGCGAGTTGTAAAATTTACGAAATTAGTTAATGAAATTACAAAAATATTTGTACTCTTTACAATTTTTTGGGGAGTTTATACGAAGATTAGCGTAATATTTACAGATTACGGTCGTTGATTTAACAAGGGGACTGTTAAATTTACGAAGCTGCTTTGTGATACTAACAAAAGTATTTGTATTATTAACAAATTTTCCTAGGATATTACCAAAGGTTATTGTAGAATTTACCAAACATGTTCGTTGAATTAACATAGCGGGATTATAAAGTTTACGATTCTAGTTGTGAAATAAACAAAACTAAATACTACTTTAAAACAAATTTATTTTTTATTATTTATTTATAAAAAAATTGTAACCATTTTTTTTATTCTATGATTGATCATTCATTCTGCTATTGACAATTTCTTTTTTTTTGTTTTTTTTTTGTTTTAATCTCTGCAATCTGTTCTGGAGCTCAAGGCACTCCCAACTCTTTCGCAGTTTACTTTTACCGTCCAACTTTACGCAGTATTAGCCAAATCGTACGGCTATAGACCCGTTTTGTATAAACCACCTGCACATTGCATTGCTTCATGCCAACCTATAGTGCTGACATGAAAGATGGGTCGGCCCATGGATTCTGCACTCTCAACAGGGGGTCATAGATGTTTTCGTCTTCATCACCGTCATCACTGATAATAATCAGATGATGAAAAATCCCTTTTGCATCCTGCCCCAATCGGGATTCGAACCCGGTACCTCCCGATCCAAGCGCCGCAGCTTTAACCACTGCGCCGTTTGGTCGGTAACAATTTCTTCTACTATTGATTTTATTTGCATTGTTGAAGGTTTAATTTTTTTCTCCTTTTTTCTTTTTTTCCATCATAAAATTTTATAATCTGGATACCGCATCAATCATTTCTACTAAGGATGGAGGTGACTGACTATAATTGTAAATAGAAAATATTCTTTTAAAATAACAAAACTTGTTTTAAATATGGAAAGCGATGATGGCGTGAAACATGTACCTGATGAACAATTTGTTTTGGCAATTTCAGCATCCGTTGACTATTGTCGCTTTTGCCAGATAGTAAGATGATTTTCTAACATAATCCTTTTTCCCAATTCTGATGGCACAAAAAGTTGGCACATATACTTGTCTTGCAAGTATTTCAAATGTTGTCTATCAATGCCAACTTCTAAAATAATACTTTTTGGTTTTATATACATATATGTATGTATGTATATATATATATATATATATATATATATATATATATATATATATATATATATATATATATATATATATATATATATATATATACTTTTAAAAATTAGAAATAACACAATTATTTATTTTGTTTTATAATACTAACCTTTTATGCTTTTAAATAATTATTATTATTAATTATTTTCACTGCTATCCTTATTGTAATCAAATCAACTACACTGCTTGTTAGCTCAAACCACAATGAATAATTTCGTATAAACGTGTACGATCTACGATGAGTGGGACTAATTTCACGATACAATTTCGTAAAATTAACGAAGACTTTGTTTTAATAACGAAAATATTCGTAAAAATAACAAACAAATATGATCCTTACAAAATATTTTCGTACATTTCACGAAGCATTAACGTTACTTTACAGTTATACTAGTAAATAAAATAGTTTTACAATTATTTTTGAAAAGTAAACCAGTTATTTCTAGTTTTGTTACAATTAAATTTGTAAAGATGAGAGCCATTAGAACTTTACTGAATGATTGCTAGTGCTACACATATCTTACTGCAATGTCTTTCCTTAATTTATAAATAATTAGACTTGGAAGAAATATTTGTATGGCACTTTGTAATTAGGTGTCAGTGAAGGCTTTTCTAAAGCAAGATTTTTTAAGAACTCATGTTGGATCGCTGCGCATTAACACATGGATCTCCTCATTTAAAACTTACGTTATTATTCTGTATTATTATTAGCACAAGTTTTTTCAAAGATGTACTTAGTAAAAATGATGAATGTGCAGAATTTGTTTGGTATATTGAAGTTTAAAAAAATTAGATTATTAAAGGTATTTTTTAGACTTTTATAAAATTAAAATAGGGGGATTACTGGGATTAATTCAAGCGAATTTGTAAAATTCTCTACAATTTTTTTGTACAATTGATAAACATTTTCTTTTCTAAAAGGACAAATTACATAAAATATTACTTAAATTTCATTGTAAGTTTGGCTTTGCACAGAAATTGAGAATACGAAAAGAAATTTGTTCGATTTACGAATTATCCACTAATTATACAATCCACACCCTACAAAGTAGGTGCTAATTTGACGAAAATGTTGTTAAATTTACAAATTGTGTTTCACGATGAAAAGTTCATAAAAATAACAGAATTATTTGTAAAATGAAAAAGTGGATAGTACGCTCCGTTATTTTTACACAGAAACTTGTAAAATTATGTTACAATTTCACGGGCAAACATTACTAATTTTTTCTGTAAATCTGGATTTGCATTGAAATCGGAGTTACGAATTGAAATTTGTTTTATTTACGAATGCTTCGTTAAATCTACGATGAAAACCTTACAAAGCAGGTGTTAATTTAACAAAAACTTCGTTATATTTACAAATTTTGTTTTACGATGCAAAATTTGTAAATAAAACCGAATTATTTTTTTGAGTGTGGCAACTCGTATGATAAATTTATAAATAAGTTTTCTGTCTCATACTCATTTTATTTTTATTCAATTGTACAACCTTTCTACATGAAATCGCTTCTTTAGCCAGGAAAAAAATTTTTCGAAAAATTGTTTTGGCTGTGCGTTCCCAAGAAAAATTAGTTTTTAGTAACAAATGTTTGATTGTTTTATGTGGAATTTTTTATATAAAAAGAACTCATTTTGAAAATTGGGTGAGCAAATGCTCTTCAAAGAGGATAGACGTGTTTTTTCTATCCTCTTCAAAAATTTAATTTTTCGACATACGTATATTATATACATCTTAATTATAATAATAATTTTAATTTTAATTCTATTTAATTCAATTTTTAGTGAAACAATATTTAAAGTGGAAGTGGAATAATTTAAAGTGTTATTTTGGAAAATGCAATCCACCGGGATGCATTTATCAGGCAATGTTTTATATTTATAGATCAAGAAACCAAAATTATTGATTTTTTGATTAAGTGCATGATTTTAACTTTTGTGTGACTGTACATGGATTGGAAAAAAATGGAAATCTAATAATTGGATGTTATTAAAATAGATTTTAACTTAAATTGACATACGTCATAGTTAATTTCATATTTGATTTTATTTTTACGCATACTTGAATGTGTTCTTGTATTTTATTTTGTGTACAATCGACACAAATACATTCTTGAAGCTTGATACATAGCAAAACCAACAAAATGTTTAAACAGGTCGTCTCGTTCGCTCTTTACACAGATCCTGTCAAGATAATGTACTATATATTATTGGTTTTTGTCATATAATAGTTAAACAATAACAAAAACAGAGGGACATTTTTTTTGGTTTTGGTACAAGCGTCACAAATAATTTTCTATATCTTGATATATAGATCAGGAATGTTTGCATGTTCGCTATAATAGTATTATCTATACATAATATAATGAAAACATGATATGTCTCTTGCTACGCGCATGGTAGATGGTAGAAAATTTTTACATTCAATGTGTGTCAGTGGTTTAGTATATAAGATTCTGTTACTTTTATTTTGGCCTGGTTTCTCTCTTTGTGTTTTTTGTGTTCATGAGACAACCATAGTGTTTTTGATAAAACATGAACTATAAAAACACAATGAAAATTTTACTGTATTCGATTCAAATAGGATTCTTATACTCCGTATAATAGAGTAAATTTGAGTCGTATCGGAAACCGCCATATATGATACATATAAAATAGTATATTTAGGAACGATTAATTTTTTTACAGGGTAAAACTGCATTAAATTATATTTATATTTTATAAATTGACATAAATACTAATTTTGAAATATTAATTTTAAGTTGATTTTAGATTTGATTTGCAACCCACAATGACGTATTTATTTATGCATGCCAAATTTTGATTAAATGAATGTGAACAACGTAGAATTTTGTAAAGGCAAATCGTGATGCTAAATGTATTGAACTTAATTAATTAACTTAATGGTTTTATTGAAGTTTAGGTTGCAGTTTTTACATAGAAACCTCAATTTTACTGATATGGTACACCAATAAATTTTTAAGAAAATAATGTTTCAGGTTCCTCTCATTGATTTATTATTTTACTTACTTTGCATGCTTAATTTTGCAGGGTAATAAGTCCATAATCTTGCATTCTGAAATGCATTCTGGACGTCCAATTTTGGGCCACTTTTTCGAGCACTGCTGGCCGTATGTCATGAATAAAACAAACAATGCTGGCCTCCAAGGCTTCAATTGTGGCTGTTTTATCAGCATAAACCAGTGACTTCACGTAGCCACACAGGAAATAATCTATAGGTGTTAAATCGCATGACCTTGGAGGCCAATTGACAGGTCCATTTCTCGAAATCAACTTACCTCCAAATTTTGATTTGTATAAGTCGATGATTGCGGTCGCCGTATGGCACGTAGCGCCATCCTGTTGAAACCACATCTCGTCCCCGGATCAATGTCATCCATATTTTCAAACAAAAATTCCTGCGAACGACGACAAATCGATAAATGTAGGTCTTCTTCCACACTTTCGTTTACAGTGACGATATTCTCTTCAGTACGGACAGGGGTGAAAAGCGGACAGGGGTGAAATTACAACATTAATAATATTTTTTTATTCCTGTTGGAAATTTAGGGAATCATGGGTATCCGGCTTTGGATACCAGAGAAATGATCATCTAATAATGTAGTTAAATTGTGCAGTCTTGTGGTAACCTATTTACTAAATTATGTACTAATAATTTACTAACTATCGATCGCATTGGTGTCTGTAACCGGGTCGAATCTGTCCCAACTAATAATCCTATCCTATGCTTCGGTTTTGTTATATGTGTACGGGTGTACGGTGTATGCCCGGGAGTCCCGGAGATCCTGCTATAATGCTTGGCCGTACACTCATAATCAAACAATCAATCAATCAATCGAAAAGGAATTCATTTTGGAAATAATTTTCAATATGCTTTTCATAATGATCACGAATTGGGATTGAAAGCTCAAGCTTAAATATGCCAAAATATAGAGCTCTATAACAATAAAATAATTTGTTGGTTTCATTATTGACAGAATCACAGAGTACTACTACTTAAAATAGTTTTTATAATTTTTTTCATTTCACAGTTCACCAACCTTCATACAGTCAGGTAGTTTTTTAGACTTAACAATAGCAGACAATCGATTAAATATCAGAGTCAACCATTTAGGAGAACTCCGAACACACTTCTTCGAAAATGTGAACACAGGATAGTGGTGAATGCATAGGTGCGATATCTCACAAAATATTTATCAATTACAAACACAAACTGGGATAATGTGTGGAGTAAAATGGAAAATTATTTTATCACCATACATGGTGTTGTAATACAAAAAAAATCATATGGAATTGATAAAATCCCAAATCTTGTGCGTAAACATTTACCAGAACATATAATTGCTGATTGATGTTCTATCAATGATCTGGTCAATAATAAAACGTTTCCGTCGTGCTGGAAAACAGTACGGATTTACCAATTTCTGAAAAAAAAAAAAAATTAAGACCCAAAAAATCCACAGAGTTATAGACCAATCAGCCTCCTGCCTAACATCCAGACAACCAATTTGGATTCAAACATGGACATTCTACGGTACACGGAATTACCAAAGTTACATCAGTTGTGTGTCGAAATATCATTAGTAACAATTGCATGGAAGCGGGGATAGTTGATATGGCTAAAGCGTTTGAGTTAGAAAAATTAAAATTTGATAAGAAAATCATTAAAATATTTAACGATAATTAACGAAAAATTAAATTCTGGAAAAGTACAAATAATAGCTTATGCAGATGACAAAGTGATATATAGTTCGACTTCAAGAATAA
The DNA here is from genome assembly GCA_958295665.1 of Tipula vernalis. Classification (NCBI taxonomy): domain Eukaryota; kingdom Metazoa; phylum Arthropoda; class Insecta; order Diptera; family Tipulidae; genus Tipula; species Tipula vernalis. Next base: position 438,770,294 of record OY282558.1, on the reverse strand, counting down.
AAGATATTCAAATTCGATAAACTTCGTAAAAAATTTTTAAAAACATGTTGAATTCAAATTAATGTAAATAAATGTGAAACCATATTATTTAGAAGAGTATATCAAACAGCGGCGAGTGAGTGACACCAAGAAAAACTCGAATATATTTACAATTCAAATCAAATTTTTAAGATACCTGGGAATCCATCTGCAAGCATATTAAGCTAAGCAAGCATTTCTGGGAAATTCCAAAATATTCAATTCAAATGATGAAAGAATTTGAAAAGCTACTTGCGACATTGTAGATGACCATATTTCGTAAAGCGAAAACCGGATTCATTCGAGGATTCAAGGTGAAAGAATCGATTTGCAAATCATTCAATAGAATAATAATAATTGTTAGTGAAGCAAGTTTTCTGTTTTAACGAAGTTGAAACTATTTTAATGGCAATTAAACAATGAATTTAACCTGAAATACAATATTAAGAACTTATTTAAAATTTGAATTTCGAATCATTCTCGCAAAAAAAAATGTAATTTGCGTTTTTTTTTTACGTTCCTGGATACAAGTGCTAAATAAAAAATTACATTTTCACATATACATTATTTGCGCATGATGTCTATACGTAATAAAGCATATTATGAATAGGCTTAATAAATTGGCTGCTTAGCATTTTGACATTCTATTTAAAATAAATAAATCAATATTTATGTGTTGATTTCCATTATTTTCCCATGATTGCCTAACCAATATCCAGTAAAGACACAGAAACTCAACATTTTTTTTCGGTTTTGTTTTATTATACACAATATACAGGCCTCTTATACATTTAAATACACAATATTACTCTTTTGAAAATCGATTCATCATCGTTCATTTTATTACTGCCCATCACAAAAATAAATTATTACTAATTTTTTTTATAAATACATGTAAAAGAATTGTTCAGTATTATAAAAAAATTGCTCAAAGCGTAAATTATACCATAAAGGCAACAATCGAAAAACTATAAATTCATGAATGAAATTAATGAATTAATAATTCATTAACTAAAATAATATTTAACAAAATTCAAAATTCGTAAATCGAAATTTCGTTTTGTAGATCGAGCTTTTAGTTTCAAAATTTGATTTGTATTAAATTTATTAATTAAAAAATATGAATGCCAAAAATTTCTTTGTTTGATAACTATGTATCTACTTTTTTAAAATTTACAAATATCAATAAAATAAATCAAAACAAAAACAAATTAATAACCTGTTAGGCATACTTCTAACCTCCTCCTTTTGATCATTTCTTGTCTCTAATTACTTGTTACCCTCGTAAAGATTTTCAATTGGGTTTTGATCTGGCGAACAAGCATATGCCAATCTAATAGGGGTATTTTGTGTTCTGCAAACCATGATTTTGTACTTCGGCTCGCGTGTGCTGGAGCCCCATTTTGCTGGAAAATCCAGCTTTCTTCTTGATTTATGTAAAAATAGGTAGAAGGTGGTCTTCTAGGACGCCAATATACTCCTCGCTGTTCACTTTACTGGATGGAAAGGGTAAGGCGAGGGTGCTCCTTGAAGAAAAAGCACCCAATATATCATTAGATTACCACCCGAAAAGAACTTTGTCTCTTTTCTGAGGTGCTTCCAATAATAGTAAAGGCCATCTGGCCCATCTAAATTGAATTTTTTTTTTCATCGGGTAAAATCACCTTTCATCGAATAATGGTTAGTTATCATAAAACCAAAACAAATTCTTTTTCAAATACCGTCAAGACGCGCCGACTTTGTGTCGTGGAAATAATTTAGGTACTGACATCATTTTGCTGTGTTTTAGATATCCAGCATCTTTCAAGGGTCGGCAGATTGAGATTCGAGATTGTTATTGTATGTGTTCCGACAAATTTTTTTCTGTGAAGTTAAAATCGTCTTATTATAGACGACAAACGATGAACGGTAAAGAAGGCAGTTAATAAAATCTAGCGAGATATCAATTCGACCCTGCAATCACACGATGAATACTGTGTTGGCGGGCATTGTGTAACGTGTTGCTAAAGATAACAATGCGTTAGTTAACAAAGTGTCTTCAGAACATAAGGATTATTTGCGGTACATTTTCATTACAAAACAAGGACGTCATATACGATAAAAGCCAGTTATAGCAGTAAAAGACAGCACCTGCGTCTCTAATGGGTGGATGTAAGGACAGAATAAACTCCAAATTAATTGTTGAAAATTTAGCAATGGATTCACGGAAATTACAGAGTTAAAGGAATAAGAAATTAATTTGTTGAAAGTCTAAAGTTAGAATTAAGCAAAAGATTTAAAAGCCGCATTTCTTGACATTTGATCTGATCCAGATCAGATCATGTCTCATGAAACGACGCTTTACAAAATATTGTTCAACTATTTTTAGATAACCATTTGTGATCCAAAACGAATGTTGGATCAAATCTTGTTGTTGCTTCACACGTAAATATCTGATCCGGATCACTATGCGTCTACAGTGACACCTTAAGCTATACATTAAAGAATTCTTGTTAAATGCATTCATTACTAATGACGAATCCCAGGTCGAAAAATAGATTAGTAAATTTAAGGATGCGAATTTATGTGCTGGATGGAGTGACGTACACAAAAATATGTTTGCGCTTAGATTGTTGAAAGGAACCATACAAAAAAGCCTTCGGATGGCTTCCGATTTAGAATCATTGGGAAATTTGACAGATTTTCTACAAAAAGTATTAAAAAAAAAAATAATAGTGTAGTATAGTTCATCTGTTGGAATGTAAAAAGAAGAGCGACAAGTTATTTACATCGCATGTAATTGTGTTAACGGAAATTACAAGCGCCGCAAAGATCGCAGATGCCGCTGTACAATGATGAAATACGGGATAATGAGCCGAACAAATCCATTTTATATTGTTGTTTCACCATGGATGAATTTAAAGCGAAACTTCGCTTTTAATCGCGAGGCGATTAAAAGTAAAACGACCACCAACAAAACCCGTGGCAGTAGTGTAATAATGACCACACATTTTCCAAAAATAACATTAACCAATGATAATTAATCAAAGCCGTCTAGTTCGCTTAAAAATCGACGATAAGTTTTAATTGTTTAGAGGTTGACCATAAATCGGAACGATGTCTATGGATACATCGAAAGGTGAAAAGTGTTATATTTGTAAAAAAGAAGGACTGATATGAACAAGTCGAATGCGTGCGTAACGAGAACAGGGAAAAAACTGTAAAGCAAAAGAATGTGAAATAAATAAAAAATATAAAGGGCTGAAAGAAGTTCGGTCTTGATTAATTCAACTCCCGAATCAATCACGAAATGAACCTCTTAAGTCAATCTTCAGCTTAACCTCCAACTCAATTTACGATTCAACCTCTATTTCAATCACAACAAAATCCTAAACGCAATCACCAAATTAACGGTGGGTCGATACCATCAATTAAATCACCAAATCGAACCTTAACCAACTTAGAAATGAACCGTTAACCTAACTCCAAATCAACCGTTGAATAACTACCCAACCGAGCAACTCACACCCCAATGCAAGCTAACTAAAAATCCTAATTTTACGTCAACTCAACTTAGCTCGACCCAAATCTTAACGCTCAGCTCAACTCTACACTTATATTCCAAATCAATCCCAAAATTAACTCAGTATCAACTCATCTCAATCTAACCTCCCACTAAACCCTAAACCCTAGCCGAAATTCTCTTTCAAGCCCAATTCGATTCCGATCGCACAGACAAAATTCCATTAAACTCCGTTAAAAAATGGAAAAGTTCCATCATACTTGGCCATATTCCAGAACTTGATTTAAAAATCATTTTCAAATCTCATTTCCAATGTACAAGCCAAATTTCATCATAATTGTTCATATTCCATAACTTCTTCGAAAAACCAGTTTAAAATCCCATTTCAAATGTACAAGCCGATAATCATCCTAATTGGTTGATAAATATGCAAGTTCCATCATACTTCGCCATATTCCAGAACTTTATCCAAAAATCGTCAAATTTCATCATAATCGTTTGAGAAATATACAAGTTCCCTCATATTGGCCATATTCCAGAACTTCATCCATAAATCATTTTAGAATCCCATTTCCAACACACTTGTCAAATTTCAAAATAATTGGTTGAGAAATCGGCAAGTTCCATCATACCTAATTGGCCAAATTCCAGAACTTCATCCAAAAATCATTTTAGAATCCCATTTCCAACGCGGAAGTCACATTCCACTAAAATCAGTTAAGAAAAAGATAAGCTCCATCCTAATTGGCCATTCATTTAATTTGCTAAAGGTTTAATTTGAAATGTAAAAGGTTCAATTTGAGGTTTGAGATATTAACAGTGACCTTTCTTAAATGTTAAACAATATTTGTGTAAGGTTTAGTTCAAATCGGTCAAGTCGTTATAGATTGCTCAACTGCTCACTAAACACTGATCCAACACCATCTCAACCCGAATTCAACCTGCAAACAGGCCCCAACTCAACCCTCAGCCCAGCTGCAAACTCTCTTTCAACTCAATCTTCAAACCAGCATATATAAAAAAATTGGTCAACTGCTCACAATATCTTAACCCAACCCCAACTCAACTCCAACTCAACTTGAACGCAACCTGGAAATTGACTTCTAACTTAAACTTCAACTCAACCCCAAACTCAATACCCAACTCAATATTCAAACCAACATATATAAAAAATTGGTAAATATTTCAATAACCAGGTATTTTGGGTCAATTCGTATGGCAGGTACCTGACCCTCTTGACGCACAGGTTCCAAAAACTTTTCAAATCTCAGCCTTGACCATAGTACCAGATTGGCAAACAAAATTCTAAATCGAACAAGCCGTTCTTGAGATACCATGGGTATACAGACATACAGACATCCAGACATCCAGACAACCAGACATCCAGACAATTAGACATCCAAACAACCCGACATCCAGACATTCAGACAGACGGGCGGACATTTTTTTTTGTTTGTTTTGCTTTGTTAGACTCAGGGACTTTCAAAATGTCGAGAAACGTCGTCCGAGTAAATTTTGTTTTGCGAGCCCGCTTATATTGTAGAATAAGACTCCCTAAAATACACCGTGTTTGTAACCCCATTTGGCTTACTTGAGTTTCTACGATCACCTTTTTCGGCCTTTGCAATTCTCCAGCTATTTTCCAGCAAAAATACTGTGTTTATATTTAAATTATTTAATCGTTCCAGGAAGCTCCAAGAGAGAAGCATCGGAAAGATTGAAAGAATTGCTTAAAACTGCTGAGAATAACAGCAAATAAAGTGACCCAAGTGCCAATTTTTAAGCAAATCAATTGGGTACCTTGGATATGGAATTGAAAATGGAATAATTTAGCAATCAATTAGGAGCTGATTTACTTCAAAAAGTTGAAGAGGATCAGTGTTTCCACACCGTGTTTTTCTATAGACGAAAAACAAAAGCGTTGGAGATCGTTTGTGCTTTCAAAAAACTTTGCGTCTACTTGCTTTGGCTGTACTTTCGAATAGTAGCAAAGCAACTTAGATTATTCAAAGCTCTAGTCTAAAAAACGAAGCTTTTATAAGTATATTAGAAACGAGGGATAAATCAAACTTTTCATAGTAAAACACGTAAAACATATGGGAAATAATTTTTTTTCCAAAATCATCATTTTACAAAAATTATTACAACACAATTTTTCAACGATAATTCACAAAATCACTTTATATAAATTATTCACACAATTTTACTGTACACTTATATTTTATAAATCGCACTACAACACTTTTTAAATCACTTTTAATCTTTACACTATCGCTTACCAAATACTAATAATCCAATTCGACTTCGTTCGCCTTTTAATACACAAAAACCAAACTTCTAGAAAGCTCATGAATTTTCCAGTTAGAATAGTGTAGAAACATTTAGAACAATTTAATCATGGAAAATTCCATTTTAGTACAGTAAAACATTGAGCTATTTATTTAACTTATTCTATTACACACTAAGTGTCACCGTTACACTACCCCCCCCCCCACCTAAGTCTGTTCATCCCGAACAGGACCCAAATCACCTCCTCTGTACAGGGCCAGCCTCTCCAAATGCACCACCTTTGGTTTACCTCGATCTCCCTTCCACGTCTTAACCACGTCGTTCATCCTTGTGATGACCGTGTAATGTCCTTCCCATGCTGGTTTCAGCTTCGGTGATAATCCCATTTCCGCATAATATCCCATAATCCCATTCATACTAATCGCCCTTCCTGAAACCATTGGTTATTTTCTCGTATGTCATATCGAGCTTTCATCCGGTCACTTGACATCCATATTTTCTCCCGTACAAATTGATGAATCTCATTAAGTTCCTCTTTCATTCGGTCTACGTAATCCTGTCCAGATAAAGCCGCTGATGGTACAGCCCCAAACTTTAAATCTCCAGGTAATCGTAGGTTATCTCCAAATATCGTTTTAGCTGGTGTCATTCCGATTGTGTGTATGTATTGCTGATCGATGGGCCATCAGAAACATCGGTATATGCCGATCTCAGTTGCGTTGGTTTTTATCAACGACCTTTGCTAGATATCCCTCCAATGTAACATTGAATCTTTCCACCATACCATCAGACTGTGGATGCAAAGGCGTTGTTCTCGTTTTATTTATTTATACGTTTTCAAAATTCCTTCCTTCATCGGTATGATTCTTCCATCGGCACTCCAAATCTGCTAATCCAGTTGTTTACCACGGCATCAGCTATTGTTGTCGTCTCCTGATTGGGAATGTGGTACACCTCCGGCCATTTGCTGAAATAATCCATTATTACTAGCACATATTTTTTGCCGCTCCCGGTGGTGGGAAATGGCCTCGCTACATCCATTGCAATTCGTTCGAATGGTGCTCCGACGTTATATTGTTTCATGGTTCCACGACTTTTGTGTGCGGGTCCCTTCACCGCCGCACATTGGTCACATTTTTAGCACCATTCTATCACTGTCTGCCTACATCCTACCCAGTAGAATCGTTGACATATCTTTGCTAGTGTTTTATTAATTCCTAGGTGGCCCCCACTTGCTCTTCCATGATACTCATTCAGGATTTCCGCAATCCGGCACTGTAGTATCACCAGCAACAATTGCTTCACTTTGCCATCCGTGCTTTCCCACAATCGTTTTAAACAGCCATTCTCAAGACGGAGGCTATCCCATTGAGCCCAGTAAGCCTTGATAATGAGAGTTTTGTGCGCGATCTCACTCCAAGTTGGCCGGTGTTCCTTTTCCTTCCATTCCATTATAACTGATAAATCGGTATCCTCCAATTGCCCTTTCCTGATCATTTCGTCGGTCCACTCCTCATCAGGCAGCACTTGCGTACGCCTAACGTCGATGATGCCTTATCCTTTGCTTCAACGTGACCACAATGTTTACATTCTCTTCGATTTGGGAATCGTAGCTTTGAAGACATTCGATCCAGCGTGCTACTTGTCCCTCTGGATTCTTGAATTGTAACAGACACCGTAAAGCACCGTGATCTGTCCGTAAATGGAATTTTTGGCCATAAAGGTACTTATGGAAATGCTTAACGCATTCCACTATAGCCAACAATTCTTTCCGTGTCACGCAGTAATTACGCTCCGGTTTTGATAATGTTTTGGAGTAGTATGCAATAACACGTTCTTGGCCATCAGTTTCCTGTGATAACACACCTCCTATACCGTCATTACTTGCATTGGTGTTTAAAATAAATTTCACGTTGGGTATAGGGTACGCGAGGATTGGCGCGACACATAACCGTTTCCGTAATTTCACGAATGCTTTTTCCTGGTCATTCTTCCATTCGAATGGCTTGTTCTTCCTGGTCAACTCGTGTAAACTCTTGGCAATGTTGGCGAATCCTGGCACGAAGCATCTATAATAGGTACACAATCCCAGAAAGCTTCGTAATTCGTGTAAATTTTTAGGTCATGGCCAGTTCTTTACCGCTGCGATCTTGTCTTCGTCGGTGTGAATTCCATTAGTCGTTACCAGATGACCCAATTATTTCACTTCAGTTCTGAACAGTTTACACTTTGGGCTTAAATTTAATCTGGCGGCCTGTATCCGATCCAAAACTTCCACCAAGTTCCTTAAATGCTCGTCAAAATCTTTCCCCATTACGATGATGTCGTCCAGATATATTAGGCAAGTCTTCCATGAGTGTAATCCCTTTAACACGCGCTCCATTAATCGTTCAAAAATCGCAGGGGCATTACATAATCCGAACGGCATAACATTAAATTGCCAAAGCCTATTACCCACACTGAACGATGTTTTCGCGCGATCTTCTTCATGGACTTCCACCTGCCAATAGCCGCTTTGTAGATCTCATGTAGAAAATATTCGAGCACCCGATAATGTGCCTAATGTATCGTCGATCCTTGGCAATGGGTAGCTATCTTCTTTAGTCACAGCATTGAGTTTTCGGTAATAAATGCAGAATCTCATGCTCCCGTCCTTCTTCTCGACCAATACTACCGGTGAGCTCCATGGGCTATTAGATGGTTCGATTACTCCTGCTGTCTGCATATCTGTTACCATCCGGACGACTTCTTGTTGTTTTGCCAATGGTAATCTCCTGGGTAGTTGACGGATTGGCATCTCTGTTCATGTATCAATTCGGTGCTTTACCATTGAGGTCCTTCCGTTATTATCCGACGTACTACAGAATATGGACATGTACCGTTTCAGTATTTGATGTGCAGAATTTTTCTGTGCCTCGGTAAGATCTTCGGTCCATTTCTGCATGAGTTGTTCTACCATTTCTTTCTGCCCTTGCATGTCGGCTTTTCCAATCGGACTTTTCTGTTCACATTTTACGATCGTCGATACCTCGTCACATTTGCCGATGGCTGTTCCTTTCTTGATGGTTTTCATCTAATCCGAGAAATTTGGAATCCTAATTGGTATTATATGGTCGTTATCTGGTTTAACTACAATATTAACCACTAAAAATGCTTCTAAAAAATACGTGATAATTATTATGCTCTGTACCCTAAATAGCTCTGATAAAACTCGACAACTAAATCGGTTAGTTTTTCAATCGATTTTTAATGTAGAGAATTTACTATACACTTGTTGGTTACAAGTATGGGAATTAACAAAAATTTTTTGGTTGGCCATGTATACATAAAGGCATCAGATAAAGGGAGGGAGTATATAGACAATTTCTGCTAGATTTCTGAACTGAGTGTATGGACCATTTCTGCTAGATTTCTCTGGGCTTTCCCATATTTTATATATTTTCAGTTGCTCTGGTACTGACATACACCACATCAAAAATCTCTTTTTCTGGTTCAGGCAAACCTAAAATGTCTAAACGGCCAAAAAGACAGAAGTAAGGAATTATTTATAGGTGATGGTATAACAGTATTCTAAGCAAAAATTTCAATTAGACACCATTTCGATTTAATCAAAAAAGATTTGGGTGACACATTTTAATTTATCTTGACATGTATTCACCAAATTTCCAATATTTTGATTAATCACAATACTAATATTGTGTAAAATTATTAATTGATGTATCAATTTATCGAAACGAAAGCATGAGTGAATATTGTTGTTTATAGACATGTGCCAAACCGCAATATTATTACGTAAAATAAACGGTAAGTTGATTTAAATAAACACACGATCGTTGATCCCATTTCATCTTTGCATTTGACATTCAATTAATTCAATTAAATTAATTGTTATATTTATGTTACCCTTAACAATTATTCGAATAAGATATCTACAATTATTTACCTTGTGTCAAAATATATATTTACAATATGTCTATATATTTCCTTGTATATTTAAATAGACATATTTACCTGGCGCCATATAAAAATCGTATAAACATATTATTGATACTCTATTTTTAAAAGATATACACAGTTGCGTTCAATAAACTCGAACACCCGCATTTACAACATAAGTTACAAACATATATAAGAGGTTTGTATCAATTACACAAAAATGACATTTAAACTTAACAAAACTAAACGATCTATATACATATATAAATATAGTACATTCATGCCAATCAAACCAATTTTAATATTTATTTACAGTGCCATCGCATTTAGCAAAAAAAAAAATTTATCATGCAGTTCCTATTTAACTCAATCGTATGCCATATACTCGACATTATCGTTTATCATCAATGCGACAAAACAATTGCTAAATCAAAATGTGTGATAGCCGTGCGCCACAGCCAAAACCACTCAACAATACGCGTTCTTTATTATATATGGTATGTATACACGAGTTATAAACAAAAATCAAAACTTTTTATTTATTTTAAAATAACCGTCTTGTCAATGAAATGATTATTGTGTCAATAGACTTGAAATTATAAAATTGACATGCCATCAAATATACTTCCAATTCCAAATAATTAATGTACTTTACATGGTTTGATTTTTATTCTGATTGAAATAAATAAATAAACGTACAGACTGTATAATATCTACACACACAGAGACCAAGAATTATTGCGTATATTGAGTACATGGTGGATATGATTAATGACATCGACGTGCAAATCTAAGGCAAAAATATTTTTAGTTACCGTATACAAGCCGACTTGACACGTATTTATCAGTTTTTATACGTTCTAACCTAGTTCATAAAGGTCGTATACATATATATGTAAAAATAGCTCTACTTAGAGTTTGAAAAGATCGAGATAATATTAAGATGATAGATTAAAATATTCACATGAGTTTTTTTTTTTTTTTTTTTGGTTTGTATACACAAACGGAAATAAATTGGTGTATTAGGCGATGTAATACACACACGCACAGACAAAAAAAAAATATTTGAATTAGAAAGATAAAATTGTTTGTTTTAAAATTTAAAGGATTAGATTTTAGATTAGAGAAGAAGTTGAACAACATACTAGCTATATATAATACATAGTAGTGTAATAAAATCCGATGAAAAATGGTTTTAGATGCTAATTTTTACGATATACGAGTGTATTCATCGTGGTTTTTTTAATTTGACAATCGCATTTCATGACACGGTGAGAACCATAATCCATCCGCATTCGTTTTGATTTAATTAAAATTTCAATAGGTATTAGATGTCATGTTAACAATTTTATCGTATATTCAGGTAGTTACCCGGTAATAAAAGTTTATCTTGTACATTTGACCGTTCATTAGTGACAAACATAAAATTTTGTCTAATTTTTAATTAATTTTAACTCATTCAATTAATAATTCCGTTCAAATAAGCAATTTGAAAAGTGCATGCACGGTGCGCGGTTTTAACCAAATTTAATTGAAAGGCTTGAATTACACCAATTTACGCACTTGGGGATGAATTCTGGTGTAAGTTGTAAGTGCTAAATATTTCCATCATCCGCTCTCGGTCTGGTGAGATATTTTCTTAACTCTACGACCAAATGTCTACTTAAATCCAGAATTTTAGCCTATAGCCTTTTTCTTGTGTTAAGCGATTTTTTTTCTATTCATTTAGTTGTTTTGGTAGTTCGAGACTTTCCAATTAAATTTAGCTAGAAATTTAAATTGCAAGTTGAAAGTTGAAGATGTGTGCAAAACTTTCTGAAAGCAAACATTCAGAAGGTCACTGTCATGATCACCGATATGAAGCTTTTCACAGAAAGTGTAGCTACCCAAATTCACATAAAGTGTAAACAAATCTTAATTATAATAATTCTATGCAAAGTTAATTAATCTCTACACGCTTACAATGGCGTTGATAAATTTTTAAAGTGCTAGAATAAATTGACGACAAAAAATTTAGATTTAAACATTATGGTTTACAAAAATCATAAGTGATTTTCTCGAAATGTAGGAAGGGCGACACAGTATATTTTTTAGTGTTGATCGATGCTTAACAAAAAAAAAAAAAAAAAACGCTAAGTTGCAGTAAATCGACTCAACAGGTTTTGTTGCCACTTTTTCTCCGTAGATTTCACTCTTTTCATGTTTTGGTTTTGGGATTTTGTTTGTACGAATTTTTGGAAATCGATCGATTTATTGGATGCTTTGATTGATTCATTGACAAGCAAGATTGAAGATGGAAAGCTTCGAATCTACATTCAACTACGTTCTACTAGTATACTGGTTTTGCTCAACTATAGCTTTTGAGGGTAGAAACGCATAATCCGTCATTTAAATTGTTTTTTCCTCGCACTTCTGTAGTAGGTTTAGAAATTAATCTAAAAGCTTCTAAATTGAATTATGACTGTTAACGACCACAACCAGTTTGGTATACATTCATAGTTGATATTCCAATTCTGAGGGTTATTCCTTATTCCGCAATAAGGAATTTACACATTTCTTGAAATCAAAATGTAATGCCAAGAGATAATTTTACAACCAAAATCGAGAAAGAAAAATGAAAATAATTCTCCAGAAAGTTCAAAAAGCTCTACTTTTGTATTCACTTTTGACTTGATTTTTGGGTCGGTTTGGGACTAAGCTTTTGACTTGATTGTTGACTAGACAAGTATATGAAAATTACTTTTGGTTTGACTTTCGACTTGATTTTTAACACGATTTTTGACTTGGCGTTTACTTTGATTGTTGACTTGACTTTTGGTTTGATTTGATTATAGACTTAAGCTTAACAATTGACCGAGTACGGAAGAATTTCGCTTTATTCTTAACTGAGTAGAATCGACGTACACTTCAATTTAGAACTAACTTTGACTCCACTGTTAACGTTAATTTTGATTTGGCTTTTGACTTGATTTTTGACTTCAAATTGACTTGGTTTTGACTTGACTTTTGACTTGGCATTTGACTTGACTTTTGACTTGATTTCCGACTTGACTCGAGTTTTGACTTGAATTTTGACTTGACTTTTGACTTGACTTTTGACTTGACTTTTGACTTGACTTTTGACTTGACTTTTGAATTGACTGTTAACTTGACTTTTGACTAGACTTTTGACTTGACTTTTGGCTTGATTTTTGACTTGACTTTTGACTTCACTTTTGGCTTCACTTTTGACTTCACTTTTGACTCCACTGTTGACGTTAATGTTGTTTTGGATTTTGACTTAACATTTGACTTGGATTTTGACTGGAATTTTGACTTGAATTTTGATTTGGCTTTTGACTTGACTTTTGACTTGACTTTTGACTTGACTTTTGACTTGACTTTTGACTTGACTTTTGACTTGACTTTTGACTTGACTTTTGACTTGACTTTTGACTTGACTTTTGACTTGACTTTTGACTTGACTTTTGACTTGACTTTTGACTTGACTTTTGACTTGACTTTTGACTTGACTTTTGACTTGACTTTTGACTTGACTTTTGACTTGACTTTTGACTTGACTTTTGACTTATGAATTGATTTTTAACTTCACTTTTGACTTGACTTTAAAATTGACCTTACTTTTGACTTGACTTTCGACTTGACTCAACTTTTGACTTGAATTTTGACTTGAGCTTTGACTTGAATTTTGACTTAACTTTTGACTTGAATTTCGACTTGAATGTTGACTTGACTTTTGACTTGACGTTTGACTTAACATTTGACTTTAACTTTGACTTGACTTTTGACTTGAATTTTGACTTGACTTTTGACTTGGCCTTTGACTTGACTTTTGACTTGATTTTTGACTTGAACTTCGACTTCACGTTTGACGCAACTTTTATTTGACTTTTGGGTCTGCTTTTTACGCTACTTTCATTTGAATTTAGACTTGAATTTTAACCTGAATTTCATTCGACTTTCATCTTGGCTGTTGACTAGATTATTGTCAAGTACTTTTGAGTTGACTTTTGGCTTGATTTTTTATTTGACATTTCACATGATTTTTAACAGAATTGTTGACTTGGCATTTTAAGTGACATTTAACAAGGCTTTAAATCGAATTTTTGACTTGACTTTTGATCTAACTTTTGACTTCATGTTTAACAGGATTTTTCACATGACGTTTAACATGACATTTTTCGTAACTTAAACATTCTTCGTAGCTTGACTTTTGACTTGATTTTTAACTTCACTTTTGACTTGATTATAGGCTTATTTTTGACTTTATATTTAAACTGGCTTTTGATCTTAATTAAGACTTCACGCTTAGGTTGACTTTTGGCTTGATTATAGACTTGTCTTGACTTTTGACCTTTCTTGTGACACCACTTTTTACTGGGATACCATCCTAATCCCAAAAATAAAAATCACAAATTAAAATCCCAAAAAATGCAAAATAACGTGCCCCATTAAATTTTGTTAACTACAATATCAAAACAAAAGGAACCTACATCATTCCTTGTCATCCTTGTGCAGAAAGGACCAATGCTAAGCGGCTTTCGGGAGTTCTCTATTTTATTATTTGAGTGATTATTAAAAAACACAAATTTGTTTTAAATGTCCAAGTTTCTATTATTGTTAGAATTTCAAAAAAATGTCAGAGCAGGGGTTTGGGGGCGGCAGGCCCATCCTCCAAGCTATAAAACGAATTAAAATAATTTTTAAAATATTTGGATTTTTCGGGTTATTTTGTTGTTTTGGGATTATTTTACTTCGGATAACGAAACCGACTTTTGATTTTCACTTCCACTTCATTTTTTACTTGACTTTTAACACTACTTTTGACTTTAGTCATTACTTTTGATTTAGCGTTTGACTTGCTTTTTCTAACTTGGGCTCGAATTTTGACAAAACCTTTCACTTCACTTTTGACTTGATTTTTAGCTTGATCGTAAACTTGACTTTTACTTCGGCACAAGTAAGATAACTGTAGCGCCCTATTTTGAATATGGGTTTAGCTTTTGTTTGCGGTCTCTTGATGGGCGAGAATGGGAAAGGCGAAAATCGGGGGAGCGTTACACTCCCGGCACGTCCAGCGAAAGGTTTCGAGGTGGATTAGTCATGGTACGAGAGGAAATTTCTAGATAATGCAACATCTCATCGATAACATCGCCTGCAAGGAGTCCCAATTTGGATACTATAGAATATGTTTGGGACATTCGTGGTAAACGAATACGGTCTCATATTCCAGCTCCGAATACGATGGAACAAGCGCACTTTGGTTTTTGTTTCAAAAGTCGAAACAGCTCAACCACATATTTCGGAGAGTGGGTCTTACCCACATTTTCTAAGATTGTTTTGATTGACCTCGAATTTGGTTTTTGCTTCAAGTTTCCAGCTAGTGCATTTCAATAGATAGCCGCATCAAAACAAAACTTTTTTTTAGGGTGGTCAATAAGGTTACAGATTTCGTCTGTGAAATCAATCTGAATGATACGCATAACGAAATAATTTTACTGCTAAAAATAAGCAAGTACGAGTAAACTGACAATATTCCGCCAGAAGGTTTAAAATACTTTCAGGCCGTCTACATCCGAAACTTCAAAAATACAACCTTAGACCGCGATCGAGAGCGCACTTTGGCTTCACCTTTGATTTAACTTTAACTTAACCTTTTGTCAATTTGAACTTGGCTTGATTGTTGATTTGACATTTGATATGATTTTTCATTGGGATTTTTGACTTGGCTTTTGACTTGATTTTGGCTTAATTGTAGACTTGACCTTGACATTTAAAGTAAAAATTGATTTAACTTTTAACTTGAGTTTTGACTTAATTTATGACTTGACATTCCACTTGACATTTTATCACTTGTTTAGTGTACCTTTATCACAGAATAATTAATTCAAAAATGGAAAACTTCAAATTTTTAATTATTATTTTGATTTTGATTTTTATTCCTTATTGTGACAATTTTTTTATTTTTTATTTATTATAAAGATCAATTTCGAAGATAACTCCTTCTTCAGTTTATAGTATTATATATAAACTGAAGAAGGAGTTATCTCCGAAATCGATCTTCATAATATATAAAAAATAAAAAAATTGTCACAATAAGGAATAAAAAACCAAATCAAAATAATAATTAAAAATTTAAAGTTTACTATATATATTTGAATGATTTTACTAGAATTCTGATTTGGCTTTTAACTTGAACTTTGACTTGTCAAGTGAACAGTCAAGTCAAGTAAAAAGTCAAGTTAAAATTCAAGTCAAAAGTCAAGTCAAAAGTCAAGTCGAAAGTCAAGTCAAATTTAAAGTCAAGTCAAAAGTCAAGTCAAAATTCAAGTCAAAATTAAAGTAGAAAGTCAAGTCAAAAGGCAAGCCAAAAGCCAAGTCAAAAGCAAGCCAAAAGTCAAATGTCAAAAGTCAAGTAAAAAGTCAAGTCACCAGTCAAGTCAAAAATCAAATCAAAAGTCAAGTCAAAAGTCAAGTCAAAAGTCAAGTCAAAAGTCAAGTCAAAAGTTAAGTCAAAAGTCAAGTGAAAAGTCAAGTCAAAAGTCAAGTCAAAATTCAAGTCAAAAGTCAAGTTAAAAGTCAAGTCAAAAGTCAAGTCAAAAGTCAAGTAAAAAGTCAAGTCAAAAGTCAAAACCAAAAGCCATCTCAAAGGCAAGCCAAAAGTCAAGTCAAAAGTCAAGTCAAAAGTCTAATCAAAAGTCAAGTCAAAAGTTAAGTCAAAATTCAAGTCAAAAGTCAAGTCAAAAGTCAAGTCAAAAGTTAAATGAAAAGTCAAGTCGAAAGTCAACACAAAAGTTAAGTCAAAAGCCAAGTCAAAAGTCAAGTCAAAAGTCAAGTCAAAATCAAGCCAAAAATCAAGTCAAAAGTCAACTTGACTTTTGACTTGACTTTTGACTTGATTTTTGACTTGACTTTTGACTTGACTTTTGACTTGACTTTTGACTTGACTTTTGACTTGATTTTTGACTTGACTTTTGACTTGATTTTTGACTTGACTTTTGACTTGAATTTTGATCTGACATTTTACTTGACTTTTGACTTGACTTTTGACTTGACTTTTGACTTGACTTTAGACTTGATTATTGACTTGACTTTTGACTTGGCTTTTGACTTGACTTTAGACTTGACTCGATTTTTGACTTAAATTTTGATTTGACCTTTGACTTAAATTTTGACTTAACTTTTGACTGGAAGTTTTACTTGAATTTTGACTTGGCTTTTGACCTAACATTTGATTTCACTTTTGAATTGACTTTTTACATTAGAATTGACTTTTTACATTTGATTTGACTTGACTTTTGACTTGACTTTTGACTTGCCTTTTGACTTGACTTTTGACTTGACTTTTGACTTGACTTTTGACTTGACTTTTGACTTGACTTTTGACTTGACTTTTGACTTGACTTTTGACTTGACTTTTGACTTGACTTTTGACTTGACTTTTGACTTGACTTTTGACTTGACTTTTGACTTGAATTTTGACTTGACTTTTGACTTGACTTTTGACTTGACTTTTGACTTGACTTTTGACTTGACTTTTGACTTGACTTCTGACTTGACTTTTGACTTGACTTTTGACTTGACTTTTGACTTGACTTTTGACTTGACTTTTGACTTGACTTTTGACTTGGCTTTTGACTTGACTTTTGACTTGACTTTTGACTTGACTTTTGACTTGACTTTTGACTTGACTTTTGACTTGACTTTTGACTTGACTTTTGACTTGACTTTTGACTTGACTTTTGACTTGACTTTTGACTTGACTTTTGACTTGACTTTTGACTTGACTTTTGACTTGACTTTTGACTTGACTTTTGACTTGACTTTTGACTTGACTTTTGACTTGACTTTTGACTTGACTTTTGACTTGACTTTTGACTTGACTTTTGACTTGACTTTTGACTTGACTTTTGACTTGACTTTTGACTTGACTTTTGACTTGACTTTTGACTTGACTTTTGACTTGCCTTTTGACTTGACTTTTGACTTGACTTTTGACTTGACTTTTGACTTGACTTTTGACTTGGGTTTGGCTTGATTGTGGACTTGACCTTGGCATTATATTTAATTTCTGATTTGACTTTTGAAATGAGTTTTGATCTGATTGTTGGCTGGATTTTTAACTTTAATTTAATGTAGATTATGGTTCATGTGGAGCATTATCTTAACTCCATCTCCCGATGTACCCAAATATGTAGTAAGATCGTTTCCGTAATAACATAATAAAATAATTGAAAAATGCATCCCATTTGAACAGTATTTTACCGGAAACATACAAATCTGACTAAAGAGGGTGGAGTGGACAGTGATCAATAAAATATGAGATGCTCTTATCATTTGCAAAACTTCTGCACCATTACCACTGTCGGTTTTCTGAAAACACCGGTCGTCGTGATATATAAATTGCCATTGTCTATAGATTGCCTCCCTTGCAATATTATAAATTGAAATACAATGGTACAATAATTAAGCTCCGTGTAGCTTTTAAATTTCCGTCGAAAAAACTTTAAGCATTTCGTTTAATAAGTGCATGATCATAAAGCTGATAATTAAACAAAATATATTCTTCATAGTAATTTTAGGATATTGCCAAAATGTATATAAACTATAAATAGATTTTGACGAACAATGAACAGCTTGATCTTTAACATTTCGGACATATGAATCTTGAAACTCTACAAAATCAGAGGCTCTTCTCTAATAAAAGTCGATTAAAGTCATTGTCATCTTCTTTTATGATATATATTGCATATTGAAGATCGTTTATCAAATGCCTGTAGTCTTAATGAACAAAAAATTGCTTGACTTTAAAAAAACAACAACATTCTCTCCCATATATAAGGGATATTTTTCAAAGTTCAAAGCTGCATTAATTTTAAAATTCCAATAAAAGTTACATTTCCTAGCACAAGTTATCCAAAATGTCAAGGCTGTAATCTCTTTAGGTGGGCTAGTTAAGTATATCTAAAAACAGCTTTTAAATATAACAATAACACGCAAAATATGTTACATAAATATAAGTTTCTGGAGCAAAGTTTAACTTCACAAAGAAATCATTTGTTACTCCGCACCAGCTACCTTG
Organism: Tipula vernalis; assembly: GCA_958295665.1. Taxonomy (NCBI): domain Eukaryota; kingdom Metazoa; phylum Arthropoda; class Insecta; order Diptera; family Tipulidae; genus Tipula; species Tipula vernalis. The sequence goes on along the minus strand of OY282558.1, from coordinate 438,751,467 downwards.
TATATATACAAAAATTGTATAAATTTCTACATTATTAAAAAAAAAAAAAAGATTGACAATGACTACAGGAATTAACAAACAAACAAAAAAAAATGTATTTCTTGGGCTTGTGGATTTTAAACTAAGATAAAATTTAAAAACAATAAATTTTTCGTCGTTGTTTTTTCTCCTCCATGTAAATTTCGTAGTGAGATGAAAGATAAGTGAAACGTTGAAACATTTCTAACAGCCTCGCCGTATATATTTTTACTTAATATAACGAACGCATAGACAATCTATTTGTATGAGCGCTCTATAATACACCAAAAAAATAATTTCGTAATTTTCCCATAAAAATAAAAATCAAAAGTTGTATTATTAGATCGAAAGACAAACAGTTAGCCTAATGCTAATCGATCAAAAAACCAAAAAAAATACAAAAAAATTAAATTTTTAAATGAATTCGAGAGATTTATATCAATTCGCCGTCATCATGACAATAAAAAATAAGAAATAAAAAACTCTGAATTTATTAAATACTTTAATATTTAATATTTATGTATTTTAATTAATGAAAAATATGTTATCAATCTTAATATTCCCAAAGCCATTATGTATTTATGTATATGTAGTATAGTTAACCTCAAAAAAACTACTATCATTTTTTTTTTTTTTTTGATAGATTTTAAGTAGTTGGTCATCGGATTCAATACACATATTATCGTAATATGTGAAAAGCGGTTATTACTTAATTTTGATTCACCTGGTTTTTAGTCAAATACTTTTAAAACATTTTTTTTTTTCTAATAATCCCAATCAATCAAAATTCTGACTTTTGATTATCAGCCCAATTTGATCGAAAACTATAAAAATATATTTGTATGACCGTATATATAGATAGAAAACATTTTTTTGATATAAAAACTATCGAAATATTGTAACGCCAGCACTTTATGTTAGCTGTAGCTGTTTCGGTCTGCTATATGTAACACTATTTACTTACATTGTGTAATCACTAAATTTATAGTAATAATTATTTTATTTATCTATTTAGTGTATATTGCATGTACATAAACGCAATGAAACCGGAAGCCAGCAAGTTTTTTCCGATACATATTGTGCTGTAACTTCATTCAAATTTCAACAAAATGCTAAACTATTAATAAATTTTAATTTTTCGAATTACAATCTACCGAGCTTCAGAATGTAACGATATATCGAATATAAATCCTTTTGAATTTTCGTGTATCGAATTCACCAATACAGCATATATAGAGTTTGAGTTTATTGCGTTGAAATCTATATCCAATATTGATGTAGCGAATTTCAATCTAACAAATGGATTGAACATTGAGTTTCAAAAATGAATTGAATTTGAAGAAACCTTACATAGCAAAATAGTACATTGTGTCATTACGTTTAAAAGTGTTACTTCGTTTGAGAAGCCATTGTGATCGCATGCGAGGCGAATAACACATACCTGTAGTAAAATATACTGTTAAAGTTAGCCGAAAGTTGCCAGTCGAAAGTGAAAAGTCGACAATGCAGATTGTGTAATCCCAGCCGAAAGCAAAAAGTCGATAGTACAGATTATGTTATTAACATTCTAGTCGAAAATAAAAAATTTTGTAGTTATCGGCCGAAAGTAAATAGGATACATGGATTTGTTTAACCTAGTCGTGGAAAATATCGGATCGGAAAATTAGAAGAATCCACTAAATTGTACTAAAATCAGCCACAAGAGTGTACATGTGTATATCTGAAGTTGAATCGTTTTTATATGATTTATCAATAGCTATCGAATGAAACTGATGAACTGATTCAACTGAATTTTTTTCCTGCGATAGCTATTGACAAGTCACATCAATGCAATCCATCTCCAGACATAACACTCTGGAGGCTGATTTTATTCCAATTTTGTGAATCCTTCTGGTTTTTCGATATTTTCCACGACTAGGTTAGACAAAGTTTTTGACGTAAGACTATTTACAAAAGTTTTTATTGCAATCCATATATCCTATTTACTTTTGGCTGTCAATCACCAAATTGTTTATTTTCGCCTGGAATGTTAATAACATAATCTGCATTATCGACTTTTTACTTTCGGCTAGAAACTTTCGGCTAACTTAAACAGGGTGGATTCCTCTTGAATTGTTAAATTTCTCTACAACAGACAGTTGATATAGCGCATCATTTAGATACGTCAAACAAGTCAGCTATGTCTCGATAGCTGCTTAGATTGCAAATAGATACTATTTCTAAGCCACTACTCGGTGTTCCTCTAAAATTTTACTACCTATTGAAACAAGATTATTTTTCATATTTGCTTTTTTTAAAAGTCAAAATCAAAATGGTGGCATATCCGAAAAAATAAATAACCTTGAAAACGTTGGCCTGGTTTATATTGGTGCATGGCTAACTCGAACAACCATCAAAAAAATTAATTTGTCGAACTAGGTTCAACAAAATACTCCCACTCCAAATTAGTTTGTTGGTAATGAGATAAGAAATGAAGGGACTAGTATAAACAGGCAGAATAAGTGATTTATTTTCATTTGAATTGGTTGGCTCTTTTTATAGTGGATTTTCGGACTATTTGAAAACAATTATTACAGCGAAATCTCTATAATAATGAAGCCAAAGGAACTCGAACATCACCATATTAGAATTTCATTGTAAACCAATTAATGAAAATGTAACTTCCTTACTCATTTGGTTAATCCGCACAGTGAATTTCCAATTAAACTGGTTGGTGTTCGTTAAAAAGAGATTTCATTGTATTCGTTTTTTTTAGTTGCGAATATTTTATGTGTCTAATTTATCGAAAGTACAAAGTTGGAAAAAGATTTTCATATTATTGCAAAATATTTATGATGTAATTTACGGCTTCTTATAAATTTTAATTTTCTAATTTACTGGTTATTAATTGTATAATTGTATAGAAATAAATAAAAATTATCAATGAAGCTACGCAAAAGAGTTTTAGTCTGGGGAGCTGTTTGTGAATTCGAATCGAACGTACTATATTTCGAAGTATAAGAATCATATTTGATGTAAATAAGAAACGAATGAATCTGATTCTATTCAAATAAAAATACCCCAATACTTCTAAAACTTGATTGAATACGTTCGAATTGAAGTCACAAATAGCCCCCATGTAGCACTATTCTGGTTTATCCAGCGGGAATTGAGAATTGATTTATTGTGACCATTTAGACTGTTTTGGTATTATTTTTCCAAACCACAACTTTCATAATAACATTTTTAGAGAAAACTAATACCAAATTGCTATGAATTGGAACTAGTTTTCCCAAAATTTTAAAAAAATGCCAAAACGCTTCCGTACCTCAAAAAACCAGACTACACGCCACTGAACTGTACCGAAATGTTTTTGAAGGTTGCTTCACGAGGGTGGTCTCTTGGTGTTTTATCTGTGCTCTATTTAATATAACACAATAATTTGATTTATTTGGTTTAGAGCGCGGATAGAGCTTCAAAACTTTCCTCGTATAACGTTAACAATTGTAACTTAACATATTGTTTTCCTACTTGTGTTGTCGTATTTGAAGTGAACATTAAATTTGATCTAAATTCGATAACCCAATACCTCGAAATTTCTTATTTAAAATGGTAAATTTATTAAAAATATTTTCGACTGATGGGTTGTTAAAACAGCGCAATATTCCCTCAATTTTCCAGAAAACAGAATATAAACAATTAATACATATTATGTACACAAACGACATTACGCCGATCGAAACATTATTGCTCTTACCATTCTTTTCACAGAGACTTATTTTTTGAATTTTTAAACTCAACGACAATTACAAGAACAGAGTCGAAAGCTTTTATAGAAAAGTTGTATAATAACGTTTTATAATTTTGAAAAACTTGAAGCTAAAAAACATCACTTTTACTATGGATTCCTATGGCGAACAATGAAAATGTATACAACTTAAAAAGCTTCTAAACAATTATGACTTATAAGTATGGCTCATAAGTCATAATTGTTTAGAAGCTTTTACCCTAAAAGGCTAAAAAAAATTAGGTCGATTTGTTTCCGAACAACATGTTGTATATACTAAGGCCAATAAACATATCTTTGATTCTTCCGAAGAATTTCTAAATATTTCATAAACCTGGAATGGAAGTAAACTATCAAACTTTTCTGCTATCGATCGCTGTTAAAACAAAGCTTAATGACCTATATCGACTTGAAATTTGCGGTGCATTCCTAGAAAGTATTGTATTTTTCGGAAAACAACTTTTCGGCCGAACAATTTATCGAGGTTATACACGTCAACGAAATCTTCTTTGAAACTATTTACAAATAAGATTCCAGGTTTTATGTGTTACCAGATTGCGGACCCCCATTTGAAATATAGGGATCCGAAAAAAGTATCGGTACTTTATAGTATCGATACTTTGATTGCGATACCAAGTACTTTTGTACTCGATACTTTTTGTAACGATACCCAACTGGTATCGATACTATTTGATAAAAAATCGTACATACTACTGCACATTTATGGGCTACACGAATTAAAAAAGGCTGGAATAAAAATGGGCATCAAGAAATGTTCATTAATGAAATAAAAAAAGCCTTAAAAGAATATGTTGTGGATGAGTTAAACCGCCGGATTGGTGAAATCGAGAACAACCATATTATGGCTGTTTCAACGATTTTCAATCCATGCTTCAAAAATATTAATTTCAAAGATACCTTAGCTAGTACCCGTGCTATTTGTTCAAATGATGAAGGAGATCGGCGAGAACAGCCCTCAATCTCATATGATTTTTGGAGCCATCACCAAAAATTAGCTCACGGCCATCGTAAAAGGCGTTCTGACAAAGACGGAGACACAGATGGGCTGAGTTTATATTTGGCGAATTCAGTTTGCAAGATAAAATCGGATCCTATGTATAAAATTCAGTGAGAAGAAATTGAAAACGTTTTCCCTCACTTGTACCGCCTTGTCAAGAAGTACCTGATACCCGGTACCTCCTAACCATCAGAAAGATTGTGTAGCGGCTCACTCATGAATGCTCCGCTACAAAGTATCACTCACTTACATTGGCGTCCGAGTTAACCCAACCAATAATGCAACGTCTTCACGCCGCTCAACGTTGACATTACCATTTGGCTACACACGCATTCAACCAATGAACTACTGTCTCTTCCACATGAAGAGACAACAAAACAAAATAAAATATTTCTGTTCACATCACTGCTCTCGTTCTCTGCAACGGCAACTCATCGCTCGTGGTGTTGGTCGCCCACCATATTTGGTGCTGTCGGCAAAATGGTGACAAAATATGTATTAAAATAAATGTTTATAAAATAATTAAATTAAAATAAAATTAAAATTTATTAGAATAAATAATTGATTAAATTAAGTTCACAATTTGTTATTATTTATTTGTGAACGCTAAAATTGTTTTCTAAAGCTGGAGCGATTTTAACACAAACCCGAAACAGACTTATGGGTAACAGGGTGGACAAACTTCTCTATCTCAAAATTATTAATTATTATTTGTTTTGTGTTTATTTTGTGTAGTAAATACATTATAACAAATACAAATTTACATAAATGCCTTATTGAAATAAAACTTATATTAGAAATCAGCTAAGTGTATCGATACTTTTATTATGATACTAGTAATGAGTAAAGTATCTATACTTTCATTTTGATACCACATCCCTACCTCAGCCCAGACCTGTATTAAATATATATAATTTAAATTATCCGCCACAATTTCAATAAGCAAATATTGACACCAGAATTGCTCCGAACTTATTAAGCGTTCTCTCGCTACAGTATGGTCGAGGCCTCCAAATCGCTATTTTGGAGTTTGTAATTTGAATTGAAGCTTATGTCGAGATTAAAAATTTTAGTTTAAAATGAATTAACTGCGTTTCTTTACGCAAATGTTGAAAACAGCCCGCGGAGAGTCTCGCATTAGAAAATAGAAGTTTAAAACGGAGGCAAGACATATGACTTAGGAATTCCAGCATTTAATGTGTGAGCAGAAGATATTGCACGATCGACCACCATTTGGATTTTGCGTCAAAAAAAAAAAAAATTCTCGCTCAGTTTAAATTCTTATTTGACAAACTTTTTTTTTACCAAATGGACTAAAATTAATTAAAATCAACCCACCTTTCAAATACAGTATAAATTAATACAAAAGCATTTAATTTTTTTTTGCCCGCACGATATTTTAACTTTCGAGATTTGAATATCGAAATTTTGAATTCAATATTACGATCGTCGATATTTCGTATACCCAAACTAAATTTGATACATCAATCAACACAAATCCGTGATCTGATCCAACAATTTCATCGATTCTATGCTAACACCACGAATTAACCAAAACAAAATGCAACTTGAAATATATAGGGTAGGTCTGCCAGTACAGAAGCGACCAGACAAATACAATTTCTTTGATTTGTGCCTGCAATGTTGACAGTTTCCAGGAACATAAATATATTTAGAACTTTTAAGGAAAAATCGAATTTGAAAGAATCGAGATTTGTTTCCAAATGAAATTCTTATCATTCTTATTCAGCCGTTCGAATATCAATCTGTCATAATAAGTGGCGTTTTATGAGCTTTGTGGCTTTCGATGATTCTCAACAAATCTGAAACTGTAGAATAATAACAACTTCGTAATTATTTAAGTGCCAAATTGGAATTCTTGAAATCTAAGGAATGAATTAAAAACGAAATTCTAGAAGAAATATAAAAGATGGTGGTCTCACGGCAAGTTGGCGTTTATGTAAGTAACGAGTTACTCTCACTTTAAATAACTAAAATTGTCTTTTGCAGTAAATGTAAGGATGGCTATTTTGTCTGTTTTATTCGGTATGGAATTTTAAAGATTTCATTCTGACAGAAGAAATATGCAATTTTTCGGTTAAGCCCGTATATATGTATAATGTTCACAAATCACTCTAAAAATTTTAAAATTTAACATCAGAAACCTTTACCAGAAGAATTTAGAAAAATATTTAAAAACCATTAAACCACAATTTACCCCTTTATCGCCATATGGCACATTGCTTGCTATACGGAGTAAATGAACGAAGCATACAGCGAAAGTTAAACCCCCTTAGATTGGCAAACAAAGTAAAAGCGGTCAATTGTGGGCAAAGAAGGAGGATAATGTTCCTTTCGGAAAAATAATAAGTCTTCCTAACTCTGTGAATTTTAAGATAGAAAGGATAATCCACAGGATTGAGCGGCAAAACACTGGCCTCACAATTTTAACAGGTCATAATGAAAACCAAGTTCCTTCTTTCCCCTAAGAACTTCTGTAACTATTCCACAAAAATTATGTAAGATTCTTTTAACCGAAGTTATGGCCAATAAATAGCAAAATTGGCCAAGCTCCAAATATTGACGTATCTCGGAAATGATTCTTAAGAACTACGTCGATGACTGGTATAAAGTTATTACTCACGATAATCTGAAACGGTATTTCGAAATTCTGATTTGGTTCGTAACAACCACAGCTCTAGTGACCAACTCAAACGCAATTTATTCACGAATATAAAATTCGTATTGTAACGAGGAAGGAATAGAACGGCAATCACATATGTTGGGCTAGCAGTGAAGCACCATTTTGAGCACTAAAAAAACTTTATTTGTTCAAATCCGTATAATTCAGTATGACGAGGTTCTAACGTACTGAATCTATTTAAAAATTAGCTAACCATTTGGGCTATGGTGAAACAGGTTTAAACGATAATCAGCCAATTATTCTATTGGGCAGGCTTACCAACAGTAAACGTTTAACCCGTAGATTCTGACGGTTGTATTAATTCTCGGGTTTGGTCGTGATTTTCTGGGGTTAAATCAAAAATGGGAAATTAAAACGGTCTCTATGTATCTGTCGAGCGAGGTTGGTGTTTAAAGTCGACAGACGTCCGTTAAAGATTTTTTTTTATTTAAAAAATAAAAGTCAATAAAAGTCTATCATGTATTTGTGTTTCTAAAATTATAGTACAACAATTATAGTTTAAAACAACGGTAATCGACTTTCGTTTGAATTTAATTGTTCCCTTTTAATTGAATTAAATATAAAATTTTAGATTTTCTGATTATGAAGACTCAAGTACAATTTCCAACGACATTTTAGATCGCCACAAAAGAACAAATTTCAAAATAGAAAATGTTTTATCATTTGTTGCTGACAATGTACCCGTCAATTATAGTTAATTATAGTGTATCAAATTCGGTGTATCAAAAGTTATGCCAAAAAAATTCTTTTATTATAAAGGCAATTGGTAAATAAAATTTACTACGAATTTGCGTCCAGTACAACCATGTGTAAGGGAATTAAAAGAATTTTTCAACTTCTTTAATCTAGAATATTAAGTTATGTTACAAAATGTACCTCCTAAGTGAATATGTCCAAGGCAGTAGATAGAGTTTTAGCTTATTGTTGGCCTGCAATCAAACAATAATTTATGCAGCAAGGCGAGGATTTAAACAATCTCAACAAGATGAAATGGAAGACGATATGACCTCAATAACGATTCAAGAGATTTTTTAACTTTCATATGTCGTTTTGTTGCAACACTGCAAGAGAGAATCTGTTACAGCCACACAGAGTTCTGTGTTTCGTATTACACGGAATAATGACTTCTTTAAGGAAACAGCAAAACAAATTCATTGGACCTGCTCTAAGTATAGATGTATACAGAAGGGCTCTAAATTATATTTTAAAATATTACGACTTTGAAAACAACGCTTTCAAAGCCATTTTAGCTCTTAATTTAAAAAATGGAGATATCGCTGTCAGCAATGCCTTTGCAGAGCAGTTTTTTTCCCTTAATGGGGTCAACATGAAACCTGTGCTGAAAACGTGTGTTCCTGTGTAGTTGTATTCCTATGGTTAGAAAAAATTCTATCAAAATATAAAGATTTAACTTTATTTATAATAAAACCTTATTGAAACATGTAATGCCCAGTAGCAACAATTTACAACTCAACTAATCTACCCAAATTACAAATTTCACACAACAGTATTCAATAAATCATATTGAAATGACAAAAACTGAGCTGTGCATTGAAACAGTCGGTCGACACAGATATCATACACAGTTATAAACATCATTCCCACCGCAACAAGTCATAAAACGTAATAAATGATTCTATAACCAAAACATACATACATCAAACCACAGACACAAAAATGTAAACATAAACATCATAATTCGTTGCAACCAAATCAACCCAAAAAATAAAAAACCAAAAAAAAAATCATTAATAATTTATCACTTTTAAGCACACAAACATAATATTCATCAATAAACATCATTTCTCCAGTCTATCATTCACGCGTACATCGGTCACTAGCCAAACTAGTTTTTATTTATAAAAAAACATAAACAACAACAAATTGTGGAAAACACACCAAAAAACAAAAAAAAGTCCAAACCTCTCACTATATTAAACGCAAAACAAAAATAAATCTAAAAACTCATTTTCTGATGGATAGAAATGTTTTATAGTACCGCCTATTAACAATATGGCGTGACATTTGATTGGCCATCAACGCACTGACATATGGGGCGTGGTCCAACCAAAAATTAATGTTACATAATAATATGATACAAAACAAAAAAGCAAAACCCCCTCTTTTCACTTTTTGAAAAAATGTATTCATAACAAATTAATTAATTCGAAATAATGTGTGAAATTTTTTTGTAATTAATTAAAACTATTAATTTAAAACACACACACGCTGTTGAATAATTAAGATTTTTGTCCGTAAATTATAACTCATTGCACAAAAAAGGGCAAGGTTTTTTTGTTGAATAATATCAATGAGTACGGCAACGGTGTGTAATAAATAAAAAAAAAAAACACAAAACAAAAAATGTGGTGATGGATTTCTGACAGGTTGGGCTGGTATAAATAAACGAATGGAAAATAAAAAATTGCTCCGCCTTTAATTTTTTTTTTTTTTTTTTTTTATACACACACACACACACACACACATAATTAAACCATATACTTTTGGGTGTACAATTAATATTATAGTCGAATTGCATTACAATGCGCAATTCATAATTTTCATTGGATTTTCCTCTTCTGTCGCAAATAAATCTAATTGTGCCACTTGAGTTTTTTCTTTTGTTGTTTTTGTTGGTTTGTTTGTTTGTTGCGCTACAATAATGAACAAACAATACAACAATAACAATAATCAAATTGTGCATACCAAATTAGTGCATTTCGTGATGAATATAAATATACAAAAGGCAACAACAACAAACAAAGCGGCCTATTACTTTGCCGTATATACACACAGGTAATAACGAGGAAAATCAAAGCAAAACAAAAAAATGTACAGAAAATTTGTAATTGCATGTGACACGACAACCCATGTTGTGTGTGTTATAAGGTTTTTTTTTTTTTTTTTGAAAAGTCTTATTATTGAAATTAAGACCAAATTAAAATTATTTTCGCGTTTTTCATTTGTTCGTTGATTTTTTTGCTTTTTTTGGTGTGGTAATTCGTATATACATGTAATTCATTTACAATTAACTTTCACGTTGTATATTTGTAACAATAAACCAATGTTAGATGAAAAACAAAAACAATTTGACTTATTCGAATGAAACATAAGGAAAAATTCTGTGTGTATATTATACGTACCTATGTGCATAATTGGCTGGTAGGGTGTTAATATAAAAAGGTTATAATTAATGTCTAAGGTAATTAAAAATGACATGTTATAAATTATATACAAGGATTTATAGTAAAAATTGTGTGCGTTACTGCGTAAAGGGCGTACAAACTACATAAGAACGTGTTTATTTCTGCTGCGTACGCGTTTCTGCTTTTACTGCAAATCCATTTTAGATGTAGATTTGAACAAAAAGTAGGAATTCTGTTAATTTGAGATGGTTGTAATAGAGAAAGTGCCAATCAACAAATTGTAAGTGTATTGAGTGCATTAGAGAATCGAAATATAGAAACTTTAAATTCACATATTTGTTGTATCTTCAAATTTTCATATTTGTTGAAATGGGGTTTGAGCGTTGTTTCAAATGTTGTTACGATCAGTGTGTTTTCTAGGTGCAAGTAATATTGTAGAAATGCTGTGCAATTTAGTCGAAATTAGGTAACCTATTTGGTAGTCGCGGTGTGTGTTGGTTTCATCAATTCTGTTCATCAAACAAAGAGTATATATCGTTTATGAATTGATTTTAAAACTGTACTGTCTTTATGGCTAATTTATCAATTTTCATTCATAATTTTATGAATTTAAAATTGATAATGACATTTTTAATTCCACCACTAAGAGTTTATTTCATTTTTGAAACCATTCTTCATTCTCGATCATTAAAGGCGATGAATTCAATTCAGAATCGAAGCACAATCGAAGATTAAAATCATAACATATTATCAATTTTAGGGCAACCGGAACGTTAGAGAAGAATCATCTTCAGAAATACTTTTATAGAAAAACTTAAACAAATATTAAATTAAAGAATTTTTTATTTTTGGCTTTATTCTTGAATCTTTCTACATAAGAAACTCACAAGAAGTAATAAAATCTTAAGCTAAAAATTATTACATATTTTAAGTCTTAACCAATGTTAATACTTATTGCTAGGGCTTACAATTTAATTAATTTAGACTATACTTATTTGTATATATCGAATTAAATTTACAGGTTCACGCAGGTTCATCAGTTCGAGTGGATCTGTTCTTCTAAGACGTCTAAATCGCGGTTGTTTTAGTATCTCCCTGGCCAATTCGTTGGGATGTACTTCTATAGTTTTAAGTAATATTTCGAAGTGAAATCTTTAATTGTTTCCTTAACGGTTTTAATCCCAAGGTCGTGATGTATATTACTATTTCGAATGTACCATGGAGCATTGGTTATACTGCGAAGTATTTTCGCTTGGGTTCGTTGCAGGACTTCTCTGTTTGAAGCGCTGGTGGATCCCCATAACTGAATACCATTTGTCCATATGGGTTTGATTATCGCTTTATACAGTAAAACTTTATTGGCTAATGACAACTGAGATTTTCTTCCCATCAGCCAATACATTTTGGAAAATGTAATTTTTATTTGATTGTGCTTTGTTTCAATATGATTTTTCCACGTTAACCTTTAACCCGTATTTTTCCTTCGTTTGTTGAGGAATATTTTTATCGTTTAATTTCACTGGTGGGCAGGTGCGTTTGTTTAGCGTGAATTTCATGTGAGTTGATTTGTTTCCGTTCACTTTTATTCGCCGTGCCTTTAGCCAGTCCGCGACCTTGTTTAAATGATTCTGTAATTCCATTGAGACAATTTCAGGATTAGTGTGAGACACCAGGATGGCTGTGTCATCGGCAAATGTTGATATTATTACTTTGTTGGTTACAAGTATATCAGCTGTGTACAACAAGAATAATATTGGTACTAGAACGCTACCTTGCGAGACACCAGCATTAATATCATATAAGCAAGTAGTTGCGCTGTTTTGTTTGACCATGTATTGCCTTTGAAGAAGATAGTTTCCCAAAACTGAGAGAAATGGTTTCGGTAGAAGCTCTTTAATTTTGTAAATTAGTTCATCGTGCCAAACTTTATCAAAAGCTTAGGCGATATCCAAAAAGGTGATTTTGATTGCATTTACAATTCTGTGTACTTGCTCTGCAGTACCATGTTGGTTGCGGAATCCAAATTGATGTTCTGGAATAATGCGCCGTTATTCTAATATTGGTTTCAATTTCGTTAGTAACATTTGGCTTATTGGACGATATGATGAGATTTGCGTTTCATTTTTCCCTGGCTTATGAATCATTGTGATCAAAGATATCTTCCATTTCTGAGGAATATAACTGGTTCGCATGATCGCATTGAATGCAAATGTTATTAGTTTTATGCATTTATCTGGCAATTCCCTTATCATTTTTCCAGTAATGAGATCATGTCCTGGTGCCTTTTTCGGGCTTATGCAAGTTTTAATTGTATTCTTAACTTTCTTCCAATTATACTTTACAGGTTTAAAGAATAAACCATCATCTATTTACCATCAACGGGATAAAAACCCTTTTTTGATTACAATTTTATTTTTCAATTTTACAATTTAGTTTTTATTAATTTTTTAAAAGAACATTTAGAAATATTAAAATCAAACACATCAAAATTACAATTAAATTGTCGACAAATCACCAGGACCGGAGCATTATGTGCGCAATTAGATTTAAATGTCGACAAATATATAAAATTCCTAATACAAGTAGATTTACAGGGCACATGAATATCAATCTTTGCAAGTAGTTTAGGGAAGTCAATGGAACTGTTAAGCAGATCAGCGATTAATGTTGAAGCAGCACATCTTCGTCTTACAAGCAATGAATCCAAATAAGCAATTCTACAGCGGTCATCGTAGGATGGCAAATTCTTTTTATTCAGCCACATTGGAAGGTTCGGATCAAATGGCCAATTCAATTGAATACAGTTGGTAGTCTAATCGGTGGATTCGAATTTGTTGGCCTTTTTAAATTTTTTGTTGCCTTCCACAAAGAATAATCTGTCCTCTCGGTTGCCGAGAGATCACTTAAATAGTTCTTTATGCGCTGGTTTCCTTCTTCCCGCAAAGAAAATCTTATGACCTTAATAGCTCGATTCAATTTCCATTTTAATAACGGTGATTTGGTTTGCTGCCATTGACGGCGAATTTGTCGCTTTTCGTGGATTAGTTCCTGTATACATTACGTGACAGTTTATTAACTTTTTAAGAACTGCTTATGCCCGGGTGTAGCCCTTTCAACGGATAATGTTAAAACATGTTTTAGATTTTCTGCCGCCACATCAATATCAGCTGGTGTGTTCAGAGGAATATTAAGTAAACAATTTTGTTCGACTAGCCTCCTATATTGATCTCAATTAGTTTGCTTGTTTGTAAAACGGTTCGGCATTTCATCCTTAGTTACACAAAAATTCAATTAAATCAAGAATTTTTTTTTCTATCCGTGGACCAGTAAGTTGGGTTACCGGCAGATAAATAATCCAGGGACTGTTCCTCTATAGCATCATAAAGTTGTTTGCCTTTCGGCGATGTTAATCTGGAACCCCAATGAGTATGTTTAGCATTGTAATCACCCTCCGCAAGAAATTTATTACCCAGCCGGCTGAAATAATTCCAAGAACTGGTGTTTTTCATAGCATGTTTTGGAGGACAGTACACTGCCGATATGACACAGTTTCCAGACCACTCCTGCAGACAGATGCTCGTTGATTGTATATGATCTTTCTCATTCTTCGTATAAGTTCGTAGTGTTTTAAGCGTGTTTCTGATATTAACATTATGTTAATATTGTGCTCAGTGAGGAATGCATGTACCTCCGCTTTATGTTGTGCTAGGCCGTTTGCATTCCATATGGCTATTTTGATGATGGTTATTTTTGGCTTTTTACAACTATCTGCATCAGCGTGCTCATATTCTGCATCATTAGATCCATGGTTCTCTCGATCATCGCCATGAAGCTTTGCATCATATTAGTCAATTTTTTTAAAGCTGTTGTGATGTTTCCCTCTTAACTTGCTTGCATCTTGTTGAATATGCAATTTCGGCGAAACAGAAACACAACTAGTTTGATATAGAATTCACGTTACAATGAACATTTATTAACAACCAATAAGCAACATAACCGTGTTGACAGATATAAGCATAAAACGACTATTGGTGCTGCCATATGCATATAATATTTTGTTTACATTTGTCAACACCCTCTCTTAAACAAAAAATTTTAGGTTAATGCAATTTGACAATTTTGAATACAATAATTAAATTTTTGAATAGGCAAAGCCTTCGTTAAAAAATCTGCAAGCATTTCTCCAGTATGAACAAACTTTACTTGAATGTCATTGTTCTCGATGTGTTGACGAAGAAAATGATATCGAATATCGATATGCTTCGTTCTTTGGCGATATCCCTCAGTAAGTGCTAAATCCATAGCTCCTTTGTTGTCGCAATAAACGATTGTCGGCTGGCAAGCCAATGAGATACCTATTTCTGATGCTAAGCTTCGGAGCCACAAAACTTCTTGACACACAGAAGACAGCGCCATATATTCCGCTTCCGTTGTAGAAAGGGCAACCGTTCTTTGTCGTTTACTTGTCCAAGAAATAGGCCCACCTTGCATAATGACAATATAACCTGTTACTGAGCGACGGTTATCAGAACAGTTTGCCCAGTCTGCATCACTGTATGCTTCTATTGTGGATTTACTGTCTTTATCGTATTGAAGTTTGTGATGTACCGTGCCAATTAAGTATCTTAGCACTCTCTTAACTGCTACCCAATGAGCCTGGCCAGGATTTGAGCTAAAACGACTTAAAACACCAACTGCATTGGTAATGTCAGGCCTTGAAATTTGTGCAGCATATAAGAGACTACCCACAGCTTCTTTATATGGTATGTTTTTCATTTTAAGTTGATCGCTTTCTTCATTTGGTGACATTTTGTCGGTTAGTTTCTGATTTGAATCTAATGGCGTTTTCACCTCATTCGAATCCGACATATTGAACCTCTCAATAATACTTTCAATATATTCTGATTGATCTATCCAAATTTTGCCCGCCTTTCGATCTCTGGTTATTCGCATTCCAAGACATTTATTTATTTCTCCTAAATCTTTCATTTTGAAAGTTTTTAGAAGAATATCCTTGGTTTTTTGCATAAGGTGTATATCGTTGGACAAAATGATGAGGTCGTCAACGTAAACTGCAATAATTTGAATTTTACCACCAGCATTAATGTAATACATGCATTGTTCGGTTTTTGATTGTTGAAATTTCATTAATTTTAGTGTCGTGTCAATTTTCCGATTCCACTGTTTGCTTCCCTGTTTTAAACCGTACATGGCCTTATTTAACTTGCATACTTTAGATTCACTTCCCTGCAATTCAAAGCCTTCTGGCTGACAAATATAAATTTCGTCATGTAATTCTCCTTGCAGAAATGCATTTTTAACATCCATATGGTGAATTTCAAGATCTTCTTTTACTGCCCACGACAAAAGTAACCGTACAGCGTTAATTCTTACTACAGGTGAATATATCTCTTCGTAATCTATGCCTTTCGTTTGAGCACAACCTCGAACCACCAGGCGTGCTTTGCACTTTGGTTTTTCTATATCCTCAACTGATTTGGTTTTAAATACCCATCGTGTGCTTAAAACCTTTTTATTTGGAGGAGCTGCATCTACTAACGTCCAAGTATTATTTTCTAACAAGGCATTATATTCCTCCTCCATTGCTTGCCTCCAAGATGATGCATCGAACCGACCAAGTGCTTCTTCAATGTTTTGCGGGTCAGCGACAAAATCAGTTTCTGCTTTATATGTTATGAAATCATTAAATACTTTCGGCTTTGGAATTCTTGTTGATTGTCGAATTTCAATAGCTCGTGACTGACTTTCAGATGGATATTCCAATATAGAACTGATTTCAGAAGAACTCGTTCTATTTGATTCACTTATATCGGTGGCGATTTCTTCTTCACTTTCAATCACCTCTTCTTCCCTCTCTTCTTTAGATACTTCGATAGGGAGAAGGCAAATTTCTGATACTTTTTCTCCGTTTGTTTCAGAATATGGATTTGTCAAAGTTTCATTTTCAAAAAATTTTACATCACGACTTATTACAAGTTTATTATTTTTAGGATTAATAAATCGGTAACCTTTTGTGCTTTCACTATATCCGACAAAAATCATAGGTTCAGATTTGTAGTCCCATTTAACCATTTTTTCCTTCGGAATGTGTACCATTGCTTTACATCCAAATATGCGTAGATGACTAATTTCAATTCGTCTTTTAGTCCATATTTCCTCAGGTAATTGTCCATCCACACTAGCAGCCGGAGTGCGATTTATTAAGTACGCTGCAGTATTGACCGCTTCAGCCCAAAATTGTTTAGGTAAATTCGCATCGCAAAGCATTGATCTTGCTTTTTCAACAATCGTGCGATTCATACGTTCAGCAACTCCGTTTTGTTGTGGCGTGTAGCGGACGGTCAACTGATGCTTTGTACCAGACTCCTTTAGATATTTAATTATTTGATAATTTACATACTCCCCACCATTGTCTGAACGAAATATTTTAATTTTTTTATCCTGCTGGTTTTCAACAAGCACTTTAAATTCCTTCATACACTCAAAAACTTGACTTTTCTCTTTTAAGAAATAAACAAATAACTTCTTAGAATAACCGTCAATCATTGTAAGGAAGTATCTACAGCCTCCAAGAGATTCTACTTCCATCGGTCCACATAAATCGGTGTGAACCAAGTGCAAAATATTTTCTGCACGGTTATTTGACGACTTAAATGGTTCTCGGTGTTGTTTTCCCATTACACAACTAGTACAATTATGAGCATTAATATTTGTGTAGTCAAGCTTTGCGTCTGAAATATTCCGCAGCTGGTTCATTTTTCCTTCACTCATGTGTCCAAGTCTGCGATGCCATAATTCGCCTTTGTCGATTTCTTGCGTTAGGTGAGATGATTCAATAGGTTCATTAATTTTGTAAATACCATTTACTTCTCGCGCTGTAGCAAAAATTATACCATCTTGGTTGATTATACGACAGCCCGATTGATCAAAATGAATGGTGTTTCCCTTTTTTACTAATTTACTAATTGATAGTAAATTACTTGAAATATTGGGAACATATAGAACTTCCCGTGCCTCAACTTCATCATACAAGTTTCCTACAGCTATTTTTATTTTAGATGTACCAAGTAATTAAGACTTTAATCGCTCACCACCCGCCGTGTATATGTCGGTAGCATATTCCCGAACATCTTTCAAGAGCCAATCCTTATGCATTGTCATATGCGAGGAAGCACAAGAGTCCAAGTACCATGCCGATTTGTTCGATTCACCAACTGTAAAAACACTTATAAATGCTTTTTTATCTTCGTTTTCGTATTGTGGTTGCCACTTTTTTCGTTGCTCCAATCTACATTGTCGGCTCATATGTCCAATTTTGTTACAATTATAACATCGAATAGGTAGTTTGTTGATATTCCTTGTTACTAGTGCTGTATCTTCCTCAGAATTTTTGACTAACGGCTTTGACGGAATATCTTGTAACAATTTGGTTTTTATGAAATCACCCGTAGTTCGTGTACCTGAACTTTCAAGACCCATAATCATAGGTTTGTATTGCTCAGGGAGGCCTGCCAGTAAAAGAGTTCCAACCCACTCATCCTTAACCTCAAAATCCATACTATTTAATTTATTAGCAGTGGTTATTATTTTATTCACATAATCTTCCACGTTGCTACAATTTTCGAGTTGAGTTGTCACCAAGGTTCGCAGAAGACCAACTTTTCTAGTCAATCCAGAATCTTCAAATGCAGCCTCTAACTTTTCCCATGCTTGTTTGGCTGTGGTTGCATTCTGAATATGAACATAATTAATCGGATCCACAGCCAGGATTATCCTTGATTTTGCTTTTATAATTTTTTGTTCGTCTTTTTCTGTACCGAGTACGCATTCCCATAAGTCCTCCAACTGAAGGTAAGCTTGCATTGCGAATTTCCAGTTGGAAAAATTTTCACGACCAACCAGTTTTGTAACCGGCATAAAATTAGCAGACACGGCCATTATAACAGGAATTTCTTTGTCTTCGGAAAATATGCAAAAAGTTCACTATTTATTTCCACGTTTTTTTTTTTTAAATATAAAAAGTGAGGTTACATCACTTCAAATTATTCACTCTTTCTTTTTTTTTTTAATTGTAATAAAACTGTTTATTTTCTGTTTCTGTTTCGATATACTCGATCACTTTCTGGATAACGTTATTCTGGGCCCATAACCTGTTGAATATGCAATTTCGGCGAAACAGAAACACAACTAGTTTGATATAGAATTCACGTTACAATGAACATTTATTAACAACCGCAATAAGCAACATAACCGTGTTGACAGATATAAGCATAAAACGACTATTGGTGCTGCCATATGCATATAATATTTTGTTTACATTTGTCAACACATCTTAGGAGCGGTACTTTTAGGAACACTTGCGTATGAAACCCCTTGGTGCACGCTGCCGTTTACAGTTGCGTACTGATTTCCATTTCGAGCGTTTCTGTTTACAATTCCTGGCCGTGCTTCTTTTCTAACTGAAGAATGAAGATTAAGGATTCGCTGCTCTGCTCACTGCTTTGGATTGATTCTAATTTTCAATTCTAGATAAATTGAACACCCCAGTTCACCACATATAACACAAACATCGTTCTAAGTGCAATATGCTCTAGTATGCCCATATTCTTGGCACTTAACGCACTGGGTTCCTCGATAGTTACCCTTCTGTGCAGTAGATAGTTTAGGTCAAATATTGCATGGTTGCCTTTAACCTTTTTGTTGTCTGGTTCTAATTCCAGACGAAACAATGGCTGAGGAACCTTCTCCCGATTAAAAATATTGGTAATAGTTTTGCACTGGAAACCTTTTTCAGCAAGAGCAGCTTGAATT
This sequence comes from Tipula vernalis, assembly GCA_958295665.1. Classification (NCBI taxonomy): domain Eukaryota; kingdom Metazoa; phylum Arthropoda; class Insecta; order Diptera; family Tipulidae; genus Tipula; species Tipula vernalis. The sequence goes on along the minus strand of OY282558.1, from coordinate 438,731,983 downwards.
TCGTTTGCATCCATGTAACTCTCTATTTCTTTTAACACAACAACCAATCCTTTTTGGCTCTTTAGTTGATACATGTAGTAATGTTTACCAACCTGGTCAAATTAACGCTCTGTAAGCATCAGTATTGAGTGTTTGGATTTTTGTTTCTTTTATACCTCCTCTTTTGATTTCGGAAATATAAAATTCACCTTCAGTAAAAAACTCGATCGTTTCCTCGATCTTCCTAACCAAAGAAGTGACTTAAGACGGATATGCTCATTAAAGATTTTAGAGAGCATCTTGTAAGCCTCTAACTACCGAAGATGTGTTCCGTCTCTGTATAGTTCATATACGACATTTGATATTAACAAATTTGTCAATTTCACCCTATCAGGCCCTTTAAATAATCCACTCTATTGTCAATAACGAATAAATTACGGTTTGCTTCATTAAACTCAATATTTATGTCATAGTGTGTTTTCAACATTTGTCCTTTTGCGTCGTTTGAAAGTAATTCATCAAAGCTGATTGACCTATAGGCGCGGTTAAATTTGATAAGTACGACGGAGTCTTTCTCTTAAAGAAGACCCATTTAGCATTTTTTTGATGCGATATATTTAAAGCCGGTTCACCGGACCATGCGGAACCCTATCAATGTGCCATATTCGCCAATATTGTCTAAGGCATTTAGAACACATATCAATATTGAGTATTGCAGTTCGGTGAAATCGATTAAGTATGTTTGCAAATATGTTACCAAAGGAAGCGATATGGCAGGTTATTGGCATTGAATGAGACAAAATCGGCAAGTTTCAAATGCGATTCATGAACGTCATCCGACTGTTGTGGATCTGGCAGTTCATTTGGAGAATGCGGCCAAAGAGTGTATTTCAACGCATAAAAAGCAGAGAACGCAGCATTGCGAGTGTAAAGACCACCAGCAACAACACTAACGAGTTTCTTCTTAACTTGCGCCAGTGATTCGTTTGCGAGAATATTTCTTTACTCGGATATACCTCGATATTACACATAGAATGCATCGTCGAAGAAATGATTACGCAGATATCAAGGCCAACCAGTGGATGGATATCCACACGGATACACAATCCATCCAAAGAACGACGATTGCTTCTACCTTCGGTTACTTTTGGTTAATGTGCGCTGTTCAAATTCATTTGAGTTATTGCGGACTCTGAACGGTACGGTGTGTACAACATTTCGAGAACCATGGCAACAGTTACAATTGCTTGTACACGACAATCACTGGAATCAAACGCTATAGAAGATGCAACACACACATTTTGCATCGCTTTCGAGTCGCGACAGGGAATTTCGAATTGCAAATGAACGATGAAATATACAATGAAGCGTTAGTGCTGATTGAAGATTTATGTTTGATTATGAGTGGCAAACTATTGACTGAAATTCAGATGCCAGAGCCAAATCGTCAAATTAGAGATGTATTGAATCGTGAATTGGAACGCGAACGTGCTTATGGCACGACAACTTTGCAACAACAAGTACAAACGTTCCACAGTTGGGAAAAAAACAAATTTCGGATGGAATCGTGAATGCTCGAAAAGAACTATTTTGGGCAAAACGAATTTTGCCGGGTCAGCTAGTTTTATTTATATATTTTAAATAAAAATTTTATAAAATATTAAAATTCAATACTGTAAATATTTGACCTCCCTGCAAACAATCTAATACACTCATGTTATTGAATGTATATATAATGGCTTGAATATATGCCCAAGTCCAATCTACTATATTTCTGATTTGAATTTCATTAATAATTCGGGTATGGTATTAGTATCACGATTACTTAATATTAGTTCAGCTACTTGGACAATTGTTGTACTACCTTTTACTTAACAAGCATTATATTAAAGGAGAATATTTTGAAATAACTTCTTGTTGAAATCTCTGGAAGGAAACACAATGAATGTATTTATTTGCTACCTCTAACTAAAAGAATCTTGTATACGAAATCTTCCCTTTCCAACAACACCTAATTTTTCCTAAAATATCATTTGTGGCCAATTTCACTGTGTTTCTACTTTTAATCAAATCTAAATCAGTGGTTCTGATATCTAAACTCACATTTTGGGCAGTATTGTGTTAACATTTTTCTTATAAGACAATGCGTCGTTTTCCACGCACTTCCTCAAAAACCTTGTTTCCTTCATGGGTCTCACATTTACCCCCTTTACTGAATAAAACAACACATAAATTTTTTGTATGAAATTAATGCATCTGACATTGTTAATCTTATTTCTTCCTTCGAGTTTAATAACGCGGAGGAACCAATCAAAATTCAATTTTACAGCCTCACAATCAGAATTCATTTGAATTGGTCCAACCATACAAATATTTGTGCCACTGACTGTACAATTCTTTTTCAGTTTTCAACCACGTCAACAATAATAGGATGAATACATATTTTCTTCAGTGTTCTACGCCAAATCGAATAAATATTAATTCTCATATTTGGGAACTCTCAGCCTTGGTCAACATTTACGCTGCAATTGATAGCTCCTCTAACGCTTCAATGCTAAGACATACACTAAAACACGTTAATATGATGATATATTATTATCCACTAAATGCATACTCAGATTCAAGGAGCAATCTCTATGTTGGCCTATCATTGACCTTCAAAAATATACCACACATATTTTAGTGTATCCCTTTCGAGTCCAAATATATTTATTTTTGGAACTAATTGTAGACCAGATCTCACAAATGAGAAGGATGCAATATGCGACGGTACAAATAATTTTTTTTTTGTATAGCTTAAAGCCTCCATGTCACATATGTGTCAAACAAAATATCACCGCCATAATTAATTTTTCTAAACTCTCTTTAGTATGAGTTAAAGCCCAGATGTCACGATCGTGATGGTTAAAATGCCATCTACTTTGTTTTCTGTAAATATTCTTCTGTTCGTTTTGAATTCTATCTATTAGTCGGTTGTTTTACTTCTAATAAAACTAAAGTTCGTGTAATAATATCTTTTTTGAAATTTTATCTAGTAGTGTCTTGCTATTTTCATTATTATTAAATTAAGACGTCAAAATGTCGACGGAAATTATTTTAGGTTTATTTAAAGGATTTGATAATATAACACAATTTTTTATCGGTGGTGGACAAAGTATCGTATTCTACTTGCATATAATGGCTGTTATTCATTCAGATGATTTACGACACTCGCCTATCGGCTTGTGTCGGTAAACTTCATCTTCGTGAATAACAGCTATCATTATATGCTCCTTGAATAATATATACTGTTGTAAGAAGTTTGTCAAAACTGGGAAAATCGAGTGGCCGTAAGTAATTATTTTTGGTTTTTAAAAATTAGAATATAATACAAGTTTTTATGTGTATTCATTCATAAAATAGCGACCTAAAATTGCCAATAGACAATTTCCGTAGATTCTTCGACGACCAACATTTTGAAGATGCGTTGATGTACACCAATATGTACTACTTTACCAAAAAAGGTACATTGCTAAAAACTGCACCGAGTGAAATTATGAAGCTATATGGTATGTTTCTTATAATAGGTTATATACCGTTCCCTCGGATAACTTTATATTGGAAGGCGGAATACAACCTTGATAAAATTTCATCGGCCATCGCTCCATTATGCTGATGTTTCAAGGATACCTGACGAAGCAAAGTCTATAACATGTTTTGGCAAGTGTCACACTTTACTTGTGAACATTTTTTCCCTTACTAAAAAAATTAGAAGCCCTTAGCGACTGAAACAATTCAACAAAATCGGTTGAAAGGGTTACGTTTTAAAGATGATAAGCGAATGATCAGGGGTGAGTCAGACCAGTTCGTTTATGAGAACACTGTTACAGCTGTTAAGTGGAGGGACACAAAGTCAGTCCTGATTGATTTGACCATATGTGGCACTCATCCTGAAACCTTAACAGAACGTTGGAGTAAAAAAGACAAGAAATATATCCAAGTTACTTGTCCTTCAATTATAACCGAATTTTATAGTTAGATGGGTGGGGTAGAGATATGATGGAAGATTAAAGAATGTTTATTAAAACAGTAAAGTGGTCAGTCGATGTATCTCAACATTTTATCGATTTGACAGTGGTTAACGCATGGCAAGAATATCGACTGGATTGCGATTCTCAAGGAGCTCCAAAACAAAAATGCGAAAGATTTTTTAGAATTTTGACTAGATATAGGAGAGATGTTAAAATCCTGCACAAGTAGAACTAGGAATAGATGCAAGAAGCGCGATGTGTACTTAGTAATTCTCCTGATAAAAGCCGTTTTGAAATTTTCGATACCGTGAAAAACCCCTGAACTTTTTTACGAACTATAAGTTTTAGTTATCTATACATATATTATTAACTATTATTATTTATATATTTTTTATATGGTACTCATGGAGAGTAGAAGTGATTCAAGTTCCTTTAATTAATTAACGAAAATGTGATATACCTGAAAATATATAAAATAAAGTTTATTTTACCTTCAGTAAACTCAGTTTGTCGGTTCATCTGGGGCTCGCATGGAAAGAGATTTGAATATGATTAAATAACTTAATATGGATTTATGAAGCAAACAACAATGTATACGAGAAGTCCGACGTGAGGGTGATTTTTTTCGAAAAATGAAAATGTTTTTTCAGGATCAAACTGCTGAATCCGGAACTTGGTGTTTTTAGGTGATTCTAAAATTAAGTGTCACATTTGTGACAGTTGGGCGTTATGTCATACATTTATACAAAAATCAGCTGGTGCTTAGATATAAATTTATCATCACAATTGTATACGGTCTGGTCTTTAGTTACATCAAAATTTTTTTTTTTTGTTTTATTTCATTAAGTACCTCAAACATTTTTGACGTCAGGACTCGAAAGGGGTATAGGTCTCGATAGAAACTAAAAACTTTGTTCTGCGTAACATTAGTATATAACCTTGGAGCTTTAACTCAACTATAACCATTTTCAAAATTTGTGAATATAAAATTAAATTTTTTTCGAATTAGTGCGTGGAAGCTGCAAGCTTCCCCGCTTTTACACTTTTTTAACGTTGTAAGGTTTTTTGTCAATTTATCATAAACTTCACACTAACTAAATAAATCCATATTATTAGGTGGATCTATTAGGTGGCATGTTAAATCTTGTCGTTGTAAATCTCCATCACTTAAAAATTCGGCTTCTTTGGTTTGCTTGGGAAATTTCACCAATAATATTGGTGGAATCCACCTTCTATAGCAGTAATTTTAAAACTTGTTGTTAAAGGGTTACTGGTACTAGTTTTGACAAATTTAAGAAACAGCATTACTCTATCTATAACAAAAGAAATTTCAAATATAAACCTTATCATGAAAGCTTTGAAATTTTAGTTGGCGGATCCATTATCCACTTCGATTAGAATAACTTTCTCAACTTATTGAATAACACCTATGATGTGGACTAAAGCTTAAATCTAATTCGGTGAAAAGAAGTAGTTTTCTTTAGTAAGATAGAACCCATTTTTTAACAATATTCCATCAAACATCTTGCTACAAACAATAATTTTATTGAAATCAAACTGAACAGATTCAGGATATTAGGTCTTTATATATATAGAACTGGCAAATTTGAATTGAAAACTATTTTCCCAGCATTATTAAAACTTGCTCCAGATGTGGAGAAATTGCTGCCTAAAACCGAGAACAAATATAACATAATGTATGAATTAATGCTTTTGACTTAAATAAATGATTTTTGATATACATTCGATAAAAATCGTTTTTTACTGAGTCTGAAAATTGAAAAAAAAATTCTGAGATATGGAGATCAGTGGTTGCCTTAGTAAGCTTAAGGAGGACGGTTTCTAACAAAAAAATTATTCACTAAATCAAAATCGCATACAAATTTACTACAATTTCAAAATCAGTAACAAAAAAACATTTATTCTTGATTGGTAAGCCTAGGCAAAATCATAAAAATTTTAAGGATATATAGGCATCATCTTTGGACAATACACCTACATCTTTTCAATAAGATGAAAAAGGGCCATTTCTTGTTGACCTTAAATGTCGATAATTTTCATATGAAATACATAAAATTTTGAGGTTCACTGTTTTGAAGGCCAATTAACACAGGGTTCGATAATTAGATATAGGCATCCTATATCGACTACATGTATAGCCATATTCCAATACGGTCAAATAGGACCATTTGTTGTTGACCTCGAATGTTGGTAATTTTCATTATAGATATACAGAAATTTATGAGGTTAACTTTATTGGAGATTGGCCAAGAAGAGATTGGAATACATGAATTTTCCGCAAGTTCTTATTGGTAAGATGGACAATAAGTGTAATTTCTGTAGAGCACTCAAATTTAAAGGAGAAACACCCGGTTTATGTTATTCCAACGGAAAAGTCAAGTGGCCCAACTACGACAAGTTACCAGAGCCATTAAACAGTCTGATCATCAAACATCAAAAATCAAAGGAGTTTCTCAATTTTATACGGAAATACAATTCAAGCTTTCAAATGACTTCTTTTGGTATATCCGTGCCAATGAATAAAAACAAAGGGTTCATGCCAACTTTCTCCATACAAGGCCAAGTGTATCACTCCTAAAGGCGGTTCACTTCTTCCACAGCCTCACAACGATGCGAAATTCCTACAGATTTACTTTATGGGTGCATTATACCTGGGATCGTTAAGAAATTATCGATATCTCTTCAGAAGATGTTACATGAACACAATCACTACGTGAGGACATTCAAAACTGCATTAGACGAAAATCTACAAGATGATATGAAAATAGTGATCTAAGCTGATAAAAAACCACATGACATGTCCTCCAGAGTTTTCAATAAACCAACAGTTAATGAAGTTGCCATTATCATTGCTGGAAATGACTTCGAAAAAAGAGATATTATCTTGAAGATGAGAAGCAATGAGCTTAAGAGAATCAGCGAAACGCACATATATTATGATGCACTGCAATATCCGCTCATGTTTCCAAGAGGAGAAGACGGCTATGCAATAAACATTAGCCAAGTTATTCCCGGAACAAATAATATTGTCAGCAAAACTATATCATCCATGTCTTACTATTCTTACCGTTTAATGGTGAGGCAAAATCAAATAAAACAACTGCTGCTCTACCGGCAACTACTTCATCAGTATCTGGTGGATATGTTTGCGAAAATGGAACAAGAACGGCTGCTCTACATTCGCCCCACCGAGTTGCTACAAATCACGGAAAGCTGGTGATATACTTCCTTCAACATACACTGGGGGACCACGAAATATGCACGAATATGCCCAAGACGCAATTACATACGTTCGACATGGAGGTAAGCCATCTCTTTTCATTACTTACACTTTCAATCGTCTTCGGAACCGTGAAGTGCTGGCTTTACTCAATTAAATGGCAACAGAGAGGTCTGCCACATTGCTGATATTTTAATATGGTTATGGTAAGAATTAAATCAAAATCAAATCGATCATCTTATCTCAACTGAAATCCCCAAACCACTTACCGATAAAAACCTACACGATATCGTTCGTTGAATCCAAAGTCACCATGCATGAAGGATGGAAAGTGCCCAAAGATGTTTCTGCGGCCACCGATAGGCGAAACGCAAACAGCGACTGGTGGATTTACAGCATATATACGTTAAATTAAGGTCATGGCATGAAACTCAAGAAGTTGAGCTTGACAATAGATGGATTGCCCCTACGGTCCACTACTTTTGAAGATGTTTGATGCCCATATTAACGTTGAGTGTTGCAACACAGTGAAATCGGTCAAGTATACATTCTCAAATATGTACACAAGGGTTCTGATCAAGGTGTATTTGCCGCTCAATCTCGTGACAATGGTGTGGATGAAATTACTGAATATCAAGCAGGCCGACAATAAGTAGTAATGAAGCTGTGTGGCGTATTTTTGGATTTCCAATTCACTAACGCTACGCAACTGTGATGCACCTTGATGTACATTTGGAGAATGGCCAGACCGTTTACTTTAATGAAAATAATCTAGAAGACCGCCTAGCAAATCCACCAAAAACTATTTTAACAAATTTCTTTGAACTGTCAAAAGAGACGACTTTACAAAGAGATTGCTATATTTTGAAGTTCCGCAATATTTTACGTGGGACAAATCGAAGAAGGTCTTCAATCGTCGCAAACAAGGCTCAATTGTAGAAGGACATGGCGGCGTCCGTTCTGGTGACGCACTTGTTTGCGTATATACAGTCCATTTGAGAAACTTAGAATGTTACTACATACGAATGCTTCTTCATAAGATCAAGGGACCTAAAAGTTTTAATAATTTACGGGCCGTAAATAGAGATTAATGTGAGACAAATCACCCTGCTCATCCAAAAGCTCTTTGGGGAAAATACAAGGACTGTATGTCTGAAGATATTCTGCGACGTCCGCAACGAGAAAATTCCAATCTGAACTTAGATTTCACATATGAAATCTAACAAAGTTATTGATATGTCAGGAAACTTTTATCAGCATTTGGAATTCCAAGCAAATCACGTAAAACAATAGACTGCTTGAATAGAGAGATGTTGCGTGAGCTTTCATATGACACTGACAAAATGAACAGACGACATACGTCGAAATAAATGAACCACTTATGAATGCAGAGCAACGAGAAATTTATAATAAAATCTTTCAGCGTTTGGTTGACAAAAAAGGTGGCATAATTTTCATAGGTGCACCTGGAGGAACTGGCAAAACTTTCCTTATCATCAACTTAGTACTTGCTAGAATCAGAGAAGAAAAGAAAATTGCACTCGCTCTACCCTGATGGCTGGCGGTCGGATGGCTCATGCAACACTATCGCCCCCAATTGACCTCATACACAACGAGACGCCAGTATGCGGAATTAAGAAAGAAACTGTAAAAGCGGAGGTATTAAAAGAATGTATTGTGATTTTATGGGATGAAGTAGCAATGATGTATAGACATTCGCGAAAATAATAACACTATGGGTGGATTGTTAGTTATCCTTGCTGGAGATTTTCGTCAAACACTGCCAGTCATTTCTAGAGGTAACATGTACGACGAGATAAAAGCTTGTATCAAATCATCGCAACTGTGGAGATTTGTAAAAAAAATGAAACTCCAAACAATCATGCGGGTAAAACAATCAAATGGATTCGACTCACTGTAATTTTTCAGGTATTTGCTGAGTGTTGGCAACGGAAAAGAAGAATTGGATGTGGAAACTGGAAAAATTAAATTGAATAAAGATTTTTGCAACACATGTCAAAACATTAAAATTCTGATTGACCGCAGTTATCCAGTTGAGTTCTTAAATACGCTCAATCCCTATTATATTATTAAGGAATTTAGACACTCCAAAACTATGCAACGGAACGGGTTTCGTTGTGAAAGCGATGAACACTTATATAATTGAGGCAACATTTTGGTTGGACAATTTAAAAGGGCAAATATGTTCATTCCAAGAATTCCAGTTATTCCCAATGATCTATCTTTTCAGTTCAAACGCCTTCAGTTCTCGATTCGTCTTGCGTTCGCTATAACGATCAATAAATCCCAAGGGCAGTCACTCAATGTGGTAGGCATTGATTTAAGGGATGATTGCTTCAGTCAATAGTGAATTGAAGTTAATACGTGATCAACTTGGTTTTGCTGACGATGTAAACCGCTTGAGGATTTTTCTGCTCATGGAATATCAGTCGGTAAAGATGAAAATCGACCAACTATATTGAAACAATTTTTGACATTTTTGGAAGTGCCATCATGTGAAAAGCAAATTATACGAATTTCGAGAATGCGAATAAATAATTCTGAATCCAATATACCACTTTTAATCGTTGAATGTGATGCAGTTTCGACAAATTGTTGATGCATTTAAAGTTAAAAAACTTCAACTAAATCGCAGCATAACACCATCTGACATAGGTTTAGGAAACTAATATTCTACGTAAAAATATTTTGGCGTGTAGTTACGACATTATCTGTTTGAGTCAGATATTTCTGAATGTTGACATTTTTGATGGTAAGTTGTTCTCAAGTGACTTAATTCATTGTATACAGAAGAGATCGCGATTTAAATTTATTTCCAGATAAAAAATATGGTGATGGTTGCCTTATTGTAATCCATAAAAAATTTAACTCTTTTATAAATTTTGAATGGGGAGTGTTTAACGAGGAAGTATGGGTTGGCATTCAAAGTGATAATGGGAAGTTGATTTATATTAATGTTCCCAACATATCTAATGCCAAAACTGGCGACTATTATCGTTAGTTTATCGTTTAACCTTCCTACGGTTCCTTGGAGTAACTTAAATAATTCAACCACGGTATCTCTTTCCGGTACTGCTGAGTGTTTCATTAATATGCTAAATTTCACGGGCACTAAACAGCATAATTATATAAAAAATGTTAATGGTAGAATGCTAGACTTAGTTATTTCAAATATTCAGAATTATATTCATGTGTCATTGGCTTCAGACGTTTTGTCTAAAATTGATTCCCATCATCCACCGTTAGAAATTAATGTAATTATTAAACATATCAAAACATCAAAAGGTTCAACACGATTAATTAGGCTATGGAAAAAGGGAAATTATGATCGCATTAATTCTAATAATAAGTTCGATTGACTGGTCAAATTTATTTGGTTCTTTAAGCATTAATGATTCAATCAGAATATTTTATAACGAACTGAATATTATTATTGAATCTTGTATTCCATGCATGACACCAAAACGAAAGAACTATCGAAGTTGGTATTCAAGAAACCTAATTAAATTAATTGAATTTCAACATTTAATTTATAAAAAATTCAAATGAATCAATGATCCCGAGTATTGTAGTTTGTTCAAATCCTTACGTGCAACAGTGAGGAAGAAAATAAAATCGTGTTACGGTAGCTTCCTCTCTTCCATCGAATCGAACATCTAATTCAATCCAAAACGGTTTTGATCTTATACTAAATCGTTAAAAAACACAAGTATTTTCCCCCAAAGCATCCGAGACAACACAAGTATCGCGAACAACAATACTGATATCTGTAATATGTTCGCCTCTTATTTTAAGTCAGTTTATACATTTAATGACCGTCACGCTTTGAATCCCAATTCACTTATAGAGGAGAACACTTTGTCTTTGAACACTTTGTCTTTGATTGATACACTTCATAATTCTTTTATTTCCCCTTCCATAGTTACTGCCCAGTTGAGACATTTGGATCTAGGCAAGGGTGGTGGACCTGACGTCATTTCACCTTACTCATATCACACAGCTGAAACATTAAGTATCCCACTCTCTTTATTGTTCAATAAGTCGCTAAATGAATGCGTATTTCCCGATGCTTGGAAGAGGGCAATTATTGTACCTATTTTCAAATCTGGTGATAAATCACTTGTTTCAAACTACAGACCTATTGCCTTGCTATAGGTACTATCGCAAAAACATTTGAACGACTTTTAATTTCTAATCACCAGCATGGTTTCTACAAATCTAGACTAATTTATTAAACTTTACAGAATTTGTTTATGATTCAATGAACTTAGGGCACAGCGTTGATGTAATTTACACTGACTTTGCGAAAGCTTTTGATAAAGTTAATCACAGAATTCTTTTATCGAAACTTTCTAACTTTGGAATCGATAACAAAACCATCCAATGGACCAAGTGATATCCAACCAAAAGATCACATTATGTTCAAATAGGAGATTCGAAATCTGAAGTTTTCATTCCATCGTCGGGAGTTCCACAAGGCTCAATCCTTGGCCCACTATTGTTCTTGTATTTTATTAACGATATAGTTGTTGGTATTGATAGTGAGGTATTAAAGTTCGCGGATGATTTAAAATTATTTCGCGCAATTTGTTCTTTACAAGATTGCATTGTTCTGCAATCAGATGTTGATAAATTAGTGTGATGGTGTAATAGAAATTGGAACTAAACATTAATAAATGCTGCGTGCTCAGAATAAAATGTAAAGATTTGTTTAGTGAATTTTCCTACAAAATTGGTAATAGTTGTCTATCGGTTTGTTCATTTATTAAAGATTTAGAGGTCATTATAGATGAGGGTTTTTCGTTTAAGGTTCATATATATCAATTAATCAGCAATGCTTATAAAATGCTTGGCTTCCTGATGAGGACTGGCTCAAATTTTAAATCTTCCATCACTTTCATAAGCATTTATAATGCGCTTGTACGGAGCAATCTCGAATACTTAACCGTCATTTGGAATCCTAACTACAGCACACATTCACATAATATTGAACGGGTACAAAAGAAGTTTACTCGATTCCTTTACCACAAAAAAAATATTTTCTATGAAAGATATGATTTGCGTTTGTCTCGGTTTAACATTACTTCGCTGCATAATAGAAGAATTATTATTGATGAGATGGTGCTATTTAAAATTATCCATAAAATGATTGATACTGTTTTTAATGATAAAGTAAATTTTCGGTGTCACGGTCATTACACTACTCGCAATCCTCCTACATTCACTATTAACACTTACCGCACTAATATGAGAAATAACTCGCCAATAATCAGACTACAAAGCAAGCATAACAATTATTTCAATTCACTTGATATGTTTTCGTTCGGCAACCTCAAGAATTTCAAATTAAAGATTGAAAACAACCTGATTCACTTATCTGTTTAATTTTTATTCTTTATTTTTTGATATGTGTTAGAGTAATTTTTGTTCATTTTATGTATACATGTATATTGTATTTTATTACCTATATGGGTTTATGTCAAATTATTATTAACCCTTTTTTTTGATATTGTACTACCTTCACGTCCAACATGTAATTGGATAATTAAGATCTGTTTGTTGGTGTTATTTTTGAATAAATAAATAAATAAATTCTATGTAGCAATGTCACGGGCGGAGACACCTAAAAACTTATATGTGCTGGCAGATGAAAATAAGTCAACAAAAAATATTGTTTATACACAAGTATTGAAGGATTGACTTTGGTAATCTATACTTCAATAATAAGGTTTGAACGTTCAATAAATACAAATTCTATTTGAAAATCATAGCATTTGTTTTTATTTAAGGTAACGATTCTAAAAATAAATCTAGGCGAAGCCGGTACGACACTAGTTTTAAGTGTAAAAGCCCCATTTTTTTTTTTAATGGCCCGAATTATTAGACTGATGTTTATAGAGCTTTCCAGAAATTTTGAAATGGAACGTTTAAAAATCAATTTGTTAAATGCCTCACCAATTCATTGAGAGAGTGTACAATTTTCGGAACGTTTTCGGAAAACTTCACAAGCATTGATAATAGATATGGTAGATTCCTTCTAGTTCTGGTGAAATTTTAAAATTGCTTTGCTGACGCTCTATAAACAAGTTATACACAAAACAATTAAAACTTGAGTAATTATAGATAGTAGATAATTTTTCGTTTTAGTTAAAGTCTCACAATTGAAGACTTAACAAAGTTAATCAGTCAATAAGGTTTTATCGAGTTTAGTTTATTTTAAACCTGGACCTTTATTCAATCGTCAATACCAAAATTGAAATGGAATTGCATTAATTGTACGTACAAAAAATAATGATAATATCGTTTAGTAAATAAATACCATAAAATAAATCTCGAATAAAACCCTATAAAAGTATCCATAGTTTGATGGAATGACAGAAACAATTTGTAACATATCACCATATCAATTATATTAAACAGCAGATTATGTATGTGTCACCCACTCAGCTAAATTTCAATCATGCGCGCGATATTTTTATTCAGTATAAACATCAATAATTTTTATTTTATCGTCGCTATCAAAAGATCAATTGTATAAATGACCTGCAAACATATATAAATTTCAATATATCGATTGTTAGATACACATAACGCTGCTGTGTGCTCGAAAAAAATCAAAAATGTATATTTATTCAATGTAGGTGGTTTATACGCGCTGTAACATAACGAATTTTATTTAGTTATTTATTTGAAAACAATAAAATTATTTATTTATATTGGAAATAATTAATGATCCTCAGCGCAGACACAATTATAGTTACATAAAAATTATTTTTATTATATAAACAATGAAATAATAAAATTTAATTTTTATTTTGGTTTTTGTATATCGAATTTTAAAGAGCCAGTAACTTAAATCGTTACCAATCATTCTAAATTTTATTGTTTTACGATTTACCATTATGGGAGATGATTTTTATATATTCCCGGATAAATTTGCAAAGAATCACTTGTTAGAATTTACGTCCATTCTATCGACAAATCCGCTTTATTGTAATGCTTATACAAACCGCACTCTTGTCTATCTATAATCGTATTAGCATTTAATACCAATATTTTAGAATTAATAGTTAAATTATTAGACGCGGCATAACCGTAATAGAGCAATTTGATTTTATTATCAACAAGCTATATAAATGGAGACCGAAGACCGTTGTACAGTAAAATGATAATTGGGCAATAAATTATGTTGGCGCGTTTTTATTTTATAGATTTGTATACGGTATGTATACTCAAAGATTATATTAAGACTATTCTGCTTCTTCTATTGAAATTTAAAATAAGATGCAGATTTTAAAATATACATTCTCGAAAGCTTGAACTATTAGACTGTTTAGTCAGCACGAAAATAATGAAATAATTAGAATTTGACCTCAAATTTTATTTTATTTTCGATAAATAGACATATTTTCCATTTTTAAAGCAATTTTTAAATGAAAAACTAATAATTAGCGAGTCACATTAATTAATCTTACTACTCTTAGTACTAATTATTTACCAGATTAAATTACACAAGTTTCATGAGAGGAGCCCAATATAAAATTTAAAAAATTTGTAGAAATTCAAAAGAAATTCAAGAAATTCATTCCGAATAGTTATCCCTAGAAAAGCCCAACTAAAAATATATCAGTTTTATTACAGCAGTATACTATGAGGTCGAAGTGGTTAATGGTCGGACAATCCAACCTATGTGCAACTCCAGCAGAATCAACAACTAAGCCCCCAAATGTTGTTTCATCAGAAGCAATAACTAGCAAACTGGATAACGTTTGATGATAAATGATCGGGTAATATCCGAACTTACTACTTTGATTTACTATGATTTAGCAGGAATATTATGTTTTATGTTGGGTATAAACGAAGATGTTAAGGACAAGGCTTTAAGTTAGTAAACCTGGCCAACTGGTGTTTATATTAGACCATTTATGAATCAACATTTTCGGAAAGCAGTTAGTTCAAACGTAAAATTTTGGAAGCCAACTGTAGACATCAAGACTCTCAGGGGTTAAGTGATGTCGTTTTATTACCTCTATTTATTACCATAAAGCATCCAGCATTCGAGAAAAATCTAAATTTATTGGGCTTTTTCAAAAACGAGTGTGATGTCATAGTTTTTTTTGAAACATGACTTAATGGATTCCAAAAAAAATTTCTATAGTCTGTAGAAAAGACAGACATGATTTTGATACCAGCATTAAAGGAAGAGGTGAGTTGGTCGCCGTGAAGAATTATGGCTGACATTATTGGCTGTATACATATTAAAGCCGACATTTCTTTTGTCTTCGTGGTCGCTGTATATATACCCTTTTTCTGGAATTTATTGACTATTTCAAATCTGTGATGTCTCCAGTGATTTCAATCTTCTCGACATTATTTAGTTTGACGTTGATATGGTATACTCACGTGTTCCTCTAACGATCTAAAAGCGTTGGCCGTCACCGATTACATTGCTAGAATAGCAACCAAGTCATTGTTGGGATTTCTATAGGCGTGTGGAAAAAATTTGAGCGAAGCTGTTTCGTTGTTCAACAAACTACTCGCACTGGTATTGAACGAAATGTCACTTTAATTATAAATTGACCTCGGTTTCGTCAACCATGGTACAATATGGAAAAGTTGGGCCTGAAAAAATGACGTAGCAAAATTCATTCATTCTATATGGTGCTGAGTTTCCATTTAAGTGTCATGTCCGGAAATTTGTTCTAATAATAAATTTTTTAACTTTATTTCATGTAATTTTCAACCGATTTCTTTACCGTTTGATTAAATTATTACCGTTGTACAACTTTGCTATAACTAGCATTTAACATTTTTTTTTAATTGTTAAGTTGAATTTTAACCGTTTATAAATATTTAATAAATCTCGGTTTAGTTTAAGCAATTTTTAAACCATTCTGAAACCATTTGGTTAAATTTTTACCGATTATCAACTCTTCTAAAACCATTCCGTTTTTTTTTTGTTCAATCGTAAGAATGATTCTTCTATTTTTTAAGAAAAACTTACTCAGTGAAAGAAAACCCATTCCTATGGATGTGGATATCTCAATGAGATCAAGGAATACTTTTAATAAAAAAGTCATGAATAACCATGAGGTCGCACAGGATGCTGAAGAACCTTTGCCATCACCTGTGGATAATGATTACTCACAGGAGCATCAGGAAGAAAATTTTCAAGCAAACCTGAACTCCGACACGGAAGATTAAATTTTCTTCCATATTTAAAGTGTTATAGCGAACAATTGAAATGCACAATAACACTTTTGATTGTTACTGGCGCTAATAAAAACATCATTAAGCGAGGAATCATACCTCGAAATTCAGTATAGAAACCAATTCAACAATAATAGTAGTAAACCAATAGTTACTAGGTAATAATCTACCAATTCAAAATTATTATGAGTTGAATTTCCACAAATTTTTTGACGGAATATTGGGTTCCGAATCAATGGCAAAAATGAACACCAAAATTGATTATAAATCGAACTTTTATAATCACATTGTCACCATAGATACCTCAGAGAACAGCGACTGGTTGGTCTCAGGGTTCGAAAAATTAAACAAAGATATAACCATTCAACCGGGTTTATACAAAGCTAACAATTTCAAGACGACAGTGAGAGTGTTGACAGATAGGCCGGATCCACCGGAAAAACTTCCAAAATTGAAATTGGAAGTAAATAATTTTGAAACACTAAAACCAATTCCGGGTTGTGATAACAAAATAATTGATAGAAAAACTATCGAACATAATCCCGACGGAACACCACACAATTTTCAAAAATCAAGCAGTATTGTTGAGACCGCATGAGAAACTGTTATCAACCACAATTATTAAACACAAAATTAACACAAAAGACGAAAACCCTGTATTTACTAAAACGTATACGGATACCCACATCACTTTAAAAAAGATGTTGAGGAACAGATACAGGAAATGTTGGATAGCGGAATAATCCGTAATTCAAAAAGTCCCTACTCCTCTCCAACTTGGGTGGTCCCAAAAAAAACGGATGCCTCGGCGAAACGGAAAATAAGAGTCGTGATTGATTATCGTAAGCTAAATGAGAAAACGGTAGACGACAGTTTCCAATCCCTTAGATCGAGGAAATATTGGACAGTTTAGGAGAGTCGGTATATACTTTTCAACATTGGATCTAAAGTCTGGCTTTCACCAGATTCCAATGGACGAAAAATCTAAGGAAAAAACTGCATTTTCAACCGGAAAGGGTCATTTTGAATACTTCAGAATGCCTTTCGGCTTAAAAAATGGTCGCAAATGGTTAAATATTCTTTAAGGCCTCAGTTCTACCTTTTTGCACACTATCCAAGAGTTATAGAAAAATCTGACTCTTTGAGACATTTTTTTAGCATGTGAAATTTCAAGGAAAATATAGAGAATTTAAACGGTAGGCTTATTATACCACATCTGGAGCAAGTTTTAATAATGCTGGCAAAAAAGTTTCAATGAAAATTTGCCAGTTCTATATGTAAACACCGAATATCTGAACCTGTTCAGTCTGATTAAAATAAAATTATTGTTTATATTAAAATGTTTAATGGAATACTGTTAAAAAATGGGTCCTATCTTACTAAAGAAAACTACTTCTTTGCACCGAATTAGATGTAGGGTGATAGGTGTTATTCAATAAGTCGATAAAGTTAATCAAATCGAGCCTTATAATTGCCGTCGTTTACCGGGTCCACGGTCATTGAGCGGGTGTTAATAAGTGACCTAGGTATAAGGCGGGTCACGCTAAATGATGGCAAATGGGCCGGATTAAGGTGTAAAGCGACCCGTGCTGACCATCTGCCAGGCTGGGGCCCATTTAACCAAGCTCAATCGTGAACGGAGGCCTCTGGATACCTGGCGACCTCCAGTTGTAATTAGCCTTACCTGCATATACCTACGGATCTCTGGGCAGGCGGCCCTTCATTTCTCCGATACTCGTGGGAATCTAATGAAAAGATCAAACGAAAATAAATCAAAGGGCACCGGTTCTCCTCAAAAGCCGGTATCAGCGAAGGAACATGCCACAAACCAGACGGGTGGGGCCTCGAAGGGTGCAAAGGTGGTTAACTCTAGGGCACTAGTCCCGGGGGTTAGCGGTACCAACGCAGCGCAGGGGAGGGGGACGAGAGAAATTCCTCCGGCGAAAAGGCGGTGCAGAAATCGCCGCTCGGCATTTAGAATTCTCGAGAAGCGCGCTGCGACCCCCGAGGGGCAGCTCACGGAAGAACAGAGAATATCGGTAGCTTGGGCAAGGAGCACTGTGGGCTGCGGAAGCTCGAAAAGGGACCATGTGTCGTAAACGTAAGCGGTCCCAGGACGAGGTGGAAGTAGTCAACAGCAAGCGGGCCAAGTTGCTGACTGACAAGAAGCCGAGCTCCAACTCAGGGACAAATTTGTTCAGCGATGTCCTGAGGGAGCATGTGTTGATGCTAGCCGTAATTGACGAAGGTCAAGAAGATGGGAGCATCACGGCGGAAAATGGAGGTTGGTGTATAATGCACTAACCTCGTCTTTTTAAAGGTACTGGGAGAAAATCCAGGACCACCCCCATCTTGCAGAGATGCGGGATGGTATCAAGGGCGTGTAAAGATGACTGCATGCTCGGACTCTAGATCTGTGGATCTGTATAAAAAGGCTATAGCCAAAGTAGGGGAGGTGTGGCCAGGCCAAAGCTTGCGGCAGTTAGCCAGGAGGAAATTCCCAGCAGGCCGAGGGCACGTATCTGGCTGCCATCCGAACCGGCTAGCCCTGACGAGGCTTTGAAAATCATTCAGGCCAGTAACCCGAATCTTCCGACCGGATATTGGAAGATCGTCAAGCAGGAGGAGGCGAAGGGGGGCTCGAAGTTATCAATTATGGTAATAAATAAGGAGTCCCTTGCCCTCCTGCACAAAACGAAAGTAATTGACTTCGGATTCGGGTCAATTACTCTCAACGTTTATAAAAAGGATGGAGCAGAAGCGCGTACGGGAGGCCAACCGGAGGATGGTGGCAACCCGCCCAGGCCTGAAGGGGGTACCAGCAGCATGGGGGGAGAAGCTGAGGGTAGAAGGGAGAGTGAATCCGGCGACCTCGGTCTGGTAAGGATTCACTTGGAAGATGAGGAGGGGCACATAAGCGAAGGAGCTGGTGTACCGATGGAGGAGGATGTCGGCAGCCCGGGCACTGACAAGTCCTTTACCCTCAAAATACCGGGAAATAATATTCCTGTGGTAGCAGGAATACACTATAGAGGTAGGTAGAAGTTAAAAGGTTATGATTAAGATAACACAAATTAACCTTCACCAATCTAAGGCTGCTTTGGCAGCTCTACTCCTCAGGCTGACTAGGTCGAATGAGGATGTGATATTAATCCAAGAACCTTGGATTAATAACAACAGGATCTGTGGCCTCAGAACCAAGGGGTACACAATTTTATCCTCTAGTAAGTCTGGTAAGATCAGATCTTGTATTCTCGGGTAAAATAATATTAATCTTTTCCTTCTCTCTAAATACAGCAATGGTGACACTACTGCAGTTAGCCTGGAAGTAGGCACTTGCAGATTCTGGCTAGTTTCAGCCTACATGGACCGGGAGAAGGAGGTTCCTCCGGATAACCTGGAGGAGCTGATCCGTGAAGCGGAACATTCAAAGGTAGGTGTGGTACTGGGAGTTGATTCTAATGCGCACCACACTATCTGGGGAAGCACTGACATTAGTGAAAGAGGTGAGTCGCTTTTTGATTATTTGTTGAGTACTAACCTTTCAGTGTGTAATATTGGGCGGGAATCCACATTTATTACTAGTAACAGACAAGAGGTTCTAGACGTGATCCTTGCCTCAAATAATATTCTTCATATGGTTAAAAATTGGAGGGTGGATAAGGAACACTCTATTTCTTATCATCGACATTTAACCAATACCCTCGATATTCACCCTGCTACCCGGGAAGCCTGCAGGAACCCTAGAAGGACCAACTGGAGCAAATGTGGGGAATTATTGGAGGATATGTTACAGTCGAGGGCTATGGAGCCCCCGACGACCGTTGGGGCCAGCGCATGCAACCGATCCTTTCGCGCTGCGTGCCCACTGGCTAAGCCTAGAGGTAAGCAAAAACCAGTATGGTGGTCCAGGGAACTGGGAACCTATCGTAAGGCTTGTAGGACAGCCTTTAATAGAGCCAAAAATACAAGGGAGGTTCAGGATTGGGACTCCTATAAGGAAAAACTCGGAATTTATAAAAAAGAATTAAGAAAGGCACAAAGGAGGTCTTGGAGAATCTTCTGTGATAAAATGGAAGAGGTATCCGAAACCTCCCGCCTTAGGAAGATTCTTTCCAAAAGTACAGCTAGTCCGAGTTTTTTGATAAAACCGGATGGATCTTGGACAGCTTCTAGTGGAGAATCTCTGGAGCTTCTGTTTGAGACACACTTCCCAGGAAGCTTAAGGGACCTGTTGGTGCGAAGCAATCATCAGGAATCACTGTCAGTGTTCTCAGAGGATATCGTAACCAGGAAACGGATCATGTGGGCACTGAGGGGTTTTAAACCATTTAAATCGGCTGGTTAGTAAGTAATTATTATTGTTCCCTATCTGGAAGCTATATTCAAAGGGTGTTTGAATCTGGGCTATATTCCTAGGTACTGGACGGAGGTCAATGTGGTGTTCATACCGAAAGCGGGGAAAAGCTCACATGTCTATCCTAAGGACCTAAGACCAATAACTCTATCATCCTTTCTTTTGGAAACCTTGGAAAGGCTGCTGGATGTATATATCAGAGATAAAATAGGTGCCAGGAAGTGGGCACACTGAAATTTCAAAGCTTTCATGATAAGGATTATATTTAAAATTTCTTTTGTTAAATAGAGTAATACTGTTTCTTAAATTTGTCAAAACTATAACTTTCAAATTCGAAATTTTCTGTTCAATTTCCGAAATAATATCTTGACTTGATCGTCATAGTAAAAATCCACTATACGATTTAGAAAATTATTGTTCGGAACATTTTCGCAATTCTTCGGTACCAACAAGTTGGGAAATTAACTCAACACTCCATAATAAAATATTTCCAAAATAAGATATTTGACTGAATTTTGCACATTGTTTTGTAAATTGATTTGTACAGACACTCTAATCAAAGTGTTGTTCGTGAAAGACGCGTTGAAATTTAGATATATACAAATAAGTTTCTGATATTATCCATCACCGAAAACTTACTAATTTATATAATTTGAGATGACAAGAGTGTAAATAAACACATGAAATTTGCAAAGAAGTTACGAATAAATCATGTCAACAAACAAAATAATTCGAATAAACAGAATATTCGTATTATGTATCATAAACTCGTATCAAATGTGGTTCATTCATTAACCTAATAATTCTGACAAAAGCTAGACATCATCTAAACAAACAAATGAAACGCGATGATTACCATGTGAAATCAACAATTATCATACAAACATAACAATATACTTGTCAACGGTTTTTTTTTTTTTTTTTTAATGAAACAAATCAATCTAAATCAAATGTCAAATGGTTAATGTTTGTTTATTGAACACGAAAAAACAAATACAACAACATATTTATCAATCAACATTTTTTTTTTCTTCTAGTTCAACCAGAAATATTATGAACATAATTTTTACTAGTCCCCAACTCAATCAATATAATTATAGTGAATGAAAACAAAACCCGAAAAAATTGTCTCACAAAATTATTTCCCGTATATTTGTACAAACGTACACATACACACCAACCTTAATAGTTTTGTTATTTTTAATTAATTCATATTCATTCATTTGTTTATTTAAATTTTTTCATTCTTGTTATCTTTCCAAACTAAATCGATATTAAACCACGAATAAATAAAAATGAAAAAAAAAAAAAAAACATCATGATTATATCATTTAGGTAATATTAAGATATTTTTATTAAGAGAAAAAAAAAATGTTAGAATTTTTTTTTTCCACTGTTCTCTCTAAACTTTGGCGCCACCAATTTGAAGAAAAAATAATACACTCGATAAACACAAATATAAGAAACCAACAATGCGCGGTTGAAATAATAAACAAAATTGTTTTTTGTCGATCAATATTGTGTATACAAATTTTTTTTTTAATCTTCTCGATCGCGATCAAAATTTGTGTGGAAATTTTTTTTTTTTTCTCCAAATAAAACTATGTTGATTATGTATGGATTTTATGTTGCGCGAGATCGGCGAGCGAATCGTTTTCGAAGAGGAAATAGTAATAAACACCCCCACGAAAAGAAAATAAGAATGCGATTTCGATTATTTTCTTTTTTGGAGAAAATTGGAAAATAACCAATGATTAAATTTTTTGAGTGTGGGTGGGAGAATTCTTATCTTTGGTTTTATTAATTTTGAAACTGCATTCAATAAAATTTAAAAGTATTGAATTACGCAGCACAATAATTAGAAAATAATTTATTAGACATCTGATTTATGAATTTTAATTATTTCTGAAATACCGGAAGAATCGCATTATATAATAAACAAACGATTTAGGCAAGATGATAATATTTAGAAATATATACATACACATATGAAAGACCACCTATCGTCTTATGAGTTGTAATTTGAAAGTCAAACTTTATAAAATCACGACAGGAATATACGAACACACTTATTCATAACAGAACATTATTTTAGCCATATCGACCATATGCATTTGTTTACTAGTAGTAAATCAGCAATCAGTGGCGTAACTAGGTATTGGATTGTTAAGGATTGTTGGGGCCCAAGACATTTGCTTTATCAGTTGAAATTTAAGATTAGATAGCTCAGATTAAGCTTAAAGTGCAAATCTAGGAAAATTTAAAGAAAAGGATATTTTCTTAAGACATTCTCAACTATTTCCTCTCGGTTCTGACTCCTTAGAAATAAAAATGCTTTTAGGTTCTGACCAATATTTAGATTTAGAAGAAACTTAGTTAAACCCGTTTGAAATAAAAGCTTTCGATATCAATGTCTGTGAAATTAGCACGAAAATTCATCCCGAAAAGGTTATTTTATTTATTGGTTTGTTTCCTTGCTAAATTACATAGATATCAGCCCGAAAATCAAGAGAAATATAGAAGAAAATTGTAATTCATCCCGAATTTTTTATTTTTTATTTAATGAAACACTTAATATTTTGCAATACAAATAATGCTTTAAAAACATGTTTTGATTAAAGGTGTTCGTTCGAAAAATATTATTAAGAAATCACGGGGTTCTCTTAGTGAACGGACCGTTATTCTCTAACAATGAGGATCCAATGGTTCGCGGGTAATGCTAGATTTATAAAGTTTTTCGACAGTCCTAGGATTATTCGAGATTTTTAAAGATATTCGAATTTTGCAAGGCAATGTTCTTCGCTTAGCTGTGTTATAAGAACTGGCAGAGTTACACATATATGTAAATCTAAATGGTGATATTAAAAATATTTTTGGAGATTATGCCAAAATTTCGATATTTCTCCTATTTCCATGTTTTACATGGCGGTGATTATCACATAAAGAGTTTCCTTTGGTTTTACATACTTAAGGATATTTGAGAACTTTCAAGAATATTCAAGATACTTTGAAAATTCGACATTTTCGAGATTATTTCGAAATTCTTAATATTTTTCAAATTATATTCGAAATTTGTGATGCTTTATTGACATATTTAGAGCTCGTTATATTATAGAGATGTAAGATGATTCATTTTATTTGAGGCCATTCAAATAAATCAAGTTCTATTTCATCTACTTTTGAACAACTTTCTTGCAAATACATGATTTATGCTCATAAAACATTTAACGAAAGACAGAATTAATGGAAAGATACACAAATTACAGAAAAAGTATAAATAAGATATCAAGCTTAAAGCTCATAGAAAACAAATACTCTAAACTAATCCTAAAATACGACTTTACTTTATAATATCAAATTCGAGTGTTAAATGTATGGGTTTGAAAAGCTCTTAAAACTAAAAGCTCTTAATAATTTACATTGAGCAGAAATATTCTAAATCCTACCCAAAAATTCCGTCATCGCTTGTAATATCAAATTTCGAAGCAAAATGGTTTGTTTAAAACGCTTTGATAAGTAAAAGCTCTTAAAACTAAAGCTCTTGATAATTTTTGAAATACATAATTATGCTCATAAAGCATTTTATTAAAAACGTGAAATTGTCAAAAAGCTCAAAAAATTACGTTCAAACCCAATGAAAAAGCTCATTGAACACAAATATTCTAAATTTATCCTAAAATACCACCTTCCTTTATTTTATCAAATTTTAGAGTTAAATGGTTTGGTTTGAAAACCTCTGAAAAACTAAAAGCTTTTGATTATTAATGATTAACATTGGGAAGAAATATTTTAAATTTTACCCAAAATTCCGTCACCATGTGTACTATGAAATTTTTGGGTGAAATAATTTGGTTAGAAAGCTGTGATACGTGAAATCTCTTAAAACTAGTATAGCTCGACATTTTTTTCAAATACATAATTTAAAAAATTCTCTGAAATGTTAAGTACAAACCAATACCAAGTAATTATAATACGAAGTTTCCTAATAAAATGGTTTGGTTTGACTAAATGCTCTTGATAATTTATATTGAGAATAAATGTACTAAAATATCCTTAAATTCCGCTACCCTTTGTGAAATCGAATTTCTGAGTAAAATGGTTTGGTTTAAAAAGCTTTGATAATTGAAAGCTTATAAAATTAAAAGTTCTTGATCTTTTGCAAATACCTAAAACATTTTATCAAGAACCTAAAAGTATGAAACAGGCTCATGGTTAAAAGTTAAGTTAAAACCGAAACCCAAAAACCCAATACTTATGGATAATTCAATATATGAGAACTTTCAAAAAAATTCAAGATACTTTGAAAATTCGACATTTTCGAGATTATTTCGAAATTCTTAATATTTTTCAAATTATATTCGAAATTTGTGATGCTATATCGATATATTTCGAACTCGTCATAGTATAGAGTTGCAAGATGTTTCGTTTTATTTGAAGCCATTCAAATAAATCACATTCTATTTCATCTACTTTTGAACAACTTTCTTGCAAATACATGATTTATGCTCATAAAACATTTTAACGAAAGACAGAATTAATGGAAAGACACACAAATTACCAAAAAAGGATAAATAAGATATCAAGCTTAAAGCTCATAGAAAACAAATACTCTAAACTAATCCCAAAATAGCACTTTCCTTTATAATATCAAATTCGAATATCAAATGGATGGGTTTGAAAAGCTCTTAAAACTAAAAGCTCTTAATAATTTACATTGAGCAGAAATATTATAAATTCAACCCAAAATTCCGTCATCCCTTGTAATATCAAATTTCGAAGCAAAATTGTTTGTTTAAAAAGCCTTGATAAGTGAAAGCTCTTAAAACTAAAGCTCTTGATAATTTGTGCAATACGTTATAATGCTCATAAAATATTTTATTAAAAACCTGAAATTATCAAAAAGTTCAAAAAATTAAGTTCAAACCCAAAAAGTTTGGATTAATTGTCAAGCTTAAAGCTCATTGAACACAAATATTCTAAATTTATCCTAAAATACCATCTTCCTTTATTTTATCAAATTTTAGAGTTAAATGGTTTGGTTTGAAAACCTCTTAAAACTAAAAGCTTTTGATTATTAATGATTAACATTGAGAACAAATATTCTAAATTTTACTAAAAATTCCGTCACTACTTTGCTATGAAATTTCTGGGTGAAATAATTTGGTTTAGAAAGCTATAGTGAAATCTCTTAAAACTAATAGCTCGACATTTTTTTCAAATAGATAATTTATGATTATAAAACATTTTAAGGAAAACCTTAATTAATGAAAATTCTCAAAAATGTTAAGTACAAACCAATACCAAGTAATTATAATACCAAGTTTTCTAGTAAAATGGTTTGATTTGACTAAAAGCTCTTGATAATTTACATGGAGAACAAATGCACTAAATTATTCTTAAATTCCGCTACCCTTTGTGAAATCGAATTTCTGAGTAAAATGGTTTGGTTTAAAACGCTTTAATAATTGAAAGCTTACAAAATTAAAAAATCCTGATCGTTTGCAAATACCTAAAAATTTTATCAAGAACCTAAAAGTATGAAAAAGGCTCAAGGTATGAAAAAGGCTCATGGTCAAAAGATACTTTGAAAATTCGACATTTTTGAGATTGTTTCGAAATTCTTGATATTTTTCAAACTATCGATATATTTTGAAATCGTCAGAGCATTGATGTTCTTGCAGATGTTTCGTGTCATCCATTCTCGAAATCAGATAATTTAATTTGCGAGACTAGCGGATTGGAAGAAATAAGTTTTTCACTAAAATCTTTACTTATTCATAGGTACCAGAAGCATTTTTTAGAAGCCCAAAAATATGTTTCGGGGGGCCCGAAATTTGTAGTTCTGCAATATAACGACGATCGATTGCTGCAAAATACCGAATTGTCTGTCTGTTTTGTCGGTCTGTCTCTCGGTTTATTCAGCGGTCGGCCTTTCTATTAGTTTGGTTGTATTCCGGATTTTTCCGTCGGTCTACCTATCAGTCTGTCTATCTCCTTGAATACTGTAGTGAAGTTTCTAACGTAAAAATTGTAAGAAACTCTTGTAGAAAAAGTGTTAAAATAGTACCTCTTATCTTCTTCTAATTAATAAATATTTAAAATATTTTTCTTTGGTTTTGGGCTCAAATTTAATTTTTTATTATATTTTACTTTAGCTTGGGGGACTCCATTCAAGTCCATTTTCAAAGGCGTTTTGTTTTTTATAAACAAGAATTTTCTTTTTATGTATGTATATAAGTCTCATAATCTGTTGAAATCACATTTCTTTACAGACGCTTTATCACTAAGAGAAATCATTGTAGAAAGAAAGGATAAACAACTTCTCCTCGGTTGCTTGAAGTTAGTGAATGTTCGAGTAATGACATGTGTAACATGTGATCTACTTAATTTGTAGCACTATTCGAATAGTTGCTAAGCTCGTTTGAAAAGAAAACATTTGACATCAAAAGATAACGATTTTAACATTCGAGATTTGATCGAAACTTTCGAAAACAGTTCAGTGATTGTATTCTTGAGATGGGTATTAGGAAATTTAATCAATTTTATAAGTTTAAAGGCCTATTCATATGCATCGCGATTTTTCTCGTACGAGAATTTTTCTCGTACCAGCGATTTAACGCGTTGCCTTACACATGAAGCGCGATTTATCGTAAAAAAGTTTAGATAAATTATAACGAAATAAGTATGACACGATACTCTCAAAAAAAAAATTATTTTGTATGTTCCAATGCGAATATGGATGAGAACTAGACGCCGCCAACAACGAAAATATTGGTTTCATCCCATAAACCAAACAAGAAGATCTCAAGTAGAATTTTTCACGTTAATGGCTTTTCTGGAACATTACCCCTTATTCTGTTTTAAATATTTGCGGATATCAAAGCCAAAGTTTGAAGCAATTCTTAAGGGAATAGAGTTTTTATTGAACCCTAATCCAAACAACTTCCGACGTGATGTTATATCAGCCAAAGAAAAGCTCGTAATTACTCTGAGGTAATTTAAGATTGAATTGATACCATAGAAAGATCTTCTAAGGAGTTCTTAGACCGTTGGAACTTTCCAAACTGCTGCGCGACGGTAAACACCAGGAGTCTATATTTCAATTATAAGAAACCCTTCTGTACAAATCTTATGGCCGCAGTTGATGCCAAATACAAATTCCTAATGGTTAACGTTGGTGCATATAGTTCCAATCCTGATTCAACAGTATTTGCATCTTGCGAGTTTGAAAAAGCTTGGTTACATTACCCCAATATTCTTAATATACCGGATGATGAACCTTTACCTGGAACGGTTAAGCCGATACCATACGTGATAATTGCTGACGAAGGATTCGCACTAAAGATGACCATCATTCGGCCATTTCCTGGTCAAAGCTTGTCCACAACGAACAGGATTTTTAATTAGGTTTGAACTATTGACATATAAATTGCATTTAAGATGTTACCTATATTCCTATTAAACTCGTTTACATAATTAATATTTGGAGAATGTATTCAGTATATTGGCGCAAACATGAAGTGTCCTTTTGAACCGTCTTGAAGTCCAGACCGAAAGAATAAACAACATAATTAATGCTTGTTGCATTCTGCACAACCTTCTTTGAATGGATGGGTGACATATCACCAAAGACTCCGGAGCAAAGTGGCACAACAATTGAAGTGTCCAACCAAATAGCTTTCTCACTTCAAACGGCATCTTATGCCTATATGATATAAGAGAACGTTTGAAAAGTTATATACGTAAACACAAATTTTATTTCACGACTCAATTTCAATCAGGTACATATCAAAATTATAATATAACAAATTTAAAGGACACATCGTCAGTATCGACTTCAATATTGTAGATTGCTGCCCTGTCTTAATAAAGCCGCCCTTCTCTTTAAATTTATGAAAAATTGTTCCCTAGCATTTTCTGTGCCATACTCAAAACAACAACTATATTATCTATTTAAAATTTTAATTAGATAAGTTTTACCTGTATACTTGTATAAATGGTACAAGAAACTGCAGAATTTCAAATTAAGCCCAATTACAAGGTTTTTGGTGCTTTTGAGCCACTAGGGATGTTAGTTTGCTTGAAAGCAGCACTAAATTGATCCCGCAACTTTTTCCACCTGGCCTAAAGACACTGCAACAAAAAGAAATTCTGTATATGAAATTGAAATTCAATATAAGCCCATAATTACCTTCTTGGTCCAATGCGTAACCGATTGAGACCAAATATCTTCCTTCTTGCATCGGTTTTTATAATATTTCGGTTGCTTAATATAAATTACTGGATGCGACTCCACTTCCCTAATTAATTTTTCGTCGAATTCTTTCTTATTCGATGTGAATAGGCCTTTATGATTTAAATATTGAAAAATATGAGTCTAAGCGTATAGAATTTTTTTGGGAATTGCTTTGTCTAATTTTATAATTATAGTCACATATGAAACTTAAAATTATCATTTAATATACATATAAGTCAGTGGCGGCCGCTAATTTAAATTTTAGAAATTTTAAATTACTCACAAATTGATTTGGGTACTTTCGAAAAAAATTCGCCTCTGTTAATTTTAAACGTTAATTTTCATTAGGGAGTTGCATCATCTGTTACCGAATTACAGGTTAATCGGTAGTTTCCTTTTATTCAAAGTTTTTAAATGTAATCGAGATTTATTTGGGGTAGGGGCGAATAGTTAAGCTACCCAGCCATTTTCATAAGAAATAAAATAAAATATTTACGAACCATTCATTTTAGATTCCTCATTTTATTTACGGGCCCGAATAATTGTTCTTGTATTTTTTTGGAAAAGAATCAAAATCTGGGAAAAATTCAAATTAATTTAGTTCGGCATTTTTTTGATCAAGGTTCAGATTTTTTTGATTCAATATAGAAAATGGCAAATTGATCGATATAATCATGTTTTTCGACTTCCGAATTGCTAGATTATCGTGTATTTGCCCCGCAGGGTGTTCCTTATTTATATAGATACTATGCGAGATTTTTCGAAATTATTCAGGTTTAGCTGGAACTGAATTAAACTTAGCGTTGCAATTAGCATTGAAGTTTTTCAAGTGTATTTGAGATTTTCGGGAATATTGGAATTTTTTTTTTGAGAATATCAAGATTATTCTAAAATTCTAAAATAATTTGAGATTATTCGAGACTACCCGATATATAATGGGATTTTAAGTTTATTTGAGATTGTAAATTTTCTCCTGGAGTATATTACCAAGTCACATGATCTTTCATCCTCAAAGATGAGGTTATCGAAATTCGAGATTTTCGCAAACTATCCGAAATTTCATATTTTTAATGAGTATTAAGTGATTATTAAGTTTAATGATTACTAAGTTTATTCGTATAGTTTTTCTAGTAATTTGCAATAATTTGAGCTTTCAGTGAAAACAATACATATGTACATGTAGAAAAAAATTGTTTTAAGATCGGTTGCATATTTGGTGATTACATGAGATAAATAATAAAATATTAAATTTGCTTCAAATTATTAATAAATCAAAACTGTACGGATATTTCCTATTCGGCTTGTAACTTTTAATTATGTTCAAACAACGAAGTTTTTAGAAATTTCGAAACTAAAACTAAACAAATCCAGAAACAAAAAATTCAGAAAAAAAGAATCCAGAAAACTGAAATCCAGAAACCCTATTATCAAAGTGCCGAACAAGTTGCAATTATAATTTATAATATGTGTACAAAAATTGAGTTTTCCATTAGAGTCTTAATATTTATGATAATAGGAATTGTTTCGTCAACGTTTCAGACACAGATCAAAGGAAATACTTACATATATCGCTGGGGACCACTACTTTTGCCTATAATAAAAATACAAATTATCAGAAATATTGAAAAAAATTCAATTTTATGGCCATTTTTAGACTTTTCTAACCACTTAAAACATTTTTGGTACATCTACAATTCCTTTGAACTGTGTCTGCAAATTTGACGAAGCATTAACCAATTTAACACAAATCGGTAATTCGCTCAAATACATTCTTCAATAACATACTAACCCAAAGAATTAAGTCAACCAAAACACAACTTCTAACATTTGCGGTAGAACTATCAGTAGAATATGCATTTGACAAAAAAGAACAAAGTCTCATTTCTAATTTAGTTAATCCGTAATACCGTACAAAATTTAAACTGCTAGATTTTAGAGTACGGGTTCGTCCCGTAGTCTCATAAAAACATTTAACTGCTGGATACGGGATACAGCATTTTAGGACATGGAAGCTTGAAATAGGGAATTCTCAAAAAAGGCATTTGTATATGACCTAAGAGATTTAGTGCGTTTTGGATTTTGAAATACGGGCAAACGTATCGATTCCTTTCATAGGTAGCTAGTGTAGGGTACTAGACTCCACCAATATTTTATAGACTTCCCCGAAAATATAGATCTTGTCCTTTAATTAGTAAATAAAAAATAAATAAAATCTCTAAGAAAATGACAGCCTCCCGTGCCCCCCCAATACAATAAATATTGGCATATCTGTAAATTACAATTCAATTTATTTACGAATTCGAACAGAACCATCTGTATTATGACAAATATATTTGGCGACAATAATTAATTTTATCACGGAGCTCCCTTATACACGAAAATAAAATTTAACGCAGAACAGCTGTTCGTTAAATACATTTCAAGATGTTTATTCGTCTTGAAAATTGATTGCAATAATTAAATTTCACTTCAACATTATTATTGGTGATAACGGCTGATTTGTTGATTGCTTAATAGAGGCACATAATTAAGACACCGGGAGCAATGAGTAAAGCACAAATTTTAAATTTTATTTCGTGTATAGGTACTTCGTTGTAATTATAAATAGACAAAATATTTAAATGTAAAACATAAAACTAGCGCCATATTTCTTCCTCACATCAGAGAAGCCATGCAGACAAACGGTATCATTCAATCTCAGTTTCATGTGAATTTTATGTTAAAAACAAATATTAAACCGGTTAAAGTTATGTGTAATCAAGAATTATAGTTGTATATGCACGATTAAAAAAAATTACAGTAGCACTTTATCGCGCATCACGTACATATATATACGAATAGAACAATGAATGAAATTATTATGTAGTTATAGCTCTAAAACAAATAAAATCAAATAAATTATATTTTGAATAGAAAGAATTAGAATATTATTTTTAACCAGCTTCCTTTCGGATTCTAAACACAATGAATTCGCTTTTTTTTTTGTTTTTTGATAATTAATTTAAATTAGTGTGTATACGAGTAATATAACAGTAATAATTTATTTTTATGTTTACTAAATAATCACATCATTTTTTTTTATATTTTATAAGAATAAAAATATTATTGTTAAGATGATCAAGAAGATTATAAGTACGAGTATATAGGAGATATGTAAATATTCACGAGAATTTATACCGATAAGGTGGTATCTTCTGGAAGGTAAATAATTAAAAAAAAAAATTGTTCATGTGCTTAAATATAAGCGCGCGATATAAGAAACAACAAGATCTGTTTGATCTATAATTAGAGATTATAATTAAGACAAAGTGAAAAATGAAAAATTATTAATCTCTTCTCGATATATGTATATACCCCCGTGTACATACATATATGTATGTATATTTATTTATTTATTTATTTTAATCGACAGTTAAAACTTTATTTCATACTGGAAACAAAATACAGGAAGTTTATATAATAATTAAAACTGAATATCGACTGTTGGCGCCAAAAAATTGATTGAACGCATATTCCTACACAATTTTTCATTTTACTTTTAAAATTTAGTTATTATTTTATAAAAGTTTTTATTTATTTTTATATGTATGTATGTGTGTATGTATTTGTTTGTGTTTGTGTTTGATTTCCAGCTATATATATTTAATGCATTTTTATTTTATTTTTTTATAAGCACGTGGTTTTATTTAATATTGAATGTGATTGTAAAACTGTGGGAGACATAACTTCAATTTGTTATTCTGTATTCATAGAAAGGCGCCTAACAACAGCGTTTACTTTCTAAACGATGTGCAGTTGAATGAAAACAACGGTGTTTATCAACTCGTAAAATAATTTTAGGCTGAGATTCGGGTGCAATTATTATTGTCTAACTAATCGGAGTTTCTATATAAAAGAAGTAATCAGTCTTATATTGTGCTCCCGCACTATAGTAAACGATAGAAGAAAATTGTAAAACATTAAGTGCCCAAAACTGCGTCTAGCCGAGAGTAACTCGCAAGTAAAATTAATGATGATGAATTAAAAATTTTATAAATTCTTTGATAACAACAAAAGTTTTTTTTTAACTCCGTCTGCTTTGGTTTACAATTTGCTTTACAACTTACACTAATTACTGTAGTTATAGTTTAGCATGATATTGCAGGCGGAAAATCACAGTGAAAAAAGGAAAAGCGGGTTTTCGCTTTTTTAGGGCAGAATCATCATTTTCAAAATTCTGAAAAAACCAAGCAAACAGAATTATTATGGCTGAATATTTTCGAAACCCTTTGCCTACACGGTATGCTAAATGAATTATCAATTTTTACTTTAAAAACCCTATATCATGAAGATATGATTTAAACCATTGGAATGGTACACCTCCACTCGTAAAGTTTTAGTACAAGTAATTTGTGTTCTATATGGTTCTATATACCATGTCAAATGCCTTCTTAATACCAATAAAAACGGCCCAATACACTTTTTCCCATTTAAATTAAAATGAACCCCATTCAAAAAATGAATTATAGCTGATTCAGTATTTTTCCAGACCTAAAGAAAGACGTAGAAAAGCCTTTTTCAAAATTTTCATAATTGTGGGCTAAAGAAATAGGAAGATAATTATCCGTATAAGCAGTTTATCGCCATTTTTTGCACAACAAAATTACAACTGCGGTTTTTAAAGAATCAGGAATACAACCATTCAAAAAACTTTGATTGATGAAATGTACCAAAATTGGAGATATGATTTTGTGCTTTAACATGTTGCCACTTAGGTAATTGTGTTGGGTAATTAGGCCAACAATTTCAGTAACATCCACCGATTCGCTATGATTTTAGAAAGCCAATTGTTTCGAAGAAAGGTGTAGCTATACAATTTGCCAAAGAATACCAGAATGGGCGTGTAATGGGCGTGTAAACATTGGGAAAAAAGATAGTCAAAAGCTTAAAGAAAAAATTGGAGATGTAAGTAAACTGCTTGTCTGTTAGGAATGACACAAAGTATTTTTATAGCCAAAAGGTATGTTGGATTCGTAACCAGCGACCACAAATACATAGTGGTCAATTGAGATAAGACTGCAACCTCAGGGTGTGGTCTGTCGTCAACTACAATCATTATGTCAGAAAACCCATTTCATTTCGGGACTTACGATTTTGGTTTAACAAATTTCGTCGGCGGGAAATCGTACAACATTTGAGGCAAATGTTGCTTGTTATTTATATGGCCGACCCCAGAGACCGGTCATTTGATAATATACCATATACGTCATGTGCCTACTACGGACATTCGAGAAAAATCATTTGACTTTGGTACTTTTGATTTTTGTTGAACAATTTTTGTCGGTGGAAATTCGTACAACAATTTGATGTAAAAATTGTTTATTATTTATATTATCAACCCCAGGGCCTAGGAATTTAATAATTTCTATACCAAGTGGCAGTAAGATGAGAGCCGTGAACGTATTTTTGCCCATAAAATTGATTTTGTAGTTCAAAATATATATAACAAACCAAGAAGATATTGACAAACTAATTCTAAAGGTTCGAGACATTGTAAATTTTAAGGAAGAGAGCGGGTTTTGTTTATAATATCTGTCAACAGATGACACTTTATATATTTTTGGGAATTTTTCCGTTAACTTCCCAGCAGGAAGGCCATTTCAGACACGCTAATGACTCGTCAGCGACAGTGAAGCATGACACGTATATAGACATTTATCAGAAGATAGGACTAATTTTCGTGTTTGACTGGTCTGAGACGAATCGTTTGTGACATGTCATAAACTAATAGTACTTGACTCGTCAATATATGACAATGCTACGATAAATCTTATATGACTTATTTAAAAGGTAATCGCTTGTGAATTGTCGTGTTTGATAATGTTCGGACCTTTCATAAAATGACAGGTCATAGAAGAATCTTAGGTATATGCCTTTCTTAAAATATGGATTTTCTTTTTATGGAGAATAAATTAAAATTAATCTGTATCATTTGAATTTAAAGAAACATTTTATTTTTAAATTTTTTTTTTTTAAAATTCTATAAATTACATATTTAATATTATTTAAAAATTTCTGCATATATTGTACATATATAGGGTTTAGGCAAATTAAATGCCTGTTTGTGAAATATAAAACCAATTTAAAAAACTGAATAAATAATTCAAGTTTCAAGAATTCCCATACAAATTTTAATTCTCGATCAACAAATGAAACCACTAATTATTTGGCCATTCCCTACGTTAAAAATCCTTACGAAAAAATTAAAAATCTTTTCAAAAATTGTTCTTTTTCTAAAATTAAATATAAAATACCTTTAAAGAAACAATCAAACGTTGTTTATCAGGTACAATGTAGTTGCAATGTTACATACACAGGATATAGACGAAACAATTTTTAGAAAAAAGATTTTACCAACACAAAAGTAACATAAATAAAGATCAAAATTTAGGCATTAGTGCACTTACACGACATCTGAAAAATACAAACCATCAAATCAGTTTAGATAATATAAAAATTCTCGAGAAACAAAAAAGGTTTAGAAAAAGATCGATTTTGGAAATTCTACAAATTGAATCAAGTATACAAATTCAATAAATGTCATTGAAAATTTCGCGTATATTGGTAACTCTTATGATTTGTTCAACTATAAATTGATTTTGCCTCATGCAATTTTATTTTTAGTCAATTGTACAACCGTTTTTATATGAAAGCGCATTAGCAAGGTTATATTTCGAAAATACATGGCTGGGCGTTTCCATGAAAAGTCGGTTTTAATAAAAATTGGTGATTGCTTTATTTTTTGATTTATGTATAAAAGAAGGAATTTTTGATATATTTTTCATTTTTTTCTTTCCTGAAAAAATAAAAATAAAAAAAAAATAAAAAATTCAACCAAAATTGCAAATGTGCCAAAAAATTCAAATCTGTGTTGTGGTAGACGCATTACAAAACAAACCATGCCTAAAAAAGGTAAACCGGGTACTAGCTTACCATTGAGCGATAAGCAGATTAGCCTTATTAACTCCATGATCAGCAAAACAGTCAATAAATCGTTTAATAAATTAATTAATGAATTGAAAAACACGAATATTAATAGTTCTAACAGAGATGAGAGACAAAGGGCAAACCCAGAAGCAGGGATTAATAATTACAATAATAATAGTAATAATGTTGAATCAAATAATAACTGTAACACAAAGAGGCATCTAACGGCTGCAATCGAATATGAAGACAAACAACCTAAACGAATTTGCATTGACTCACAAAAAGTCTCCGCTCAGGTTGAGATAAAAGAACAAGTCAAACAATTGATTGACAGCTAAGGCGGATATTCATCAGATTCTGACGACAAGGAATTCGACGACGAATTCAGCAAAGTTGATTTAACAAACTCAACATTGATATCGATCCGGCAGCAACGATTCCTATTACAACAAATAAGAAAAATTCAAAAACAAACGGGGCCGAAAACGGTACAAAATCGCCACCAATTGTCTGTAAAGGATACTATAATAAACAAATAGGATTGCTGAGAGACATCACAAACTCCTACAAGGGCACTTTAATTAAAGTACTCAACAACAGCGTAATAATTTACGCCAATGGAGAGCTCAACATAAAGAAATAGTCTGCAAATTAAAAGAGGCTAATATCCAATTCTTCACTATTCGGCCAAAAACCAAAGACCAAAAGTGATGATAGCGAGAGGAATACACCAGGACACAGATGTTGAAGAGATCAAAAAAAAATCTCTCCGATAAAGGCTACATACAAGGTTTATAATGTATACCCTATGGCCAGAAAACTATTGGCTTAGATGGTACCGATAAACAAGAGAGGATCCCGTGCTTCACAATTTCTTTTGAACCAGATACGAAAAAAGCTGAAGTAAAACAAATTATCGGTTGCTGTGGATACAAAATACAATGGACAGCCAAACGAAAACAGGCAGTTACTCAATGCCGTAAATGCCAACGTTTTGGCCATGTGGCATCATCTTGCAGCATGCAATACAAATGCGTAAAATGCGCCGGTCAACACAATCCTGGTGAATGCCCGATTAATAATATAGGCAGGAACGGCGAAGCAGCACCAATTGAAATTAAATGTGCAAACTGCGGAGGGGTCCATGTGGCGAGCTACTCAGGATGCCAGGAGAGGAGAAATTATTTAGGTAAGCTAAACAAATCTAATAATAATCATTTAAAATCAGATAAACAAACAAAAGTTGGGGTGCAGCTGTCATTTGAGTCTAATTTTATCAAATCGGGAGTATCCTTCTCAGAACATTTAAGACAGAACGACCCTGCTTCGGTTGCCACAGGTAGTGTCACTCCCAGCTCCATGATGCAGATGGGGATTTCTGTTAGAAAATCGGGTGGTTTAAGTGAATTATGGGTATGTCACAGCAGCTATTTGGGATTAGCTTCTATGAGCTTACTAGACATGTATCAGGTTTTCTCGCTAAATTAAATATGGTTCAGGACATTGCAGATCGTAAGGCGATGTATTTGAACTTCGTATGCCAATTTTTAAAATGAAAATGCTGGCATTAAATTGTAATAGCATCATTAGTCTCACACGTCGTCAGGAATTGTTGGTTCTTCTAAACAAAAATAGGCCCCTTCTTGCTTGCCTTAGCGAAACTAAATTGTCAGCCTGCCATAATCTCAGGATCCCAAATTTCACTGTTTATAGAACAGATTCAGAATCAAAGTCTCGAGGTTCGGGCGGCACGGCTCTACTTATTAACAACTGAATTACTCATTCGACCCCAAGAGCAATATTAAACAAAAATTTTTGTGCAACAACGGCGCACGTTGGAGAAGGCATAAACTCGCTCCTATTAATTTCTATCTACTTTCTTAACATTATTACCTCGGATCTCACTAAACTATTAAGTTTAGCTGACAGAGTTGTTCTTTGCGGAGATTTCAACGCCCGGCATTCCTTTTGGAATTGTGATAACTAAAACATAAATGGTAAAACGTTGCTTGAATACTGCGCTGTTTGAATAAGTAAATGGTGCACAGATTTTTTGCCCCTCAGAATACACTAGAGGTAATGCTGTTTTAGACATGGTGGTTACAAAAAATGTTCTAATTAATGAACAAGTAGCAGTGTTATATGAATTTTGTTCTGACCATTTCCCAATTACATTTGAAGTTTCTGAAGGTTTTAATATTTTTCGCCAAAATATGAGCATCAGGGTTCCATATATAACAAACGCGGAT
This sequence comes from Tipula vernalis, assembly GCA_958295665.1. Taxonomy (NCBI): domain Eukaryota; kingdom Metazoa; phylum Arthropoda; class Insecta; order Diptera; family Tipulidae; genus Tipula; species Tipula vernalis. Next base: position 438,693,714 of record OY282558.1, on the reverse strand, counting down.
TGGGATAGTTTTAGGCATATAGTAATTATAAAATAGCTCATCTAAATGAAATAAAGATCAAATCCATTAATGATATTGATCTTGGTGTATCTAAATTCACCAAAATCGTCAATAATGCCTTTAATAGCTCTGTCCCCATCTGCGAAATAAATGATAAAACAATATTGCCTATGATTCTTAATCTAATCAAACTCAGAAATTCAGAACCAACGAAATTCATCTAAAAATCCGGCAGAATTGGCAGGAAGACTTCACTAAAAAACTACAAAATATTCCACCAGATAGATCTAATTTATATAAGGCCATCAGAACCGTCTTGCCCAAACATAAAAATAAAAGCGTTATCATAGAAGACCAGGAACGTCCGATTATTGATCCTTCAGTTATTACAAACAAGATGGCGGAATATTATGAGTCGGTATTCAGTGGTTCTGACCATATTGCAAATCCTCAAATAAATAATGAGGTTGATAGTTTTGCTCAGTCATATCCTGCCCCATTCCTGTATGATAGCATTGAGAGCATTACAACAAATTCTGATGAGGTCGTCAGTTTTGTTCGTAAGCTCGAAAATAAAAAAACACCTGGTGTTAACGGTGTTTCAAATCATGCTAATAAAAATCTCCCTTTATCAGGGTTTCAGTTCCTTTCAAACATCATTAATGCCATATGTTCCAATTCGCATATTTTCCTTCTGCATGGAAGATATCTAAAGTAATAGTTATCCCCAAAACTGGTAAACCGTTGAAACCGGAGCACACGAGACCAATTAGTCTTTTAAGTGGATTGAGCAAAATCGCAGGAAGAATTATATCCTGCAGGTTGCTGGACTCTTGCAGACATCTAATCCCAGATTTCCAGTTTGGATTTCTCCACCAAAAATCCACTACAAAGGCAACCATGAGAATATCTAACCAATTAAAAAAAGCAAAAAACCGTAGAAAGATTTCAGCTGTTGCACTATTAGACATTAAGAAGGTTTTTGACACTGGTTCAGACATTTATATTTACGCGTTCTCCGCCACATTGTCGGAACGAACACTCTTGGACACTCTCACAGACAAAAACGAAACACCTATTTATAGAACTACTGTCTCTTCCATATGAAGCGACAAACGTGAAATAATATAATCAGTCTCGTCTCGGATTTCATGCTGAGCACACGCGCGCTCATCAAACAATTAAATAAATACAATAAAATGGTGGTGGTAAATTAATAGATAATAAATAAATAAATTAATAAATTAAGTTTTATAAATAAATTAAATAAATTACAAATTTATAATTCAAATTTTAATGTGCAAAGTTTAATTTATTTCTGCTACATAAATTATCATATGACATACAATTATAATATAAACTAATACGAGGAGGAATATGCCTCGTCCTGGTAACAATAATAAAATCATATCTATACCATCGCCGTACCAGTTTTGATAAATAATCAGCAGCTATTAGCGGTTGATAAAGTGAAGTATTTGGGTGTCACACTAGATAAACAACTAAAATTCGGCACACATATTAACGATCTTAGAAGAAAGGCAGCCATGGCTTTTCACCTAGTATTCCCCTTACTTTGCCAAAATAGCGCTCTAAACGAACTTAACAAATTTCTAGCTTACAAGCTATACATAAGACCTATTATTACGTATGCGGCACCAGCATGGTTTGACTTAGCAACTATTAGCCAAAAAAACGCCATCCAGAGGGTTCAAAATAAAGCGCTTAGGTTTATTTTTGGGTCCTGGCCTCGTCCTCCTGACTATCGTCAGTTATCTTGTAGGGTTCTTCATGAAAGGGCCAACATTCTTACAATCGACGCATTCAAGGATTCGCTACTTTCCAACGTATTGTACAAAATGATGTCTTCGGAAAATGAAATTGTAATGGGGATTGCCCACGGTTACTAACTGGTTTAAAGTTTATCTGATTTATGATTAACAGTCATAATTATAATTCAATTTATGACTAGTTTGTATAGCTACGCATAAAGATAGCACTGTTCCCTACTTTGTATTAGTTCTTAAGTGCTAGATTTAAGATTTATTGTTAAGTTGTACATATTTATTTAATTTACAAAAAAAAAAAAAAAAATAATTATTCCGAAACAATTTATTTTGTCTCTTAAACAGTTTATCTGTCTTAGCTCTAGCTTATAAGTTAATAATATAAAAATAAAAATAAAATTATATAAATTCAATCATATAACCTATGGGTTCCTGTTGAACATACTACATATAAACAATGTACTAAAATGTATTAAATCTGAAATCAAAAATAAAATATCTAAAAAAAATATATTTTTCATTACGCTTTTGAAAATGAACCCGAATAGGGTTCGAAAGCTAAAGCTTAAATTAGTTAAAGAGAAATAAAAACAGCCCTAAGCCAAATAAAAATTGTTTATATTTACTTTCTTTTTCATACTCATGACAAAAAAAAGGTTAGAACCAGGAAGGTGTGTTTTTCGCACAAATTTAATTCATATTCATGTTGACAAGTTTCCTACTGGGTTATTGCATTATATAAATTGTCATTCTAAAAAACGTTCTTGTTCTGTAATCATCAGAAAACATTACCTAACCTAAAAATAGAATAAATTTCTATAATTGTTGAAATGTACGTTTACAACCAAACCGAGCGTAATTAGTCGCCAAACGATAATTAGCACCTAGTTACTTTGTACCTAAAAGTGATTACACAAGGGCCATAACGATAATTGTGATAAATGCTGTTTGATAAAAATTGTTGCATTGTTCAAGACCTTTACTAAAACATGATATACGGACGTCTGCAAGTGACGATGCAATAAAGGTGAATTTGATAAGTAAAATCCACGAATTTGATAAGTAAAATCCACGAAATTAAATTGCCACATTAATGAAAACTATCTCACTAGAAATAGTGCTGGTATAGATAATATTGCCCCCCCCCTCCCCGAAGAAACATTTAACTGATATTAAAGTTTTAAGTTTTCCTTTTATAGCTGCTTCATTCACATTGTAAACCATATAATCACCATTTTAAAATTGTCAGTGTGAAAACATATAATTTCTCAAATCTACCCCCATACACAAAAGTCTTTGAGATTTGTTAATAATTTCAGCCTTTCTACAGGGTCCGGCAATTGAAGCGTCTGGATTTAAAACCGCTGTATTTCAAATGTTAGTTTATAAAATATAGTTAATTTTACAATTATTATTTCAATTATTATCGTTATTTAAACGATAATATTGAACGATTCCAATCACGAATCAAATCATTTTGGCAAATAATCAGATAATCCAACGATTTCAGATCAGGTGAATACGGTGGCCATTTTTGCAACCATTGCATTTTCCAACCATTGAACCGCGTGACTCAAATGCTCAGAATTATCATCGGAATGTCTCCTTAACCAGACACGATCATATTTTTTACCATCGATTTAGTCGCTTATGTTCAATTCATATCTTATATTGTTGCTGAATTTCGCTCCGGAGTACAATACAACCGAATCGGAAAGGAGACCATAGTTCCTTCAATTAAAACGAAAAAATTTAATTCGATATTTAACCAGGATTAAGAGTAGGATTTTTTCCAAAAATATTTTGGCGCAGTATATTTTAAAAGGGTGAAACCTTCACATTTAGAGACAGATCGTTTGGCCCAAATAAAATTCCAATTTAAACCTTGCCACAATTGAGACGATAGTATACAAAAGCTGCTGCTTATTATGAAGAAAACTACTCCACTAAATTAGCCCATTTATTTAAAAATAAATGCTAATTGAAATATTTAAAAATAAAAAAAAATCAATTAACTCTAAGCGTATCTTTAAGATTTTTTACTAAAAATGTATTTCATTTTATAATGTAATACAACAAAATATTCAAATCCATCAAACCATGAAGTGATAAATTAAATTCATTACTCATGCTCTATACGTATTTGTAACATTTCGACAAAAAATAAAAAAAAACAAATTTGAACTTTTTGAATACGCTTTGTGCTCCTAATTAATGATATGCACCTATATTCGTATCATTTAAATGCATATATACCTATTTAGCCATATAATTCCATCTTCCTTTCGGTTTTATTTTTTTGTAGAACGTTGCTCGCATATGTAGATGAGATATTTAATTGAATGAATTAATCAACTCACCTTTTAAGTTAAGTTTGTAAAATTGTGCCATTTTTAATTTGGTCTTTATAAAAAATTGAAATTGGAAGGAGACAGCCTAAACTTACCCACATATTGTTAGATTATAAATTACTGATATGATAAATTAACAAGTTAAAAATTGGTATGATGATTAATTTCTGCTGCTCGTTTCCTTTTTTTTATGTAGTCGGTTTAATTTGTATAGAGGATAGATATTTATCGTGAAACCCTTACTTGTACATAAAATAAACATGAAGTAAAATGGTTTCATGTATGATATCGAGTTCATCTTTTTCAAAATTATGGAAATATGGATGTAAGTATAAAAATTTCAAACTGCATCGTACGCAAGCTTTTTAAATAATACCCTTTATTTTACTTTACATTTCTAACTAATGAATCGTATTAGTAATTAAACAAGATTTGTATAATTCAGTCGTCTGATTCATGTATAGGACATTTGTGACCACATATATTTATCCCAGTTATAGTCATAACGTTTTGTAGCTATAACCTGAGGGGTAAAGCTGGCTTTTTCATAAAGAATTTTATCAAACCTAATTTACATTTTTTTTTTTGTTTATTCTCCGGTACAAAAAAACTTTAAAAACGATTTTTTGCAGGAATGTCTCTGGAGGAGGAGAAATTTTTAAGACTTAGAAGATTTTTTTGGTAAAACATATAAAATATCAGGGAAAGGTAACCCCGCAGTGATTTCTTCTTTTAACAAAAAACTTTTATGGTTAAGCAGTTATACGGTTTCTGCAGTCTAGCATTGCCGGGTCACATATTAAGTAGTTTAAATTTTATTAAGCTTGAGAAGGTGAGTTTTCTGTCGTATTTGAAAATTTCTTGAATTCGTTACCTTCAAAATATTCAATTCAGTCCTCTTGATTATAAAAAAAGGTCTGTCCGCTTTGATATCGATATTCCCAAATCCTATCTTTGGCCAAAAGTTTAGATTAACCAATCCTGAATATAAAACATTGTACTATATTATCTTAGCAAAAAGCATCTAACCAGCTTTATTGTCTGGCAAGGCCACATAACAGTTTGTTGTGAGTTTGAAGCTTCAGCCTTGCTATGGCGCATGCATAGGATTTACTATACCCACTGCTAGAATCATCTTGCACTACCATTTTCCTCGGTATATTCCGATGCTCAAAACTTAACTTTGTGAAGATAGCATGAATGTTCGCTTATTTGACAAAATAGAGAAAGACATGGCGATTTTCTATGCGAACAGCGCGAAATACGGGAAAATTTGTAGTGTTGACATAAAATATTCGGAATCCTCATGCGATCCTCATCGAAGGAATCCTGTGAGCAGTGATTCTAGATATTTGAACTCGATCAAACTGGGTATCTGGGTTAATTTCAACGGAAGAGGACCTCTAAATGTTACGACCAAAAATGCAAGTAAAATCTTTAATCTTAAATCTTAAATCTTAAATCTTAAATCTTAAATCTTAAATCTTAAATCTTAAATCTTAAATCTTAAATCTTAAATCTTAAATCTTAAATCTTAAATCTTAAATCTTAAATCTTAAATCTTAAATCTTAAATCTTAAATCTTAAATCTTAAATCTTAAATCTTAAATCTTAAATCTTAAATCTAAAATCTTAAATCTTAAATCTTAAATCTTAAATCTTAAATCTTAAATCTTAAATCTTAAATCTTAAATCTTAAATCTTAAATCTTAAATCTTAAATCTTAAATCTTAAATCTTAAATCTTAAATCTTAAATCTTAAATCTTAAATCTTAAATCTTAAATCTTAAATCTTAAATCTTAAATCTTAAATCTTAAATCTTAAATCTTAAATCTTAAATCTTAAATCTTAAATCTTAAATCTTAAATCTTAAATCTTAAATCTTAAATCTTAAATCTTAAATCTTAAATCTTAAATCTTAAATCTTAAATCTTAAATCTTAAATCTTAAATCTTAAATCTTAAATCTTAAATCTTAAATCTTAAATCTTAAATCTTAAATCTTAAATCTTAAATCTTAAATCTTAAATCTTAAATCTTAAATCTTAAATCTTAAATCTTAAATCTTAAATCTTAAATCTTAAATCTTAAATCTTAAATCTTAAATCTTAAATCTTAAATCTTAAATCTTAAATCTTAAATCTTAAATCTTAAATCTTAAATCTTAAATCTTAAATCTTAAATCTTAAATCTTAAATCTTAAATCTTAAATCTTAAATCTTAAATCTTAAATCTTAAATCTTAAATCTTAAATCTTAAATCTTAAATCTTAAATCTTAAATCTTAAATCTTAAATCTTAAATCTTAAATCTTAAATCTTAAATCTTAAATCTTAAATCTTAAATCTTAAATCTTAAATCTTAAATCTTAAATCTTAAATCTTAAATCTTAAATCTTAAATCTTAAATCTTAAATCTTAAATCTTAAATCTTAAATCTTAAATCTTAAATCTTAAATCTTAAATCTTAAATCTTAAATCTTAAATCTTAAATCTTAAATCTTAAATCTTAAATCTTAAATCTTAAATCTTAAATCTTAAATCTTAAATCTTAAATCTTAAATCTTAAATCTTAAATCTTAAATCTTAAATCTTAAATCTTAAATCTTAAATCTTAAATCTTAAATCTTAAATCTTAAATCTTAAATCTTAAATCTTAAATCTTAAATCTTAAATCTTAAATCTTAAATCTTAAATCTTAAATCTTAAATCTTAAATCTTAAATCTTAAATCTTAAATCTTAAATCTTAAATCTTAAATCTTAAATCTTAAATCTTAAATCTTAAATCTTAAATCTTAAATCTTAAATCTTAAATCTTAAATCTTAAATCTTAAATCTTAAATCTTAAATCTTAAATCTTAAATCTTAAATCTTAAATCTTAAATCTTAAATCTTAAATCTTAAATCTTAAATCTTAAATCTTAAATCTTAAATCTTAAATCTTAAATCTTAAATCTTAAATCTTAAATCTTAAATCTTAAATCTAAAATCTTAAATCTTAAATCTTAAATCTTAAATCTTAAATCTTAAATCTTAAATCTTAAATCTTAAATCTTAAATCTTAAATCTTAAATCTTAAATCTTAAATCTTAAATCTTAAATCTTAAATCTTAAATCTTAAATCTTAAATCTTAAATCTTAAATCTTAAATCTTAAATCTTAAATCTTAAATCTTAAATCTTAAATCTTAAATCTTAAATCTTAAATCTTAAATCTTAAATCTTAAATCTTAAATCTTAAATCTTAAATCTTAAATCTTAAATCTTAAATCTTAAATCTTAAATCTTAAATCTTAAATCTTAAATCTTAAATCTTAAATCTTAAATCTTAAATCTTAAATCTTAAATCTTAAATCTTAAATCTTAAATCTTAAATCTTAAATCTTAAATCTTAAATCTTAAATCTTAAATCTTAAATCTTAAATCTTAAATCTTAAATCTTAAATCTTAAATCTTAAATCTTAAATCTTAAATCTTAAATCTTAAATCTTAAATCTTAAATCTTAAATCTTAAATCTTAAATCTTAAATCTTAAATCTTCCACTTTTTATTCCACTAGTCACTTTCCATATTTCACCTTCCATTCCACTTCTCACGCTTCATTTCGTTTTTCACTTACGATTCCACTTTTCACTTTTCATTTCAACTCTAATTTTCGAACGCGCTTAGTAATTTTCATTGCAGTTCTCACTTTCGATTCCATTATTAGCTTGCCATTCCACTTATCTCTTTTCATTTCATTTTTCACGTTCCATTCCACTTTTCACATTACATTCCACTTTTCACTTACTATTCCACTTTTCTTTCCACTTCCACTTCACACTCTAGTTTCCACCTTCCATTCACAAGCCTTTCATTAAATGATATACATACTAATAGTTGAACCCTAATACTGCATTGTAAATGAAATGCGAATTTTACGGTGGAATAAACGCAGCAAGCGCTTATTAGCTTACGTTCAGGTATAAACGTAACTGTTCATACTGATAACTAGGCACCAGAACATTATGTCTGTGCCAATAATGCTGGAATATTCGTGTTCAAAAATGTCTCAGCTATTTATGCGCAAATGTGAATTCTTTGTAATTATAGTGGGTGTTACGTTTCAGCGCATTCACTTAGTCGTCTTTAACTTTTCTTATTTCAGTCCGTTTCGTTTATAGTTAGACCTTGGAAAGTTGTAGAAAAACCCAAAGTGTTATCGAATTCTGAGACCATTCAAGTAGTTCCAAGTACACATATTGAAGGCTTCAATCAACTTTTGTTTACTAAAACAAAAAATACTTATCTGTGTATAACATCATTAATTTGGGTGTTACCAAATAAGTGTGAATACACGCTTAAAGCACTACACGATTTTATCAAATCTTATGCATTGTATATGGGTGGATTGGTTTAATATCGTTCTGCCTTCGAAACCGTCGATAAAATTATAAACATTTTGAAAAATTTCCGCAAAATAAAGAAAATATTATTTTAAAAAAATGTTAATTTAGAAAATGATTCAAAAATAGAATCTGCTAAATTGAAGCATTTTTGAAATATAAAGTAAAAATTAACAGATTTAAAAATTTAATATAAACGATTTAACATAAAATTGCATACAACCAAATTATTTTGATTATTTTATAAATATTTTCATTTTTTTTTTTTGTATTTTAATAAACGCATGATTGAAATAAAACGACGAAATTTTTTTTTTTACTATATGTACATATAGCGCTAATGTAAATAATAAAATAATATAAATTATAGTTATTAAGGGAAGGGAAACTAAAACAAACTGATTATGGCGCGTCGTCTAGTCGGAATACATAATTAAGTTTTTATTTTTAATGTAATTGAAAAATTATAAATAATAAAAAAAATGTGATAAGATTTTTTTGTTTTTTTTTTTAAATAAGATAAACAAAAATGTGTAATGTACATTGATGAATGATAAAAAACTTATTTCTGAAAATTTTTTTTTTGTTATATAGCAAGGAGTTTAATGAATTGGTCTTTACATTTGACACTTTATTATAAGTGTCAAAAAAATTGTTTTATTTTTATTGCGCGTTTTTTCGATTTAAATATTTAGCCTAATAAATATTATTAAAGTTATTCCCTTTCCCAGAAATTAATCAAACATTAAGCTTAAATATAGCTCGCCGTCGGTCCCCGCTCTTTATCTTTTTTGGAGTCAGGTAATTTTTCTTTACTTAAATAATTTTGACAAACATGGAATCTATCGGTTTTTTGGTCGAAAACCGAAACTGAAGTGGCAGATTTCGTGGACCAAAAAATTTGCTTTACAAATTTCTCAAAAAATGTAAGATTTACAGGAAAACTATGCAACTCAATTTTTTCTTCGATCGGACCAGGCAAAACGTTAATTTTGCGATTAACAATTCAACTGTTCAAAAAAATGTAAATGATCAAGTAACATTTTTTTCAGAATACATGTACTGACCTTAATGACTCTGGTCAATAATTTAATCTAGATTAAACATAAATCTAGATATACAAGAATAAGACAATTTAATTTATAAAAAATAATTAATAAACCTCCCTTATAAGTTAAAATTAGTTGAAAAGTTAAAAAATTTTCAAAAAGTACAATAAAATTAAAATTTAGATCCGAAAAAAATCAATTTTCAGTTCCACAGCCAATTAAAAATGGTTTTGAATTTTTTAAATTGAAAATAGTGTTGTTACGTTTGATACATTTGGTCAGGAACCAGAAGATTTTAACGAAAACAAAGCAATAATTTTGAAATTATATCGAAATAGCTAAATCCGATTTTTATTTTCGTTTTTCAGCGGGTAAAGCGTTTTAAGGATGAAATACTATAAATTCGACAGACTCACAAAACTCGTTCGATGTTGAAAGGCCTAATGTCTAATGGCCGATTGGGTCGAAAGGTCGAAAGTGTTGAAATTCCGAATGGGTTGAAAGGCCGAATGGATCGAAAGGCCGAATGGGCGAATAGCCGAACGTGTGGAAAGGCCTTCACTTAATTAACTGAAAACAATTTTTAAAACAATTGAATTTATTTCTTAATGTAAAATGATTTAAATAAATTGAAAATACGTGCTAATAAATCCCGTGTGTATGTAGCATATTAAGATTTTAATATTTAAGGCGATTTACTATTAAACATTTTAATACAAAATTTTTGATAAAAATATAAATTTTGGTTTTCAAAAAAATAAAAATTTTGAAAACTATCATTCATAAAAAAATGAAAAATTAAAATCAATTTGAATATAAACGGCCTTTCGACCTATTCGACCTTTCGACACATTCGGCCTTTCGAAATTCGGACTTTCGAACCTTTCGGCCTTTCGAATCTTTCGACCTTTCAGCACAACGGCCCTTCGACACAATCGGCTTTTCGACCTATTCGGCCTTTCGACACATTCGGCCTTTCGAAATTCGGTTTTTCGAACCTTTCGGCCTTGCGACATTCGGCCTGTCGGCAATCCCGATGTGTACGTATACAAATTTTTTAGGGGTAATGTTACAGTACTAGAAAACTGGCATGCTCTTTTCAGACAACAATACGAACGGAGATTAGAAAAGTATTGTTGTTATTTCGCCGGTACAAACAAATTTAAATCGAATTTTATTTATATATCATTTCTATGATGGTTCAGAATTGTACAGTAATTTATCTAAATTGTTGTCAAATATTTTAAATTGTTACGTGTATCATAATCAAAAATACATAAGATTTCAAAATTAAAATCAAAAATATTAGTGTGCGCCACCAAATTATATAAAGTTTCGTTAGATGTGGACTCAAGTTTAGCTTTGAAGTTGACTAATAAATTATGGAATGATATAAAATTTAAATGTAATCCCAATTTAAATTTAAATTTTTTTGTAGAGGCTTTCGCTTAAACCTATATTTTCCTTTTTTTTTTAAACGTAAACGGTATTCTGGCGGCTATACGAAACTCATAAGTTAATATTTTTGTTACCAAAGGGAATAAAATTTACATCCGATACTGAAAAAGAAAATCGGTTAGCTTTTTTTGGATGTAATGGTTATACGAAATGAAGATGGAAGTTTGACCACTGATTGATATTATAAAACAGCATGGCAGCTCAGTGACTTACCTCGGTACCTTAATGGTAATTCATGGCTTCCATCGTCATTTAAAAACAATTCGGTATTTTTATTAGGCAGAAGAAATTTTAAATTATCAGATGAATATTTTAGCAAGTATACTGATAAAAAGGGTTATCCAAAAATGCAATATCCGGATATTTAATTCACTATTCGCATAGTGCCATTACAAATCATTGATAAACGTTTAATTTTCGAAAATATTTATAGAAAAAAATCGGATTCGAAACACAAATTTATTAATTGTTCCTATAAAACTTAAAAAAAAGTGTTCGCAGGGCGAAACCGAATATGAAAATTACACCGATGAATTTCACTTTGTAGTACGCAGTTCAGCTAGCGAACATGAATATTTCGTATAAGAACATAGATGCCTCTATTTTAAGTTTACACATTTTTCTGCATTCCATTTTCTGCACTGCATTCCATTTTAAATATTTAAATAAAAATTGACACATTCTAGATATCGGGGGTGGGAATCGCTCGCAATAGAAAACAAGTATTCTTGAAACAAGAGACATAATCATACTGTTAAAGTTAGCCGAAAGTAAAAAGTCGGTAATGCAGATAGTGTTGTTAGTTTTGTGTCCAGTCAAAAAATAAAGAAATGGTAATGCAGATTGTGTAAAAAGTCGATAATGCAGATTGTGTTATTAACATTCCAGCCGAAAAAAAAAATGTTAGTAGTTATCAGCCGAAAGTAAATAGGATACATAGATTTAAATAAAAAATTTTGTAAACAGTCTTACGTGGAAAATTTTGTTTAACCTAGTCGTGGAAAATATCGGAAAACCAGAAGAATCTACAAAATTGGAATAAAATCAGCCGCTAGAGTGTATATCTGAAGATGAATCGTTTTTATGTGATTTGCCAATAGCTGTCGAATGAAAAAGTTCTGTTCAAGTTTCCCATGTGAAATCTCGGAAAATTGAATTTTCTAAAATCATTAGAAAATTAGTATAAAATCAGCCTCTAGAGTGTTATGTCTGGGGATGGATTGCATTGGTATGACTTGTCAATAGCTATCGCTGGAAAAAAATTCAGTTCAAGTTTCCTGTGAGAAATCTCGGAAAATTCGATTTTCCAAAATCATTAGAAAATTTGTATAAAATCAGCCAATAAAGTGTCATGTCGAGAGATGAATTGCATTGATGTGACTTGTCAATAGCCATTGCAGGAAAAATATTCAGTTCAAGTTTCCCGTGGGAAATCTCGGAAATTCGATTTTCCAAAATAATTAAAAAATTTGTATAAAATCAGCCTCTAGAGCGTTATGTCTGGGGATGGATTGCATTGGTGTGACTTGTCAATAGCTATCGCAGAAAAAAAATTCAGTTCATGTTTCAATTGGGAAATCTCGGACAATTCGATTCTCCAAAATCATTAGAAAATTAGTATAAAATCAGCCTCTAGAGTGTTATGTCTGGGGATGGATTGCATTGGTGTGACTTGTCAATAGCTATAGCAGAAAAAAAATTCAGTTCAAGTTTCCTGTGGGAAATCTCGGAAAATTCGATTCTCCAAAATCATTAGAAAATTAGTATAAAATCAGCCTCTAGAGTGTTATGTCTGGGGATGGATTGCATTGGTGTGACTTGTCAATAGCTATCGCAGAAAAAAACTCAGTTCAAGTTTCCCCTGGGAAATCTCGGAAATTTCTATTTTCCAAAATCATTAGAAAATTAGTATAAAATCAGCCTCTAGAGTGTTATGTATGGAGATGAATTGCATTCATGTGACTTGTCAATAGCTATAGCAGAAAAAAAATTCAGTTCAAGTTTCCCGTGGGAAATCTCGGAAAATTCTATTTTCCAAAATCATTACAAAATTAGTATAAAATCAGCCTCTAGAGTGTTATGTATGGAGATGAATTGCATTGATGTGACTTGTCAATAGCTATAGCAGGAAAAAATTCAGTTCAAGTTTTCCGTGGGAAATCTCGAAAAACTCGATTTTTCAAAAATCATTAGAAAATTTGTATAAAATCAGCCTCTAGAGAGTTATGTCTGAAGATGGATTGCATTGGTATGACTTGTCAATATCTATCGCAGAAAAAAATTCAGTTCAAGTTTCCCGTGGGAAATCTCGGAAAATTCTATTTTCCAAAATCATTTGAAAATTAGTATAAAATCAGCCTCTAGAGTGTTATGTCTGGGGATGGATTGCATTGGTGTGACTTGACAATAGCTATAGCAGAAAAAAAATTCAGTTCAAGTTTCCCGTGGGAAATCTCGGAAAATTCGATTCTCCAAAATCATTAGAAAATTAGTATAAAATCAGCCTCTAGAGTGTTATGTCTGGGGATGGATTGCATTGGTGTGACTTGTCAATAGCTATCGCAGAAAAAAACTCAGTTCAAGTTTCCCCTGGGAAATCTCGGAAATTTCTATTTTCCAAAATCATTAGAAAATTAGTATAAAATCAGCCTCTAGAGTGTTATGTATGGAGATGAATTGCATTCATGTGACTTGTCAATAGCTATAGCAGAAAAAAAATTCAGTTCAAGTTTCCCGTGGGAAAGCTCGGAAAACTCGATTTTCCAAAAATCATTAGAAAATTTGTATAAAATCAGCCTCTAGAGTGTTATGTATGGAGATGAATTGCATTGATGTGACTTGTCAATAGCTATAGCAGGAAAAAAAATTCAGTTCAAGTTTCCCGTGGGAAATCTCGGAAAATCGATTTTCCAAAATCATTAGAAAATTAGTATAAAATCAGCCACTAGAGTGTTATGTCTGGGGATGGATTGCATTGGTGTGACTTGTCAATAGCTATCGCAGAAAAAAACTCAGTTCAAGTTTCCCCTGGGAAATCTCGGAAAATTCTATTTTCCAAAATCATTAGAAAATTAGTATAAAATCAGCCTCTAGAGTGTTATGTATGGAGATGAATTGCATTGATGTGACTTGTCAATAGCTATAGTAGGAAAAACTTCAGTTCAAGTTTTCCGTGGGAAATCTCGGAAAACTCGATTTTCCAAAAATCATTAGAAAATTTGTATAAAATCAGCCTCTAGAGAGTTATGTATATCTATTTTCCAAAATCATTAGAAAATTAGTATAAAATCAGCCTCTAGAGTGTTATGTATGGAGATGAATTGCATTGTCGTGACTTGTCAATAGCTATTGCAGGAATAAAATTCAGTTCAAGTTTCCCGTGGGAAATCTCGGAAAATTCGATTTTCCAAAAATTATTAGAAAATTTTTATAAAATCAGCCTCTCGAGTGTTTTGTCTGGAGATGGATTGCATTGATGTGATTTGTCAATAGCTATTGCAGGAAAGAAATTCTGTTCAAGTTTCCTGGGGGAAATTTCGGAAAATTCTCCATCTCCAAATATAACACTCTAGAGGCTGATTTTATACAAATTTTGTTGATTCTTCTGATTTTAAGATATTTTCTACGAATGAGTTAAGCAAAGTTTTACACGTAAAACTATTTACAAAAATTTTTATTTAAATCCAAGTATCCTATTTACTTTCGGCTGATAGCTACTAAATTTGTTATTTTCGGCTGGAATGTTAATATCATAATCTGCATTATCGACCTTTTACTTTCGGGTGGAATTAGACAATCTGCATTACCTTTTTTTACTTTCAGCTGGACTAACACAATCTACATTATCGACTTTTCACTTTCGGCTGGCAACTTTCGGCTAAATTTAACAGTATCCACCACACCACCATACAACAATATCAATCAATCATACTACTGTAACATCATAACATCACACAATCATACTATGGTATACATACTTATATACCATCTTACCACGATACCATCATACTATCTCACCATCATACGATCATATATCATCATACCATCATACCAACATACCATTATACCATCAAACAAGTTTTACACTTCAAGCTGAACTTTATTCATTTCAAATTGAACCCTTAACAAATTATATGAATGGCCATTTAGGATACAGTTTGGCTATTCCTTAACCGATTATGATAAAAATTGGCATGTACGTTGGAAATGGGATTCTATCAATTGAGAAATAGGCAAGTTCCATCATACTTGGCCACATTCCAGAACTTTATCTAAAAAACATTTTAGAATTCATTCCAACGAACATGTCAAATTTCAACACAATCAATATAGAAATATTTTTATAATCAGGTTGAAAACACTTTCAACAAAATGAAAACACTTTCAAGCAATATAGTTAACTTTATTTAGATTAATTTATTTTCGAAGATAAATTTTATGTATAAAAAACACACATCAACTTTACTGTTTTATAATTATTTATTAAATTTTACGAAGAATACAATTATTCGATATTGGTGTGGTTTTGTAGGAAATCTCGAAGTAATTATATAAAAGACAAGTTTATTGAAAAATGACGGTATTAACAATTTTATTTATTTTTAATTTATTATTCCTATTTTTATTTTATGTTGTTCAAGCGAACTCAAAATCTTGAATGAATACCAAAAACTTCAAAATCCCCAAAAGGTGCAGTTTAGTTCGAACAAATTACTCGAAGATTAGTATCGATGTTCACATGCAGGTATCGCGTCGATCAATTCTATGTTATTATTATTACACTGAACTCCAAATAAAGCATTGGAATCCATCCACCATTTGACAATTTGAGTTGTCATTTTTGAAACTTTGAATATTTTGGTAACTATTGAAGATAAATATAAATATTTTGTTTACATTAAAATTACATAAGTTATTAATTATTAATTCTATTTTTCAGGGTAAACAAAATTTATACAATGCTAAAGGGTAAGTATGTATCCAATCTACATGTTAATTTATATTGTTGTTTGTTCTATTTTAGGATATGTTGGTTAATGTTTTCAGGTATGAGATTTGAATGATTTGGTAGGTAGGTATGTTATGACCATTAGTTTCTAATACATTTTAATTATTTAGTTAAATGCTTAAACATTTATCTATACGTAATTAATCTCCATTTTATATTAGGAACGCTGGTAAACGATTTTGGCGTTAACATGCCCGCGGCCTTAAAGTCTGTGTACTTTAAATGAAAAATACACAATTACATCGAATGACCATCCAGGATGTATCTTTACAATAAAATGAAACTGAAATGATTATAATGTATTATTGAGTTTAAAATAGTAAATGGTAAATTTAGCTTGAATATGTAGTGTCTAATGGAAATTAACTAATTATTGATAATTTTAGAGTGGTAAATTATTGACAAAAAAATTGTATTATTGAAATTAATTAATTTGGAAAATAATGAATTAAATGAACTCAACCATTGAAGTAAAATTAATTTGAAAAACTTGAAACTGATTTTATGTTACAATGATTTTCAAATAGAAAATGGTTTCAAGTTAATTAGTAATAGAATTAGACAAAATGACATTGATTTAGATAACAATAACCTTGAAAAATGGTTTCAAATTAAATAATAAGAAAATCAAAAACGATTTTGTCCAATTAGCAATTAAAATTTGAAATTATTTGAATTAAATTAATTATAATATTTAAAAAATGGTTTAAATTAAATAATAATACAAAATAAAAGAAAATGATTTTGAAATTGAAATGCTAATTAACAAATTTCACAATGGTCCAGGGAACAATAAATTTGATATTACGATGAATTGTCTACTTGAAGTTAAATAATTGCTAATGAATTTGGAATAAATCAGTAAATTATAAACTAATGTATAATTAAAGTTTAACAATAATTGATAACTTTGAAATTAATTAATGACAAAAAAAAATAAAAGTTAATAAATTCAAAAAACAATCAGTTTACACTTTTAACGTCAATCAACCAATAAATTTCACAATAAACCGTTGAACTGAAAACTAATGTGTAATTGCAATTAGTTCACAGTTTTAAATTTAGTACAAGATTATGAACTATAATAATTAATGATCATTAAATTTTTGACACTCATTTTGAACCTAACATTGATGACTAGTTTGAAATTAAAATACCAATCAAAATTTTAAACTGGCTTTGATTTAAATTAAATGGACAAATGAACAAATAATGTACTAATTGAACTGAATGATGTTAGACAAATTTGAAATTAAATTAATGAACCTATAAATTAACGATTTATAAATGAGCAAGTACTGTTGTTGATATAAAATAGAATGAAAAGTCAATGATAATTGATTAATTATTTAAACCACGAATAACTGGTAAATGTAACAGTACCTATTTAACAAAAATTATATATACGAGTATATATATATGTATACCTGAACCTAAATAGTTATGGATAAATTCCAAATAAATATTTATCTATATGATATATATAAAATTAAAGTTCAAAATTTTATTTTGACTTAACTAATCGTTTGAAGTTAAAATGATTTTAAACCAAATTACTATGTATTTGAAAAACGGTTTGACCAAATAATAATAAGAAATTCAAAAATTAATTTTGGCTTAAATAATAATTTAAAGTTGAAAATGATTTTAAACAAATTGCCATTTGAAAAATGGTTTAAATTAAATAATAATTAAAATTTCAACAATTGATCTAAACTTAAATAACAATTTAAATTTGAAAATGATTTCAAATTATATAATCATTAAATTAAAACTGATTTGAAAGTAAATAACACTTAACTCTGCCAAAAATGGTTTTAATTAAACAATGAAAATTAAATTGACAGGAACAAAAATAATATCCTAGTTGACAACTTAATGATACTAGTTAAATTTGAAATCAATATTCAACATTTATATTAACCGGTAATTAAATCAAGAGTGATTTTGTCTTAAGGAATACTTAACAAATTCTAAATTGAGTAATGATATGATTGGCGACAATGTAGATCATTCCGTCGGATTAACTGCGGCACGATTAATGACAATGTCGTCATCTCGATGAATAAATGGCTGCAAGTGATGACAATGTAGGTCACTCCGTCGGATTAACTGCGACATGATTAATGACAATGTCGTCATCTCGATGAATAAATGGCTGCAAGTGGTGACAATGTAGGTCACACCGAAGAAATCATAAAAATGAACAGTGGCATGTAGCGCATCTGGCGATTCCACTGGCATTACAAATTGGTGACAAGACAGGTCACACCGAAGATCAAATGGCTATAAGTTGGTGACAATGTAGGTCACACAGAAGACTCAGTAGCGATGTAAGTTGGTGACAATGTCGGTCACAGCGAAGAAATCATAAAAATGAACAGTGGCATGTAGCGCATCTGGCCATTCCACTGGCATTACAAATTGGTGACAAGACAGGTCACACCGAAGAACAAATGGCTAAAAATTGGTGACGATGTAGGTCACACCGAAGAAAGCATACCAATGAACAGTGGCATGTAGCCCATCTGGCGATTTAACTGGCATTACGAATTGGTGACAAGACAGGTCACACCGAAGAACAAATGGCTATAAGTTGGTGACGATGTAGGTCACACCGAAGAAAGTAGCAATGAAAGTTGGTGACAATGTCGGTCACACCGAAGAAAGCATGCCTCTGTTTATTGATAACAAAGCAAGTCAGTACGAAGAGTTATCAGCTATGTATATAAGTTGGTGACAATACAGGTCACATCGGAGACTAAATAGCTATTTAAGTTGGTGACACTGCAAGTCGCAAATAACGAAGATTGAATAGCTATGGCACTTGCATAACGTTAATGATGATGTGCCAATGAAAAAGAGAGAACCATTTTTTGTAAAATTGTGCGCCGCGCTTAACAACTGGGCTGGACAAAACGCACGAACTCCCAAATGAAAAATGTACGGCACTCGATGACAAATTATTATTGCGCACAGGCGCATTCGATGCATGAATTATTATTTTTTTTTTAAATGCGCAATCGATGAGTAAATTATTATTTTTACATATGTTGTGCGCTGCTCGATGATGATAATGTGTAGTACTCGATGATTGAACATTACAAAGCGCACAAAACTATTTAAATACTTATGTGTGACACGCAATGCTAGAATTGACTACAAAAACACCTTACTATCTTTACGATACTGTACAACACTCAATGTCTAAGCTGGATACAACACGTGAATCATTTTTATGATGGGGTGGAACAATCTCGACCACTTAACTGTAAAACACGTGAGTCACTTTATAACAATGTGTTTGTACTTGACGACTGAACTGACAAAACAAACTTGAAAAACAAACGAATTATTGTCCTGATAATGTGGAGCACGTTCGACGATTAAACTGGATAACACTTTTATTATTATTGTATTGGTGTGCGCCACATTCAACGACTGAATTAAATTAAAACACTGTGGCTTATTGCAGTCATTAAGCGCACTGTTAACTTATTAAACAACACACTTGAACGATGATTGAATTAAAAACAAAAGAACACTTGAATTATTTAACGGATGTGTGCCACACCCGACGACTGCACTGATCAAGAACACGTGATTCCTCCCAATGAAAATGTGCATACATACTCGATGATTTAAAATACACCAAAAACACGCGATTTATTTCGACGACAAACATGTTATTTGGTGGACAAATCCGATGAACACTTTAACTTTGAATTGCTCATCACAAATTCCAATAAGTTTAGATAATTTGTCTGTGATTACAATTCAGGTGAATGTTGGCTTTAATGTAATAAACACCAACTCCGACGATCTGGTGATTTCTGCGATTATATAATGCTGACACGAAATATAGCGTTATTTATTATACACGCATCCACACAAATGATGACAAACTGCTATAACTTTAAATGATTTGTTTATGATTACAATTCCGACGATTAATTAAAATGTTTCACGAAACACAATAACATAATTTAATCATAAACTCCGACGAATTTATATACGCTGTTTGCTGATGTATTGAAAAGTGGTCTGATAATGTCAAACCCGACGACACAGTTATGGTATCGAACCACAAAATTAGCGTACTGGATAGCGGTATTAACTGATGCGTTATAATTAACGATGACTCAGATGACCTTTTCCGTATAATTGTGCTATTTGAAAAGCATGGTTTCGATATCCGGCTCGAAGGACCAAAATGAAAACACTTTCAACAAAATGAAAACACTTTCAAGCAATATAGTTAACTTTATTTAGATTAATTTATTTTCGAAGATAAATTTTATGTATAAAAAACACACATCAACTTTACTGTTTTATAATTATTTATTAAATTTTACGAAGAATACAATTATTCGATATTGGTGTGGTTTTGTAGGAAATCTCGAAGTAATTATATAAAAGACAAGTTTATTGAAAAATGACGGTATTAACAATTTTATTTATTTTTAATTTATTATTCCTATTTTTATTTTATGTTGTTCAAGCGAACTCAAAATCTTGAATGAATACCAAAAACTTCAAAATCCCCAAAAGGTGCAGTTTAGTTCGAACAAATTACTCGAAGATTAGTATCGATGTTCACATGCAGGTATCGCGTCGATCAATTCTATGTTATTATTATTACACTGAACTCCAAATAAAGCATTGGAATCCATCCACCATTTGACAATTTGAGTTGTCATTTTTGAAACTTTGAATATTTTGGTAACTATTGAAGATAAATATAAATATTTTGTTTACATTAAAATTACATAAGTTATTAATTATTAATTCTATTTTTCAGGGTAAACAAAATTTATACAATGCTAAAGGGTAAGTATGTATCCAATCTACATGTTAATTTATATTGTTGTTTGTTCTATTTTAGGATATGTTGGTTAATGTTTTCAGGTATGAGATTTGAATGATTTGGTAGGTAGGTATGTTATGACCATTAGTTTCTAATACATTTTAATTATTTAGTTAAATGCTTAAACATTTATCTATACGTAATTAATCTCCATTTTATATTAGGAACGCTGGTAAACGATTTTGGCGTTAACACAGGTGTTTTGGGTCAATTCGTATAGCAGGTACCCTTGACGTACAGGTTCCAAAAGTTTTTCAAATCTACGCCTTGACCATAGAAACTGATTGGAGAAAAAAAAATTTTGTTTTACTTTTTTAGACTCAGAGACTTGCAAAACTTCGAGAAAAGTGGTTTTGGATCCACCAAATTTTTGGTCATTTTTGACAGGATTTCAATACTTTGGCCATTTTAATATTTAAAGAGGAAAAATCAATTTTACGTGGTATTAAAAAATGTTGTATCGATAAGCCGTATAGTTTCAGATAAGTGCAAATCGTATCTAATTGTGTTCCGATGATTCTTTGTGAATTTTTATTTTTTATTTTAGGATTCGCCATAAGCAAGTGTTTTGGAAAAACAGATCAATCATTTTTTGACGTCGGAGTCAATTTAGAAAATGGTGTGGCCGCCTTAAATATGTATAAGCTCAGAATCTAAGCTCTCTGACTATAAATTTATTATTCTAGACATAAATTGACTCCCTCCCCTCCAAATAATAGCCGTTACCTATTTTGACTTGTATTCCACCCTATATAATTTCCCGTCCAAATCATTCAATCTCGCTCTGACTGGTCAAACTAATCGACATCTTACAGTAAATTCTTAACGAAAACACACAACCGTTTGACTCGGAAGGCATGGCCGAAGAAATCGCATGCTTTAAATTTTGCAATTTCCCTAAAATTGATTTAAATTTTAATTTAAATAACTCATTAATAATCGAACAATTGATTACTACTTCGATGATTTCAGCTAAGATTTTTTTTCTTTTTTTAAATTGAGGATTGAAGTTGTGCTCAGAATTTTTATGTTTTCTCAATGTACATGCACAAACGCAGACACTCAGCACTATACTTGTTGGGAAGAAAGAGGGGAAGGAAATTTTATGAGGCTTTGGCCTTCGTAACACGCACACACACATATACCGTTACAACACAACATCCAATCGTGATATTCATTCAAGGCACCAGGTCTAACACCCCCTCCGTGAAATGGAAATTTAACAAGAAATTTTACTCTTCGTAAAATATTTATTTAAGTACATACCCAAGAGCCGCATAATTTCTGTGATCTCCGGTTCAACTCTCTGGTAAAAATAAAGCTACTGGTAACAGTTTAGACAACAATCAACAAAAATATCATACCGTAAACTGCCCTCAGACATAATTAACTCCAAGTTCTTATATAAACAAATTAATATATCATCCACATTGCAACACCAAATAACCAAGCCGACTGACTCATTAATAAATTTTCGCATTAGTGTTGATTTTAATGAACATTAAACCGTACTCGTACCAACCAAATTGATGTCATGATAAATTCATAATACACTTCTTATACGCTTACACTTTACTTAAGTAATAAAAATAAAATTTATTAACAATTATTGTAAGTACTGGCAAAAAAAAATATTTGTGCCCTTTTTAAACATTTTAAACCAATTAATCACGTTCTAAGTACATAAACAGGAGAAAAACCAAAAAAAAAAAAAAAACCTGACCAAAATGAAAAATTAATATCACCCATTAATGTTATAGTGTTCAAGTTTTTTTTTTTATTTTTATATAAAACATATTAAATAATTTTATCAAAACTTTGTTTTCATCTCTATTAAAAAAAAAAAATTATATAAGGTAGGTAATAAATTAAATTTAATAATAAAACTTCCGAAAGTCCGTTAAGAACAATAAATTTAACTTTTTTTCCGTATTTTTATTGTTAAACACAAGAAATATTTTGTTGTTGTATCTTATATACGGAATACTCCTCGTACACAGAAATTTTTTTTTGTTGTTTTTAAATTATGTTCATGTATAATTGTGGTGAGTAAACCAAATACAAAAAAAACACACACACACACAGAATATTTGTCGAAATGATAAATGATCCCACTAGTTTTTAAGTCACTACATTACAATAAAACTACAAAAGTTAAACTTTTTTGTTTTATTTCCTTTAACATAAAATAAAAAAGCGCGCAACAGGTATGTATAGTATTTATCCATTATTAATTCATTCATATTGTACCAATTGCCTTTTTTTTGTAAAACTGTGCTGTTTTTATTGCCACCCAAAAACATAACCATATAATACGTACAACCTTTTCTTACATAAATAATAAAGAACGTACGAACAATTTTGCTCTCGAATAAGGTACGATTTTCATCTCAACATTATTATTTGGATTTTCGTACAGCATAATTTATTTCATGATAATATGTTGACTTCTTTTTTTTTTTGAACAAACATAATACATATGTTTATTATACCTCTTTTAAAAGGATATATAGTTTTCTAATGTAATTAATATAATTTATGTCGTTGCTCTTTACAAAAGGGCATCATTCATTCTCACCTCTATATGTAAACTCTTGAAGTTTAATAAACTATTTTTCAGGTTAGGTTTTAATTATACTCAGGTTCTTTTTCAACAGCTATTATAATTAACATCCCATGTATGTTTATTTCCATTTTCCAGAAGGATCCTAAAATAAAAGAATTACTGAAGCCAAAGCTCTTTAAAAAGTAAAGTATATAATATTTTTACTAAACATTACCCTTGAGACATTGTGATACGGTCAAAAGTGACCAGTAAAACCAGCTGCTCTAAAAGAGACACAAAAAAACTAATCGACTGCGAAAAATCTAATGAATTCTCAGTAGCTGAACATAAAAGCTTGCTAATAAAACATATAAGATGATTTAACTGTTTCAGCTCAAAACATTGCAGACTCAAAGGTATAGCCCCGAAGTAGCTATTCTAACCAGCGCTATAATTAGTTGCAAGCCGCCTATCGTACGCCCCCTGGTAATGGATAGGGGAATGCCCTTAGCGGTTCATCGGAGAGTAAGTGGGAAACAAATACCACCAGTGGACCAAAATTTGCGAGAAGCGTCTGTTCGCCAAGAAGTGCGGCTTCAGACAGCGTTTGTTCCACATGTAAGATGCGGCTGGTATAGGTATAAAGTGCTCAAGGAAGGATACCCGGTTAAAAAACCAACGTGAGCAGTGGTTCAGAAAAATAAACAGTACAGGGACGTCCAGTACCGGTTTCCAGTCGTTGAAATCGAACGGCCATAAAGTTCTCGCAGTGGTGCACTTGGCAGCTGGGACAGATAAAATTACAAGCACTGATACTGTTGTGGCAAACTTGGCTGCAGTAGCAATAAACATAACAAGGGCAAATGGGGAAAAAGGAGGTTTTAAAGCTGACTAACGAAATAAACTTACTAAAGTGAGAGAAATAATATTTGCAACGGAAGAGCTCGAAAGAGAAACAAGATCCGATCGGCAGTGGGCATTAGCGATAAGAAAACCAAAAAACATTGCCACACTAAACAATGAAGCTACTGAACCAAAGGAAATGGCAATAGAATCTGATTGGATCAAATGAAGAAAAGCAATCCCAGAAAGAAAAGCAAAGCAGAATCATAGCCAGAAAATGTTGAACAAGCAAAGCAAATATCAAAGCTCTGATGACATCAAACACGGACAAAGACTTCAAGCTTAAAGCACTAAAGAACGATGCCTGGAAGGTAAATGTCCCAGACTCAGTTACTTATAGAAAACTAACTATGAAGCTTAACACTGACAAAGTTTACTGGAATACTTATGAAACCAAGCACAAAAGACCAATTAAGGTTATGGCTAAAGGTTACTCTAACATGCGAAATTAACCACCTAATTTCAGAATTCCAGAGTAAACATATAGACATTAAGCATGCTATAAACATCATCAAGAAAGAGAGAACTATAAATGATAAAGGGAACAGCATCCTCATAAAACGAAGGCTGCCACTTTTCATGCTAACGTTTGACAATGGGAAAAATATCAAAAAAAACCATCACATTCCATCAATTGAAAATATGAAAATGTAAAGAGCTGAAACCTCATGAGGTGATCAGAACTTCGATCTTGATTAATTCAACTCTCAAATCAATCCCAAAATGAACCTCTTAAGTCATCTCAATCGCAATACAATCCTAAACGCAACTACCAAATTAACGGACAATCTAACCATCAACTCAATCACCAAATCAACTTTCAAATCAACCCTAAACCTAACTCAAAATCAACCCTTAAATAATTCCCCAACAGAACAACTCACTTAACTCCAATACAAGCTAACTAAATCCTAACTTTAATTCAACTAAACTTAGCTCGACCCAAATCTGAATACTCTGCTCTACTCCACACTTATTGGCCAACTCAATTCCAAAATTAACTCTAATCTAACCTCCCACTAAACCCTAAGCTCAACCAAATCCAACTCAATTGCAACTCAAACCCTATTCACCATTATACCATAATAGCAGCGTACAATCATACCGGCATACATACCGTCGTACCATCAAACGATCATACCATACCAACATTCCAAATTAAACCTTTCACATTTCAAATTGAACCCTTAGCAATTTATATAAATGACCAATTAGAATGGAGCTTAGCTATTCCTTAGGAAATAGGATTCTAAAATAATTTTTGGATGAAGTTCTAGAATATGCCGAAGTATGATGTCAATCTCATTTGCAACGCACATGTCAAATTTCATCATAAGCGGTTGAGAAATAGGCAGGAGACATCATTCTTGGCCATATTCCAGAACTTCATCCAAAAATCATTTTACTTGGCCATATTCCAGAACTTCATCTAAAAATCATTTTAGAATCTCATTTCCAACGCACATGTCAAATTGCATCATAAGCGGTTGAGAAATACGCAAGTTCCATCATACATAGCCATAATCCAGAGCTTTATCCAAAAATCATTTTACTTGGCAATATTTCAGAACTTCATCTAAAAATCATTTTAGAATCTCATTTCCAACGCACATGTCAAATTTCAACATAAGCGGTTGAGAAATACGCAAGTTCCATCATACTTGGCCATATTCCGGAACTTTACTCAAAAGCCATTTTAGAATCTCATTTGTAACGCGTACATGTCAAATTTTCTAATAATCGCTTAAGAAATAGCTAAGTTCCATCTTACTTGGACGTAATACAGAACTTCATCCTAAAATCATTTTACTTGGCCATATTTCAGAACTTCATGTAAACTTCGATTTAGAATCTCATTTCCAACGCACATGTCAAATTTCATCATAAGCGGTTAACAAATACGCAAGTTCCATCATACTTGGCCATATTCCAGAACTTCATCCAAAAATCATTTTACTTAGCCATAATCCAGAACTTCATGTAAAAATCATTTTAAAATCTCATTTGCAACGCACATGTCAAATTTCATCATAAGCGGTTGAGAAATAGGCAGGAGACATCATTCTTGGCCATATTCCAGAACTTCATCCAAAAATCATTTTACTTGGCCATATTCCAGAACTTCATCTAAAAATCATTTTAGAATCTCATTTCCAACGCACATGTCAAATTGCATCATAAGCGGTTGAGAAATACGCAAGTTCCATCATACATAGCCATAATCCAGAGCTTTATCCAAAAATCATTTTACTTGGCAATATTTCAGAACTTCATCTAAAAATCATTTTAGAATCTCATTTCCAACGCACATGTCAAATTTCAACATAAGCGGTTGAGAAATACGCAAGTTCCATCATACTTGGCCATATTCCGGAACTTTACTCAAAAGCCATTTTAGAATCTCATTTGTAACGCGCACATCTCAAATTTCTTAATAATCGCTTAAGAAATAGCCAAGTTCCATCCTACTTGGATATATTCCAGATCTTCATCCAAAAATCATTTTACTTGGCCATATTCCAGAACTTCACCTAAAAATCATTTTAGAATCTCATTTCGAACGCACATGTCAAATTTCATCATAAGCGGTTGAGAAATACGCAAGTTCCATAATACTGGCCATCATCTGGCCATATTCCAGAACTTCTTCCAAAAATCATTTTAAAATCTCATTTGTAATGCGCACATATCAAATTTCCTAATATTCGCTTAAGAAATAGCTAAGTTCCATCATAATTGGCCAAAATCCAGAACTTCATTCAAAAATCATTTTTCTTGGCCATATTCCAGAACTTCCAACGCACATGTCTAATTTCATCATAAGCGGTTAACAAATACGCAAATTCCATCATACTTGGCCATACTCCAGAACTTCATCCAAAAATCATTTTACTTGGCCATATTCCAGAACTTCATGTAAAAATCGTTTTAGAATCTCATTTTCAACGCACATTTCAAATTTCATCACAAGCGGTTGAGAAATAGGCAGGAGCCATCATTCTTGGCCATAATCCAGAACTTCATCCAAAAATCATTTTATTAGGCCATAATCCAGAACATCATCTAAAAACCATTTTAGAATCTGATTTTCAACGCACATATCAAATTTCATCATAAGCGGTTGAGAAATACGCAAGTTCCACCATGCTTGGCCAAAATCCAGAACTTCATGTAAACCAGAACTCTTCCAGAACTTCATGTAAACATCATTTGAAGGAATATTCCCGAACTTCATTTAAACATCATTTTAGAATCTCATTTCCAACTCACAAGTCAAATTTCATCATAAGCGGTTGAGAAATATGCAAGTTGCATCAGAACTGGCCATCATCTGGCCATATTCCAGAACTTCATCCAAAAATCATTTTAGAATCTCACTTGTAACGCGCACATGTCAAATTTCCTAATAATCGCTTAAGAAATAGCAAAGTTCCATCTTACTTGGCCATAATCCAGAACTTCATCCAAAAATCATTTTACTTCGCCATATTCCAGAATTTCAAATAAACATCATTTTAGAATTTCATTTCCAACTCACAAGTCAAATTTGAGCGGTTGAGAAATACGCAAGTCCCATCATACTGGCCATCATCTGGCCATATTCCAGAACTTCATCCAAAAATCATTTTAGAATCTCACTTGTAACGCGCACATGTCAAATTTCATCATAATCGCTTAAAATATAGCCTAGTTCCATCATACTTGGCCATAATCCAGAACTTCATCCAAAAATCATTTTACTTGGCCATACTCCAGAACTTCAAGTAAACATCATTTTAGAATCTCATTTCCAACTCACAAGTCAAATTTCATCATAAGCGGTTGAGAAATACGCAAGTTACATCAGAACTGGCCATCATCTGGCCATATTCCAGAACTTCATCTAAAAATCATTTTAGAATCTCACTTGTAACGCGCACATGTCAAATTTCCTAATAATCGCTTAAGAAATAGCCAAGTTCCATCTTACTTGGCCATAATCCAGAACTTCATCCTAAAATCATTTTACTTGGCCATATTCCAGAACTTCATGTAAACATCGATTTAGAATCTCATTTCCAATGCACATGTCAAATTTCACCATAAGCGGTTGAGAAATACGCAAGTTGCATCCTACTTAGCCATAATCCAGAACTTCATTCAAAAATCATTTTACTTGGCCATATTCCAGAATTTCATCTAAAAATCGTTTTAGAATCTCATTTTCAACGCACATTTCAAATTTCATCACAAGCGGTTGTGAAATAGGCAGGAGCCATCATTCTTGGCCATGATCCAGAACTTCATCCAAAAATCATTTTATTAGGCCATATTCCAGAACTTCATCCAAAAATCATTTTAGAATCTCACTTGTAACGCGCACATGTCAAATTTCATCATAATCGCTTAATAAATAGCCTAGTTCCATCATACTTGGCCATAATCCAGAACTTCATCCAAAAATCATTTTACTTGGCCATACTCCAGAACTTCAAGCAAACATCATTTTAGAATCTCATTTCCAACTCACAAGTCAAATTTCATCATAAGCGGTTGAGAAATACGCAAGTTACATCAGAACTGGCCATCATCTGGCCATATTCCAGAACTTCATCCAAAAATCATTTTAGAATCTCACTTGTAACGCGCACATGTCAAATTTCCTAATAATCGCTTAAGAAATAGCCAAGTTCCATCTTAATTGGCCATAATCCAGAACTTCATCCTAAAATCATTTTACTTGGCCATATTCCAGAACTTCATGTAAACATCGATTTAGAATCTCATTTCCAATGCACATGTCAAATTTCATCATAAGCTGTTAACAAATACGCAAGTTTCATCCTACTTGGCTATATTCCAGAACTTCATCCAAAAAACGTTTTAGAATCTCACTTGTAACGCGTACGTGTCAAATTTCTTAATAATCGCTTAAGAAATAGCCAAGTTCCATCCTACTTGGCTATATTCCAGAACTTCATCCAAAAATCATTTTACTTGGCCTTATTCTAGAACTTCATATAAAAATTATTTTAGATAATATCTCATTTTGAACGCACATGTCAAATTTCATCATTAGCGGTTGAGAAATACGCAAGTTCCATCATATTTGGCCATAAACCAGAGCTTCATCCAAAAATCATTTTACTTGGCCATATTCCAGAACTTCATCTAAAAATCATTTCAGAATCTCATCATACTTGGCCATATTCCAGAACTTTACCCAAAAGCCATTTTAGAATCTAATTTGTAACGCGCACATCTCAAATTTCTTAAAAATCGCATAAGAAATAGCCAAGTTCCAACCTACTTGGCTATATTCCAGAACTTCATCCAAAAATCATTTTAGAATCTCATTTCCAATGCACATGTCAAATATCATAATAATCGCTTAAGAAATAGCCAAGTTCCACCCTATTTGGACATATTGGAGAACTTCATCTAAAAGTGATTTTGGAATCCCATTTCCAATTCACAAGCCGAATTTTATCATATTCGGTTGAGAAATATGCAAGTTCGCTCGCAATTGGCCATTCATATAATTTGCCCAACCCTAACACAACCCCAATTCGACCTTCAAACTGCCTCAACTCAACCCTCAACACAACCGCAAACTCTCTTTCAATTCTATCCTCAAACCAGCAAATATAATAACACTATAATTATATTAATTCAACCCCAACTCAACTCCAACTCAACTTCAACTCAACCCGCAAATTGACCCCTAACTTAACCTTCAGCTCAACCCCAAACTCAATGCCCAAATCATTATTCAAACCATCATATATAAAAAATTGGTTAGTATTTTTATAACCAGGTGTTTTAAATAAAGTCCTATGACAGGTACCCGACCCTCTTAACGTACAGGCTCTAAAAGCTTTTCAAATCTCCGCCTTGACCATAGGAACAGATTGGCGAAGAAAAATTTCCAAATCTGACCTAAACCGTGGAGACACTGTTACGATCAATTGACAGATAAATCAGGGATCAAGAGGGTAAGAGATGTCTCGAAATGGATAGAGCCACTAAATAAAAAACTTGATGAGCAGTCTGAGGTAAGTAAGCTTATTTTTTATCAATTCAAAGTGACTAGAAAATAAAAAATAAATTTACAAACGCTTACAATACATCCCCGAGCTGAAAATATTTTTATATTCACAAAACTCTGGTAATATGGTTACAGATTTTACCACGCCATCTATCCATCAGAAAGAGCAAGAGGCGGATCTCCTATTCTTATTAAGGAGAATATAAAAGTTGAAATTGAATCTATGCAAGTTACAACTATCAAAATTCAAACAAAGTACAAAGAAGTAAATATATCAGCAATATACTGTCCACCACGACTTAACTTGAAAAGATTATGAAGAACTGCTTACCAACTGTAACGAACGCCTACCAACGGTCGTTACTTAATGATTGGTATCACCCTGTGAAAGCTCATAAATTTATCATTACATAGTACCTATACGTCATGTCGCTGCTTTACGAACATCATTCAGGCGCTTATGTGATTATGTATAAAATATTACGCATAGATTAAGTCACTGCTTTACAAACGTCTTTCGGGCGATATGATTATGTACATAATAGTACATTAACCAAATGATAAGCGTATTTTTTCCATTAATAAGAAAATTAACCACCGTCAAACGGCATAGGCACAATTCCACCTTTTCCGCTTTTAAATTGCAATAACTTTTCTTGCAGAAGCCGAAGAGGATGAAACTTTCGTGAGATCTCTATATATTTTTGGTCTAGATATTATAGGCCTTATTCAGAAAAAGTATCACAAATCCCCTCGGAGATATAGGGAGTCGAGTTGTTTTTACGTCATAACAGGTACAATTGTACCTCTGTTAACGTTGTAAAGCTATGCCACCGGATGAGGGTAATAAAATTACCCTCATGTAGTAAAACTTTATTCTAAAAATTGTCAATAATGAAAAACAAAAAATTGAAAATGCAGAACAGCTCAAATAAGGTTAAAAAAATTTGTAAACATTTTTTTTGGTGGGGGTAGTTCAGTGGTTTTTGAGCCACCAAAATTTGTAAAAAAGGGCCCAAAAACACTGAATCAGGACAGAAAGAGAGTAAGTGTAAGTCAGACAGGACTAAAGTCAGACTAATCAGAGGGAGAGTAATTTGTAATCAGCCAGTAAAATAAGACATTATCCAGTAGAACGTCAAAAGCAGAAATACAGAGTCGAATTACACAAAATTAATTTTTTCATTTTATCAAAAGAAACAAAAAGTCCAGAAACAGTGGTAAGTATAAAGGTGGAAAACAAAACACAAACCAACATATTAACATTTTACCACACAATTAGTGAGACGGGTTTGCCCGCTGCCTCATTAGAGATGGGTGAAAGTGTGCGAAAACGCACCCTCATCCTTTCTGCTGGCAAAGCGCCAGTAATCCAACCTCTTACTAACCAAGCCTCTTAAAGGGAAGCCAACAACCTAACCGTTATATAAACTCTATTTTAGCCCAGCGTTAACCTCGCCATTTCGACTACGATCCACAAATTTCTACCATAAGGGTTCAATCCCTTGCCCAAAACCATGACGCATTTCCAATTTTCAATTACGAAAAACGTTTTTTGTAAATTTACAAATCGACGAATTTCGCATGGAAATATCACAAATGACAGAGTTTGGCTCATATGGTTGCCCAATAGAGAAAATTAAATAAATAAATAAATAATGGTGACTATATAGGTTGTCAAGGGTATACATTGAGGAATTCAAATCACTTAGTGCCATTTTGATATGGCCATTTGATATGGCCCCCCGCAGGGGCTGTTGTAAAATTTTTTTGAAAATTAACAAATCGACAATAATACAAAATATTCCGAATCATCAGAAATAAAGAAAATATTTAACGATCCTTTGCAAAGTACCACACCATCAGGCAAGGAGCTAAAGGGGGCCCAAGACGTATTATGTAGAATATGTTGATTTGCCAATGACAGATTTGCAAAAAGAAGAGATTTTTGATAGTTTACACTCGTTCAGATGCACACTGTCCAATTCAAGTGAGAGTGTCATATGAAACTCGTATAAGCAAGTTCTCCAATCTAAATCGACCTTATTCAATTTACTTATAATAATTTGTGCATACTTTTGCCGGTTAATATTTTCGATCACTCCAGCCGATAATTTTGTATCACCTACACAATAGATTAATTTAGGGAACTACATTTAAAAAATAATTTCATTTTATTATAAGTTAGAATAGATAAGTTAGAAGATAAGATTATACAATTTATTTTGAATACTTGAAGCCTGTAGATGTCGTACTTCATAGAAGTCAATTTTGTTGTTGTATACTTTTTAGAAATTCTTAGTCCAAAGGCTCGTAACCTGATTGGACATCGCTTCTTTGATTATTTTCCGCATATAACGAATAGACACAAAGTAAATGGTATAACTGGAAAATATTGAACACTACAATCGTTACAATAGTGATTGGTATTGCGGTAATATTTCCAATTGCCATCAAAATAATTGGGCCAACAATAGACCCCATTATTACCATTTGTTGTCCAAATAACCATGGAACGATTAAACAATTTAATTTCTACAAAAGAGTAATGATTAATTAATTATTTTAGTAATTGACGTTTCGACCCATATACACACCAAAATTATACCAATCAGAAGAAATACGCAATTTAATAAATGTACTATTGATAGCAAAATCAAATAAACAGTTATGTATTGTGATGTTAACGGTATTAGACCTTCAGCATAAATCAAAAGCAGCCATATGATTGATGACAAATAGAAAGTAGCCGCAAATAATCCAAGCGCCAAATTTCCATTGTGCAGCGAATTGCAACAAAACACTTTTCTCACAAGAACCATTATCATGTAATATTTGTGAATAACTGTCAACAAAAAATATTTTTATCGATTTTTTTTTTTTTTTTATTAAATTTTCGAATTTGATAAGCCACTAATTTAAGTTGCATACTATCTGTATTTTGATGTATAGTTGTATATTTTTTTGTGTCAGAGTTGTCAAACAGTAAATTGGAATGCATCAATATAGACACCAAATTTAATTGTTGACATAGTAATAGATAAGAATTTTGAGGTTACACACACAAGTTTTTTCCCCATTAACATACTAAACCAACTAAATTCACACATAAACACTAATATATTTTTTGTTCTTCATGTACATTGAATAGACACAAATAAAAAAGTAAATTTGTAGGCCAATCCATACGACCACACAAGGAATTATGATTTCAAGACATTGCCCCGAATGCGTTAACAGCACAACAGGTGGTATTATAACAGAGCTGATTATTACTAAACATTGTGTAAAAAGCCATGGATTAAGCCAAATTTTTGATCTCTGAAATTTAGATAAATATATAGAGTTATATAGAGTTGAAATTAATCTGTAATTATACACAAACCGTTGTTGTTCCAATTACTAAAAGTATAGAATTAATCATATGTATCCCCGACAATACCATTACGAAACAAGCTAAATACTTCCATATATCGACCAAATGAAAATCTCTGTACTTAAAAAATGATAACACCAGAAGTGTATTATAGAAAACGGCTCCAAAGGTGCCTATGAGGATATTTCCTCGCCGTATTGGAATACAACAAAAAACTTTTTTAACTAAAACCATTTTTTATCAAGACTATACAACTTATCAATAGGAACTGTCAAAGAAAAAAAAAAAAATGAATGCATATAATTTATTTAATTATAATTACGTAATTTTATATTTGAAATTACTAAAATAAAAGTGTTTATCAATATGTGTGTTTTTGATAAACAATACTGATTTTAATTATATCGCAAGTACATAATGTGGCAAGTCGTTTTTATTTTATAACTTATTTTGTATAAGAATGTAGGTGAAACATTTTTTTGATAAGAGTTTATTATAAAAGACACAACATGCTGGCATTATTCATACATTTATTGGTGTGTGGAACACCTTTATAGCACGAATTATCTGATAATGACAGTTTTAAGCTTAAATTCGAATTATTTATAAATCAAAAAATCCTTACGTGTATGATAAATCGATCATGTGAAAATTAAAAGGGCAAAAATGTACATTATTATTATTATTGATTGAAGAGATCTATTGTGCTGGACCCTACTTAATTATCCGTCCAATCAATATTCAGGCTTTTAATGAATCTGATAATACTGCTGGCCATTGTTCTCCCTCCTAGATATTGCAGCCTTTGCTGAAAAATGGCTGGGCATTGGCACAGAACATGTTCCGCTGATACCGCTTCCAGATCGCAGAAGCGGCTTCCATCTGTCGTACTGTGGCCCATCTTCTTAAGGTGATGCCTTAAGGGGACATGACCTGTGAGGAAGCCAGTAAGAAGCCTCAAATCAGGTTTCCTAAGTTCAAGACACTCCTTAATCCTGACAGACGAAGGTTATATAAATTTCTTCGCCTGTCGTAAACCTGGAATTCTGCGCCAGAACATCCTCCCAGCGTTTTACCTCTGCTCTAAGGTGTCCCTTAGTGACACCGCAGAAGGGTTCTGGTCCAATAAATGGAGAGGCAGAACCCTCACGGGCGAGGCCATCAGCTGCCTCGTTTCCTTCGATTCCAGTATGACCTGGTACCCACATAAGTATTACCTTATTTGAGCCTGCCAGATGTTTAATAACCTTCAGACAATCCTATACCAGCCTTGACTCAACGGTACAAGACCTAAGAGCCTTTTAATGCCGATTGGCTGTATGATACAATATAAATCTTTGCATCGTTTAAGCCTTTTCATCGTTTAAGTTCTATAGCATATACTTCTGCTTGAAAAACGGTAGGGCCACTCCCATGTATTCCTATCCCCGCTCCATCTTCCGTTTTTGATCCATCTGTAAACCATACCATGGACCCTCGCTCAAAGAATACTCCACCTGCACTCCACACATCCCGGTCAGGTAACCTAACACAGAATGGTTTGTGGAAGTCCAGTTT
Organism: Tipula vernalis; assembly: GCA_958295665.1. NCBI lineage: Eukaryota > Metazoa > Arthropoda > Insecta > Diptera > Tipulidae > Tipula > Tipula vernalis. Next base: position 438,658,402 of record OY282558.1, on the reverse strand, counting down.
AGGTGGCACACAGTCGAAAGGCATTCCTATGGTAGGGTCTGTCTGAAATTCCTTAAGAATTTCCAGATGACCCACCATATTTCCTTCCGCCTGCATTTTTAGGGCCATAATTGCAGCATCCTTTTTAACATGCAGGCGTAACGGTGTCAGTCCTATAAGTGACTCCATCGCCGCGGTTGGACGTGATTTCATTGAGCCCGTAACACCGATGCAGGCTATACGCTGAACCTTATTTAATAAGGTCTGCGTTGGCTTCTGCTCAGTTTTAGGCCACCATACAACCGATGTGTAATACAACACTGACATAGGCCTAATGATTGTAAGAAATGACCAGTAGATCATTTTTGGTTGTAGTCCCCAAGTACGCCCATAGAGACAGGCCCAGAAAGCCTTGGTGGTTCTATTTTGAACTTTCAACAAATGTTGATTCCAGTTCAGTTTTTGATCTAGATATATAACCCCTAGATATTTAACCTCGCTGGAAAAAGGAACAGTAGTACCGTTTAACGAAGGAGCTGTAAGCGCAAGCTTTTTCCTCCTCGTAAAAGTCACAATGACAGTTTAGTTTGGATTGAAACTAAGTCCTTCCTGGTAACACCACTACCATATTATATTGAGTGCATTTTGCATGCGATCAGAAATGACCACATCAAATTTGCCTCTGATTATGATAGCCACATCATCCGCATAGCCCTGGACATGAAACGGGAACCATGGCTACTCAGAAGGACCAGTAGTCTGTCAATAACCAATGGCCACACAAGAGGAGACGGTACGCCTCCTTTGGGAGAGCCCTTTACGGCCCTGATAGTTACTGACTCGCCACCTAGTCTGGCAGTAATCTCACGATGTTCCAGCATGGAACGGATCCACCTAATTGTAGAAAGCGAAACCCTTTTTTCCATTGCTGCTCTCTCTATAGATGCATAGGAGGCATTATCAAACGCCCCCTCAATGTCCACAAAGGGCAATTTCTTTATATGTTACTGCTTTTTCAATCCTCGTGACTAAACCGCTAAGGGCCATCACAGTGGATTTACCAGTTTGATACGCAAACTGGTTTCGACGCAGCGGATTTTTTCCAAGGACCTCATTTCTTATTTAATCTTTAATAGAAACGATGTAAGGCTAATTGGCCGATATGCTCTGGCCTGGGTGTCTGGAGGACCCCCTCCTCCCTTTGGTATAAATACCACATTTACCTTCCTCCACAGTTTCGGAATATAGTTAAAAGCATAACTTGCCGGAAACATCTGGATCAAGCTGGGAAATATTTCCTCAATACCTTTTTGAAAGGTCAGAAAAACCCAATAGCCCATCGCACCTTGCTGGGTGTGAAAATTTTCTCAGAGAGACTCCAGATCCTACTGTGAGGCGCATAGGCCAGCTCACTTGAGGGATCATGCAGGTTCTCTTGGGCTCTTACCACTACTGAATCCGGAAAGTGGGTCTCTAGCAGTACCTCTACAGTTTCCTTCCGGTTTGCACTGAACCTCCCATCTTACTTCTGGAGAAGTCCTAAACCATTTGAATGATCCCTGGGAAAGGACTTTCTGGCGACGAGCTGCAGAGGGCAATTCATTGATCCCCTCACAGCAATTCCTCCAGGTAGCTCTTTTGGATCTTCTTAATTCGAGATTATATTCCATCAAGGTCATCTTATACCAGTTTACCCAGCGTCCCGTTCCACCAAGGGACCATCTTTGTGGACTCTCTTCGCTTAATCGGGCAGCTGTTTTCGTAAGCCAAGTGTATAGAATTATGCAGCTGATTTGAACAGATCTCCAAACCCTCTGGAGACTCTGTTCTCCACAACCGAGGGCATTTCTGATTCGAGTGAGACTCTATAAGATGTACATACACTTAAAAATAAAAAGTTTACTAAAGAGACATTTTCGCCTAAATGTCATGAATTTTCGAAATTTACTAATCCATGAACATTTTCGCCAGTTAACGTTCTCTGGTGACAATTGACAAAATTTATAGGTGTGTTAATAAAGTGTCCAAAAATTTCACACCAGTTAGAAGGTCATGTTCGAGCGTGAAACCATTCAGCAAGCCAACATTTACCAAATTTTGAGGATGGCTTTTAGTCAAGCACCACATCGAGCCAACTATCGGTTTGAAAACTATAGCCCTTACTTTTAATTTGAAGTTTGATGAAAACCTCGGACTAATATAGTGGATGCTACAGTAGAATTCGTTGTTCCAGCTTCTCTTATATTTATTTACCACTTCTTTGGTGATGAAAGTGGCTTGGGAGCCTAAAATAATAACAGTTCGAACTAAATCTTCTCCAATGTTGGTTTGTATCTTGACAAAAGCTGTTGCCAATAAGATACTACCTTGTACGGATTGGGAGACTGTCTGCAAGGCTTTCTCAATTTCCCTTGAATGTCGTGGATGAGGTTCTTGATTATTTTCACATTTCGTGCGACAGTAGAGCTCGTAATAGTCTCGGATACATTTTCTGTAGAAAACTGTTAGCTTTGCCGTTGCAGTCCTCTCCAAAACTGATAAAGTTTGAAATTTTTTTAAGGCGACCTTTTCTTTAATGATTGTAACCAAATATTAGGACCTTGCTTCCAAAAACTTTCCATAAATTAAATTTATTTTGGATTTTAGATAAACAGCATCTGTCTTTCACTAAGGCACCCTAAGTGTTATGTCTGGATTCCTAAATTATTGAATGCATTTAGGTATTCTAGGTAAGTCTAATAGTGATGAGCATGATGCACGCAGTCACGTGGTTCACGGTCATAGAGTCCGCATTTCTGCTAACATTTAAACCACAAGAGTTTAACGAAAAAAAAATAATTCAATTGATTTACAGACAGACAAAATAAATTCTTAATAAATATTCGTGTGGGCATAATACACACACAAATTAGGTTTCTCCGTGGGTTTTTGATATTTGAAGTAGTGAATATAATTCGCTATGTCAGTAAGTTCTGGCCAGATACTTAATGTAAGTGGCGAGAGTTGTATTTTTGTAATTTGGTCGTAGCTATCTACCGACCAACTTTTCAGTACAAAACCAAACCATCGATATTAAGAACTCATCAGTAATGTCGAAGTGAGTGCGCACTGTTCTCCATACTTTCATTTTGTACTCCCCTGTTCTAATAACCGATGTACTAATAATACTTTTACTATACAATATTTTAAATTATCGGCTTTTGCTTGCCATAATTATAATAATCTGCGAGATAGCTGGCGATAGAGAATATCAATTGAAACATGTCAAATTTGCGACCTAAGTTACTTCAACTTCACAATGCTTTTTCTTCAGAATCTGACGATTTGTTGGTAAAATTTATAAAAAGACAGTTTCGGGTTTATTACAACATATGAAAACATAAGGGCAGTCAACCTATAAAAGCATCAGGGCATCAGATAAACTCATGACAAAGAGTACCTCATTTTAACAAAAAACTTTAATCTGAAACTAACGCTGCCAGAAAAATTATGCGATCATTTAGTCTTACCGCTCAAAAACGATGTATGTAAATCTGGATTTACAACACTCTCAAATCCTTCCGTAAGCTTGGACTAGGACCTCCATATAAAAATCATACTGTAAGATAATTTCTGCAGTCATTTAACCTCTTCAATACGCCTAAACATCAATATTCTAAAATCATTTGTTTTAATTTAAATAAAATCCAGACTCCCATGCATCTTTCTTGTTTGGTAAGGTTAAATGTCGACAGCAGAAATTGTCTTTCAGATTTATTTTGATATTCTCCTTCTCGCCTTGGTAGGATCAAGGTAGGAATAGGGCGACCAGACATCATGGTTATTCTGGACCTGTTCTGTTTTTTCAAATTTTTTGTGGGTATTCAGGAAAATATCTTACATTGACCTGGTTTTTATATGATATTCTTTCAAATTCCTTAATTTACTAGCGGCAATGCAAAATTCAGGAGTGATCAGAAAAATAATAATTCAACAAAATTTAATTCGAATTCCAGCGCAAATGACTTTCCCAATAAATTCTTTAGGACGTGATTTAATATGTTTAAGATTAGAAACTCTTTATATGGAATCGGCTTAATATCTCCGAAATAAAATTTCTCTAAAATACATCGATAAATGTATGTGTTCCATTTGGTGCTGGAGTCGAAGAAAATTGTCTGGGTTGGCTGTAAACTGGCAAATCTAATTTTTGAGTTATGGTCCCAATCATAGAACCATTAGTGCGAAGAGTATTCCAAAATATTTCTTGCCGTTGGGCCAAGTTTTATTTTTAAAATGCTGATCCCAGCCTTACCTTATGGAAGAAATCTTTCAATCCAAAAATATCATGAATTTGAACCATGGTTTAATTAAGAAATCTGCCCCCAGATGATATGGCCTAAGGAATTTTTCAGAACCGGAATTAAAAAATGTTATATTAGGAACTACTTAAAGAATCGAGTTGTGTTCCACAATATTTCTTGGATTAGGTTCTTTTAAAGAATCCGACCGAAATGAGCTGACCTAAGAAATTTTTAGAGCATGAATAATTCGGTTTTATATTACGAACTACTCACAGAATCGGTTTAATAACTCAAAAATAAAATTTCACAAAATCCATTGACAAACGTACTCCATGTGGTGCTGCATGCAACCAATTTTTCTTTGTGTTATTATGATGTCTTGTTGAAGATACTGATATTTGTTGAATTCTAGCCATGTTTTATTTAAGAAACTCCATCCCTGCCCCAAATGGAACTACTGTGATTATCACAAATTCCACTGAAATTTATTATCTAGCGGGTTCAAAATTTTTCTACAATAGATTTAACCATGTGCATGTTTTTATATAGCAACTTCTTTAAATCAAATACATAAAATATTTCGAGACCTGTTTTGACCTGGTATCGTCTGGCAATGACATTTCTTTTCAAAATACCTTCCACTTCTGAAAAATTAGCTTTGTGAAAATGACGAACATGTTCGCATATTTGATATGACTGAATTCACATATCTGCCAAAATTACGCTTTTGAAAATTAAAAGCGTTCGAAGCTAAAGTTGCACTAGGATAAATTTTCCATTTACCACGTAACATTTAGGTAAAAATAGCTAAACATTAAAAATTTCGCTTACGGTTTCGCGATTTTTTGGAGAATTGTGGCGGTGTTAAAAAAAACTGTTTAGCTCGAGAAAACAGTAAAGGGCTCTAAACCAATATATAATAGTTTTCTTTTAATATTCAAATTTGGGTCAAAAACTAAAAAAAATTCTAGTAACTATTATAATTCGTATGTACTTCCTTCTGCCTAGAAATACTCCTTTGAAAATTCGAAAAGTACTCAGTTTAAAGTTTTCAAAACGACAGCACTGGATCTCATGGAGGGTTCTCATTTTTGAAGAGTAATATATTGGTATAACTCTTTTTCCTTGGGCTAAAATTACGGGGAGGGTGGGGGGGGGAATGATATTTCTACTTTTTTCAGTATATATGTTATGAGGGATTGGCCTCTTAATTTTTCTAATTTACCAAATCAAAAATATTGGAATTGCCATGAACAATTAATATATCTGTCTATAAAAATGCCGAAAAATCAATTGATTTACAGACGGACAAATTAAATTCTTGAAAAAAAATAAAGAAATAAACACCAGGTCCTGAACGATTGGAGTTCAAAACAAGTCCTATATTAGTACAGTACAACAACCAGGCGTTGAATATTGGCAGAACTTCCACTACGATGGTATGTTTGGCTTTTTATCCTTTACCTTACCACTTTTCCATAAATTGTTTAATTATTTTACTAATGGTCACAATTGAAGGGCAATTTTCTCTTCCTTATACAAATTACATAAGGAATTTTCTCTCAACTTTTGCAAAATTGTCACTAAGTTTAAAATAAATTTCAATAAGAAACAAACGTTGTTTAATCGAATATCTTTTCATTTTTAGTAACCGGAATCTTTCACTCTTGTCATTTGTCAAATTGCACCATGACATCTGATGGCGAACACACTGAACTAACAAATTACCAATCGTCGGCAACACAAAAATTATATGAAACGTCAACCAACAAGACGTGCTAAACATAAAAGCAAAATAAGATGAATAACAAGAATTAACAAATGGATTAACTAATAAATTAGAGTACAAATTTGATCAAGTGTTTTAATTCGAGTAAAAAGTGTGGTGCCACTGTAGTGAATACAATCGCTAACCAATCGCAACATCCGTCAAGCCATAGTGGCTAACAACATATTCTGGTGTTTTTGTTCAAAATAAAAAAAAATGGAAAAAAACTAAAATTGGAACACATTTTATAGCGCCAAAACTGTACTTGTGTAGTGGCGATTGGAGGAATCTTTTAAAATCCTCTCATTTAAAGAGATTCGCTTAAATCAAATGAAATGCAAAAGATTTTAATGGGAATCCTATCTGCGACAGTCTTATGACGATTTCGATTCACCAAGAAAAATCAATCACGCTCAATGAAAGATGACCTTTCTGCTGTCAAACTGTTCGATTTGTCAAGAAAAGTTAATCAGTCGAGCAAAATTGTTGTTTTAGTAACCGAAGCTAACTATATATAAGCTTGAGACAAGTTGGTCAAACGGTACAAAAAGAAATGATTGTTATTAAATTCGCATAACAGAAGATTTTTTGATCAGCCAGGTGTTTTCATGCGCCTCGCCCAATCAGCGATACATCAGATGAGATAATCAGAGACATTAAAGGATTAGGTCTAGAAGCCGAAAGATCCATGCTTTTATTGAACAAATCTAAATCAGGGATTTCTAAGAATTGAAAAGTTGCTAGTTGAACATCACTTGTGGAGATGACAATTGAGAATCTAAAACAAATCATTTATTATTCCAGCAGGTGCTATAATTTCCCAAGAGCGGGACATGATGACATGAAAAACATACTACTTTACTTTAACAGGCAATCGGATCCGTTACTCCAAAGCAGTCATCATCAGATAGTACCGTTATCGAAACTGAGAAGTAGAAAACCATCCATCGCCACCGTGCTAAATGTCCGCACTTCACGTCTCTCTATTCTACTAACTGCGTTAAATACGTTTATTGGATTATTGGATTCAGGATTCCAGTTCACATTTGTCAGCGAAACTCTCGTTAAAAAATTTAAGCTTGAACGATTGTTCTCAAACGTTCTAGTATCAGATATATCAGAGATTAGGCTGAAACCTCAAAGAGTAGCGTCAAACTAACCTAAATAAAATTGACATTCGCCTTGGAGCAGACACATTCTTCGAAATCATCAGAGGTAATAAATTAAAATCCAAAACTTAGCTGAATCAACTAAGTTTGGATGGGTCATCTCTGGAGCAGTACCTGGAGAAACAATTACTTCAACATCACTCACAGCAACGATAAAGGAAAATGATAAAAACAAATTGTTGCAAAGATTCTGGACTTTGTAAGAAGTTTCAACTGCATCGGTGTTATCAGAAGCAGAATCAGTATCTGAACATCACTTCACAGAGATTCTTCTTAGAAAATGCGATGGCAGGTATATCGTGCGACTTATACCCTTCCAAGAGAATTTCGGAGAATTAGGTCAGTCATAATCTGCGACAATTAATCGATTAATGGCGATGGAGCGAAAATTCAACAAGTTCCCAGATCTTCATGAGCAGTATCGCGAATTCATGAATGAGCATAGGACACCCAGCGATACAACCGGCCACGAGAGAGCTTCCTTTTATTTATCGCATCATGCTGCCCTCAAGAGCGACATCACAACATCCGGAATATCCTTAAATGATATTTTGTTGGTCGGTACTACCGTACAGAAGGATTTAGTGCCGATATTAATGCTGTTGAGGAAACATGACATTGCATTCTCATGAGATGTGTAAAAAATGTATCGAGAGATTAAAGCCAACCAGCTGGATCAAAATTATCAAAAAATTATATGGAGAATGTCTGCATCCAAATCAATCAGGGTTTCCGACTAAATACAGCGACATATGACATATCTTGCGTACCATTTCTAGTAGTCCGCACGGTACATCAAATCGCCGATGACCTTGAGGCTATTCATCCATTAGGTTCTCAGATTGCTAAAAGGGAGTTTTACGTGGACGACTGCCTATCAGGTGCTGATTCAAAAAATTTAAACAGGAACTTTCAAAAATGCTTAGCAAAAGCAACCCGCCTTCAAGCACGAGATGTTATCTCAAATAACTCAAGTTTTTGATCCGTTAGGTTTGGGTGTCGCCTGCAATCATCGTATTCAAGATAAGCTTACAAAAGTCATGGTTGCAAAACATACACTCCACCCTCCCTACTTAAGCCGACAATTAACATTCACACTCACGGATTTTGTGACGCATCGGAACAGCCCTATACGCAGCAGTGATTTATCCCCGTACCACAGATAGTACCAAAACTTCCACAACTAGAATTGCCAATCAAACACACGGTACGAGCTTTAGAATTCGAGAACACGGAGTGCTATGCCTGGACTGATTCGAAGGTCATATTAGCTTGGTTATCAGACGTTCCAAGATGATGGAAATGTTTCATTGGAAATACAAAATCGGAAATTTTAGCGAATGGGCCGAGAGTAAAAAGGAATCATGTCGCGTCAAATTATAACCCAGCAGACCTCGCGTTACGGAATGGAAAAATTTTCAGCAGGTAACCAATCGACGTAGTGAATAAAATATTTTTAAATTGCATGCGATCCTGTTGAACATTTTTCAGCAGAATATTTAAGAACTCGTAATTAGGAAATCTGAAGCAGCGTGTGTGAGATGGGTCCAGTCTGAAGAATTTCAGGGCGAGATGAAGTCTCTAAACCAAAGGAAAACAGTTAACATGCGAAGTAAAATCATATCCTAAGAAGGTATCCTAAAAGTAGGAAGGAGATTGAGACACTTATATGATTCATTCAGTGTTAAAAAATTGCAAACTAGTAATCATCGCCAAAAAATACTGGATGATAAATTGTTGAAATGCAGCCCAACGTTATATCAGTAAATGAATTGAATGCGGCGACTTTACACCAATTAATGGGAAACTAACCTAAATGCATAATATGACCTAGTCGTCAAAATGTTTAGCATCCATGAAAACTACTTCCGCAACACTAAAACGGCCAATTGTCGAAATACGCCCGCTGTGAAATGAAGACTCCACGTCCCTAGTCGCATGATAACTAAATATATTAAAACTGGAGTTTTAATGATCCGAGGGTATTGTAACCTAGAATAGTAAAAAATCGATTCATTGATGTATTTTAAAACTGCGATTATAGTCGTTGGTGCGCTTTTTTCTATGTGAACATTACGTGAGAAACACTTTTTCGGGTCACCAAATGAATTAAGCGTACAGTTTACACTTTGCTGAATTAGGAGTTTCTTGGTAATACAAACACAAAAAAAATATTTCCAAATTACCAATTTGGTTCCCGGTTTCAGCTCAATAAATTTTGTTGTTGATGTTGTTGGAGAATGGTATGAATGACATAAAATGCAGCGGTCCATAAGGTAGTAAAACCTCTGAAAAGAATATCACACCTATTTTAATACTCTTTCATTAACTTAACTTATGTAACATTTTTTTACAACTCCGTAAATCAATTTTATCATTTCAGCGATAAAAGTTATAAACACAAAATAAAAGCTTTACATAATTTTTTAGAGAATGTTGCAAACAATTTTAAATTTAAATTATATAAAACATATTTCAAAGCTACATACCATGTACACATATACAAATGTAGAAATAAAAACAGAAATTAACAACAAAGAAAACTTTTATCTCCACCTTTGAAAATATTTTATAAAATATTCTTAAAAAAGTTAAAAAAATGTTCGTATTATTATAAAACTAAATAATTTTTAATTGTAAATTGTAATAATGATAAAAACAAATTGCAAAGAATTTTGTAACAAAAATCGTGATATAATTTATGTGTATGATAAGAGAAGTTGTATAGTGCCTAGAAAAAGACAAAATGTACAAAGGCGATTATTTCTTCATTTCTATATCTGATCTTAATTCGTGGACAAGTTTGTATTGTGTAGTGTTATGTAGGAGGCAGTCTTGAGTTTAAATTTATTGAAAAACCAACTTTCTTTACACAGGTTGAAATTCATTACTCAAGGGTCGATACTTACCATGTAATCAGGGGTTACTGATCCAGATTTTTCAACAGAAATTAAACATGCAAAGTAAAAATATTTTTGTTCAATTTCACATCAGCATTCTTCTCATACGTTCCTTATCGTGTCAAATTCCATAACAACTACTGCCAACTTTTAATTTTTGAACATTCCAAGAAATGGTCGAATAATCTTGCAATTCTAGTTTATTCTCGATATTCCCAGAAAATTCGAATAAATTCAGAATCCTATAATGAATCTTGAAAAATCAAGAAATCACTAAGAATATATCCATTAATCTGAAAAATATCAACGTTGATGTCATAAGCCAATCAACACTATTTAAATGTGAAAATCTAGATAAATAAAAAAATCTTGAATCTCATCTCCGATCATGAACTAAATGCTTGCTATGCTTAATTCAACTCCAAGTTAAACTCGGATCATCGAAAAATCTTAAATTGGGCATAAAGACACATAAAATATCAAATATCTCGATATTCTCAAAAAGTTTAGAATATTCTCGAAAAACTTAAATATGCTAAGATAATCTTAAAAAATCAATAACAATGTAACAAAATGTAATAAATCACAAAAAAAGCTTTCTCGAAAAAAACTTAGAGGACGTCGAATATTCTCGAAAATTTTAAATAATGTTGATAATTTCAAATAATTTCGATGCCAAACAACCTAAAGATAATCAAGCCGGGAAACCTATAGGTCAACTCAAAAATTTCAAAATCTCTAATTTCAAGAATCTAATAATCCAACTCAAGCCATACTAAACCTGAATAATATCTAAAATGAATTAAAGTCCACTTACATAGCCAATTTTGAATAATTTCGAATAAACTTCGAAAAATCGAACTACCTGTGAGTCGGCGACATCACGAATAATCCCTCTTAAGAAACGATTCCAATGTATAAAATTAAACTTTATTTAAACAAATTTAAAATCACCAAATCCGCAAAATGGCGCCCCAGTGACACAGTGGTTAGAATGCTTGCTTTAAGCTCCGGTGATCCTGGGTTCGATTCCCGACCGGTAGTCAAAAAATCACGGCTGATTAATGTTATTATGTCCGTTAAAAAAATGAGACGACTGGTGGTGGTTTATACAAGCACATGAAAAAAAAATTCTTTGCAGAAGACTGACTATCACAACTCAATGTATTTTTACTACGTTTTTCTTAACTTGCTTTCTTGTCTATCTGTCTGTCTGTTTGGGTCAAAATTTGAGGTCGAAATTTGAAGCACTTCTCATCTTTCGATTTCGCTGAAATTTTGTTCACTTGGTTGTTTCACCTGACAATCTCATATTTTCAAACATTCGAAACAAAAATCTAAGAAAATTTGTATGTGTTAGTGCAAAAACTGTTAGTGAAATGTGTTAGTGAAAAATGTTTCGCATTGCAGGAGGTGCAAAAGTAGGAGGTTCAACACTTCACAGTTTATTGAAAATGCCTGTTCAAAAAGATGGCTTTCTTACACCAAATATTATGCCCCAATTGACAGGAAATTACCTGAAGATTATGCGTCAACAGTGGAAGGATGTCGGTTACCTTTTCATTGATGAGATAAGCATGGTTGCTTATGAAATGCTTTGCATGTTTGACTCACGACTGAGACAATTGAAAAATAAAGAGAACGAAGTGTTTGGAGGTATCAATATAATTGTTTTCGGTGACTTGATGCAATTGCCTCCCGTAAAAGGAGCACAAATTTTCAATCAGCCAACTCGCTTCTTGCCAGCGACTCATTTGTGGCGATTGTTTTCTTTATGTGAGCTGACAGAAAACATGCGGCAGCAATGAGACAACACATTTGCTGATCTCTTGAATGCTTTTAGAGTTGGAAAATTAAATGGTCAGCATTTTGAGCTTCTGATGTCAAAACAAATGGCAGAGGCAACTGGAGATTTTGCATTGGATAAAGCCATTCGTATTTATCCTTTAAAAGCCCAAGTAGATGCCCATACATAATCTTGCTGTTCTTGAGCAATATCTCAACAAGTGCGTATTTTCAAAATTCGAGCACAGGATCAAATTATTGTTGCAACAAGAAATGTTGATAATGTCAACATGGTTAATATCGTACCAGCAGATGTCAATAAAACTGGAGGATTGACCAAAGAGCTGGAAATATTTGTTGGTGCCAAAGTGATGTTACGCTCAAACATCAATGTTGAAAGGGTTTTGTCAACGGCGCCATTAGAAATATCACAGAGATTATCTGGACTCATATCCAACCAAATGTACGATACTGACGTTCCATCAGTTAGAATAGATTTTGGCAATGAGAATATTCAACTTATCGAGCCGAAATCTACACAATTTCCTGCTAAATATAATTATGGAACAATTGAGCGTAGACAATTACCACGTTTACTTAGGAAGGTCACTTTTTCAAGACGGCCAAGCTTACGTCGCATTAAGCAGATTGAGATCTTTAAATGAACTGAAAATTGAGGAATTGGACTGTAGCAAATTGTTAGGAAAGAAGCCTTGTAACGAAAGTGCAATCAGAGAAATGGAAAGAATACGACAATATCGACCTCCATAAGACCCTTAACTTCTTTTTATTAACTTACGTTAACGAACACTTACGTTATTGATTATCTGTTTGGAAATAATTAATATTCAATATCAAGATTCAAAATTCGTACAACTAAAAAGAGCAAAATAATATATATAAAAAAAAACTTTTTAAAATTCCACGTTTTTCTAATGCACTAAAAAGAAGAAAATAATTTTTTTCTGGGCATATACAATTATCTGGGCATTTATACTTATAACTAGCACCAATTTTCAACAACTAAAAACGTGGGGCGCATTTTAGAAAAGAAAATTGATATCATATATGAAATTGCTAATAATTTTAAAAAAAGTAAAAGTTCCGTAAATCAATTCTTTATAAAAAAATAAAAATAATTTCTTGGTGTACTTAATGTGAAAATTTAGGGCTTGGATACTAGCATCTTATATTTGTCAACTCTCATCAAAATCTCTCGTATACCCTGCATATCTCGTACAAGATTGAATATCGAGACGACTGAAAAATATTTAGGAGCAAAGCTTAATAAAAAATTATAATTCCCTAATTTATTTTATCAAACACCCGAGTGGACACTGGATGAATTTGTTTAGTAAATATCTAGTTGTAAGGAAGACTAATGACATGTAGATGTAAAGCGTGTCAATAGTCGTCCTTACAACTAGATATTTATTTATTAGACAAATACGTCCTGTTTCCACTTGGGACACATACACCTTAATCATAAATTAGGCACAGGAAGGTTATCTAGGCTAGCAAAATTTTCTAAAACTACCATAAGAAGTTATCCAAATCACATTTATCAATTTTCTTTTCTAAAATGCGCCCCACGTTTTTAGTTGTTGAAAATTGGTGCTAGTTATAAGTATAAATGCCCAGATAATTCTATATGCCCAGAAAAAAATTATTTTCTTCTCTTTAGTGCATTAGAAAAACGTGGAATTTTAAAAAGTTTCTTTATATATATATTATTAGGTGCTCAATACGAATCCACTAGTTTTGAGTAAATTACAATAAATGGCCAAAAATTGTTAAAATAGCGTTAATAACGAGAAGGACGTAAGTATAAATTTTGTTAAGCTTTTTAATGCTCTGAATACTAAATCACTGTTGGTGCAGCTCAATCAACCACCGGTTTTGATTAAATGAATATAAATGGCCGAAAATGACAATTGTTTGCAGAAATAATGCTGTCATTACCATTTGCTTGTGCGTTCTTTCTTCTTACGAATGATCTACGCCAAGGGTTCCGTACTCGTTTTGCATCATCGTTTGATATCACTGAAAAAAATATTCCATTCATTTTGATAATAAATGTTCGTTTAAATCTTAATAACACTTTCATTATTATAGTGACAAATAATGTTAACATGCATAATAATATTTTTGAATTAAACGAAATATTATTAAAATGATAAACAACGTATTGTTGAGCTACTTAAATTTTAAAAACATTTTCGAAATGAAATTGTTTTATCAAATGTATAATATAATTTAAAATAAAATTATCAAAATGATAAATTTATTTCTCCTTGAAAAATTAACCAAAAATTTAAGATTTTAAAATTTATCATAAATTGGATAATATTATTGTTATAATAATTGTTTTAAAAGTATGTCTTTTTATTAATATGATAATATTTATTCGATATAATAAAATGTAAGGTATTTCATTGTAATTATAAGCAAAATAAATTATTGATGTTGTCGTGGTCCAAAGAGATTTTTTTACAATTATATATGTATATAATTTTACCAAATTGTTGGTCTTTGACAGCCTCATATAGAAATGTTTTTGGTTAAATATCATGAAATATTGGACTAAGTTGTAACCATCGTGTGTTCAAAAAAAATCTGAGGTACCACAATTCGGTTTGTATCACAAGTCAGTTTCCCAAATAAATAAATTCTTCAAAGGCTTAGTATGCTGAAATTTTAGATTTATTGCGTCTTACGATAACGCTATATTACTCGTTTATATCGTAGAGTGAGATTTTCTGTTCTGTTTATATGTATTAGGTAACAATATAGGTATAATCTTCGATTCATTTTGAAAATAAATGTTCATTAAATCTTGATAATAATTTCATTATTAAAGTGACAAATAATTTTAACATGCATAATTTTAATGTTAAACTAAATATTATTAAATTGATAAACAACTATTGTTGAACTGTGTAAGTTTTGCAAATCCGAGACGAACAAAAATTTTATTTGAATTTAAAATAAAATTATCATAATAAAAATGTTTCTTATTATTAATTTGATAATATTATATCCATTCTTGAGCGCCACCCTTATGGCTAAACCGTTCCACCCTCATTTAGGAAGAATAAATAGTAAGCAGTGCTCTACATTCGACGACGTGCACATACTTAATCATAAATCATGTAGGTCAATAACCTACATAAGTAAATGAGGCAACACCAATAAGAAAATCGAGTGATAAATAAAAATTAAAAATCACAAAATATAATAGACCAAAAAAGTTACTATCATGCACCATCGAGGAAACAATGACCATGATTTTTCCTTGGAAACAAAAAATTACAGGAAAATTATTTTACGTTTCTTACAACAAAAAGCAAATTTTAAGTTTTTCTTCCCTTGAAATTAATAATTATCGAGAAGGATCCTTGTAAGAATGTGTGATACTGTTCCATCATGGTGTATGTATAAGCAATGCCTATATATGTATAGTTAATTCGTCAATATGTATTAATATCTGAAAAATCCTAATAAAACATTCTAGATAATATTATAAATCCTAATAAAACATTCTAGATATTTTGTAAACAAAATCAGCTGATGTAGATACTTGTTTTGTTTGGTTTGTTAACATCTTCCAGCATTTTAATGATTAAAATTATACAACGAAGTAAATTATAAATTGCCGTTGAAATAAAGCGTTGATATAACTTCAAGAGGAAGAGACAAAGTATATATTTTCGTGACATTAAAATAGAAAATCATTTGGTTCCATCCACGTTTATTTTTTTAACAATATTTTGTTTTATTGTTGGTAACATTAAAAATAAAAGCAAAATAAAAAATTGCTTTGTGTTGTACCTATTCCTTTCTAGTAACTTTGTTTTAATGCCTTTTCTCTCTCGAAATTAAGTATTAACACTAGAACTACCGACTGGTCAAAATAACCGGTTCTAGTGTTAATCTCAAGAAGGATGGTAAGGCATGTTATATTTATTCCATTTTAGAAGGGAAATGTGGCATAAAATAAGAGTAGGCAGCATTTTTTTAAGAGCCCTATCGTCGCTATCATCGCGATTTATCGAATGTGAAAAAAATAATTTTTAGAACTGGGTAAAATACAGCGGCAAATCGTGGAGTTTCTGGCTTTAATAGCATAGATGATGGTTCTGGCAAAGTTTGGAATAATATGCGCGTTTTTCTTAATGTTACTTAGTTAAATTATCGAATATTTTTTGCCGTCCTGAAAAGGAAATTTTCACATTCGATAGTTTGCTGTGGTAACGACGATATGTTCGAATGAGATAATATTTTACTAGATATGTGTATCTTGTTGTTTATTTTTTCGCCTATAATTTACCGTTAATTAAATATTGAAAAACAAGATTTAAACAGTGTTTACACTTAAAATTTCATTTTTTCAATTTGAATTTTTGCCTATTTCTTCAAAAATCTATAGTATTTTTGTTCGATAATTGATTTAACACTAAAACATGAGTAAACCTTTAAAGACACTACTATCGCATTTTTTTACGAGAACGGAATGTAGTTTTGTTTTAACTTGCCCAAGCCAAAATAAAAAAGGTTAGGCATTCTTGTAGAATATTCATATTGTCATTGAATTGAATTTTAAGTTTTTATCCTGCGGTAAAACAAAATAGTCAGAGGACCATAAAATTATATTAAATTATTGTATATACATACATATGTATATTATTCTGGGAAAACCCAATTTTTATAATAATTATTGATGCACCTGATAATAACTATTGCAAATGATAATAATTATTATAAATGATAAATATTTATAATCAAACGGATCTAAAATAACGGTACTTTTTACGTGGCTATCTATTTTATTTATTCTTTTTGCTTTGTAACTCGTGTTGATCGGACGTGTAGTTTTGGCTATCGTGTCGTTTTTTTTTGCTAATTTTTTTTGAATAACAATAGTAATATGAGTGATTTGTTGAAACTATTGATTCACAAAGTAAAAATAAATAAAAGTGTAGTTTATGATTATAAAACTGTTGAAAAGTTGGTAGGTGAATGGTTTAAAAATAATAATTAAAATGTTTAGTGTGGTTATGTTGGAAAATAAAGTGTTTGTTTTCTGCAAAAAATATGCCCTAACCTCTTTTAAAAAATGTGCGAATTCTTAACCTAAGTTTTATTTTGTGCTTTGTGAAAAGTAACGTAAACAGTTTGTGAAAAGTATTGTATAGTTTCCATTAGAAATCATGATTTGTTGGATTAATTTTTTGCGCGTCTCCGAGAAAAAAATTTCAATCGGTTTGCAATTTTTCGTATAATACTTTATCAAAATGATAAAATTTGATGCTTTTATACGTGTAGCTTCTTTTTAGACAAACACCCGGCTTTTAAGATTAAGTACAATTTCGCACGATTTTTTTAAAATCCATTTATTATATTATTATATAATTATTATACGTAATATGTTTTTATTAATTTCTTTTAGAAAACTCAATTGATCAACAAGCGCTTTGTGAAATTAGTTATCCGTATTTAAATTATTTTTTCTCCAAGTATGTATAATATTCCAGTATTCTAATGACGACGATTTTCAAATTAACAAAATATTAATTCCTTCACCAATAAGTTATCATGAAATGCAGCCAGTAAACAAAAATTCAATAATAAACGATTCTTCGACAAAATATGAAGCTAGCCTTGAAATAACTGAAGAAGCCGCAAATCAAGTTTTACAACTTTTAGAAAACTGGGGATTTAGGTTTTTACATCAACTATTTTTAGGTAAAATATATTTTCTTCTTGTTAAAATTGTTCATCCTATTATTTTTTATTTTCATTTTTTATTTATCTAACTTTCTCTTTTTAGCTGAACGGGTAGATATCGAGGCTCCTAAAATATTAACTACAGAACACTTATTAAATTTGTGTTCCCATGGTAAAAATCAATTGGGAATAGCAATTAGATTTGAACCACACTTGAAAATCTTATCTTGGCAGATAAGGCAATGTTCAACCATTTCTTCTGAATCTACAATGACTGGTGATGAAGTTTTAAGAAAAGATGTTTCCTTGCCCTTAATTTTGCGGGATTCTCCTAAGGGCCGTTTGATTTTGAAGGGACATCTATATTAGATATTTTAAACAATTTTGTAATTAATTGCTCTAATTTCTCTAATTGCTTTATTCTAATTGCTCAACGCCATACTGAATTAACTAAATCAGTTAATTAATTTTATTTTTATGTATTTCAGACGCTAAATAAATAGGAATATTAAACCTGCTTCACAACTTAATACCGCCAGTTACAAAAGAGGCATGTTCATCAACTTCTAGCAAACAGTTCATACAGTTTTCGATCAAAGACTAATACAATTTTCTTTATGTCTTCGGGGAGACCGCGACTGAGGTTGAAGAAATTATCAATAAAAAACTTCAACAGAACTTGCCTGTGCAACCCTTTATTGTAGTAATAGGAATTATACTATAGGTATTATTATTACTGTCGATATTATTTCCTAAATATTTAGAATTTATTTAGTTTTAGTTTTCATTATTTAATGGTAAAATTCATCCATATTTTTTTTAAATTTTTTTGTATATAAAATGTTCGTAGTCCTAAAATTAATTTTTATTTTAAAAAGTTTAAACATTAAACATTATTGTTATAATGCAATCTATAAACTGGAATAAATCCTGGAAAGATTATCTTTGCAATATATTTATTTATAATTAATATGAATATTAAAAATTTAGAAATTTTTATTATTTTTTAATTTTAAAAAAACTTTTAATTAATTTAAATAATAATTACAACTTAAATTCATTTTAATATGAAAAGAGAAATATTAAAATTAATACCGTATAAACAAAAATGAAATCAAATTTTTGCACTATTCAAATCAAAAAACTAAATTTCTGTAAATGTATAAATGTATATAAAACAAACTGAATTTCAATTAAAAATCGCTAAAAACTAAAAATTTAACTATTTCATTTTCTTTTCATCTGAAGTTCGGAAAATTATCGAAAGCCATAGGAAATTATATAATGTGTATTATATATATATATATATATATATATATATATATATATATATATATATATATATATATATATATATATATATAATCAATAATAATATTTTCAAATAGAAAATATTTTTTGGATAGTAAATATTCATTTTGATAAAGATTTTCATCAAACCGTATTATCATACAGAAGATTTATTATTAAAATATATTTTCTAATTGATAATTAAAGCGTAATAAAAATTATCAACTCAATAAACATTTCTGATGGGATATTATAAAATGGAAGATATATCATTGAAATTAATTTTCTATTTGAAAATATTACTTTCAAACCATTTATCAGTATGATATAAAATTTTCATTATGAAAGGATTATGTTTTTGAAAAATTAATG
This sequence comes from Tipula vernalis, assembly GCA_958295665.1. Lineage (NCBI taxonomy): Eukaryota > Metazoa > Arthropoda > Insecta > Diptera > Tipulidae > Tipula > Tipula vernalis. The sequence goes on along the minus strand of OY282558.1, from coordinate 438,639,129 downwards.
AAAACATTATTATTATGAAAATTAATTATTAGTTTGATTATAACATTATATAATTGATAATATAATTTGATAGTTAATTTTAATAAAATATTATTCATTTCATAATTAAAAAGTACAAAAAATATTTGTTTTCTATTATATTGATATAGATATTCTCTATCGGCGCTATATAAATAATGAAATTATTAAATTGATTTTGATTTAACTCAATAAGAATGAACATTTTTTTCAGTGTATCCTTTTTCAGAATCCAGCAGTATCAGCTAACGTATTACACATTGAAATCGGTATCCTCTTTAAATTTCTTTAAGCTATTGGTGGAAACGCGCCCCTAGAAAATTCTCTGCAGCTGTAAAACGAACTAAATGCAGTTATCATAATTCTCCTTCAATATTATCGAGTGAGCTGTTGGAACATTCGCATACTTATTGCGGTTATGTATCAGCACCACTTTAAAACTGCGTTTCGAAGAATATATCAGCAACCTCCACTCTTCGGGCTTTTAAATGTTAGGGCTCAGTTCATTCATCAATTCGTGCACATTTGAACAGTAAACTAACAAATTCTCTTCATTTTGGTCACTTTCAATTCTGCGGCTATAACTAGAAGTTCGAATACGGCCATTAGGATCTTTCTGGTTGAATATGTGGTGTTTTTTTTTCTCATCATCATCACTGCCTTTTATTTCACTTTCACTGTCTTCTTTGCAGTCTCTTGTTCGTCGTATTTTATGACTTACATATGTAATTTCAGCCACCTTACGTTTAATGTTCGATTCATAACTGTTAGAAGTACTAGCCTCCGATGTAAACGTTGTTTTTGTCATGGATAAGACATCCGCATATACTGACCGTTTATTTTTTAAATTGAAAACCTTTACATACATGTTGCAAAAATACCAAGCTTTTTGTGATTCTGTGAACTTTACGATTTTTAGAATCATCGTACCGGTTCATCATAGTGAGACAAGTACAACATATAACGGGAGGATCCCATGTTTAACCTTGGTGGAGCACTTCATATCCGAAGTAATCATAATATAATGTTTTTTGTAGATCAGATATGTTTCTTCAAATATAACAGAAAACATATCGATCTTTGTCACATGAATGGGTGCTACACCTTGTAGCATTATACTTATCAGAAGCCAAGGAATCCACTCTTGAGAAAAAGCGGTTACGTGCTGTCGACAACTGCGGACCCGCTTTCTCACCCTGGCCAGCCGCCGATACTTGACATCCAAAATCACCGCATCGTAGCTTTCCTCCTACCTATGCCTGCCATGATGGCATCAACGCTGCTATTTAGAGTCTCTGCTATATACCGGAATCAATCCGTGGCTCACCGTCATCACGTGGAGATGACCTGGATGGATGGAGATTGTGTATGACTTTTCTGATTTAAGGCTCGAAAGAAAGCTTTAAAGCTTACATGTTAGAACTTATGTTATAGGGTTGTGGGGTTTCTAAGCTCACTTCATGAAGTCATGAGATTGAAAAAGTTTACAGGATTAAGGACAGGTTGGTTATAGCCTGTCTGGAGTTTAGATCTTTGGATTGCAGTAGATTAATGATTTGATAATGTCAAATCTGATGGGTGATGGAGCAAAATGTACATTGCGTTTTAGTATTCAGAGCAGCAAAATCTTAAAAAATATATACTTACGTCCTTCTGATGGAGCTATACGGACAGAAAACTCATATTCAGCACATCAAAATATACTGGGATACGATAGTAGTCTTCTGTAACAGAAACGTGTTTTTTGTGTGCCGGTGTTTTGTAACAAGTAAATCATTTTCGAGAATAATTTTCGACATTGCAACAAAACACGATTATGAGAATATTTTTGTCGGATTATTTTTAAGAGCTCTCGTAACATATACTTACAAACAGGAGATACGTAATCGGCACTCAGAGGTTACCCTAGCAGATATTATTTCCACAAAATTTTAAAAATAATTCATAATAAATTTTGTTCCCAGTAAAGATCGGTGCGAACAAGAATTGATTTCGTTTTATTTCGCAAAGTCGATTGCTTTTGCAGTTAGAGAAAACGAAACAAAATCATGTCGTTTCTACAAGTTCCAAATATTAATTGGGTTTAGTACATGAAGTAAAAAAAGTTTTCATAAATTTTTCCTTAATTTTTTTAAAACTTTAGAAAACGTAGAAATCAATGATCAAAATGTTAATCCACTACAAAAGGAATTTATTGAAATTAGCTTTGGCATAAGTCAGTTTCAGTCGTTTTAATTTAAAAGATTAGGTTCCTAATTAGTCTGATTGCAATGAAAGTATCGCTGAAGCTTCGGCCACGTTTAGAGCTCAAATTATTTGCTTGATGTTGAGCACAATAAACGCATTAACCATATTGATGGACATTAGTCTATATACTAAGTGCAAGTTGTGGTAAGCCGTATTTAAAATAAATTTTGGAATTTCATAAAAGAAGAAAGATACGAAATATTATTTAAACGGAAAGTGGGAAAAAATTGTTTATAGGCAATACACAAGGCCCCAGAGCCGTGTCAATTATAGTTTGTAAAAAAAAAAATCCGCTTCCAACACAAACAGGGCACAACTTAGGCTTCGTAGTCCTGGACAGTTTTGAGCATGTTCGGAATCCAGGATTTAAAAATTTAAAATTTTACCAACTACTCCAGCAATTGAATTTGCTAAATTGAGTAAACTGTTTATACCCGTAAATGACATCGAAGCCTGAATAGCTACTTAGCCGGCAAATAACACTTTGGGTGGTTTCAATGGGTAAATCGGTTAATGGAAACAGAGATATTAAGCAGAAATTTTCCGTTACGTCAAATTGTTTTATAAATTTTGGATAAAGCCCATCAGAAATATGTGCATAAATTTTAAATGTATGTGCATAACGTTTTTAACTAGAGTCGGCTTTTAAGGAACTCTTCATGCATTGCATTCATGGGCTAGGTAGCTGCCTCTGCTAATAAATTTGATGATTTATATGTAGCAGTTATACGATTTATTATTAGGGTCCTAACTTATCTTAACCGGTGGTTTGGCGTCTATTGGAGGGGAGACCAAAGTTGAGTAGATTATCTACCAGCTCCGTAACCTTCCAGTAGGGTGCGCATCACGTGAACTGTTCTGGTCATGTCATTAGGCAGCTGCGTGATGGGTACAATTGTGAAAGGTGTACTTGCTTCCTCCTCGTGGCAACCACCGGTAACTAAGGCCATTTGGCACAGGCTAAAATACAGCGCTAAAGGAGAAAACCTTAACAAAAAACCCTAATCTAAGGTGGAACAGCATATACCGATGGATGAATGGCTGATAGGTTAATCAGTCCAAAATATGCACCCTCTGGATACCAGACACCCTCCAGTTTTATTTAGCCTTCCTGTAGTAAAGCTGGGTGACCTACAGGCGATTTGCAATTCCCAGCAACTCGTAAGAGTAAAATCAAACGGAATACAGGACAGGAGTAGGAATTTACGGGAGTGGGACAGCCCTGGGAAGGGGTAAGTATTGTAACCGCGAAAAAAAGTTTGTTGCAGATTTTCACATTTCTTAGAATTATCTCTAAAAGAGTTATTTCAGAGTAATAATTTCTCTTGGTGGTAAAAAGCTCGTTTATAAATCGTAATCGTGACATTTTAAGAACTTCCCTTTCTCAAAATAATAGAAAATTATAGAAAAACGGTTAGGTTAGGTTAAGGTGGCGGTCCAGGAAGGCCGGTAAAATACAGCCGGTCTATTTGCTATTTATCCACCTATGCATTGAAACCGTTTTGAGCTGTAAACAAAGAGCTGAATACTTCTGACGTCTATCCGGGAGAGGAATGCCAATAGAAACTTTAGTCTGTTTTTGACCAGAGAAGACAATAAGATGAAGTACTGTTTCTCCCTCCTCTTCGTATTCACAACTACGACAGAAGTCATTGCGAGAAGAATCCAAGTCTACTAATCACTCCAACAATCAAACTTATCTGATAATGCTTATCAATTGTTTAGAACTCACCAAATCTACATGAGGTACTATTTGACCATCTGTCGTTCGTCAACTTCTAGCTTCTCCCTGAAGCAGTAATTTACATTACGCAAAAGGTTTTTCAATAAACCTTCTACTTTTTGTAATATGGCCCATGGTGCCACGGCGAACCAACTCATCGGCTTTTATGGCACCCATATAAGATGGATATTGAATTGATCTGTCATCTCGTTAAGAGATGAGATTAATTGTAATCAACGCCTGAACATCATATAGCAGCCGCTAAAAATATAAATTTGTATTCAATCTTCAATTTGTGTTACATTCCATAAGTTTTCGTAAGCAATATTGCTAAGGAACATTGGCATCCAGGATTATAACCTAAAAACAAAAAGAACACACAGAGAATGTAATTACCATTTGTACTTATCTGAACTAATTGTCCATCAAACGCTTCTTTTGTTCCTATAATTTGTTATCTGAAATTGTCAATTTAATATTTAGTTTAAATTTAGTTTTATATCGAGTCATTTAACTTACCACCACCCATTGTAATTTTTGGTTACTTGATTTTGACAGTTCCCATTTGAGTACAAGCTGTGGAATATTATATTAGGTATGATGCTATATGTCCCAAATTTGTACTAAAAATTGTCTATTGCTCAAATAAGTTTATAATGTATGATAATAGATGGCACTTTATATAATTAAGAAATTTTCCGTAAAATCATTGCATTGTATATTTTTTTTATTCTAAAAGATTTTACATAAAAATATGGTTTTTTATTTAATCATAAGGGTGAAGCCAGCGTGAATTTCTTACCCTAAAGAATTCATCATCACATTTACACTATTTTCAACATTGTGTTTGATCCAGTGAATCCGGATTTATTTACCAAAACATAATTCCTCAACTTTTTGTTTGTTCTACACGGATTCCGGTGTGAATTTATTTACCCAAAATAAATCACCAGCAAACATTTTCGACAACTTCCTCTATGGCAGTTGTTTCAGCTTGAGAAATGCTACAATAATCGGCGAGACGAAAGGAGAGGTTTATCAGAAGTTCCTCACAGAACACCCCAGCCCCAAATTATCAGCCCTTTTTGAACCATCAGTGAAGAAGTTTATAACTCCTGGTTCCAAAACTGCAACACACTAACACAAACAAAAAAAATGCACCATGAAACTCTCATGCCTCAATTCCAAGTGTACGACCAAAATTCGGGTATGTATAGAAGTTTTTCTTTATAATTTTTTCGCTCTGTATAGTAAAAATGAGAAATGTATTGGCCTTTTAAACGCCGCAGAGGGCTCTACAGTTTTCGTACAGGTCAAAGGCTTAATTTTAAACTAAACTGAACAACTACTTGGTTTAATGACCCTAATGAAAGTGTTTTATTTACGGTTTTTGACCAACTTTTGCTTTATTTTTAAAATCATTCACCAGATGTCAGACACTTTGCGTTAAAAGGTGAATAGTCAAATACGTTGCCTCTTTTTGTAATATTATAGGTAATCCTAATTCAAAGGTTACAATGACAGTAATTGACACATATTTCTTTATAAAAATCTATTTATTTATTTTATATGGTAAAATTAGTTAACAATTCAACAAAAACAATTTGAAGGAACTTTAAATTTGGTTTTTCTATGCTCAAATTTTAAAAATGATGTATGGATATAAACCAAAGCCTATTACATAATAAAACGTGTTTATAAAATGAACAAAATCACTTAATGCCATCCATGTCCACCATGTCCACCACCACCACCATGACCACCACCACCACCTCCCGATGATTGTTTGTGTAAAATGTGTTTGTATACGGTGACTGGAACTGGATATGGTTTTGGTATTGGCACTTCAATTCTCTTAATTACTTCAACTGGATATGGTTTTTCAACTTCGACTGGATACGGTTTCTCAACGGTATACGGTACTGGTTTTTCAATAATTTGTGGTATAACTTTATAGACGGGAATATGAATTGGTTGGTCAACAGTTACGTGTACGGGATAGGGTTGTGGAATATTAATTTTAACATAGTTTGGTACTGGTACTGGAACTGGATGTGGAATTGGTACACCAACTTTTTCATAAACTGGAACTGGTACATGTTTTGATATTTCACTGTGAGTTGTTTGGATTTCACCACCATATCCACCGCCGCCACTACCACCATATCCACCACCGCCGCCACCACCACCACCACCGTATCCACCGCCATATCCACCATCATCACCACCATATCCATGTGAAGCTGTTACACATATAGCCATCAATGACATAAGAAGAATATTCGTCTGTAGAAAAAAAAATAAAATAAAAGTAAATTGGTTAAGTGAAAGATAGATTACATGCAGGCATATAATGATTGATTCAAGGTAATTGTGAAAGTAATTTTCTTTTATTGTTGTTGTACGAAAGTAAAAATTTTGTTGTTTCGTGTTGAAAAAAATAACCACACCGTACAATTATAAGTCTATTTGTGCACAGTCTTAATAATGGTAATCGCATATATTCTTTCACGGTTTGGTAATTTAGTTTTGATTAAATCTTTTAAAACTACAACAACAACAAAAAACATAAAATTCATGACTATCCACATTTCGGTTTAGACGCGTACAAGTCTATATTTGCAACCAAACAAAAAAAAAAAGTAAAAATTATATTTGAAAGTAAAAGTACGTTGTAATGAAAGAAAGTAATTGAAATTCGAAGGGCTTGAAAATTATATAATAGCTTCCGGTGTAAAAATATTGATTTCAAACAATTAATCACAACAACAAAATTAATTTATTATCACTTATATATGGCACAATATTAAAATTTTGCGTTCACTATTTTTTTTTTTTTACTCACTAGTGCTTTATTCATTTTTCACTTGGGTTAAATTTTTTAAAGTTTTAAATAAAAACTTAAAACTTCTCTATGAAGTTGTTTGTTCGAGATGAAACTCTGATTTGATGTTGCTTTCATAAAATCGACTGCTTTTTATATTCGTCGTGACAGACTAACAAATCGTAAAAGTAATAACCATTTCTCCATTTCTCCATTTCACGGTTTAGGATTCCAAAATTTTTGGTGTATATGTTTTGTTTATAATTATTACTTATAGAGATTTATACTTTTTAAAATTATATCAAACCATCACTTTTTGGAGGGAGACACGTAAATATTTATTTATTAAGTGAAAGACTTTAAATTGTTCTTATACGTATGTAGCTGTCTGTATACATGAAATAAAGAAGAAAACTAGAGTAAAAGGTAGTTTTGGTAAAAAAGAACGGAAATTCCGCTAGAAATCAAAGGTAAATGATATGATATAGTGCAATAAAAAATTTAATGATCACACCAATACACATAACATACAAAATGTTAAATCTATCCAATTATATAATTTACACACTATTAAAACGTTAAAGATCTCTTGAAAATCATGATCATATTATAGACTACAAACATACAAGTATTAATGATGATATGCCGATGACGACCTTTTTGGTATCACGCGATTTTAATGTTATAACATCATTACGAGTATATACTACATAGTTAATTTGTGGGATGATACAATAATCTAAGTGTTTATTTTGTTGTAGTTTGTTTAAAATAAGCTCACGACATTTTAATATACCAACAAAAAAAAAAACTGTAAACTGTATCTATACACAGTTGATGTTTGACACGCGACTTCTGTTTTGATTAATTGTTCGATGGCATTTTTGGGAATTTTTTTTTTTTGGTTCACTTATATTATAATTTATGATGTTATATTAAGCCTTAAAATGATAATACTGATAACAAACCCTTGTATTTAGTCACTTCAATATAATAATTGTTTTGGAACCACCCAAATTGCAATTACACGTACGTTTAAAATTAAATACGGTTTGGCAGAAGTAACCATTAATATATGTATGTGTCGTAATTTATCAACTGTCTAGAATTATCAAAATATGTGTAAAACCATTAGTCTAAAATTAATATCGATGGATTGGTAAGCGTAATATACAAAATTCGGATAAACCGATAAAATTTTTAATCTACTAAATCTAATTGGCCTCTCAGGATAGGTGTGTACTCGTATCCAATCAGGCCCGAAAATCATACCCAAATTAGGGACCCTTTATAACTAAAAAATACAACAAATTCCAAAAATCTAGACGATGAGATGAGTGACGATAAGGACATATGGTATGTCCTCCATCCCTATATGTAAGTTCATACGAAATTTGATTTTAAAAATTTTGTCAAACTGGCCCATAGATTGTACTCAAAGAGACATATAATTTTATGGGTAGTCGGAGATCCTCTCTAACTGAAAAATATAACAACTTCCAAAAATCTAGATGGTAAGCGGCTTAGGAAAGATGTGTTGCATCCCTGTACCTAAATTAAGGCGTGTTTCGTCCTCATATGTAAGTTCATGTAACAAATTTGAATTTAAAAAATGTGTTGGAGTGGGAAAGGGGGCTTAAGTAATTGGTCTACAAATAGTCCAAATGTCATCCTCACCTGCACGTGGTACACCCTGCTAGATAACTAACGAGGCTCTGGCGACCGAGACACGGCGGTATAACTGACTATCGAGAATTTAGTAAATGATCTTCTCAAACCAGACCCACTACCAACTCGTACTGGTCAGAGTGGTAGATGCTTTATGACCAGTAAAATAAACAATGAGTACAACGGATTCAGGAAATTGTACCCCAGGTGGTAACCCAGCTAATCAGCTGGCAAATCCACCCTCTAACGAGGCTGGCTCAAAGGATTCTGGGGTGAGCCAATCATTGTTTAACAGCCCTTTTGGGCAACCCAACCCATTTAAACAACAATCCAGGGTGGGTAGATCACCACCACCAATAGCGAACACGTTAGAAAGGGATAACGCAGAACTGCGCAATAAGATTTACGAAATAGAAAAGTTAACGTTAAATCTAAACAAAGACCTCAAAAACTTACAGCGAGAAAACAAGGAGTTAAAAGATGCTCTAAATGCAGAAATGTCTGAGAAAGAAACCACTAAGATAAACAACACCAATGATCATATAGAGGTTATGTATGAAACAGACGAGGAAGAACTCAATAGAGAAACGGGATGGATTCTGAACCGTAACAAAAAAAATAAGAAACGTAAGTTGAGTAAATCACCACAGATTTCACCCGATTCGAAACAATCAGTTGAGCAGCTTCCAGCCGGAAGTAGGCACGTGCAACAGGAGGATAAAGCTCAGGTTCCGTCGGAACAGAAACGATCAAGTAATGAACTCCCAACCGGAAGTAAGAATGTACAACTAGAGAAAAAAGTGCCACGGCCACCTCCAGTAATAATATCTAATTGCAATAATTATCAGAGTATTAGAAACATCATGGACAACAATCATATAAAGTTTCAAGCTACAGCGTTAAATAGTGGTGATATCAAAATAAATGTCACAGACAGTGATAGCTATAGAAAGTTAACAGGAGCTCTTAACGAAGAAAAGACAGCGTGATATTCCTACGAAGATAAGCAGACAAGGCAAACCAAAGTCATTGCTAGGAAGCTTCACGGTTCATGCAAACCAGAAGAGATAAAAGAGTATCTTTTGGAGAAAAAATACAAAATTAAAGAAGTTACACAGCTGCTAAAAAGAGGTGACAAAACACCTCTTCCATTATATATATGTTGTCTTTTGAAAGAACAGAAGACATTAAAAATATTTATGCAAAATACTCCATATGAAAGTGCAAATAGAAGCAGTTAAAAAATCTAAGCTGATCCCCCAGTGCAAAAAGTGCCAAGTCTACGGACACACGCAAAACTTTTGTAATAAGGAGCCCAGATGCGTGAAATGTGTATAGGAAAACACCGTACGGCTGAATGTACGAAACTAAAAGACACCCCACCAAAATGTGTTAACTGTGGAGAGACACACCCAGCCAACTACAGAGGTTGCATTGTTATAAAAGAGCTGCAAAAAATTCGCAACAAAACAAGGGAAACTTCAATAATTACCAGGGCAGAAATTAACTCAGCCTCAACAAGAATACCTACAAATTTAAGGCCACACCAAACATTAATCCAGCCATCAAGAACTAATCCAAATGTAACATTTGCTGATGTACTGTCTACTGGAAGTACGAGAAGACAACATAGTTCTCTTTTATTAAATGATTCAAATAATAACCAAACTAATAAAATACTACAAGATATTCTTGATAGACTTAGTTCACAAGAAGAAAAGCAAGAAAAAGCCCTTATATCAATCCTACAAAGGCTCACTCTACTCGAAAAACATGGCAAATAATTTAAAAATTCTTGCATGGAACTGCAATGGTATATTGCAACGACAAAATGAAATACAACTATTTCTTGATTTAGAAAAAATAGATATATGTTTATTATCTGAAACACACCTTACTACTCAAAGTCATATAAAAATCCGCGGCTACGAAGTTCACTCAGCAGTTCATCCTAAAAATAATGCACGAGGGGGCAGTGCCGTGATTATAAAAAAAGATATTAAATACCATCTGCAACAAAAACTTGAAAGTGATGAAATACAAGCAATTAGCGTTAGCATTAATACTCGCAAGCGCAACCACAAGTTAGTGGTGTCCGCAATATATTGCCCACCTAGATATAACATCAAAGAGAATGCTTATACTCAGTTCTTCAAGCAGCTCGGTGAAAAATTTGTAATCGGGGGAGACTTCAACGCTAAACATACTGACTGGGGATCAAGACTAACCACAACTAAAGGGAAAGAGCTTCATCAAGCAATAATTAAATACAACTGCAACTGGCATTCTACTGGAAAACCAACTTATTGGCCCAGTGATCAAAATAAAACACCAGACCTAATTGACTTCTTTATAACAAGAAAAATCCCGGTTGATTATATACAAGTGCAAGAAGGATTGGACTCCACATCTGACCACTCCTCTATTTTAATGATAATAACCGATACAATAATTACTAATGATAAACAACCACTATTAACAAATAAATATACTGATTGGAAAAAGTTCAGGAATGAACTAAACAATAGCATCATTTTAAACACACAACTTTCATCAGAAGAAACATTAGAACAGGAGGTGGAGAAGCTCGTCAAGGACATACAGCTAACGGTGTGGAAAAGTATTAACACAACAAACAAAAAAATAGCTGGCAAATGCTATCCAATGGAAATTAAATCACTAGTTATAGAGAAGAGAAGTACCCGTAGGGAATGGCAACGTACACGAGACCCAACCGTCAAAAATAGATTAAATAATTTAACACAACGAATACGTAGAGAAATACGGGAATTTAAAAATAAATCAATAAATTCATACCTACAATCTCTCACCTATGATAAAGGTAGTGATTATTCATTGTGGAAAGCAACCAAATATTTGAAAAGGCCAGTTATGCATATACCACCAATAAGAACAAATAATGGTCACCTAGCTAAAAGCAAAGAAGAAAAAGCAGAAAAATTCGCGGAACATCTCGAGCGTACCTTTCAGCCAAATTTAACAACACTTAACCAACAGGATATATTGTTCGAAAACCAAACAACTATCCTGAGACAGGAAATTCCATTAACTAATGCTAAAGAAGTAAAACAAGTAATAAAGAACCATGTAACTTAAAAAATCACCAGGATATGACCTGATAACTGGAGAGATTCTAAAACAACTACCTAATAAAGCTATTAAAAAAATATCGAACATAATTAATGCTTCCTTCAGACTCCGTTATGTCCCTCTATCTTGGAAATTTGCGGAAGTGATAATGATACCTAAGCCAGGTAAGCCACCAAGTGAACTGGCCTCGTACAGGCCAATATCACTTCTTCCAACTATGTCAAAACTATTTGAGAGATTGTTATTAAAACGAATTAAACCAGAAGTTATAAAATCAGGAGCTGTTCCGTCCCATCAGTTTGGATTTAGAGAGGAACACTCCACAATCGACCAAGTCCATAGAATAACAGATATAATAGAAAAATCCTTAGAGGAAAAAAAGATTTGTTCAGCCATATTTCTTGACATAGCGCAGGCATTTGACAAAGTCTGGCTAGATGGTTTAATATTTAAATTGGAGAAAACTCTGCCATTTGAGTATTGCGAACTGCTAAAGTCATACCTGAAAAGGAGATATTTTAGAGTTAAACAGGAAGGAGTTTACTCCAGTATTAAAGAAGCTAAAGCAGGAGTCCCGCAGGGGAGTGTCTTAGGGCCTTTCCTTTTCGTGCTGTTTACTAGCGACATACCGCAGACGAGCAATACAACTATCGCCACGTTTGCAGATGACACTGCAATTCTAGCTGTTGGTGACACAATCGGTGAAGTCACATTCAAACTACAAATAGCCGTAAATAATATACAAGATTGGCTAGCTAAGTGGAGAATTAAAGTGAATGAATCGAAGTCTACTCACATTAACTTCACTAATAGATCAATAGAACCACTACCTGTGACTTTCAATAATATATCTGTACCATATGCCAATCAAGCAAAATACCTTGGTATGAACCTTGATGCAAAGTTAAAGTGGAAAGTACACGTGAAAAAGAAAGCAGAAGAGCTTCAGTTAAAATATAGAAAAATGTACTGGTTAATTGGAAGAAACTCTCAGTTATCCATTCATAATAAACTTATGCTTTATAAACAAGTACTCAAGCCGGTCTGGACATATGGTATTCAACTATGGGGATGCACCAAAATCAGCAATCAACAGATAGTTCAAAATAAAGTCCTCAGAGGAATTGTAAATGCCCCTTGGTACACTCGTAATAGTGACCTTCATAGAGATCTCGGAATAGACACAGTCGCAAGTGAAATAAAGAAATGTGCTCAAAAACACCAGGAGAGGCTCCATCATCACCCTAACATCGAAGGTGCAAGACTACTTCATCAAGAGGGTATAATAAGAAGACTCAAAAGACTAAAACCTTTTGAGTTGCCTGAATAGTCCGCACAATGCAATATCAACCAAAACAACACTTTATGTAAAGAACACATATGAGTGCTTTATTATTATATTGTCAGAGTCAAACGCTGTTAGTCAAAAATGACTAGTTACTTTGTAAAAAAAATTTATTGTTATCATAAATAAAATTATTAAAAAAAAAAAAAAAAAATGTGTTAATCTGGCCCAAAGATCTTACCCAAGTGGACATATGTAAATTTGTTGAGTAGTTAAGGGCCGTCTCTAACTAAAAAATACAACAGCTTCCAAAAATCTAGACGATAAGTCCAACTTTATAAGAACTTACATAGAGGGACACAGCATGTCTGTCCTAAGTGACTGATCTTCTGTAATATTTTTTAGATGGAAGGGATCGCCCAATACCATTAAAATATATGCCCATTTCCATACGACCTTTGGAACAGATTTTTTAAATATTAAACTCTATACAAGCTTACATACAGGGATGCAACATATCTGCCCTAAGTCACTTATCTTCTAGATTTTGGAAAGCTGTTATATTTTTTAGATAGAGAGGATTGCCTAGTACCCCTACTAAAGTGTGTTCACTTGAATACGTTTTTGTTCCAGATTGAGAATTTTTTAAATATCAAACTTTATACGAACTTACATATAGGGATGCAACACACTATAAGTGACTTATCTTGTAGATTTTTGAAAGTTGTAATATTTTTTCGCCCATTTCCCTTAATAAAGTATATGCCCGCTTGGGTAAGATCTTTGGGTCAGATTGTGAATTTGTTTAATACCAAACTTTAAAGGAACTTACATATCGCACGTGACAAATAATAGTGAAACACAACTCAAAATTTCAAATTTTTCAGTAGCGCAATAGAAAAAATGCTAATTTCGATTTTACTGCACTATTCTCTATAGGCGTCAAAAAAAAACTAAGATCGGAAAACTAAGCCGCGTCTCTGGCTTTGTAAAATAAATCGTCACCTTGGGATTATTCTTGACTATGTCCATTTTGTCTATATAGGAGAAAACGGCGTTTGAAGTTCAACCAAAGAATTAAAGGCGTTTCTGAGTGATTTCTCTATTTATTTTGAGTTTGCATGTAGATAATGTTACTCCAGAGCTTAATCGCAAAGTTTCGCACTTCAAACTCAACTATAGTATTTTAATTATTTATGATTTAAATTTATCACTTTTGTCTATGTCCAATTTTGGTCCGCATTTTTTTGAACGGCTTATCTATATCAACAATAATTTATCTATATCGACGTAATTCGAAAAGAAAAATAATTTAGTATTTTGACCATCTATACAAATGTTAAAGTAGAAACAATATAATATAAAACAAAATTATAAACTTCATTTATTAAAACATAATAAAATCCACTAAATTAAATAAAATTCATTAGATTGAAATAATATATCGAAATTTAAGAATTAGTTATTCCCTCTTTTTTTTGCTTGGCTCCTTCTCCCACATTAATCGTGCTCCTAGTTGCCCACTGTTTGATCTGAATTGGCTGTGCAAGTCTTGTGTTCTTAGTTTTTCGTTGTTTAACTTGAGTTGCGGCTGTATACCATTAGACGAGGAACGTTCATTGCAATTTGTAATTACTTTTTAAATTAAATTTTAATTTTAAAATAAACTTACCGCTTTATTTACGAGCGAGATGATTGTAGAATGCAATACTTTTCAGGTGATCGTAGGAGTGGGATCAAACAATATTATCAATCAATTTATCCCTACTAACTAAAAAGTCGTTAAATTTTCATAAAAAAGAAAAAAAAAAAATACAAAATCATGCATTAAAAAATATATTATGTACTCGTCTCTCTTTGGATCACATAACACTAAACTTTCCGATGCGTGAGAATTTTTTCCTAAACCTTTCCTAAAAGCAAAACCAAATATTTGCTCATTTAGCAAATAATTCACGAGCCTTTTTTAAAACGTGAAATTTTTGCTATATCTAAAATTGTAAATATGTATTAGTAAAGTATGTTATTTCAGAAAAGCCAATCAAATTCAAATTGAAAAGATACCATTCAATTTTGAATGTAAAAGATCACTACAGGTTTGTAATCAAAGGTTAATGTTAAATAATTATATTCCTAAACCGCATATTCAGTACATTGTCCGGAAATAAGACTAAATACTAAACGTAGACCGTGGTCCATAGTTGACTTATGTAAATACTAGAGAAATTTTATTGGAGCTAAAATGGTCATGACGGAACTCAGCCCAAGATTAAATTGAACGACTAACCTTCAATGTTTAAAATTACTAAACCATCTTAGGACACCAAATTTGAATTCTTCGTGATCGTTTTACCCTAGCTCCATATAAAGTATAACTCAATTTGACCAAAAATTGGACATAGACAAGAATAATCCTAAGACGATGAAATATGAAAACGACACTATGTCAGATTATAAAATCGATCATCGCGCGCGCATCTTTTGACGAATTATTTCAAAACTCAATTTTTTTTTAGTTGAGTCACTTTTCTATGTCACGTGCATAAGTCCCTTAAATTCTAGGTTTTGGGAAGTTGTTGAATTGTTTTTGGATATAGAGGCGACATCCGACTATCTGTTAAACATGTGGCCGTTAAATACGATCTTTTGGGCCAGATTAAAGATTTTTTTATGTATCAAATTTGTTTTTTTGGACAATTCATATAATAACGAGAGATTTTCTATTCTTATTCAGGAAAATCAATTTTTGGGACAAATGTTTAATTTTAGGACAAACTTCACACTCGTAGTAGTGCAGTAAAACCGTAGATTTTTATTACTAGGATTGATTCGCCCATTACTGACGATCAGTTTAAAAGGTTCATCACGAGTAAATTGAACCTTAAAGAATTTAATGCTTCATGCAGAATGGTTCCTAAAGCCAAGAATGGTTTTTATACGACTACATATCATACCACGTTAGCATTGATGATGGGTTATTCTGTTCAATTTAAAATTCCAAATCATGGCCATCGGGAATATTTAAACAAGAGTTCGAGTACAAGCAAAAGAAGCCTTTTCTGGGGAATGCTAGGGTAGTATTTACGCCAATTTAAAGGGTACTCGTTTATAGATAGGTCGATCGGCCAAGACTAGTAAAAAAAAATCAGGAGGTGGTATTCTCTAAGCCATCCATAAGTTAATTGGTAATCTAGAATATGTTAAAATGCAATATCAACATTATAACGTTGAAAAACTCTATGAGCCATTCTTTTGTATACGAATGAAGTTAAGTAATATTAGATTAAACAACAACAATAAAATGCTTATGTATGTATTAGTGGGTCCTTCTCGGGAATGCCCGGGAGCAAAATCCCGGAAGATTGGTAAATTTCTTATAATCCTAATTCCCAGGAATTTTAATTAAAATTGCGAGAAACCACTAACAAAAATTTATTGAAGAATCGATCTAAATTCGCTAGTAACACTGATCAAAATGAACTTCTAATAAATAATTGCTCCAAAGTTTAAAACTCGTTATAAAACCATTAATGCTGTATTACTTATGTGAGTGGGAATTATTGAATTTCTATTAGCCTTAATTTATGGAATAACTGACCTTAAGCAATTTTGGACCAACAAACTCAGTTGCCATTGACAAATTAAGGACGAGTTTCCTTTGAAAGCTCTCTAGTTTCTATCACATAGAGGGGAATCGGAAAACGGCTATGTGGGACGGAAAAGGTTTGAAAGAAAAGTATGGTCTTTCACAGCAATAATTTAATTTACTTGATTTGATTTGTAGCGTTTCCAATGTCAATGTTTTTCTGAAGTATTTTTGTTTATCAAGAGTTTTAATATAGTCTGGCCTTATGGTTTGTGCCTTTCTGACTAAATGCACAAATGTTTGAATTTTGATCTTTATTGACAAGACTTCTGTGTTGATAAAGCCTTTTACCGAAAAATTGTTTTGTGTGTCCCGTACAAATGGCGTTGCAACACGTTGAACTGGATAAAAAACATTTGACTATTTTAGAAACAACCAAAATTTGGGGCACCTGCCCAACGTTTCAAGGGTGCAAGCCACCAAGTTGGTCTAGATAAAATAAAAATATCTCAATAATGTTGAAGATTGTGCTGATGTAGGCAACTCATTTCGAAAATGTACAAACGTTTTTACGTGAGGCTTGATATGGATTTGTGTTTTGAAAAAATATGTGGCTGTGCCTCTTCATAGAAAATTGGGCTAAGTAAACTTTATGATTACTTTTATTTTTGGTTGGTGTTAAGGAAGCAAATTTTTAAGGGATTATATTTGTACTTTTGATATCGGGGGATGGAGAGCCCTGAACCAATAAAAAATGTTTTATTAATAAATATTTTAATGACTTTCAAGATTAGACAGAAATTAAATCGAATATTTTTCCAATCGAAACTGACCATTCTCTTAGTTGTCTCTACAAAGGAAAGCACAATTACCCAAAGGCTTCTTTGCAGAAAGTAAAACTTGATGAAATGAATGAATTTGTTTCAAAAAGCATACATTCGGGCGAAGTTATTATACAAGGAAATTCATTCAAATGAAGTATTTGAACTTAATGCTAAATTAAAAAACGTTTTTGCCGATAGAAGAAAGTTTTGAGATGTCGATTTTCTTAGGCAAGCATAAGATCCAAATTTTCAGATTTCGAATAAACGATATTTCAATAGATAAACCCAAAATGAAATTTTTGCGGATGAGCATGATTAAAGTACCCTTAAAGAAAATCAAGGTCAAATGTTTGCTGATAAAAGAAAATGGTAACAAGACGATTTTCTTAGACATGGATGAGATTAAGCTTTTAATAGTTGGGCTGCTATTAAGTTTAAGGGCATTGGCTTTGTGAAAGCCCAAACAGTTTAAATCTTGATGAATTTGGTGTGTTTGGATCATTTTTTTTTAAATTTAGCATTAAGGCTGTTTTCGAAACGAATACTTATTTGTGGAGCATAACTTATTCAAATAAGTATCCTATCGAGGTGACTTATTTTCTGTTTTGCTGTTTTGAGAGTTTGCTGTTTTGTCTAAAGTGGTGTACTCCGTACTGTTTTGTTAATATTAAACAAACTTTTGAACAAAATAAATGCGCCAATTACGAAGAACTTATAAGTATTCTAAAATTTGCTTGAACCAGCTATTCGTGGAAAGAGTCTTCCGGAATCACAGAAACTTGAAGCGACTGAGGACAAAAAATAGAAGAGCAACTAAATATATGAGTCTTTGGCACTTTACAATGTTCGAAGTGAACTTTTTTCACGACGGTTTCTGGTTGCAAGTGAGCAGCTCTCTGATGAAAGTTGGTCGGCGGGAGTGGGTTCTACTTCATCTTTAAGTGATTGGCGGTTGATATTTTGAGCATGCCTGCATCGAGAGCTACAATGGAAAGCACATTCAGTACCTATGGTTTTATACACATGGCTCAACACGTAATCCATTGACTGTTGATCATGCAGGAAAACTAACGTACTTTTGGCACAACTTAAATCTGTAGAGATCGAACGTAGGAAGTGTGGATAACGAAGATGAAGTTATTCCTGCCGAATCAAATATAAATTATTATTAATGGATGAAGCTACATAATCACATTCGCTTGAAGAAGAGGATGACTTGGAGGAAAGTAAGAATAATTCAGTTATGGATGATGTTGAGGCTGAGGATGTTAAATGCGTCAGCGAGGATGAACCATACATTGATTAAAGAGTTTAATTGATTATAAACTCATATTTATATAAAATGTATTATTTACTGCAGGCGTTGAAGGGGACGACACAATGTGGTGCTCAAAAATCGTCGAATGACAATTAGAGATCTTGTTGACATGACGAAAATTTTGGGCGGGAAACTCTTGGTTTTTTCATCATGATAATGCGTCGTCTCACACTGATTTGGTTGTACGTGACTATTTGGCCAAAATTCGACCCATATTGTTTCGCAACTATCCTTCAGCTGATTTAGCTTCGGTTGACTTCTGGCTATTCCTTAAACTCAAGAAACCGCTCCTGGAATATCGTTTTAACACTTTAACGTTCAATAGACTTTAAAAACTGTTTCGAAGACTGGGAAACACTTTGGCATAAGTGTAGTATTCTCTCCGAAAGAGATTACTTTGAAGAGGATCAAATATATTTGAAAGAATAATAAGCCATTTGTGTTTTATTTAAACATCTTGCTACCATTGTCCAGACGTCAGATTTTACTGCACTATTCTCTAGGGCGTGAGTTGTGTCACTTTTCTATGTCATGTGCGATATAGCGATGAAACACATCTGCATATTCTAGATTTTGGGAAGTAGTTGAATTGTTTTTAGATAGAGGCGACATCCGACTCTCTGTTAAACAAGTGACCAAGTTAAAGGATTTTTTTATGTATCAAATTTCGAATGAAATTTCATTTTGTTAAATTGTTTTTTGGACAATTCTTAATTCATAATAACCAGAGATTTATTATTCTTACTAATACATTTTCAGAAAAATCAATTTTTGAGACAAACGTTTAATTTTAGGACAAACTTCACACCCGTATTAGTGATGATACACCCCTACGATTGAGTCGTCCATTACTGATGATGAGTTTAAAAGGTTTATCAGCTTATGCAAAATTTATTTTATGCAAAATCATTCCTAAAGCCAAGAATGGTTTTTATTATTTATGCCAATTTTAAAGGTTACTGCCGCTAGGAATCCTTAGGTCTGATTTTTATTTCCAAACGACTATGTCGTTTATAGATATGGTCGATCGGTCAAGACTATTAAAAAAAGTCATTAGGTGTTATTCTCTTAGCCATTGATAAGTCAATTAGTAATCTAGAATTTGAATTATCTTCAACTTCTGTTGAATACGTATATGTTAAAATAGCTAAGGCAAGAACAAAAATTATTTACATATGTATATATTGCCTATATTCCACCACAATTCTAAAGCGTACTGCATGTGATGCAATTGATTAGATTTCCAGCAGTATACATCTTACAGATCTTGATCTTGCATTATATTTATACATTGAACGGGAATTTGATGAGGAGAGCTACTGATATATACTGTTCAATTTAACATACTACGAGCGCTTGCTTGTTTTAATTCAATGCTTATTTGTAACCTGAATCAAATAGGCGGATGCTGGACTTGGTGTTTACCAATGAGTTAAATATCTTCAGTGTAGCTCAATCTTTATTCCCTTTTGTTATTCCCATAATTCCTTATACGCATTTTCCCTTTGTTTTAAATAAATTATGTGTACCACAAACAAATGAAAATGCTAATTGATACGCATGAAATGTCACTGACAGCAACTACCACAATAGAAACGCGATGACATACAACTTTAAGAAAATATTGTAAATATAAACAGGCGGGATGTTACTGATAATATCAACACACAAACAACTCGTTGATATTACAATACAAATGTATTAGTGGGTCCTTCTCGGAAATTCCCAGGAGCAAAATCCCGTGAGATTGGTAATTTCTTATAATCCTGATTCCCGAGAATTTTGATTAAAATTCCGAGAATTAAATTCGGATATTTACTAAAGAACACAACTATCAAAAATGTATTGAAGGATCGATCTAAATTCTAACTCCACTTCTAACAAATAATTGCTCCAAAGTTAAAAACCCTTTAAAAAACCATTAGTATAAGGAGCGCTGTATTACTTATGTCAGTGGAAATTATTGAATTTCTGTTAGATTTACTTTATGAAATACCTGACCTTGAGCAATTTTACACCAACAAATTCCGTTGTCATCAACAAATTAACGGAGGAGTGATGGGCGAAGAGCAAGCTTTGTAGTTGCTATCACTTAGAGGAGAATAGGAATAGGACCTATGTGGGACGGGAACGGTTTAGAAGAACAAATCATACGGGATACGATAAAGGTATGGTCTTCCACAGCATTAATTGAATTTGTATACTTCATTAACTTTGTAGGGTTTCCAATGTAAATGTTTTTCTGAAGTATTTTTGTTTATTGAGAATTTTGATCTAGTCTGGACTAGTGTTATGGTTTGTGTCTTTCTGATTAGGTGTCACTTATGTGTTGATAAAGGTGTTTCCCAAAAAAATGTTTTGTCTGTCCTGTATAAATGATGTGACAACATTTGACTATTTCTTCAAACTTATGTTATGTTTAATTTTGGAAAACAAATTGTTGTTTAAATATGTGGCTGCATTTTAACGATACAATCAAATTTGGGTCACTTGCATGACGTTTGAAGAAAAATTTGAAAAATTTCTCAATAAACAAGGGAATTTGGAGGAATTTTGGCTAGAGTTTAGGAGTATCAGGTACAGGTTCAATCAATAATGTTGAAGATTGTACTTGTGCAGGCAACTCATATTAAAAATGTACAAACGTTTTTACGTGAGGCTTGGTTTGGATTTTTGTTTTGAAAAAATATGTGGCTGTGAGTTTTCGTGGAAAATTGGCCTAAGTAAATATTTTGTGATTGCTTTTATTTTTGGTTTGTGTATGAAGGAAGCCATTTTTAAGGAATTATCTTCGTATTTTTGTTATAGTGGATGGAGAGCCCTGAACCAATAAAAATGTTTTATTAATAAATATTTCAATAAACTTTAAGATTAGACACAAATTACATCGAATATTTTTGCAGTCGAAACTGGCCATTCTCTTAGTTATCTCTACAAAGGCAAGCACAATTACCAAAAGGCTTCTTTGCAGAAAGTAAAACTTGATCAATCAAAATCGCCTACTATAATGAGGGAAATATAACTTTACAAAAACCACCGATTCAGCCAATTTCCACTGAATCCGAAAGTGTTTAACTGTTTCTGGCAATCGCAGCATTGTGTAAAACTTGATTCCGATTCCCAGGGCTAGAAAAACATCCCGAAACAGAACTTACGAATTTTTTTGAGAAAGCATACATTTGGGCGAGTTTATTATACAAGGAAATTCGTTCAAATGAAGTATTTGAGCTTAATGCTACGAATAAACGATATTTCAATAGATAAACCCAATATGAAATTTTAGCGGATGAGCATGATTAAAGTACACTAAAAGAAAATCAAGGTCAAATGTTTGCCGATAAAAGAAAATGTTAACATAACGATTTTCTTAGACACTATTAAGTTTAAAGGGATTGGCTTTGTAAAAGCCCAAATGGTTTAAATCCAGATGAATTTTGTGTGTTTGGATGATTTTTTTAAAATTTAGCATTAAGTTGAAATATTTCGTTTGAATGAATTTCCTTGTATAAAAATGTCGCCCGAATGTATGCATTTTGAAACACATACTTACACATACTAACATTAACGGGTTCCCTGCCGGTGTACCTCCCTTACATCATACTAAATAATACAATAAATGGGCAGTGGACCACCGCTATACCGGTATGCTATAGTGTGGGATACCAGTGGTGCACTGGCGAATAGGAGTGTTTTTCATCGTGGCATACCGGTGGTACACCGGCAGGGAATCTGTTAATTTAAGATAAACTTCATTCGTATTCTCTTCCGTGTTTGAACGAACAGTACCATTAAAACAGGTCGAACAAAACTATAATCCTCCATAATATGATGAAGTTCTAGTTAATTTAAAAAATTTAAAAACCAAGGCTTAACGAAAAATGGAAAAAAAACAATTCGGAAACAGATAAAATTGAATTCATCAAAATCAAAAATTTTGAAGATGCTGCAACAATATACCTACCACTCAAGAAATAGCTAATAACAAAATTTTTTGAATCGGCATACAAACAGGAAGATATCCTTGGCTTCAAAATACATGACCAACAAATTACAACAGCTTCGTGGTGCTTGTAACTCCTACTATTGGTGATGACGTATTATTAGAAGCACACCACACAGAACTACTTTTTCCCCCTCTTTTTAAACTCTTCAACAAGTCACTAATTTTAGGCATTATTTGCTTTACTAAATGGAAACCTCTAGGATTACGCTCATCTTTAAATCAGGTAAAAGGAATGATATCTCTTGTAACAGATATATTACAACCATGTCAATTATTCTAAAACATTTTGAAGTGCTTGTGTGCCAAAGCAATCATCCCACAATGCCTTTCTAACTGTCAACATGGGTTTATGCTGAATAGATCGACCATTACAAATCTAGTTGAATTAACCACTAAGAGCAGGTTGACACAGTCTATGCCGACTTTAGCAAAGGCTTTGGAAAGTCCGCGCTCCTTTGGCTTTTCAACTGATTTTGTTGTTTGGTTTTACTCGTACCTTTATGATAGATCATAATTTATGAAGTTTAAGATAAGTATGTATGTTTATCAAATGATTTTTTTCGGCTTAGTAGCAAAAAAAACAGGTTTAGTGAGATAAAAGACTTAACGCTTGTTGGAAATATCCCGCATGTACCAAACACTTGAATTTAATTATTGCCAACTCCAATTCTAAATTTGGCTTTATCAGACGATGGACGAAAGAAATGGTGGTTTGGTGGTTGGTCCACCAAAGGACATTGTTTATAATATATTTCAGCTATGTTAAATCCCATCTGGAATATGCTGTTCTAGTATGGCGTTCATTCTATTAATCTCACGTTGATAGAATTGAAAGTATCCAGAAACAAGTTTTACTTTCATTATGAAGAGAATTGGTTGGGAATATGACCATGACCTTCCTTACTACCTAAACATTGCACGTCTTCCATCTTATTCAACCAGATGTAATATATGTATATAGCGAAAAATACTTAGGACACCCATACTTGGGTCAACATTTAATGTCAAAGTGCCCCTAGGTAAAACAGACGCATCTTGTATTCTTGGAAATCTGACTATAAACGCTCTACTAGGAACTTTACACAACACAGATTTTTACCACAGAACCAGAGCAACATAGAAGAAATTATGGGGAGCAAGAATCAATTAACCAGATGGTTAAAATATTTAATGACAGAGCTCCGTAATGGTACAATTCCATTGTCCAGGGTTCACTAAAATTGGGATAGATATTAATGATTACTTTAATTTATCAAATGGGTATTGCGCTTGCTGGCCTCATTTTGGTTGCAAACCTTTCATTAATAGGTCAATAGGAATATTTGATTATAAACCACCTCTTCCACCGGATCAATCCCAGGAAGATTAGAGGAAAGATTTTTAAGCTCACTTTTCCAAGGTTACCAAATTTGTTTCCTACGTTAACCGGTCATTTAATATTATTTAATTTGGATTGGATGCGTCTCAATAGGGTAGAGGTTGACCGTCTATTTGTACGGAATATATCTGCGTGAAACATCGGGTAAATACTAAAAGTGTAGTACACTATAAATGAGTAATGAGCACAACAAATATGAAAACTAACACACCAGGTGATAGATCTCATTGATTCTGAGGAACACCAACCGTTGCTATACTACAACTATTTTAACCAAAGACTTGATGATGAATAATCAAGCTCAATTGAGTGAAACAGAAAATAATAGTTCACATACCTTCCAGAGGAATCATGCAAGTATCATATTCTCGAATAAGAGGCGGGAGGCGGTAGTCCCTCCAATGGGACCAGCAGAAACAAGAAAACTAAATGATATAATTACATGCGGATGTAGGAGCGAATGAAGGCACTTGAAAACAAAGTTAAGCCTCTTTTATTTATTTATTTGATACCTACAGTGACTACAATCGGTACAAACAATTACAGCTAACTTCTTGAACAAATCTCTCGACAAGTGAAAATCGAAAACTTGAGAAACTGAATTGAACACCCTTGATATTCTCAGGATCTGTTCCGAAAGACCAAAGTTTGTTGGCACCAGGTCAATGAATAAAAGCCACGGCTCCCACTCGGCGTTCGGGAGCATAGATATCTAGACGTCCGAGTAACTCGGTTCAATCGATACGGGAATTAATAAAATCGCGCACGTACAGCGCGGAAGCCACGTTCCGGCGATAGTCTAGACGTTGCAGTTTCAAAAGATTACATCGATCTTGATAAAGTGGGAGGACTTATTCTACAGCACGCGTGGACTGCAAACATTGGAGTGCGAACAGAACAAATTGCTTCTGAACACTCTCAATCCTTCCGGAATGGCAGTGGTAGGATGGCGGCCAAATTGGAGATGCATACTGCAAAATAGACCGAACAAACGAGACATACAGTATGTCAACTTTATCGGGTCCCTAAAATCCCTACAGTTTCGTTTAATAAAGCCCAACATAATATACGACTTTGAAATAATGGTGTTAACTTATCTGGTAAATGTAGCGTCAGCTGCAAAATTCACACCAAGATCGGAAATGAACTCGAGTCGGTCAACATCTTCATTGTACAGCTGATATTGGTGAAGAATGAGTGAGCGGATACGGTCAAAAGAAAGCGTCTTACATTTGCTCACGTTCAGAGCCAGTCTATTATTAATTGACCAACTAGAAAATCTGTTTAAGTCCTCCTGCAACTTTACACAATCAGACAAACTAGAAACCCAAACTAGAGTGCGAACCCAAGATCCTAACGGAATTCCAACGATCAGTGAGGTAGGAACGCAACCATTTAATAGAATAAACTGACAATTTAGACTCTCTAACTTACTAAGAAGAATAGAGTGGTCAATCATATGAAAAGCCTTGGCAAAGTCTGTATAAACAACGTCAAGCTGATGTCTGGAATTTAAACTGGCAAATAATTTCGCCACAAAACGAAATCAAGTTAGTTACTGTAGACCTACCGGGATAAAATCCATGTTGTACAGGAGAAATGAAGTTTTCAGTGTGGAAGAACAAGATTCTATGAACCATAGACTCAAACCACTTGGGTAAGACAGAAAGAATGGCGATCCCACGATAATTACTCACATCACTCCTTCTACCCGCCTTGAAGATTGGATGAATACCAGAACTTTTCCAAGGATCGGGGGGAAAACGGCGATGAAGGCTTTCATTAAATATTAAGTTAATAGGACGGGTCAAACTCTCAGCACAACACTTAAACAGAATCGGCGGGAAGCCATCATAACCCACTTCCTTTGCAACCTCGAACTGGAGCAAGCAATCCCATACTTCTTCCTCGGTAAACATGAAAATATTAAATTGATCGTAGGTGGGCAAAGCTGGAGATACGATAGCGAACGACAGAACAGGTTTATAAACCGATGCAAAAAAATTGGCAAACAGATTACAGATATCCAAGGGCTGACTAGCGACGGAGCTCTGGTATACGACATAGAAGACGGAAAGCCAGCCGCTTTTTTCTTGCTGTTAATGAAATTCCAGAACTCCTTAGGACTAGATGTTAACTCTTCCTCAATTCGCACTACATAGTTGTTGTACATAGGAACCAGTTTAGGCACTTAAATTCCTTGTGGGCTCTATTAAAATCTGGATAATATTTAACACCATGCAATCTATACAATGAATGAAGCTTATTACGTCGTTTCTCGAGCAACACCAACTCATTGTTATATGGAACGTGCTTTTCCATACCACACCTGACAAGATCGTTGAAACTTAACACCATACAGTTCAAATCACCACCGCGATGTAAGAAGTCCCAATCAGAAATGCTGAGAAATTCATTCAAGGATGTGAAGTCCGCTTTTCTGTTTTATCGTAATCGGTACGTGGTAGATGCTCCCACAACCATTGTAAGTCCGGACACGCAGAAATCTCGGCATGCATAACATCATTAGCAAATAACAGATCAAGGAATTTGCCCCGACTGTTACTAATTCTGTTGAGCTGTGTAGTTGAGATGCCAGCAAAATAATCGATGATAGCCAATGCCCTCTCATCGGTGTTCACATCGTCCTAAGATATACCGGGTAAATTAAAGTCGCCCACAATGATAAGTTGGTCACTAAGGTGAACTAGAGGCATAACAGCTGAGTCGATGAAGTTGATAAACGTGTTGTAAAGTAAGGTATATACACGGCGACTACAACAATCGAAGTATTAATGGCCAATCTAACTCGAACAGCAATCACGTTTAGCCTAGGATGACAGGCAATCACATATAAATAATCACATATTTATCGTAAGCCAGGTCTCGCTGATTACTATGACGTCATAATCGTTATAAAGTACGCCTAAACGAAAAACCTTACCTTGACCTCGAATACTGGAGGCGTTGTGGTAGTAGATCGGGTGAAATCGGTGATAGTGTTGGTTGCATCAGCAGTTATCGGTGTTGTTGGAACGTTATAGCAGCTCTGTTTTTTGGCTGTCGTGAATGATTTACAAATGGACGAATTAACAAACCACGGACATATCAGAACTGTTTAGCTTATTCAAGGTAATGAAATTGTGAATTACCCGGCCCTTTGCAAATAATATTTTACAATCCACTTCGTCAGGCGAGCAATCTTCTAGTTTACTTAGAATGTAGCCAATAAGCATTTCAGGTGAAACGGATGGGTCGATTCCGCTTATATACAAATATTTTTTATTATTAGCAGGAATAACGGCAGGTTTAATTGAATCAACGGGATCATCTGTACCAATAACACTTTTAATATGGTTCCGTGAATTAATGATAGTACCAGCACCCGAGTCCATTTCAGAAACTTTTGCATATGATGGTTCGGAGGGAGTCGATCTTCTTCAGATCAATTTTTCCGCGGCTCTTTCAGTAATTACATCAATTTTATGTAAGAGCTTTGTGAAATCGTTGTTCATAATCAAAACTTTGCAACAGTTGCAAAAATAGCAAACATTCGAATATTTTTTTATCGAGTTGATGGCAGTCGTAGTGAAATTGCTTCATGCAATAATTGCAAGACACATTATCCGAAGATGTAGAACTAAATAATTTAGAACAGCCACTGTACGACATTTTAATAATTATGTATATAAAATAATATTAAACTGTTAAAGTTGTTATGATGTTAACGAAAATATTTTAGAAAGGGTTTAATTTAATTTTTATCACTTTATTAAGAGTCGTCTGTATTCAGTTGATGCAAACCGCTAAGTGACGCGTCACAATTTGCAAAATTTAATGAACATCAAATCACTGATTTGAACAACTGTAAATGCAACACAAGATGTTTATGATTCAATTATATTTAGATTTAGATTACAGTTTCAGATACACTAAATCCGGTGCACTAAATGCCACTTTTATTTAGATAAAACACTAATAGTCCACTCAATAAACTAATCGCCACAATGTAATATTAATTAATTATAGATTATTGTGATAATTGATTCGTATTAATTTTTATTTTTTGACCACACTACACAAAATGGTTAAAAAACACAAAAATAAAAACACGTCTGATACGCTTGAACTATTCTAACTATTTCCTCTTAATCTAACGAGGGAAATCAGTTCTACTCCTAACCAGAATACAACTCGACAAGAGTACCATTCGGATAAAGATTTGGTGAACACCTCGAAAAAATAGTTCAGCCCCATGACGGCCAAACGTTGGAAGCCGAGGAGATAATAAGTGAACAAGCTGTGTAAAAAAGTAAAGAAATCCTACTGACAACACCAAAAGAATCACGCTTGAGATAAAAGCTAATATGAATAAGAAAAAGGCTCCAGGTTACGGTCTTATTCGTCTAATAGGCCAATTTCGCTTTTTAAATTTCTAGCGGCAGATAGCACAACTAATTTTCGACTTAGCTAAATCATTTGTCACTATGTTGCAGTTTTTTATAATTTACAAAAGCCACTACACATTATAACGGCACGATAGAAGACAAAAGTATTTCTTTGTATACAGAACGCTTAGGCGTTAAATTCGAATAATTTGGTTGTAATTAATTAATTTAAATATACATAATTAATTTATTTTTTTATAATTAGGCGACAAGAGGGAAAAATTATCTATTCACGCTTGGCCACGCTTATTATATTAAAAGCCCTTGACTTCCACGCTTATTCATTTAAAAATAAAAAAGCTTAAAATTTTTAGTTTCAATTCAAGCAATGTTTAACGTCTAACGAGTACAATTATTTTGCATTTTAACACAATATAACTGTGGGTAAAATCCAGAAATAGAAATTTAGATAGTTTTTCGATTTTTGTTTTAATTAAACAAAAACAGCTGAAATGAATACATAAAGAATTTACAATCAAGATTTTAAAAAAAAAAATCATTAACCTTTCTATATTATACAGTACTTTTCAACTCTTTAATTAAAAAGCAATAAAAAAAGAAATTAAGCCACAAGCCAGCGAACAATTTATAATAAATTGTCATAAATCGCTTATAAATCATCGCATATACGAGTATACCTACATTGTAAAAAGCGTTTACCGATAAATGTCTTCCACCATACCAACCGTCGTTCAATTAAAGTTCTTTGTGTAATTAAATTGTTATAAAATACAAAAAAAAAATTTTTTTAACGTTTTTATGATGTCAAAAGAGTTGAAATGATTAGATGGTTAATTGTATTTGTTCCATTCTCATGAGCGCAGTTATTTAAAAGCTTTTCTTCTGTTAAAATTTTCAATTTTTTTTTTTTTGTTCTTCTTCTGCAACTCGATTAAGATTACAATCTATAGACAAGCATTTCGAATTGTAAAAAAAAGTTGCAAGATTTAATCTTATAATGATAACGATTTGGAAAAGAAAACGACCGCATATAATAAAATTCGATCACTTCATTTCATTATTGTTATTATTACCACTACTACAACTCTTGTTAAATCGCTTCCACTTACAATATGTTGTATGTTATAGTCAAATAAAATAAATCCGCGCGCGCATTCGTATATATGCACAGTATATAAGAGGCTGCAAAAATTTAATAGCTACTGTACATTTTTTTTTTTTTTATAAATTCCCAAAATAAAATAAAATCACAATTGTAAAATTATTATTATTTCTTATATTCTCGTATACTTCTTGATAATAATAATAATAATAATAATAATATCGATATTTCATTCATTCAATGAAAACCGGCTCGTAGAGATCTAAAAAATTAAAATCTTCTTGTTCAGTTTTTTTTTTTTATATATTTTTTGTAACATCATAAGATTATTAAACGATTAAGAAGAATAATACAATTTGAAAAGAGTTATACGTAAGAAATTTATTTTCATTGTTTATGGTGCAGTGTTCTTGTTTCAAGTTCATTATTATTTTAGCAAGCATTTAACTTACCTAGATTTCGAGAGAGAAAAAAATTGGCGATTAAATAGACAATTACACGGATTAAATGCGGAATGAACATAAATATCGATATCGGCAAATAATTACATTAAATGGTTATGATCGAAATTGCGATTATGATAGGACTCATAAGGTATAATAATACTACGGTTTATATAATAATTGTACAGATAAAATTTAGATAGGTAAATTCAAATCTTCTTTTATCTATTCGGTTTGATATTACAGTTTCAAAAATTTCCAAGCGCTTGGTTTTCAAAACCAGCTACATAAAACATAAAATAATAACTAACTTTTATTACAATAAACAATATCTCATGCTTCAAAAATTTCGTCAGTTTGAGAAAGAGGGACTTGCTTTGATATTTGCCGTGACGAAATTCTACAAAATGGTCTATGGATGCCGTTTCAAGCTCCACACTTGCTGCAAACAAGACGCATCGCAATATTTTACAAAAAACTAAGGCGGTCGAGTTCATTCATATCAAATAAAAACAGTTTCGGAAACTCCAAATTTGAAAGAAATATTTACCTAATGCAACCATATCAGTCGAGCATGAAAACAAAACGATCATGAATGCACACAAATGGTTTCGAGACACAAAATATTAAAACCAAGTAAATTAGTATAGGTTTTACACTTCAAATTGAACCATAAATATGATTTTTAGATTAAATTCTGGAATACGCCCAATTTAGATTAACATGTCAATATGGCTCACATAACATTGTCTTTTGAGGTTTCTGTGAATTTTGTGAATTATACAGCTGTTGAGGTTTCTTTGAGGTAGCGTAATTATATTCAAGTTCGGTTAAAAACTTTTCTCGCCAATTCTTCGCTTTAAACTTTGGTAAGTATGGCGGTGTTTAAAAAAATAGAATGTGGCGGGCACGCGCAGCAGAATTAACGGTAAATCTCTAATTTCATCATAATCGGTCAAGGAATAGCTAAGCTCCAGAACTTTATCAAAAAATCATGTTAGAATCCCTTTTCCATCGCACATGTGAAATTCGACTAAAATGCGTTAAGAAATCAATAAGTTCCATTATATTGGCCACAAGGGGTAAATGAATCTAAAAAATATTGTACACCTAAAATAAGTAACTGCACTGAAAGTTAATACTGTTTTAACTGTAGTTCCCTTTTTCGGATTTCTTTTAACTTTTTCCTAAAATAACAGTCATTGTTTAAAAAATCACGACTGTTTAAATTAACATTAAGGATTGTAGTGACTGTCTGCTTTTTAACCACAGACTGTTTGCCTCAATCCATAACAGAATTGCTATCAAATCATGGTAAACTGAACTTTCATAGCAAATCTTACTGCAAGAATGTGGTTTTGTGATGAAGAAGTAGGAAGAGAAAAAGAAGAGGAGCTTGGGCCGTAATTAGTATCAGAATGAA
Source organism: Tipula vernalis (assembly GCA_958295665.1). NCBI lineage: Eukaryota > Metazoa > Arthropoda > Insecta > Diptera > Tipulidae > Tipula > Tipula vernalis. The sequence continues at coordinate 438,607,767 of OY282558.1, read as the reverse complement.
TTGGATTGAGAGTCACGGTTATGTATGCACCTTGGTAATTACACATGAATTTAGAAAAATTTTAGGTGATGACGCAATTATTTTCGCAATTATTTTTGAAATTTCATTATCAGCCGGTAGGCTTGTGGTAGGCTGACAATTATTTGATGCTTGTGAAAAAAACTCTCTGCCGCTTTTTAAAATGGTACGATTCATTTTCATGGCCGTCAGTTAATTTAAATTTTATTTCGGATTCTAAATCTAAACGCTTAATACGAAACAAAACATCTCGTGCGCTAAAATTTACCACTGTATTGTGAGTAGTAGTCATCGAACGTAAATCACCGAAAGTACTTTCGCAAGCTTGATGATGATCTTCATCAAGATCTTCGTTTCTCAATTTAATGATTAAACCATGTCCATTACGATGCAGTTAAAGACGTTGTCAGTTACAAAATTTTCCATTTTGTGGAATTTGTGCTTTTGTATCGAATTTTTCCAAAGTCTAAGGAAAAATATTACATACCATATATAATATATCCTATCGATCGTTATAATATCTTTATTTAGATATGATTGAGTGCTGTACTCCATTAGTTTAAGATACTCTATGGTGCCTTCACTCCCCTTTACTTTTTCTGCTAATACCTGCCGTACAACTGGATTCATGAGGGATTGGGCAGCCTTAAAATTCATTTTGTCCGTGAAATTTATATCGGTAGAATTTAAACGGTGACTATCCTTAGAGACGGAGCTGATCAGATCACGTAAATGTTTCGGTGTTACGACATATTTTCCCATGATTAATCTTTTTTTCTCATTTAACAATCGCGTTCGTAATTTCGTTCCAATATGCACAGTATCTTAAATGTACTGAATATTTGTACCATAGTCAGCTTTAAACCACTCATTCCACTCCAGTTTTGTAGGCTGAATCTGATTTGAGTTTGGCGGCAAATTAGCTTTTAATTTCATAGCCTTTAGAAGGCATGGATCCCCGTCACCTGAAAACCCTATGTTGAATAAGCAAATATAGTTACTATTAATTTTAATGTTCTTACGTTTTGAAAACATTCTTTAAAGATAAAGCCCTTATTTGCTTTTTACGTCAATTTAAAAAAAAAATGTGTAGAATCGTTGATTTACGACGATATATTCCGTTCTCTAGCGTACAAGAACAAGTTATATATCTAATTGGAATGACGGAATAAATCGACGAAACGGGGTTTTTATTAAAAAATTTAAACAAACTCATGCTCTGCGCAGTTCTTCGTTTTGCTTAATCAATAATTCCATTTTATTTAAAAGTGGGAAAAATTCATCTATATAAGTTTGATTTCCGCAAACCATATTTTGCATTTTTCTTTCAAGCCTTTCTTTTCGAGAATATTTGGAATCTAACTATTAACTTATTTTATTAGACTTAAAATAATTAAATGAAATTTCATTTTCATCCTTACGAATATTTCCATCTGAAGCATTACAAACAGCTTCACAAACAGTATCGGGGTCTTAATGATTAGTTGATATTGAAGTTGGAGTCTTAAATATTGGGATGGATAAATCGACTCCATTGCTTATCCATCCATCGCTTTTCTCGAAGAGCTAACCAAGTTTGCAATGAAAGCATCATCAACACTGTAATTAGTTGGTGTACCTTCTTCTGTAGAGTCTTTTGAGCAATCATGTAACTTCGAATAGCGTTTTTTAATCCAAGTTTTAATCGGTCGGGTCTTATTATTTTCTGAAGTTATAATATTTTGAGCATTTGTTTCAATGATGAATGCATCACATTCAACCTTGTCTTCAACCGTGTTACTTGCATTTTCATATGTTTTTTCTGCAGATGTAACTTGATGAGTTGATTGGACTATGGATCCTGAATCATCAACAATGTTTCAGAACAGTATGGAATCGTCAAAATCTTGATCAACCAAGTGATCCACGTCTTGATCCACGTTTATTAGTTCCATATTTCCTTCAGCTATTTTCAAAATTTGTGGTAAATTAATAAGAGAACCATCTTGAGAAATGTATTCTTTAGTTCCATTTTCATTGTAAACTGTATAAGGCCCTCTTTTAACAAAATACGACCTTATCGTTTCAGTTTTACTACCCACATTTTTCTCCTTTTCCTTAATTTCCTTTAAAGCATTTGTGGCATGTCCTTTACAGTGTCTCATGAAGTTCGCGATAACCCAGACGGCAAACAACTCGCCGATTTTTTATTTTGGATTTTTACAGTGCTAGCGCAATGATTACAAACTATTTCAGCATGTAAACCTAGACCTGTTTTTGTAACATTGGCGATGTTCACTAAAAACTGCTGTAGTAAATGTGTGCCAACGTAAATGCTAAATTTGTTTTTAATCCAATTGTTGGTAATTTGCATAATTTTTTGTTTATGCTGTTCTAAATTTGAGTTGGAAACATTTAAAATAAAACGAAACATCAATAATTTCCAAAAAAAAAATGCATATACCGTAAAGGCCGTATAATACCCCCCACAATAAAATACCAGAAACGAGACCAGAAATATAATTTGGCTTGCCTATTGAAACCATATATTACACTGGGTATATATTAACGGGTTTTATATTTATTTAATAAAAGTAAACCCGGGTATTATAAATGGCACTTTACGGTAAGTTGGAATTTAATTTAGAACACAGCTAATTTAGAATTGTTTGTAAAGCTTCCGAATTATAACAAAGATTTTATCGAAATTGAAAAGTTAAATACATTCTAACTTACTATCATCAATATAACGAATTTAAAAAAATTTATATACCTGAGAGCTTCTCAATTTCCACCATTTCCATTTCTTCTGGTGAGCTAAATTCTGAGGTATTTCCTCATGCATCTTCTAAATGTTGCTTTTTATGCATAGTAAACTTAGATACACTTGAAACTTGGTTGCAATGATTTTTCCGTTTGAAACCCTTTTTACGTATGCTCGGCAAAACTTCTCTTCAAATCATTTTGATTGTGCCTCTTTAAGTTTCTCATTGAAATAGTTTATCCCCTTTTCATTGATCAAAATTTTAAAATGCTGCAAATATTTTTTATATCCGTTATTGATTTTAAAGGGGGTTTCGCTTTCGGAAGCAGTTTTCTGAATATCGATGAAATCGTCTTCATCGAAATGCATCAGTACGATAAAGCTAGCGTACCCCTGCTGCTCCAAAATTATTTTTAGATTGGTGGGTAAAATACCACCCGCTGATTCTTCCACTGCTCTCCAAAACAAATTCATTTGTTCATTAATTTTAATTTTAGTTTTATTAATTAATATTACAACGATGTCTAAAGTAGTACTGTTTAACGCGTTTCAAATTGTACAAATGAGACTAACCTCATGTATTCGAACGTGAAAAAAATAACGGGAAAATAAAAAAAAACAAATGGGACTGTGTAGACTGTTTTGTTTTTGTTTGTGTGACTGTTTGAATTTTTTCTTACTTTTTTAAAAAATGATGGGACTGTTTTTTGACTGCTTTAACTTTTGATTGATTTTAGTGACTTTTTATAGGTTTTGATGACTTTTAAGATTGCTAAGGATTGTTTTACAAATGTACATGACTTTTTTATTTAATAAGTGACTTTAACAGGAAAGTGTACACCGATTGTTTAGATTTGAGCACCCTCTGTGCTGAATTTCATCTAAAAATCATTTTAGAATCCCATTTCGATTATGGATGTCAAATTTCACTAAAACCGGTTAAGAAATGGCCGAATTCCAATCTGTTTGGTCATATTTCAGAACTTCATCAAAAAATCATTTTAAAATATCACTTCCATCATAGATCCCGAATTTCATCACCATTGATCTTTTTTTCATCAAAACTGCGTCTACAAAGTGGTTTCTGTAATCAAAGGAACAGGAAAAAGTGAGACGGCGCTATATTTGATGGGTTAAAAAAAATACGAATAATTATTTCGGTGTGCAATAGTGTGTTACGTAATGTAAAAGGTATGAATTATTTTGCCACAAATCTGGAGTGTCTTTTTCAAATAGACTCATGCAAATGACCCATAAGTAATTGTGGATAATACCATGATAATCGAAGAAAACCTTGTCTTCATTATTTCGTCTCTTCAACGAGGTTTTTCTAAAAAATTTGGTGTTTTCGGAACAATACAAGAAGACACACGAGGCAAACCTAAATTGTTCTTTAAAATTGATTGAATTGATCCACGTGATATTCCAGTATTATCTACACGACTCAAATACTTACTCGGCGATTACTCAGCGTAAAATCCTTGATTTTGATAATGAAGAAAATATTGCTTGACATGGAAGGCTGTTTTTCCAGATTCCCTCAATATTTTGAAAAAGACTGACAGAATTTATTTTCCTTTTTAATTTTTGCTTAATTTTGGCACATGCTTTGCGGTGGCCAGGTCAAAACACACTTCACTAATGTTTGCTAATTGGTTCAGGATGGTTATCTTCATCTAATGTCCATCTTGCCGCACTACTAAAGCAAATTAAACTTCGATTCTTTGCACCAAGACTATTCCAAAACGCCCAATGGTTTCTTAATAGTCCAATCAAATTGTCATCAAAAATAGAAAAAATGCGATAAGACTATATCTGGTCAGAAACTAACGTGGATATCTTCTATTTTCTAGTATGAATCAAATGAACCCAAAAAAAATATGCTTCAAATCTACGCCCAAAAATTTTTAAGAATAGGGCCCCGGAAACAAAAGCTTGGCCGGGGCCGAGTAATCCGCCACTCGTTACCTCAACTAAAGAATTCATTTAATCGCATTCTGTTGCAATAGCAGAATGAAAAAGCCGTATTGCGAATCATTTTCAAAAATGTAAAACATTGAAATTTTATGCAGTTACGAGATTCCTCACAAAACAAAGAAAATTTGTTAAAAAGTTTTTAATTAAAATGGGAATAGTTTATAGTGTCAAGACATTTTGCTTGTTTTTTGAGGAATTTGTAGTAACTGTACGAAATCCAATATTTGACATTTTTTAAAACGACTCTCAGTACGAATTGTTCTGTCTGTTATTGCAATAAAATAACTTGAAATATGAAAATGTATATTTACACTTAAACCTGTTTTACACGGTTCTTTTTACACGAATTTTTTACGCAATGGAAACATATCTACCGTGTAAAAATAGGTTTGGGAAAAGTCTAGACGTCTCTTGCTGTCTCATTCCGCGAACTTAAAATTCTGCCCTCGTATTAGGCATCTATAAAATCCTAGCATTTCAAAATTTTGTTTATTTTTTGGTATAGAATTCTCTTTATTCCATCATTTTTATAGTATTCAAGAACCGCTTATTTTATTGAACTAAAAATTTGAATAACAGTATTCGAATCAAATTAACTAAATTAAATTTGGGTTAAATCCATATATGTTAACAAACTATGTTTATTTGTCATTTGACAGGAAGATTCAAATTTAAAAAATGTAGAACCGCCTCATTTTAATTCGTGTTGAGACGTCTTTATCCAATTCATTAGTCTATGGCAAAATTTATCAGCCAGATGCCTCACTATGCAATTTGACGACTGCTTTCAACGTCTATCGTTTTATAATAGGAGATATACAACAAGAAATTGTTTCACCATTTAATAGAAAGCGATAGCTGTCTTGAATATTGGGCGAATTAGGTTCCAGATTTAATCGAAGAAACACAATTTTGCCCGTTTTTGGGTCGGCGAATTCAAATGTGGTCGGTCTGTGTGCTCATCAGTGTTTTTGATGATAATTGAAAAGATCCATAATTTGTCCATTGAATGACCATAAAATGAAGTTGAGTGAGATTATTGGCATCGCAAATATTTCAAAAGAATTAAAAAAAAAAAATTTATTGGTTTTAGGCCCGATTTATTTATTATTTATTTGTTTGCTTGTGCTTTCGGACTCAATTCAATTCCATTTTCAAAAGCCTAAAACCAATAAAAAAATGTTTTAATCATATACAATTATTGGCTCAATATTCATCTAAATAAATTTCAAAAGAACGTAAAGAAAATATCTTGCTTGAGAATTTGCAAATAAAAAGCTTAAACCAAGATGGGTGCCACGTTCACTTTCAAGTAAAAAGAACGAGTAACCTTGCAAACCAGAACAACGGTGATGGCAAAATTGCGTCAATTGCATTTTGAGTTGCTTACCCATCCACCGTATTCTCTAGATTTGGCACCTAGTGTCTATTTTCTGTTTTCAAAATTAAAAATATGGTTGCGCCGAATGATGATGTAACAAACGTGAATTTTGAAGTGTTTGAAAAAAGGATTCACAAGACCGGTGTTGAAAAGACGGATAGTTGTATTTTTTTTTTTGCTCCACCCAATTTGTCAACCGAATACCTCTATCAACGCATGAGAGTACGTGTGAAATTTTTTGTATATTATTTTTTAAACACATCTTTTTAAAACTAAAAACAAATTAAATATGTAAGTATGTGACTTCCAAATAAAATAAAAATTAAAACAACGTGTGAAGTCTCTTTTCAGCATATTCTAACGAAAACAAAAAACTACAAACATCACACGAAACATAAAAGCGGGCTCAAAATGTCACAACACAAAAGTCTAAATTATATTTTGAATTGTATTTAAATCATTTTCTTACAAATAATTAATCCGCTATTTATTATTATTCCATAATATACATTAAAATATCCATTATTGTTATATAAAGTTGGTTGTATATTAAATTTCAACCAATAATAATAATAATCATAATCATAACAATAAAAAATTATAATTTTTTTTTTTTAGTTTTATTATAGTTCCCAGTTCCCACCACCTACTGGAAAAATTATTTAAAAGAAAAAAAAAACGCTTTTGTTATTAAAAAATTAAAATTAAAAAAAATTCCATCATATATAAATGTTTATAACCATAACCACCATCATAATCAACATAACAATAATCATGAACATTCAAACACTTTAATATGTCACACAAATCAAATACCGAGCCTTAACTTTATTTTTATTCTTTTTTTTTATCGTCTTCTTGTGTTATTATTATCTTTAATATTCATATTTTATTTAGCTTTAAGAATATTATTATCAATTCTTGATTATATTACTGCGTCCGTCTTTTTCTTTGTATTTGTAGATGACGACGACGATTCATCCCCATGAAACGTTTCGACTCTCTTTGTAAACCAAATTGATCAAGTTTTGTAAATCGACGTTTAAAATAAAAATCGAAAATCTCTATTAAGAACTACATATTATTACAGAGGGGGGAGGAGGAAATAAGATCAATTTTATCGATCATTTAAGTCTATTTAGACATTTCAGTTAATTTATATGAATGTGATTAGCTGACATAAAATTTAATTACTTTTTTATGGTCTAATGAATTAAATCAAATGAGTCTTTTGGTTATTGCATTCATTTTAGGTTTTTCGACTTTTTTAAAATCAATGTTTAATATTATTACCTCTAAAACTCGTGCATTGTTACTTCTTTATCAACAGTACACAATAATTTCAAGTGATATTAAAATGATTGTACATGTATAGAAATAAAGTAAGGATTTTATCAGTAATTATATTAAAAGTCGTGTTTTCCATGAAAACTGCACTATAACTCGTGCATAAAGCACTAATGTGTAGTGTGCTTAACATAAATACGCAGTGCTGTAACAACTAGCAATAAATAATTACAATTAAAGCTTATTTTTTAGTTACACTTGATAAACCCAAAAATATTTTACACTCGAAAAATTCAAGTGTTTATCAAGTGTAACTAAAAAATAAGCTTTAATTGTAATTATTTATTGCTAGTTGCTAAAGCAATGCGTTTTTATGTTAAGTACACTACACGTTACTGCTTTATGCTTTTATTTTTTTCGGTTTACATAGAATAAAAGACATTTAAAGTTTATCGAGTTCTAGTGCGGTTCTCGTGGAAAACACGACTAATATTAGAGCCTTCTAGAGTATAGAGAAATAATCATGAACTTTAAGAGAAGTATATCTGTTTATCAAATAATTTTTTTCGGTTTTTATACACACAAATATATTATTAAAAATGGCATTCACAAGATTTTCGATTGGTTAATCAGAAACAAAACAGGAGGCCAATTATTCATAATATGTCTACCCAAAAAACGGTGAAATATCAATGACCCGTATTTTACCCCAAGGCTTATACAAACTCGTACTGAAAAAAAGGTCTACTCATCAGGTAGCTACGACCAAACTACAAAAATACAATTCCTACTATAGTGCCAAGTACGAACGTACTGATTTAGCGAATTATATTCGCCAAATCAAAAAACTCAAGGAAACCCCTCATTTGTGTGTGTTTAATGCCCACACAATTTTAAGAAGTTTAATATTATGAATAATTGGCCTCTTGATTCTGTTTCTGATTAACCAATCGAAAATCTTTGTGAATGCCATTTTCACTAATATATTTGTGTCTATAAAAGCCGAAAATATCATCAGAAATAATCATATAGGTCACAATTTTTTAGAAGCTTTTATAATTTTTCATTGTTCGCCATAGGAATCCACAGTAAAAATGATGTTTTTTAGCTTCAAGTATTATAAAACGTTTGTATAAAAGTTTCCTACACATCTTTAAAACCAACATATATTAAAATTAAATTATGTCTAACTTTCACTTTGAAAAATACATCAAATTTGGCCCTAACAAAGTAAAATAGTACCACTTGTTAAATGTATCTTTAGTTTTACTACTATACGTTAGATGTCAAAGTCGTTTACAGAAAGATACGAAAAAAAATTATTTAATCAGAAAATTGACGATTGGCGGGTCTCGATTTGTATGTATCAGGGATGAAAAAGCTGATCCTTTAGTACTTTTTTCGGTTCTTTTGAAAATAAAAAGTACTTCGATACTTTTGTTCAACATTTCAGTCCTTTCAAAAAATATTTATATTCAATTTTTTCTGTACACTTTAGACAGCATCTTAGAACGGATAGAACGAATCCCAAATCATTAGAGGGTCATAAAGTTCCCTTCCATTACGCCTAATGAAACCCAATAAGGAATACCCTCTGCTTGTAATATAGTCCACATGATTATTAAATGTAAGGTTGCACGAAAAAATAACGCCAAGATCACGAATATCAGAAACTCTGCTAATTCGCGCATCCATTAAAAAATAAGGGGCCTATATGCTAGATAAGTGTGATCGACCAAAAGGTATTACTTTGCATTTGCACTTGTTCAGGGGCAACTTAATCTAAGCGGACCAATCACAAAAGACAACAAGTACATCTTGCAGTTGCGCAGTGTCAATTAAAGAATTAATTGTAGCATACATTTTTAAGTCGTCAGCATACACACTTAAGGCGTTGCCACATGCACAAACGGAAAACATGCATTTGAAACCGTCAAATCCATTTTTTGATAAAAAGAGAAAACTTACAACATAATAATTTTTAGAAAAAATGTTTGAATTGATGATAACTATTACATTCAGGGAAATTTTTAATAAAATTAATACACTTTCATTCAAAAAAAGCTAATAATATATTTTGCCGGCCGTCAAAATAAAATCCGTTCATCAAAATTTTGAATGGTATAATTTTTGTCGTCTAAAGAACGCATTTTTGCTGTTTTACGAACCCATCATTTCTCACCAGATTTTTTTGTCGGCTTTGATTTTGGTTTCAGTCGTAAATAAATGGCGTTTTCCTTTATATGTTGTGCTGTAGTAACAATAATAATTTATAATGAATACGGTAAGAACATTATATTTGTAAACTATATTTTACTAAACTTTTGTTTATTTAAATTGTTTGGGTGGTGACGTCATTTTGCAGTCCGACAATTCTTTTGAATGTGGCAATGTAAACTGATAATCCGACCGAATTGTCTGGTTTCTCATTTGTATGTGGCATGCACTTTACAAAACCTGAAGCACTTAACAATATCGTCAATAAATACAGTGAACAGTAAAGGTCCCATATCTGGGCTGCCTTGAAAAACACCAGAAGGTATAACAAATTCGACATTCAGTCTTGATGTCAGATAAGATGCGATCCTTTTTATTGGAAAAAAATAGAATCCGGATCTAAACAAATCCAATCGGATGATTGAGTAATCAAAGCTTTTGAAAAATCTGTGTAGACAACATCAACCTGGGCACGGTTTCCAACAGTCTCGAAAACATTGCCCCAAAAAACCATCAAATTAATAATTGTTGATTTACCCCGAACGAAGCCGAGTTGACGCGCACTTATACGTTTAATAATATGAATCTCAATTATGAGATTACTCCTTCTAAAAGATTTAAATATAGAAAGTATAAATGTTTTTCACAAATATCAGGAAACACTCCCCTTGAAAGACTCTAGCGACCATCAATGATACCTGAAAAGTTAGATATATCAGAGTTATCAAGAGAGGCCTGAAAAAATTTGGCAAACGCGTCACATATTTCAAGAGGACCTGAGAATGAAACATTATTGCATAATATAATCCTCGGATAGCCACGTGAATTTCTTTTTTGATTTATACATGCAAAAAACCGTTTAGGATTAATCAAAATTTCACTTTGGATCTGGAAAACATACATTTTGTAAAGAAAATCGTTGAGGTACTTAAACACTTTGCATAAATCACGATATCTAGATTTGTCGTTAATATCCCCAGAACGCTTATAATTCTTAAATGCTCTAGACTTACGATTTGTGAGGTTTTTTAAGCGGTGATTGAACCATGATTCTGTATACATCGAACCCACAAAAACCTTTGGAACGAATAATTCAAAACCATTCGTCATAAAATACTATAAAACTTTGAAACAGCAACCAAAATGGCCAATAAGTGAAATAAAACTGTCCAATCAACATTATCAAAAAAGTTGTTTAGCGACACCAGATCAGCATTCCTAAAATCAAATTTAAAATCACTCTCAATAAAATTACAAAAATCATAATCTAAAAATTAAAATTTAATTAAAAGTGTCGTGTGATGTTCCGCACAGCCGGACAAGATTCTACCATCATATGTCGATGAATTCGCAAGATGGAAAAACTAAGTCGAAAATCGCAAAACTTTCTAACACAGCTAGAAGTGATATCAACGGATGATCCCATAAACTGGTCATCGATCCAGCACCAAGAGATTTTTGGCAGATTAAAGTCGCCCACAATCAACACCTGATCAGTTTTATTAAATAGTGGTTGAACATTATTGGCAATAAATTCAATAAATCCTTGGTAAAAGTCTGAAGTACGACCAAACGGTATATAGACTCCCAAATTGACTCACCATAGTCACAATTGACGACGACGATCACACCACTACCAGTGATCTCTTTAATATTTGAATCGCGATCACTACAAAAAACGGTGTAGCGTAAAGGAAAATATTCCACCGATTTGAAATCAACCAGGTCTCCGTAAAAATAACGATGTTCTATAGTTATAAGACAAAATAGATGAGTAAATTGGTATCCCGCTATTATTTTGGTAATATACGTGCAGATTATTGTTGCTGAAATTATTTGATGACATGGTGGGCATAATACTATAGAGTTTAGGTTGATAGAAAACTTTACTATTAACATTGGTAGATCACGGTATTATTCCACAAGCGTCAGTCTGAAGTTTTTTGGACGAGGTACAAACTCTCGGACCAATGCTCCGGCAGGCCATACTCGTATATGTAGTTGAAAGAGTTTGCTTAAATGGACTAAATCAACGGCGATTTTGAACGAAATGAAATTGAGCCGACTAACGTCATGGCCAACTGACACAAGCACCCAACACTCAATCTCATCGTCAGAGATTACCAGCTTACCATACTTAGAAATTTCCGTAAAGTAGCCGGTTCAGTGGTATGTTACCGAATTTTGAGGCATAAATGAACTTCCTATCCGGAACCGCTTTGATAGTATCATCGGTATCGTCGCAAGAGCCAACAATAAACTCTGCTTGCGGCGGTTGAATTGGAGCACTCGCAAATTCAACAGTGACAGATGTATCATTATTAGAATGGCCCAGGATGATTGACCTATAACAACGCTGAACTTTTTCAATAGATCATCTACATTGAACGGAATAATGCCGAGAGATTGATTAACAGCAACAAATTAGAGAAAAAGAGTCAGATAAAAATGAAATTCAAATGTAAAGTGCCATACTACGAGCGAATTCCGTTTTTCTCTAATTTTGAAGTAATTTTCGGAATTAATTAAATTTAATTTGATTGAAAACATTACATTAATATTATAAATAGGCAAAAATTTTATATATAAGTGATTTTAATATCATACGTCTCGCATTCGTAATTCGTGCTTGATGTGGTAAGCCCGTAATTCTAAACAAATTATCTGTGCCGACTGCTAAGAACTGGTTATTTTAGCAACAGAATACTTGTCTCTAATTCTTCACAAAATCAGCATTTAACGTTTTAACTGAACACTCATAAGAAAAAGAAAGAAGTTTAAATACCCTTTTGTCACTTTTAGTTACACCTATCGCTGAAATATGTTAACACATCAAAAAAATTAAAAAGTACTTTAAAGCGTAATTTAGTCCTCTGTTGCTCAACATTTTAGTACTTTGGGATTTATGTAAATTTCATCCCTGGTATGTATCCATCTTAGTTTTTCTATTTTCCGCACTAGCGCTGACAAACACATTTATTATGGTTACGACGCAATTTGTGCATAGCCGATCCATGTTTTCTATTTCGGCGCTTTAACAACTTTTACAATCGTCAATTATCACTCGTTGTTAATATTAGCCCCGATTTTACCTTCCAAAATGTTATGTTATGTTATGTTATATTTATTTTTTTCAATACAAAATCAAATAGAAAGCGGGGAAATAAATCAACATAACATTTTAACATTTCAGAATCGGGCCATACAATTTTTGAACTTAAAATTACCCAAGGTGGTAATTTTTGCTTCGATTTTACCAAACTTGTACTGCCATCACTGCCATCTACCTAATGCGTATTGACTTAATGACCACACGATTTGTAGTAAGCTTTTATTTCAATTTGACCAGAATGATGCTGTGATGAAACTTTTATTAATTTTGGTATAAATAAACCAATGTTGAAATTGAAACATTCACGAAAATATCTCGGAGATCATAATTAAAAATTTGTAACATAGAAATTTGCCTTAGCTCTTTGGGCCATACTGTTCTGATTTCGGAACACACTTTTTGACTATTTTTCTCCATATCAAAATATGGTTATGGTCTCTGCTCTCTTTCTCTTCCATTATGTCATTTAAATTTTTTCAATCTATTGCACATGCAGTTTATTACCAAATATTTTAACGAGATGGAGCAAAATGTTGACAGTACGAAGGATATCCGTTTAGTTAACCTGTTAATCAAATATTATTCAAATAGAACTTCAAAAATGAATCCGAATGAAAAAAAAAACGTAAACAATTTTTCAGGTTTGACGAGTTGGTGGAAATTTTAAATGGATCCGACTCGGAATTTGACTTTTCGAGCGATAAAGAAGTTCAGGGGCCACTCAATTTGGTCATTCAAACTAATCTGGACGATATTCAATTTCCTTGCTTGGAAAATTCTAGTAAAGGTACTCGTATGCCGAATTTATCTCAAATTTGTGATAAAGGAGAATGAAGAATTCGTCCTTGATAAAAACCAAGCAGAAGTTCACACTTTTCAGTTGCAATCGGTGTCGGAAAAAATGTATCGATAATTTCCAGGAATTTGAATTTACTAAAAAAAGCAAAGGAAGAAATATGCTCCAATCTAGGAAAATTGAATTCGAAACAACTCAAATACAGATGAAAGATGATCTTTTAGAAGGCTTGGAGACACCTCTGCTGTACTTTAATAAATATTATCCAGAAGATTCCTTTAGAAATGCCGCATTTTATGTAAATATAGTATGTACGCAGAACAACAGTCTATTCGGGGATATAAACTCACGAATTCTGACGAATTAAAAAAACTCTTTGGCTTACATATTCTAATGGGTTCTCCACGTTTTCCCCGGTCACGTTTGTACTGGAATTCACTACTTGGTATTCAGCTGGTTCTAAAAGCGATAAATTATGGCCGCTTCCGTCGATAAATTTCATAAACTAAATCCCATCATAAATTCGTTTTGAAGTATAGATGCTTACACCATGAGATGGAGGAATATTTATGTATCGACGAAAAAATTGTGTCTTTTAAAGGCAGGTTAGCCATTAGAAAATTCGTGAAAAGGGAAACCGTGCCCTGGGCTATAAAAATGTATATGTTGTGTGGAAAAAGTGGGAGCCCATATGACTTCTTAATTTATCAAGGAACATCAACCGGTCTCCCAGAGGGTGATATTAAAAAGTTCGGGTTTGGCGCCGTAATTGTGTTGTATTTATGTAATCATATTACAAATATTGGGCATAGTTTGTTCTTCGACCATTATTTTTCGTCCTACGCGTTGATCAAAATTCTTCAACAAAAAAAGATAAACGCCGCTGGAACATCGCAAGTGAACCGATTTGCCAATCCGTAGTGTCCAGTTGGATAGAATATAAGAACCAATGCAAAATAAATAATGTCCATGCAAACAAAATTATGGATTTGTGGGCGGCAATCAAACACCAATGAGATTTTCCAGCCAATGAAGCGAAATCGCAGTGACGTATGACCACTTGACGATTTAAAATATGATCATGTAGATCATCTGCCGCAGCATGACCAAAAACCAGAGGGCACTAGATACAGCTGGGGTGTAAATATAAATCCCATTTTTATTGTATTTAGGGCACGGTCCATTTATGCCTTAATCGAGATAGGAACTGCTTTTCAGATTTTCACCAGAAGCCGTAAAGTCCGTAAATGGTGTTAATTTTTGTAAAAATCAATATTTTTCAAAAATCGTTCGTTTCTCGTTTTTTATTCTAAATTGAAAACTGTGGCCTGTAGATTTCCGCCCGTGGATGTCATTCAAAAAAAGGAATTTCCTTTCATCGGCCACTGTGCCGTCATTTTCTTTTTAAATAATTTAAAAAAAAAATCTATTTTCAATTTTAAAGACCTCTGGTGGCCAAACTATGACGAGAACAAACAATTTTCTGACAGACGGGGTTTGCTACGTTTAAACGCAGTTTTGAATACATTAAAAATAAGAATAAGTGCCCTAATGGCGAAAATATAAAATCAGATCTGAAAGTCTCTAGAATAGTAAAGTCAAAAGTGGAAAGCAAGTTTAAACAAACTTTAAGTTCGTCCACCACCGTCTATCGTATCAAGCTCAGGTGGAATGGTATCATTAGTACCGATATAACCAAGCAATGGCCCATAGTCAAATCAAATTAGCCGAAAATTTCCCAAGTTAATTTTATACAGGTTTTGAAAGGTTAAACAACTATAAAGATTTACGTAAGTCACAATTATGGTTAAAATTTTCAGAATTAGACTGTATATATTTTGGATGATTTTATTATGATTTTCAATTGGATAATACTGAATCACAAGGATCTTTGATCATGGATTAAGAATCATGGGGCAACACTGAATGATAATGGATAATAACGGAACAAAATAATATATTATCGAATATTAACTATTATCCATTATCCATGAATAATGGATCACAATATATCATAGATAATAACGATATTATGAAATATTCTTGCCCGCCCTTTCGATAATTCAGGAAAATCAAATTATGGAATGCGATAAACGATAGGACAAATACGACTTTGTCGCCAGCCTTAAAGAGGTACATTGATTGATGTAAGAATGCTATTTTTCCCAGTTGTTCGTGCAAATGAATATATCATGATGGTCGATAATTTTTATTGCGCCAGTATTTCAACTTCCCAAGTGAATAGAATTAGTGACAGCCATGGAAAGTTTGTGAAACTCTAATTCTCTATTGAAGTTTAATATTCTGACATCTCATCACCCAAATTATAGTATGAGAAATATTTTTTATCGAAGTTGCGACAGTTTTCAATTTGCTGATAACTATCATTTGAATTTTTATAATGTGACACTACACAGAACGGCTGCAATAAGCTACATACCTTGCATATAGAATTATGTTGCCGATTATTGGTTCATAAATAATAAAAGAAATGTATCCTATAACTCCTATAACTGTATGCTCTGACATCTGTGATCGGTATGCTCACATTTCTGTTTATTACTCCGCCTCGCCGCCGTTTGTTACTAAATTCCTGCAGTGGGATTAGGATCATTCATTGCCTTAAAGTGCAGGAAATTTAGCAATAATTGCGCAGTCTTAATTAAGAATAATTAAAATAAAATTACGCTTAAATTTGAATTGTTATCCTCAGCAATATAAACTTCTTTGCACGCATTTATTGTTAATTTTTTTACGCCAAAGATTTGTAGAAACAAAGGAAAACCCGGAAAAAATGTTGAATTCCGAATACGAGTAGAAGGCCAGCTAGCGAAACTAAATGCAACAGATTTTTATAAACTGAAGCTTAAACTATACGAGAAAATATTCTGTAAAATAGCGAAAAGTCCATCAAAATTGGTTAAACAACTTCTGCGAGATTACCGCAGATGAACAAACCCACACAAGGACAAGCAACTTACACGCAGAGAAGAAGAAGAGATTTATGATTATTAAAAAAATCTGAGAATTGACAATACAAAAAAACAACAATGTTTTGTCAAATTAATTTTAATTGTCTTATCAAAATTTAAAATCTGCAAATTCATCGAAATAATTATTATTAAATATTTGAAGAGGTTATGGGGGTTAACAAAAAAATACAAATTTTATAAATGTGGGAAGATATTTTTGATCTGCTTACCGTTTGCGCGAAACTTTGAAATAAGTGAATAAATGTTTATGGCTTGAAATTTTGTCCCTCGTATCATTTTCCAAAACAAACATATATAAAACATTTTCAATGTCTTAACAATTACTTGTTTAAATATTTATTGGTCTGATTTGAAATGGCATTTATAAATGTAAAACGTATCGAACGTTTGCGGCTTTTATATTTTTTGTATAACTCTCGTCCTTTTTATACAACGAATTTTTTTTTTGCTATATTTTGGTAGATGCAAAAATTTGCATACGACGAAATACGCATTTTATTTTCTTAAATCATAAATTTACATATTGACTTTGAATCAAAAAAAAAAAAAAAAAAAAATTCTTAAAATACAAGAATAAAACTGTAATGGAGTTGATGTGCGGTGTCTGATATTTAAAAATATCACCGTAACCAAAAAAAAAAAATCTGAATACGTTTTATTCTTATATATTTGATTCGAAATGAATTAAAAAAAAAAAACTTTAACAAAAAAATGTATCAATGATCGTTTCTGTTTTTTTCAAGAGGATAAGAAGTCGGTCGATCTATATATACTGCAGACCAAAAAAAAATAAATAAATAAAAATTATTTTAAATTGAGTTAAAAAAGTTTTAAAATGATCTTATCGTTTAGTACGAAGAATCTCAATTTGAATTAAATGAGATTAATATTTTGCGATATGTATAAAGATTTTAAATTTTTTTTTTTTTTGGTTAAATTTTTTTAATCGAGATCAGTAGTCTTGATCTCGCAGAAATCGAAAATATCAATGCATTTTATAAATTAGTTTCGATTTTTAATTTTTATTGTTGTTGTTGTGTATGCCAGAACATTTTTAACAAATTCAATTAATATTTTTGCGGTAAACAGAGACACAAGTTTATAGAGACCATGAGAAAATTATTTAAATGATTACTTATGTGCTTAGCAATTTAAACTTAATGTTTAAATTTTTCAAAAACTTCGATTAACAATTGGCCGTTGAATTCTACACTCGAACATCACGTAAAGTTTCTAATTTTTCAAAATTCTGAAAATTGAAGAATTTTTAAGAAATTTTTGTAAATATTCCGTCTGTTTTTGATGCAAGACAAACAATGTGAATAATTTAATTATCTTACCGTAAAATCCAAAAGGAAAACTGGTATGTTGTCGCCTCAACGGTAAATGAAAAAAAAAGAGCGAAAAACCAAAAACTTTTCTTTTTGTCAAATATACTATAAAGGTTATAAACTATGCTATAACTATGTCTACATGCATGCAATTACAAAATTCTTAATACGACCAAGTCGTTAAAAATACGGCGCAAATTTTCAAATTCTTATTTTCTTAATAAAATAATAATTGAATATGCGACTTAATAATCTATTACAATAATATTCATTAAAGCTAGTTTGACAATCAGCAAAGTTTTCATAAGTGACAGTAAAATTAAGTAAATAAATTGGACGTTTTGATTCACTCGTGCTAGTATTCAACGTGACAACTCTTACGGCACCGTCTTGGCCCGGATGAACTTTGATAATTCGGCCTCTCGCCCACGTCAGTGATTATGCATTTTCGTATTTTATCAAAGCGAGATCGCCTGCCTTGAAATTATTTTGTTGATGCTGCCATTTGGATCGCTTTTGGATAGAGAGGTGAGATATTCTAAATGCCATCTTTTCCAGAAACCTCTCGACATATTCTGTAGTAATTCCCATCTTTCACCTAATTTTAGCGTAGCGTCGTTTAGACCTTTATCCGGTACTTTGAGAATCGAAGATCCAATTAGAAAATACCCCGGAGTTAAGATGCTCAAATCGTCTGGATCATTATTAGCTGATGTGAGTGGCCGGGAATTCACTATAGCTTCTATTTGGATAAGTAAGGTTTGTAGCTCTTCGGACGTAGGAGGAGGAGAAATTTTACCGCTGCTTCCCATAAGCCCCCAAAGTGTGGTGCTGAAGGAGGAATAGTGTGCCATTCGATGTTTTGTGTACCAAGATACGCGAATACTTTTTCGTTGTGTGTTTTGGATTTCAGAATCAGAAAAAACTCGTCGAACCTTCTTCGGGCTCCGATGAAATTGGTTGCGTTATCACTATATATAGCGTTTGGCACACCTCTTCTTCCTGTGAAATGCTTCAGTGATGCAATAAACGCATCAGTTGACAAATCTCCAACTACTTCGAGGTATATTGCCTTTGTTGCCTTACAAACAAACAAGCAGATATACGCTTTTAACCTTTTTGACCCTCTATCCTTCTTGGAGCTTACTGTGATAGGGCCAGCTTAGTCAACCCCAACCTTTACGAATGCTCGTATTAGTGTTACTCTTGATGTAGGTAGAGTTCCCATAATTTGTACGCAGCTCTTGGAGATTTTTTTTACAGCGTCCTTGACCCCAATTATCCAATATTTAGCTCTGGTTAGGAACAGCAACGTTGACGGATTTGGATGTAAATATTTTACATGTAGATATCTTTAGAGCGTTTCTGCTAATTTATGTTGCTTTGGTAGGATCACTGGAGGCTTCGTCGAATATATAACATTCGAAAGTGTTAGGCGGCCGCCTACTCGCAATAAACCATTATCATCGATAAAGGGAGAAAGCGATAATAATTTGCTGCATTTTTTGATTAACCTTTTGCTTTGAATTTGACTTATTTCTTCGTGAACGGTTTCGTGTTGAGCCCATTTAATTATTAAATCTTCGCTTTTCTGCAGATGCTGACTTGTTATGTAAGGAACTCTCGTTTTACGGCACAATTCGGCGAACCGGATACAACTGCTTAGTACTCGTAACAACAACGTATAGGAAGAAAATCTGTCAACAACATATTTTATAGAGCAAGTTTCGTTTGTAGTAACACCAAATTCGTTGAGATTGAGTCAGTTTTTCTTCTTTCGACAGTATAGTAGTTTAAAATGTACGGGGACCTCTGCAGGAATTCTGAACCAGTCCACCAAATTTAATGCTTTAACAGCTCACTTGGTGATAAACCTCGACTTGCGCAGTCAGCTGGATTTACTTTTGTTGGTACGTGCTGCCACTGGCTGCTTGGTATTTTGTCAATAATAAATCTCGTTCTATTACCCACAAAACAATTCCACTGTCTAGGAACGTCTAAGAGCCATGATAGGACCACGTTAGAGTCACTCCACGCATATAGTGCTTCTGAAGGTGCTTCAAAAATTCCGGCAACCCCGAGAGAAAGCCACCCGAGCGGATCAAATATTTTACCACACTCTGACAGTAGTCTTCGTTTTGTTGATGGTTCAACCCGTAACTCTGGAACATTGAAGGTGAAGGCGTCATCATTCGTCAACCAGCAAATTCCCAATGTTTTGACATATACTTCAGGATTTTCAAATGAAATGGAATTTTCTCCTCGTTTTTCAATGGGAATCTTCCTTAACAGCTCAGGACTGTTGGAACTCCACTGCCGTAGTGGGAAACCAGCATTCGATAAAGTGGTCAACAAATCAGAGCAGAGTTTAATGACTTCTTCAACATTATCGCAACCTGATAATAAATCGTCCACGTAGAAGTCCGTTTTGATTAGGTTTCTTAATTTGGAGGATAAATTTTGGCTGTCATTTGGTATTTGTTGCAAGGCCCTGATGGCTACATATGCTGAACAAGTTAGCCCATATGTGACCGTTTTTAATTTGAAATGTGGCATCTCGCTATTGGGATCTTCTCGCCACACAATTCTCTGATAGTTTTGATGTTTTGGATGAAGTGAAACCTGCCGATACATCTTTTCAATATCAGAGACAAATGCAATCTTATGTCTTCTAAATCTAGACAGTATGGAAAAAAGATCATCCTAAATTGTCGGACCTGTCATTAGAACATCATTTAAAGATAGCCCCGTAGTCGACTTGCACGAGCCATCAAAAATAACACGTAGTGTACTTTGAATATGGCGTGGTATGGTAAATAATATACCTCCCCCTTTTCGCTAATATTTCTCGATCAAGAATGCGAACCATGTGACCAAGCATCTCATATTCTCGCATAAACTTTGTGTACTCGTCTCTAAGGTTTATGTCCCGCTGAAATTTACGTTCCATGGCGATCATTCTGGAGGTTGCTGCCTTTATACTGTTGTCTAAATGTTTGAAATCGACCTTTAGTACTAGAAAAGTGTTCTTCACATATGTCATCTTCATTCGGAATATCTATCGGGATTTCTTCCACTTCCCAAAATCGCCGTAACGGTTGACAAAGGTCCTCGGAAACGTTTTTAATGGTAAGACATCAAGTTGTGGAGTTAATTTGTTGATCCGCACAACCGGCTACAATCCAACCGAATAGACTGTCAAGCAAGAATACATTTGGTTCTAGCACTATCCGCCTTTCTTTTATAATGTCGTAGAATACGTCGATACTGAGAATCATGTCAATTTGATTTGGTTCGAAAAATCGGCGATCAGCGAGGCAAACTTCTTGAAGTTTGGCCATGTGATTCTCCTGGAGTATTATTGCCTGAGAAGGTAGGTGGTTAGTGAGCTTACCCAATATTAGAGCACATACTTCTATGAAGTATTTTTCATTGTATCTAAATGATAATTTTATGTTGATTTGTCTTCTAGTCCTGCCTGCTGATACTGAAGCTAAACCGTTTACTGTAATGGAAACCTGTTTACGCTTTAATTCTAATCTTTTCGTAAGTGCTTCAGTAATAAATGAAGATTCCGATCCAGAATCTAGTAATGCCCGAATGTAATGAACATTGCCTCTAGTATCAATTGTAGACATAATTACAGTTGGTAATATTGATTGTTTATTTCCACAAACTGGGAAGACAGGAATTGCTGACTCAGTATTAGCGTCTTTGCTAGAGGTGTTTGAATTTACACTTGTTGGGTTCGAACTGCTGCTGTCATCATTCAAGTTCATGTGGTGTTTCGCCTTGCATTTAAAACACGTATTTGTTGACGAACAGCTGAGCACAAAATGGCCCGCTTTCAAACAACTAGTGCATAAATCGTGCTTATTGATATAGCGTTTGCGAAAGTCAATGTCACATCTTTGAAATTTGTAGCACCTGTGAATCGGATGTGGTTTATTACAATACAGGCACTCGACTTTGGCGCTTACTACATGAGAAACCCTTGGAAAAGTCTTGGTTGGTTTTATGGTTATATTGCAGCTTTCTAATGCGTCACATCTTTCATGAAGAAAATTTAAAAAACTATCTACACTTGGCACATCTATGTTTACTGAATGCAAAGCCCATTGCTGCCTGGTTTCATCGTCCATCTTGTTGAGTAGTAGATGCAATATCCACGGATCACGAGCTTCGCAATCTGGTCCTAAAGCTTTTAGCCCCCGAAGCAACTCGTCCGACATTTCCGTGATGTTTCTAAGTGATCTTGGTGAAGCCGGGTGAATAGCGGGTTGATCTGAGAACGTTTTTATTATTGTGCTTACTATCGTGCGTTTCTTATCGTATCGTTGTTTTAATTTATCCCATGCCTCTCCGTAACTAGCTTCAGTAATGAAATGATGGTTGATTCGCCGAGCCGCGCTTCCTTGAAGAAGTCCCTTTAGTAGCTGAAACTTGTGCACACGTAATAGAGATTCGTTATTATGCACAGTAGCTTGAAACATATCTTTAAACGACGGCCATTGTGTGTATTCCCCATTAAACGGTGGAATATTAATTCTCGGTAATTTAACTTCGTTTGATTGACCCATCGTTTTATTATGGAATGACTCAAAATATGCCTTTTGTTGAGAATACATGTTGCTTAACGTAGTGTTCAGCTCATCATTATTCGGGTTTCCGTTACTCGTGTTTTCGTTTCTTTATTTCACGTAACATGGCGGCTTAAGTACTAAAGAATTTAGAATCGAATTCATCGGATTTCGATGCCTGATTGAATCTTCTCTGTTTCTTTATTATTTACAGGCCCAAGGACTTTACGTTTTATTGAATCACACCTCAGAAAAGAGGTCGGGGAAGTTATTGACTTAAATTTTGACTGATTTTGGGCGATTATTCATTTTAGATATTGTTTCATTTTGAATTTCTTTTTTGGGCGATTGGTATAATGCAGAAACGCCTATAAAACCAAAAAAAATGTAAGTTAGGTATTTCTGATTTTTGGGCGAGAACTTGCATCGCTATTTATCTCGTTAACCAATCTAATATTTTTTTAATAGCATTCCTGCACATTTCATAGAAAATTTAATTCTGGATCAAAAATTTACAGTCTGCATTATGCTTCGATTGCTTTGGTTGGTTCCTCTAACAATACGTTTTGGGACCTGTATACATTGTGCCAACATGCGCTTGAATTGCCTGATCATTACTATATGGAGATGTGCTGAGGGTTCCCGGCCATTTCTGTTGGATAGTTAAATCGTATATCTATAAGGATGGCCAAGTTGATCGAATTGTGACGAACTTTACTATATTTTACGGAATTTAGAATTTAAGGGATTTTGGAAGATTTACAAAATATCTATACCGCCTTCCTAGAGATATTCATATGTATATGGTTTTGCTCACATTTACTCATAGCTTGACTGAACTTATCATATTTTACAAAACTTAGTAGCTACTCACATCCGTGGGTTGTATTGATTTTTGATCTATTTTACTAGCATTAGTAGAAATCTGCCTTAGCTGCTTCCATTTCATGTATCTATATATTCGTCAGGAAAGGGATCTGGCACTTATTTAATGTGAATGAGGTATTATTGTTATTTTCCCGATTGGAGTTTATTCTTAGAAATAAATATTCAAATAATAAGACGACGATAGCCGTTACGAATTTTCAGAGTATTAAAAAATTTAGTAGGTACCGTATAGAAGTTAAACGGGAGTTGTGAAAATTTGGACAGACCACGGGGGCATCTCTACGATCGACTTTTAAGTTATCCAAAATTTCTAAATTCTGTGAAATTTATTAAAGTTCATAACCATTGGATCTAGTTGTCCATATCGATTGACACTTGACCAATAAATCTGTAAAATGGAGCAAGACCCTTAGTGGTTCCTAGCATGGGCGGATAAAATTTTTTAAATGATGCATAATTAATAAATTTGTAAATCGATTGATTTCCAGAATAGCATTCAAAACATTCTTCGATTCGGCCTGTATCTCATCAAGCAAAGATGTCAACAAGATCTTGGCGATTTTCAGCACTTCCTTGACGTGGTGTACATCGGTAGACGTCAAAGGATGGTAAGGACGTTCATATCATCAACGTGTTTTCTGCCTTCTTTGAACAATATATACCAATCTAAAAACACTGGCTTTGTGAATATAAAAATATTTTTAATGTTTTGGAAGCCGAAATTCTATTTTTGATGCAAAATTTGATGCAACTTCTTTGCTGAACTTTTTTAAAACAATCGTATCTCATATAACTACCAAAGATATTGACACGAAATTTTCCACAGATGCCTGTTGGGGTGCTAATGTTAGGGGGATAAGCCCACCGGATTTAAATGGAAAAGTCTTACAGTAGTATTTCACAATTGGAACAGGTTGACGACAAAGCCAATCTATCCCAAAATATGAGCAAAACCTTGGAAGCATCTTTCGGCGGTATACAAATTTTAAAGCATGAAAAAACAATAAATTTCTTAGTTGGCCTTACAGAATTCCACTTGGCCAAGCTACCCAAACAAATTAGGGGAGGTCCTCGACATCTCCAGTATCGATCCATTAAAAAATCTTCCAAAAATTGAAAAACATCCGAATTACTAAATTTAAAAATTATTAAAGTAAAGTTCATTAGAGTTATCGGGTGTTAATAAAATACGGAGACTGATTAAATTCCAAATATTTCTAAAGAATGTGAAACAAATCATCTCAAAAATGTATAGACTTGTAAATAACACGTTTATTTAATAGAAAAATTAAAAATTTTCAAAATTGCCTTCACGAGAATCACAATACACAACTTTAAACGTTTACTAAAATTATCAACATCCCAGACACGTAATGACCCTAAATTTGTATGTATAGTAAACAAAATAGTCGAGAGGATTTAAATCCGAAGAATGCAGTGCACATTACATAACGTCGATAATTAATCTTTTAATACGGCGGTAAATCCAGCCCAAACCATAACAGATTTAAGTTTTTGGCTTCTGCCAACAATTTGAGCTATTCCGGGAGGTATTTTTGACCAAATAAGGTCATTTTGACGATTGAAACATGGTTCAATTGTGAAATGTCTCATCGTTTAAAAGAATTTTTATGGATTTTTTCACCCCGAATCGCTTCAGTAACACTACATCCAGATAGTGAATGAAGCTAATTTTGTCCATAAGGAGATGGGCTTTATGGAGCTTGTATGAAAAGTTGTTAAGGTTCTCTTCCGACATTTGATCATGTTGAGGAGATATGGAGTATTAAGGGTGCGCGGACACCCTCTTCCTTAATGGGCCGGAGAAGGATAACTTAACTTCCGATATCGTTTTTGTAATATCTTATTTTCATATTTATTTATATTTATTTTGGAAAGCCTTAACTTTTCGTTTCATGACTAACTGTTAACTCTTGTAGTAACATTGTATTAAGTAATAAAACATTCATTCCATATTGTACGCTCAAACTAAATGGTTGT
Organism: Tipula vernalis; assembly: GCA_958295665.1. Lineage (NCBI taxonomy): Eukaryota > Metazoa > Arthropoda > Insecta > Diptera > Tipulidae > Tipula > Tipula vernalis. Next base: position 438,582,443 of record OY282558.1, on the reverse strand, counting down.
TACACCTTCCTTAAATAAATATAATTATGTTAAACCCAGAGTAGTGTATTTTAAATATAAAAGTGGCGACGAGGATAAATTTTATTATTCCGTGCAATATTTTTTTTGTGTATTTGTGCATTTTTCATGATGGATAAAGCAACATTGGAACAGATTATCGTCGATTTGTCGCCAAACAAAATCAATTTATGAGTGACCTAATACTCAACCAACAAAAGTGGATGAACGAAAATACAGTAAAACCAACGGGTAGCGGGATAATTCCACCGTTTTTTTTCATTCGATGAAAAGAAGCATCATTGGCCTTTTTATTTGGACCAACTGAATCAACATTTTTTGGCGAGCTGTGTTGAGGACGACAACCAAAAACGAGCATTTTTCTTATCTACTGTTGGAGATTTCATCTTCAGCATTTTGCAAAAATTATGTAACGGGGACGTGGTAAGTAAGGCATTTAAAGAACTTAGTGGAATCTTAACAAACTATTTTGTTTCAAAAATTCATATTTTGGCCGCACGATACGAATTTAACAAGACTGTCATGAAACCGAACCAAACTTATGCTGAATGGGTGGCCGATTTCGTGGTGTAGCCAGAAATTGTGCGTTCCAATGTTCTAAAGATACGTGTAAAACTTCATTCGTTGATGATTTAATTAGAGACATAATTGTTATAAACACGCCACACGATGTGGTTCGTGTATCATGTTTACAAAAGCAAAACCCAACGCTAAATGAGGTGCTAGAAATCGCAAGGGTTTATGAATCCACAACGAAAACATGTTTGACTATAAAAGGAGAAGCCCGTACAGCCGAAATAAACGAATTAGCCGACGATACCGTTCGTTTTCAAAATCGTAATCAAAGTTCGTCGAATTTCCGTCCGAATTTTTACCGTTCGTGTCCTAAATGTATTGACGAACACGATCGTCGACGCTGCCGGTTTGCCAATGCCATTTGTAATCACTGTCGGAAAATAGGTCATATTGCCAGTGTTTGTATGACACATTCCAGAGGTCGATCCACATCAAGGCTTAATCACCGATATCTAGATAATCACCAACTCGATAATAACGAATACCGACGCCGTGGTTATTATCGGTACCGCTCAAATGCCAGTAATAGTCCAGCCAGGGATCGAAATGTTACTAATTCAATTGATATGCACTCACCATCATCCGTCTTTAATGTAAACAACACGTGTAGTAAGATTTGGATTGGACTCAAAGTTAACGGTCATTCACTATCATTCCAAGTGGATACTGGTGCAACTTGTTCGATGGTTGGTTTAAACGTTTACCGACAACTTGGAAATCCGATTTGTACACCGACGTCGAAAATTTTTCGAGCATATGGAGGAAGCACGATTAAGGTGAAAAGCACGTGCTACGTGAATATCATGTATAAAAATTATAAGTTTGTTTTACCATTATTTGTGGTAGACCAGGAGGATATATCTAACATTATGGGCATCGACTGGTTTGAATCATTTAATTTCAAAATTGTACATGAGTCTAGTAATATATTTTCAGTGTCATCCGAAGAGAATTCCGTAGGCGAATTAAAACGTGGAATTTTTAAATTAGTTCAAAAGCATCATCTACTATTTGAAGATTCCTTGGGAAGATGTACGTCGTACAAGGCTGAAATAAAACTAAAATCTAATGCTGAGCCTCGATATTTTAAGCCTCGGACCATTCCATTTGCAATTCAAGCGGCGGTCAAGAAGGAATTGGAACGACTCGTCAATGTAGGAGTGCTGAAACCGGTACAAACCACTCAATGGGGGGCAACTCCAATTGTGCCAGTAAAAAAACCAAACGGAGAAATTCGAATATGTGCGGATCTCAAGGTAACACTAAATCCACAAATTGAAATCGATCGGCATCCGATCCCCAGAATCGACGAGTTATTTTATCGCATACAAAGTGGACAATATTTCACAAAAATCGAATTAAAAGATGCATATTTTCAAATCGAACTAACAGAGGAAACAAAAAAGTTCATGGTAGTGAACACATCGTTTGGGCTTTATCAGTTCCAACGACTACCATTTGGTATTGCCAGTGCTCCGGGAATTTTTCAAAGGTTGATGGAACAATTAACGGCGGATCTAAAATTTTGTGCTGTTTACTTGGATGATCTGATCATTTCCGGAGAGTCACACGAGGAGCATTTAACAAACCTTGAAATGTTATTATGTCGATTGGAGGAAAACGGTTTCAAATGTCGGTCCAATAAATGTGAATTCGCAAAAATCGAGATAGACTACTTGGGGCACATAATAGACAAACACGGAATTCGACCGTCAAGCACTGGTTTGAGTGCTATTAAAAATTTACCTCGACCGAGGAACTTGAAGGAAGTAGAATCTTTTATTGGAAAGGTAAATTACTATAATAAATTCATCCAGAATTTTTCCAGTTTAGCAGCGCCATTAAATAGACTACGTTCAAAAAATTCTCAATTTCAATGGACGACTGTACAGGATGAGGCGTTCGAACAACTTAAGGGAGCTATTGAGAACGCTGCCCGTTTGAGTCATTTTCACGATGATCTTCCGCTTATATTAGCGACATATGCTCCGACATACGGCATAGGTGCCGTGCTGTCACATGGCTTTTCGGATGGAACCGAACATCCAATCGCATTTGCATCCAAAACTTTGAATAAAGCTCAACAAAATTATAGCCAGATAGAAAAAGAGGCATTATCTATCATTTATGGTGTCACTAAATTTCACCAGTATCTACAAGGTAGGAAATTTCGACTGGTGACGGATCACAAACCTCTTCTCACATTATTTAGCCCAAATAAAAAATTACCAATACATACTATAAATCGATTGCAAAGATGGGCGATTATTTTAATGGGTTACGAGTACGACATCTTATACAAGCCAACGCACAAACACGGCAACGCAGACGCCCTCTCCCGATTGCCTTGCGGCCCTGATCACATTTTTGATTCCAGTGAAGAAGCCTGCCATTTCATTGATTATATATACGAGTTAGCAATCGAAAACTGCCCTATTGACGCTGTAACAATTCGAAAACACACACATGATAATACCGAGCTGCGTCAAATGTTAGAATATATTAAAATGGGATGGCCAAAATGTTTACCACAGTTCTCGAATCAAATGTCTTACTTGCCCGCCTGTTTTCGGCGACAAGACACAATTTCTTCATTTAATGATATTATATTTTTGCAGACAGATTACACACGCGTAGTCATTCCACCAACACTCCAAAACAAAACGCTTGAGTTGCTCCATCAAGGACCCTGGGGCATTACCAGGATGAAACAGCTTGCTAGACGATATTGCTGGTGGCCATCGATTGACTATGACATCGAAAATATGGTAAAGCATTGCGAGAGTTGCTCAACCTATGGCAATTCGTCAAAGAAAGAATTTTCTGAATGGCCAGCACCGTCTGGCCCATGGGAATGGATACACCTTGATTTTGCTGGGCCATTTATGTCGAAAATGTGGTTAATCGCCGTAAACGCATTTTCAAAATATCCGTATGTTGTACAAATGTCGAAGACCACTTCGACTTGCCCTGTATATGCTCTCCAGCAGCTGTTTGCAATCGAAGGACTACCCACCACGATATTAAGCGATAATGGTCCGCAGTTCACATCAACTGAATTTCAACAGTTCTGCCATTTAAATAATATTGAGCACCTAACGTCGGCACCGTATCATCCCAAATCCAATGATGAAGCTGAAAGATTTGTACGCACTTTTAAAACAGCCATGAAAAAGAACTGTTTTGATGGAACTTCTAGTGATGTTGCCCTTACGACATTTTTGGCAACTTATCGCTCAACTCCACTTACCAATTGCAGCCGATCTCCTGCCGAAATCCTACACGGTAGACAACCAAGAACGTTACTGTCATCGTTATGCGAGCCTGAACGAATCCAGGATGTGGAGGTTCCTTCAACTAAATTCAAAATAAATGACAGTGTATATGCTAAAGACTTTGTAAACAGTGGAACGTGGAGGAAAGGTCACATTTCAAAATGCATAGGTAGACGATTATACATGGTTGTAACGAACAAAGGGATATGGAAGCGACATCAAAACCAACTTCGTTGTCGAGTTTCTGGGGAACCGACTGACAAAATGGAAGACGAATTACCCAGTGAAATTATTAATGCAGCGCCCATTATAGTACCAGAATTGTCATCAACAGCGTCTTTGGGTGAATCTGCAACCTCATCAGATTCCATACGGTCGAAAGATACAATTACCAGTGAAAATCAACCAACTCCAATAAGACGATCATCACGAGTAATCAAAAAGACCGTTCGATTTCAATATTAGGTTTACTAATGAAAATTGTCCAGTTCAATTCAAAACTTTAGGAAGGAGGAACTGTAATATCTTATTTTCATATTTATTTATATTTATTTTGGAAAGCCTTAACTTTTCGTTTCATGACTAGCTGTTAACTCTTGTAATAACATTGTATTAAGTAATAAAACATTCATTCCATATTGTACGCTCAAACCAAATGGTTGTTACACCTTACTTAAATAAATATAATTATGTTAAACCCAGAGTAGTGTATTTTAAATATAAAAGTTTTATCGCTTTGAAGACTGTTGAACGTGGAAGACGAAGACATTGAATTAATAGTTTTTTGTCATACACAGATCCCTAATAGCGAGACGAATTTTTTTTAGACATTAGAACTCAAAAAATTAAGGGTTGATTTGTTTAAACATAAAAACGAAAAAATTTGAAAAAATATTCTAGATGAGAGAAAAATAATATAAAAACAGTACCCGTATTTCTTCGTCACCTGCTGTAAGCTCTATTTGTAGTCAAATTACCGATCTTTCCAAACCAACTTATACTTAGAGCACTATCACGATTTTCAGCTCTAGGAAAAAAGCTCCAATTAAATCATTATCTTAGGGAAGAATACATGAACTACGTAAAGTTAAATCATACGAGTAGGTTATTACAACGAAGAGCTTAGCCGTGGCCCTAAATAACGCCTAGTATTTAACAGTTTAAAAACAGTAACATGTAGAATTAGACCGGCCGTATTTCTAGATGACGTTTTAAGCAAAACATACAACTAATTTTAATATCAGTTGGATTTAATCTGGATAACTGGGCATCAAAATATAAAGAATTCCATAAACTAACTCCACGCAGAAATAACTAATTTAAAAAAAAATTTACTGTCGCGGATTTTTAGTTCATATTGAAAATGAAATGAATTGATCTGACTTCATTATATTACAGATAATGATTGTTATTTGAACGAGTTTAACAGAGGTTAAATAAAGTTTTCTACTTTTACGCATCATTTGTGTCCAACAATAACAGGTAAAAACAAAACTATTTGTATGGTTTTAGGTGTCATATTTACAACATTATTGCGCGTACTTCCGGGAAAAGAATTTTCGATTTATAAATCTGCAACAAACTAAAAACATAGACAGTTAAAGATAATCGAAGAAGTATCTAGAACTTTTGAGAATTTCTTCGTATTGTACATACAAGAAATGATTTACGGGCAGCTTCCTTGAAAACTCAGTATTTTTGTAGATATCAAACGAAATTCTGCCCTAAAGGAAAGAGTTTTTCACGGTATTGTTGGTTCCTTTCCTTGTGGACCGACAGGTACCTGTAACGGTATATAAAATCAAACATTGACGTTTTAGGTAGTCGACCGTTAAAGTTGGCTAGGTAGTAATATATTTATACCATAAGCACGAACGTTAAGTTTATGGCCAATAATTTAAATTACCATTGGTAACTCACAAAGAACATGACCATTAGATGGTCATTCTTTCATTGTTCTAATTAAAACGAAATTGAAGACAAAACTTTGAGAAAAGAGATAGAGTTGTACAATCAGATCAAATAAGCGAGTTATATCCAATTATTCGAATCTATACTTGAGATTCTTGATATTATTCAAGTTTTTCATGGCGTTACGAATAGTTGTAATACCGGGGAGAGATTATAGGCGTTATTTAAGGTTTTTTCGGAACCTTAAAAGAATTGCTGATTAATTTTTCGAGAGTTGTGTGGCCTGTTAGGCATTAAGAGGCAATATAACGGATTATTTGAGATTTTTAAAGTATATTCTAAAATTCTAAGATTGTTAGGTATTTTCGGGAATATTTAAGATTTTTTAGATTATCGAGATCATTCGAAGTTATTCTACATTTGCAAGATTATTCGAGATTATTTTTGCCATTCAGTTTTTTAGTCTTATCGAGTTGTAGATATTACAGAGTTAGTATAGGTTATTGAGCTTATTTGTGATTTAAGTGGTATTAAGTCAAAGTTATGTATTTAATTTCAGTCTATTGAAATTTTTTCAGCATATGTGTACCAAAATTTACATTTGGTTCAGTTTATTCAAAATTGTCGAAAATTGTTAGAGATTATTTCAAATTTTCCAGAATATTCGACAATTTTTAGGACTACTGAAAATTGCGCGATGTTTACTGTAATGTTAATTATAGTTTACTTTTCAAGCAAACGTATAAGTTTTGATCGTTGGAACCAAAGTTGAACTAAGTCCCTAATACGGTTAGTTCTTAAGCTTTCTTTAAACTATAAGGGGTTAAGGATAAACCACATTATTTTGTTTAATACTCACCGATTCGCATTCACTTTTACCCGAGCTTTTACCAAAATATTCATCGCTCATCTCGATAAAATATAAATCTTATATTGTATATTCAAACATTTTTGTGATTTGAATGAACATCATAACTTAAGGTATCAGGTTTCTGAATATTTCTTCTTTGTACAAAAAAATTTCTGTGTAAATACACAAAATTTATTACTTTATACTTAAATCTAATTTCAATTTTTATTGACAGAATAATATGGCCATTTCTTATTTTACTTCTTCGCCTTAGTGGCATTATATTTATATTTTCAAATATATCTGTACACAGTTTTATTCTAAAGAAACTCATTGAAAAGAATCTGTCTTGATTGATTTGTGGCCTCTTTGTTTAACATTTCTTGTTTGTATATATATAGATATATTTTTGTTATAACAATGAATCGATTTTGCATGATTTCCCACTATCACCAACAACGGGCAATCAAACCCAAAACAAAAACCAAATAAAATTCTCTAACAAACCATTTCTTATATATATGAATGCAAATCTTTAAGATTTAACTTATGCTCTTTATATTAACACATTAAATTGCGTTATTTATTTGTAAATATATAAACGCATTAAAAAATGTGTCCCCGCGACAGAACAAGTGCTTCGCCATTTTTTTGTAACATAAATTAAATTTAAAATCCATTATCAAAAACTTCACCTTGTTCGGATATGTATGTACATGTACTTCAAACAAATATTTTTCTATACATAAATTGAATTTGGTTGCCCCGCTCGCACATCTTTTGTACTAAAGTATTTCATCTTATGTTGTCGAGACCAATTTATGTCCTTTATAAATTATGCGAGTTACTGTATAGCGGTTATAGATGTTGCGAGTTCTTCAAAAACAATAAAAATAAATAAATTTTGAGGAGGACAAATACAAAAATATTCTTATCAATTTTTTTTTTACCTTGCTTGTATTGAATTTGTTTTTCTTTTTGATTGACGTAATATTGTCATTTGTCAAATTTTTCAATCAAACAGGACAACCGACGAAGACGAATTACTTATATAAAATCGTATTTTACAAATTATATTGACTATCGGCGGTGCTGTAAGTTAACACGAATATAGAATTGGAGTAATAATGCAGCGGCTTACAGCTTACGATAGAATGTGATTGATATCAAGTTGATACATAATATATCAAATGTGCGAATAACACATCTGTTCGACGCGTTAGTAAAGTTCTTTAAAGTGTAGACAATAAGGTGAAACAAAATGCCAAGTAATTTTGTCTGTTTTGCACAGCTTCTCGTATACCGTGAAACAACGTCTACTAGACCTTTATACAATGTGACTAGCTGCAAAAAGCGCTTAACATTTTGTTAAAATTTACACTTTACTGTGAACCGAGAATTTGGCTTGTAACCGTTGTAGACGTAATAAATTTAATTTTATAAAAATAAAAATTAATTTTGCACTGTCTAATTGTAGCAAATTTGAAATGATGAGCGAGCAAATTTTGTTTTGTCAAATTTGGTACTTCTTCTGAAAATATTTCTGCAAATTAAAAATTTTTTAATTGGAATTTTTCCTCAGAAAAATTTGGTGACCCATGAGGAATCCGGGTAATCACCCGATATAAAGTATAAGGTAAGGAGTATTCGGCATTAGAACCCGACATTTTGTTAGGACTACTTTTGAAACTAGATTCTGAATCTGGATTCTGGACCGTAATTGAATTTCTATTGAAACAATTACCGAGCTTAGGTGCTCAAATTATAGTCAGAATAATAATTTATAAGGAATTGGTTAAAAAAAGAGATTAAAATATATTTGAGGTGGTAATTGCAAAATTAACTGAAATTCAATTAAAATTTATCGATTTATCGATAATTTGAAAATTTTGAATTATTCACTTTATATTCAAACTATTCTTCCGCCAAGGCGGCTCTCGCAAATTTGATTGGTTTGGTCACAGAAGAAAGATTAACCAGAATAGACATTGCGTGGATCAAATTTTTTTTTCATCTTACCTTCTTTTTTGGACATTAAAGTATAATTATTTTCGAATATTATGAATTTTTTGAATATTTAATACAAATTATGCTGTCAAAACAAAATTTGTCATATAATTTCACTAACTATACTGTTAAGGATTCTTAATTTTTATTATTTCAAATTAAAACCAGTAAACCAAAGAATACATAACCCAACTTTCTCTTACCTTCGGCAAATCAAGGTCAAAAAAATTAGTCCAAATTTTTCCATACAAAAACAGCGTTATGACTGTTCTGGTTAATCTTTCTTCTGTGGTTTGGTGGTAGTGACTCTCTCTCTCTCTCTCTCTCTCTCTCTCTCTCTTCTACGTCAAAATCTTAACAACTGAAAAAATTTGTTTTAATCGAATTTATCGGGGAAAATACCTTAAGTTATCGTAAAATTAAGTTAGATTACACGGCTAAATTATGGATTCTCAAAATCAACATTTCAATGTGATTCAAAATATTGAAATTAAGAATTTGTTCAGGTCGAGTTCATCCTATATTCTTTGATATTAGACAGAAACTTCGTTTAAATAAAAAACAAAGAGGTACACACTTAAATTTTGATTTTATTTATTGAAGGTAGACAAAAAATTTAGTGGATTATCTGGTCGACTACCTCGTTAAAACCGCTCTTATTTGTGCATTAAAACCGAAAAAATTAAAAAATTAATTTTTATGAAAATAAGGGAAATTTACATTTAGACAGATGTTTTTTTCTAACGTTTTCTTACATCTAATCTAATAAAATAAAATTCAAGCCTCTTCGTTTTTTAAAGAACGAATTTTTTATATAATCCTAAAAGATACAGGATGTAGTCGAACCTTAGTTTCGGCATTCTGAAGCGGACTAAAACGTTTATGTTGAGAATCTACAATTTAGCAGTGTACGTCTTCGTTAGATTTTCTTATACTAGGTCTCCCGCTCTATTAATCTCTTAGTGTGTTGCTAAATTTTGTATTTTAAATTATTTGACATGGTCAGTTGATATCGCTTGATCCATAAAAGTATCCATAATTAAATGCTAGGTTAGGTTAAGTTGGAGTGGCTGCTTAGGCACACTTAGACCGATGACGGTCCATTGTGATACCACAGAATATATCCCCTTTACCCCTATTGGAACCATTTCGAGCTACTTATGTAGTGTAAGGCGTCCCGTACTTAAATGTTTTCGAGATCCGAGAGGCAGTCCATCCTGAACTTACCCAAGTGTTTCTGCCGTCTGAGTGCCAATGCTGGACACGAGCAAAGGAAGTGGACCAATGTCTCTTCCTCCTCCTCGTCCAAGTAGCTTCTGCAGAAGTCATTTGCATCCAGACCCAGCCTTCTGGCATGATCTCCGAAAAGAAAGTGTCCCGTGAGAATTCCTACGATCGTTCTTAAATCACGTCCGCGTAGGGATATTAATGCCCTAGTGCGCCCCAAGTCAAGCTTTGGCCCAACTTGTCTTACAACTCTAAAGGTGAGGGTGTTAGATCACCTTTCCCTCGCTGATGATAGCGCTTGCTTCCCAAGTGCTTGTCTCAACGCTGTGATAGGCCTGCCCAGACTTGCCCTTTCCGGTTGCAGCTGGAGAGTAGTACCATGCCTAGCAAGTTCATCCGCCCTGCAGTTCCCCATGACGCCCGAGTGACCTGGGACCCAGATTTCATGGATATTGAAATGCTCACCCATCTCATTTAGAGATGAGTGACAACTCAACGCCACCCGTGACGCCAAAGACACCGATTCTAACGACCGGATCACCGCTTGATTGTCCACATAGATTGCGATATCATCTGAGGATAACACATTATGCTTCAACCACGTCATGACCTCCTCAATCGCTACGACTTCAGCTTGGTACACGCTGCAGTAATCCGGGAGACGAATAGAAATGTTTACATTTAATTTGTCACAGGATACTACAGCTCCCATTTTGCCGTCTAGCTTGGAGCCATCGGTTAAGAATTGCAACGCTTCGATTTCCGATAACGGTCTATCACTCCAGGATTCCCTTGAAGGGAAGGAGGTCCGAAATCGCTTCTCGAAGCGTAGAGTAGGTTTAATGTAGTCAAGATTCGCCAGCTCATCCTTCAACAATCTATCTATAGTAGAGTGTCCTATACTAAGACACCTCCACTGAGAGATGGCTGCAAGTCGTACAGCCGTATTTGCCGCCATGCCATCTGTTTGCCAAAAATGTTGACCGGAAGAAGGCACTTGTCGGTGTTGACCTTGAGACCCCGCTAACAAGCATACAGGCCGTTCTTTGCAACATCTCAATCCTACCTCTTATAACTTACCTTGTCCAGAGCCGATCACCAAACACCCACTCCGTATATGAGCACAGCTATCACTACAGCTATGTAGAGCCAGTGTTGCAGCCCGGCTTCAGACCTCATCTATGACCAATGGCGTTCCTACAGCAGTACAAAGCTATAGTAGCTTTGTTTATTCTCTCCAACATATTGGGCTTCCAACTTAGCTTACTATCTAATATAATGCCCAGATATCTAGCTCTATCAGTAAAAGTAAGTCTCGTGTCATTTAAGGTAGGAGGGACAACTACCGGGATTTTGTATTTCTTAGTACAGAGTACCAGCTCTGTCTTGGTCGGGTTAATACCAAGTCCACATTTGCCAGCCCATTTCGTAACGATGGTAAGCGCATTCTGCATTACGTCTACAATCGTGTCCAGGAATTTCCCGGTAACAGCTAAAGCTACGTCGTCTGCGTAAGCGATAACTTCAATACCCTATCTCTCCAAATCTAGTAGTAATTCGTTTACCACTATGTTCCAGAGAAGAGGGAACAGAACCCCACCCTGCGGGTTTCCCCTAGTTACTCGCCTCTTGATGGTGGAGCCCCCAACTTCGAGCTAACAATCCTGCTTCCCAGCATATGATCGATTAACCTTCCCAGAGGAACGTCCACCTCCAAAAATAACAATCCCTCCTTGATTGCCTCCACTTTCACGTTATTTAAGGCGCCCTCTACATATATCCAGGAAGGTCACCAAACAGAATTCCTTCGAATTAATCGATTTCTCAATCGTACACACCAAGGCGTGCAGAGCAGTGTTCACAGATCTACCCTTTGTGTACGCATGCTGAGACGGTGCCCACTTCCTGGCACCTATTTTATCTCTAATGTATACATTCAACAGCCTTTCCAAGGTTTTCAAAAGAAAGGATAATAGAGTTATTGGTCTTAGGCCCTTAGGACAGACATGTGAGCTTTTCCCCGCTTTCGGTATAAACACCACATTGACATCCGTCCAGTACCTAGGAATATAGCCCAGCTTCAAACACTCTTTGAATATAGCTTCCAGATATGGAAGAATAATTACCGAGTTATTATGAAGTTCCGCTTGTATAATTTGATCCGGACCAGCCGATTTAAATGGTATAAAACCCCTCAGTGCCAATAGGATCCGTTTCCTGGTTACGATACCCTCTGTGAACACTGACAGTGACTCCTGATGATTGCTATGCACCAACAGGTATTCAAAGCTCCCTGGGAAGTGTGTCTTGAAGAAAAGCTCCAGAGATTCTCCACTAGAAGCTGTCCAAGATCCGTGCGGTTTTATCAAAAAACTGGGACTAGCTGTACTTTTGGAAAGAATCTTCCTAAGGCGGGAGGTTTCGGATACCTCTTCCATTTTATCACAGAAGATTCTCCAAGACCTCCTTTGTGCCTTTCTTAATTCTTTCTTATAAATTCCGAGTTTCTCCTTAAAGGAGTCCCAATCCTGAGTCTCCCCTGTATATTTGGCTCTATTAAAGGCTGCCCTACAAGGGGCCTCCAGATCCCTCGACGGCAAAAATTCGTCCAATAATTCCCCATATTTGCTCCAGTTGGTCCTTCTAGGGTTCCTGAAGGCTTCCCGACTAGCAGGGTGAATTTCGAGGCTATAGGTTAAATATCGATGATCAGAAAAGGAGTGTTCCTTATCCACCCTCCAATTTTTAACCATATGAAGAATATTATTTGAGGCAAGGGTCACGTCTAAAACCTCATGCGTGTTACTAGTAATAAATGTGGGTTCCCGCCCAATATTATACACTCCCAGTACCACACCTACCTTTGATGGTTCCGCTTCACGGATCAGCTCCTCCAGGTTATCCGGAGGGACCTCCTTCTCCCGGTCCATTAAATGCTAACTTTAGGTGACTTTTAACTAATAGAGTTCTGTGCAAAAAAAATTGATCAAACATATTTTATTACAAATTGGGGACATGGTTGCTAAAATTTCAAAACATTTGAAAAAAATGTACTTGCAATTTAGGGGGCAAAATCGAAAAAATGTCAAAAAATATTTAAAGTACCCTATTAGGACTTAAAGGCGTGGAAGTAGTGGAATAAAGTAAATGAAAATAAAATACATGTTTATGTTTTTTTTTGTACTTTATTGGTTTGTGCATCTTCTATTTAATATTTTGTCGGATCGCCTTTTGCTTTTATTACGGCGGTACATCCTTGCAAGTGCTGTGCAAAAACATTGGTCAAACAATTAGTTTACTTTTAAACCTATCGTCATAGGACATAAGACGGGATCTTAAATGAGCAGCTGGCAAATGAATTTCATCAAAATTAGTGAGAAGAAGACTGGTTAAAGCTGGCTTGTGAGCATTTGAAACAGTACAGAAGCCAGAGTTCGTATTACGAGTCAAACAAAAACAGTAAAAAACAATTTGCTGTGCGGGCCCAGGAACACGTTTCTTGGACTCAAGAGATGTGTAGTAACTTAATTTTCGCCGATATATCTAAATTCAAGATGAATGCCTTTTAAGACTCCCACCGAAAACTGGAGGAGTTCTGGTCTGGGGAGTTTTTCTGGAGAAGAAACCGGTCGAATATGCTTCGCTAGTTACAAAATCACAGCAACTGTGTATCTGCAAGCCCTACATAATGAATTTGAGCCCTCTATGTTAGAGCTTTTCGACAAAACTTTCAGATTTATTTTTGAACTCCATATAAAATTGCAAAAGTTGTGAGTAACTACTACTCGGCCTTAATTTTGAATTGTAGATAATAAACGTAAAAATGTACTTCGCAGAAAAATAAATCGATGTGTTGGACTAGCCGTGTATTCCAGACCTAAACCCAATAGAAAATGTTTGGTCTATAATAAAGCTAACTAAAAAATTTAAAAAAAATTCAAGCTACGCTTTAGCAGCAAAATTGCATGGGACCTTCCTTTTCAAACAGGACACTTTACTTTGTATTTTTTGTAGATATGTCTTTTTCTCAATATGCCTGGTTTCTTTTGCTCTTCGGTTCGTATGATTTACCGTCGTATACCTCAGACACATGATATAACATTATGTTTTCTTGTATTTTTAGTCACAACAGCAACATTAGACAGACCCTTGGTTTAGTTGCAATACTCAAATTGCCGCGCCCCTCTTCATCATCGCAGGATCGGAAATGTATATATTTCTGAATTCGTTATACAATTCCAATTGCTTACACATTTGGAAATATTCAAATAACACTAAACATAAAATAAAATCGTCCCATCAAACACTGTAAAAGAGATTAATTTTCTCATATTATCGATGTCCGGAAATAACGCGCTACAAATAAACCGCCATTAATTAAAAATCTCTATCACTTCAAAACGAAGAAGTTTGTTTTCCGAGTCAATTACATTTTAAAAAAAAAATTATCAAGTTTTTTAATCGTGATATATGTTTTTCCAATTTTTATTTTCTTCTTTTTCAAACACTCCACGCTTTGTCTTAGTTAAACGCGAACGTCGTCTTTCTACGAACAAAAACAAAACAAACAAAAAAATGCAACATATGCAGCCTCTTCTTTAAGATATTAAATAAACGAATTGCACTAATTAAGAAGGACGTATTAAATTTTCTTTTTGTTTTGGTTTTTTTTTGCTTTCAAACTAATTACTATAAAGTATCGTCGTTATCATTAATTAGCAATTGATTGATTATTAGTCGCTAATTTAAAAATAAAATAAAAAATTAAGAAGAGATTTCTGCGCGTATTTTGTTGTTGTTGTTGGATTTTAAGAAGAATTTTTGTGCAATATTCCTTTTTGTATTAACAGTACCATCACCGTACATTGGTAGGAAGACTAACACATTTGTATATTTTTCGTTTTGCTTAAGTCTTTTAAACTTTTTTCTTGCGGTTTTATTGTACATATATATTGTATGATATGCGATCTCGATCTTGTTGTTAAAAATGTTACTAATTCTCTAATGAGAACATACAGCTAATTACTTTCAATTATATTTTCGTGATATGTAAAGTTTTGTCTTTCGATTTTGTCCATACAATCTTTGTGTTGTTATTGTATTTTAGAAATCGCGAATTTCTTTTTCTTCAAACGATCGTCCAGCTAGAGTATTGATATAAGGAGTGCCGTACATTTATACATTTATAGTATACGTTAATCCACTATGGTGATTTGTTTTTATTTTTTTGTAATAACGTTTAAAATAAAATAAAAATTATTAATTGATGCAAATATTATAACATTTCTGTATATTGTCAAGTGGACAGATTGCAAATTAAAATTTAATTGCATTTTGTGAATAATGATATTTCTAGATAAGTGGGTGGATTACCTTTGATGCAAGTATAGAAACTTGCTTATTATTAAAACCGAATTCATTTGCAGGGTAATCTGACAGAGCGATATTAAAATGATATGTTGTACAGATACCTGTTTTAAGATGAGGACGTAAATTGATACGTTTATAGGTATTAAATATTTATGAGGGTTTTGGATGTCTATCTTCCAGACTTTTGAAAGTCATTAATAGAAAATTATTGCTACTTATATTTTAGGACGTAATTGAAGTGAAAACTTCGAAAAAACTTACGTAATTTCACTCGAAAAAAGCCATTCCAAAAAAGGTTAGAAGTTTTATTTGGATAGAGTCAAAAAAGCTTTATGAAACCAACAATCCGAGTACAAAGTTTTTACCATAAATGAATCAGACCTCATTGTTTTCCCTACTTAATCTGTGTAACCAGCTTTTCGTACCCCAAAAGAAGGTTTATCGATGCGGCTCGATTTACAGACGTCGATCCGATTTTCCAATAGGGACAAAAAATCGTGAAATTCGTGCCTAAAGTGTTACTAAATTGAGAAATTATTATTATTGATTTGAAGTTTAAATTTCTCCCCGCTTCCTTTGGTGTTTCTCTTAGTTCACTCCCCTTATAATGACCAAACCCTAATTTGTGTACTTTTACCATTGTTGCCTAATTTAAAATTCAATCTGCTAGTACCCTATACCTAAATAAATTAGATTAGTCATCTCCAGTAAGCTTGAATCAGCCTCCTCAGGTCTGATAATATAAAATTGTAATCAAAATTAATCATTTATTACCAATACAACTTACTAACCGGAACTCTAAAATTACACAAATTCAAAACTTTGAAACATTATAAATTAAAGTCTCACTAAGACAAAATGGACCAGCAGTATTCACTGTAATCACTTCACCTTCACCGTTGAGCATTTATTAGGGATGTAAAGTTACCGACTTATCACCATATTAATTCCTTGATGGGTGCACGTTTCATGGTATAGTGTAGGATGATGATGTTTGCCAATCTCCCTTGAGCTTTTAGATTATTACTTTTGTAAAATGGATTGAGCTTATACAACTCATACATTTTCGACAACTTCTTATTTTAGCGAATTAGGATACCCTCATTGTATAAGATTCTATTTGAGCTTTATGGCATACATAATTTTCGGCACTGATTCAAAATTATTCCTACTTTTAACTATCCGTAGAGACTCATAACTTCTCTTTATGGCACGTTACAATTATTTTAGCGTAAACAGTTAGGCGCAGCAATTTAATAAATTGGGTTTCATCACTCAAGTTATGCATTTTCTTCTTCTCCCGCTGCGCTTACATCTCGTATCTCTCGTAACGTCATCCATCCATCGAGTGATCGGTCTCTCACGAGATCCTATATTTTAGTTGATGCCGACTCCAAGTCCTGTTTAATGGTTCAATTTTGCGAATGAAGAAAATGCCCGAGCCATCTTAGGCTTGATGATTTTATGAATCCGATGATGTGAACTTTATGGAGATCGTTTCTGAACTCGTGAGACAATTTTTTACATGTTTTGTTGTGTCCAAGACTCGCAACCAAAGGTGATAGCTATACATCGTACAAATTCTGGTCCTTGATACAATAAACGGTCGATATTTGCTCACCGACATGCGCAAAACTTTGAAGCATAATCCATTGGTTAAAACTCATCTCCTTGGTTTCGGGCTATGGCTTAAAAAAAATGGAAAGTCATTGCGGTAAATGAATCGAGTTAAAGAGAGACTCTTGTCACTAAAAAAAAATGTCTGTCTTAACTTTTGTGGGCTCACTCTAAATATTCCATGTGACTCACTAAATAATTCCTATGCTAATCAGTTTATATTTCCAAAGGTATAAATCATCAATTCCGATTACCTATATAAGTTGTAAGCTAAATCGAAACGATGATTAGGAATTTGACTGGCTCACAAATTTTACTAAAAGTTCGTATAATTTCTTGCTCTTCATAGATTATTACTGGGAGTTAAAAAACATTCGCACCCACTCGAATACAAATTTCAAAGAAGACATGAACGTATTAGGTGTCACAAGAAATTTATAATTTCAGAAAATTCCTTGCAAAAAAAAAAAAAAAATGTTTTCTAAAAACCATCAAAGTCAAACAGGTGATATAAATACACGACATCGACATACGTAGGATGCAGATTAATTTGTACGTGTTTTTCACCAAAGCAACAAAAATAAATCGTGTACTCATGTTGTAGACAACGTACGTATGTTACAAGAAATTGCAGACATTTTTCCTCATTTCAATTTCGTATATAATAATCATCATGTTTCACCTTAAGATCATTGTCATTAATCTGATCGAGATAATATAAAATAATTTAGAGATTAGAACACACATTTTTAATTTTCTATTTTTTTTTTTCCGGAAACAAATAAATCTTTCAAGTATATCATTCTGTCAGAATTTTTTTTTTCGTTTTGTGTTGTATTTCCATTATTATCCCAAGTGATTTTTCTTCGATATAACTTAGAATGGTAAAATGTAGACAACAACAACTAAACAAAAAATAGTTTCTTCATCTTTTTCGTTCTGCTGCTTTTCTCGCACAGTTACGAAAATAATTATTCCATTTATGTAGATATTTATAGAGATTTTCAGTTTTCCAGATTATCAATCTTAAAACTGAAAATTGAAAGAACGAACCAAAAAAAAAAAAGTTTTTTTTACTAACTGATCAATGAAGAGGGTCGCATTAAAAAAAAAACTATTTATGGAATAAATGTAATTTTTTATGTATTAATCTTTAGAGATTGAAAGAAAAAATGCGTTTTAAGTCCCTCATTAATATTCTTGGAAAATTTTTTGAAGAATACGTAACAAAAAAAAATTTCCTCTATATCCAGTTGTCGTTAGAACTCTCCCTATAATCTCCCGACAATATTTTTGTTTTTTTGTTTTTGGTCCAATCTGTATACGTTTTCATCATCATTATTTGATTAAAAATAAGATGAATATGTACTTACACACACACATACCTGATGATAAAAAATTACGAAGTGGAGACCAAAAATGTTAAATTATATTTGAAAGATGATATGACAATAAATTTGTTTTTCTTTAGCTTGGCTGTGACAAAATCCATTTGGCTGTATCACTTTTTAAAATTAATTAATTTTTTATTAATTTATTATTTTTTGCTGTTGCTGCCTTGCTGTAGCCTGGCTTGTGTTGAGTGGTACGACAAGAAATTTTTTTTTTGTTTTTATTTTTCAAAATAAATTAAAAATCATAATTTTTTCTATAAATTTTGTTGGGGATTTATTTAATTTTTTTGAAAAGTGACTTACGCAAGTTATTTATAAAATTCAATATTGTTCTTTATCAAATGGGGATAATTTTTTTTATTCCGAAAGTCAACTGGATTATATAAAACGAATTTCATAGATTTCAGTGCCAGGTGGTTTCAATTTGTAGATTCGTTCGCATATAACTTTGAGCAATGGTGCTCTATTGTACCAAAAAATAGAATACCATAAGGCGGCTGCCGTTCGATGGTATCAGAACCATTTTCAAGATATGGGATTAGAAGTAGGACTAAGTGTGACGAAAGCCGCCACCTACATAATAAGTACTTCAAAAAACCTTATGTTCTGTGTTTTTTAGATTTTAGATTTAAATTTATTAAGACTGAGTTACCTCTTACTCAGGGCAATAATTTTAATAAAAACGTATGTTTTGTCTATTAATAAGAAAGTGCCTGCAAGGTTGACGGAGCATTTTTAAATTTAACACAAATTCGCAAAACGCTCCAATACATTCGTCGATGCTACACTAACCCAACGAATTAAGCTAACGAAACCACAACTTGAAACAAATATGGTGAAAGTGGAATTATCAGTAGAAGTTTTATAATTGATATAATTCTCCATCCATTTAAAAACAAATTTTACCTTTAATTCAAAATTTAACTCACAAGTAGAATAAAACAAACTTCAAAAACAGAGAGTCTATAAAATAAAAATGAATGAGCGAGAATGAGAGAGCGAGCAAAGATAAATACCTACAAAATATTTTAAAAATTTGGTTTTTCTTCTGTTAGCTTATTTTTGAAGTAGTCTAAAATTAAGAACAAACTAAAAATACTCAAATTGGTTTCGAGCCCGAGAAAGCTCTTCATACAGCGATTCCATACGAAAACGATGAAAAAGCCAAACGTTTTGTCCACTAAAAATCACAGAAAATGTTCTCTATATGAAATAATTTCACTCAGATTTTTTTTGTTTCCTTTTACGCTCCTGTTCTTTGGAGCAGGACCGTTCGCCGGTTTCTGAATTTTTTTCATTTTTCTTAAAAACATTTTTTTTTTTTTTTTTAATTGTTGGTAACTCATATGAAAGCGAATAAATAGACTCTCCATTTACAATGGCTGTTGTTACCAATTCATTAAATAACATGAATCCATACAACAGGTCATATAACAAATTTATGCATTAAATAATTTGTTCTTTATTTGTGTTGTGTCACGCAACACCGTTTTTCCGGCAAAGCCAATTTTAAATGCTTACTAGACGTTATGCTTTTATTGTTTCTTTGTATAATGTAATAAATTTTGTATAAAAAAGTCAAGCAATTGAAATATATAAAAATCAGAATAAATTTACCTTCAATCGTGTGTTTATTTCATTCTCAAGATTATTAAGACCCCACCAGTGGTAATCTTAATAATCATCAAATATACAAGTTCTGAGCAGAGGCGAGAACTTTACAATGACATAATGTTATCGTTTTTATTTTTTATTAAATTTTTGCCGAAGAAAACGTGTTTTTCTGAAAAATTTCGGATTTGGTGACCTTTGACACGCGGGGTCACCATTTTTTTTATTTTTTTTTTTTTTCTGAAAGCTCATTTACCTTAAAATAACACCAATATATGTTAAAATAACCAAAATATGATTTCTTTTGTAGTATACGTCAATAGGTCGGGAATTTGTTCAGAAATTCCGTTCCAGATACAAAACCTCAATTTGAAGTTTAAAATTCAAAGCACATTTATTTCTCTGGTTAGGGGGATACCTTCAAAGCTTGATGCAAAATTCACGAATCCATTATCGATCCGCATATTGACTATTGTTCTTCAGTATTTTTTATAATGAACCAATCATAAATATATCGTCTTCAAAAGACACCGGAAAATGTTCACACAACGATCATTAGGATATACTATACGGATAGTTACATTTTCATGCAACGATCGTTTGTTTACTTTAGGTGAACTACGAGAATTTATTTACCTAAAAAAACTAAAAAATGAACAAGATGCGTATGATGTATAAAATTAGACAACACAGTCGAAACCTCCACGTATGGCTGATCAACCGGATTTTCATCTAGCTCCATTTTATTCACCATTTACGTATACATTGCAACTGACAAGCGTTTCTCAAATCTACTTACTTTATTAAAAATTATCGCAATTTTGTATATTTTGAGAAATGCGATGGAATCCGAACTCGAAATATATAGTGAAGTCCTCTTATCAGAAGAATATAATTGTTTCATTGTCAATAAATTCTTCAGGATCTGCTGAATTAAACGACCAGTTCTGCAATGTTTTACTCTCCTCTAATCCGTGCCAACTATATGGTATTCAATACCGATCATCGAGCACCCATATATTTCGATATTTTGGTCCTTTTTCGAATACTCTTCTACCCGGGTAGTTTGATCGATAACCAGCGTAATTTGATTCAATATTGACCTATTTCCGTTTAGTGAAATGAAATTTTCGTTTTTCCCATATTTCGTTTTATCGCTGTATAATTTCATTTCATAAACTTGTATTCTAGTTCTCTTTGCCAGATTTACTATTAGTACAAGTTCTAAATCGAGTAAACATGTCAAATGAGAAGTTTTGTCAAAAAATGATTAAGAATTAGATAATTTCACAAATTCTGATTTAAATCAAAATCTCATTCCTAAAAATAGTTCCACGCACCCGAAATCTATCTACACTAGCAGTAAATTAACTCCGCGGGAATTAATTCCACTGAAAATTTTTGTATGGCGAAATTAATTTCATTTTCAATATGAATTAAATCCGCGACATTCACTTGTTTAAAATGAAATAGTTTTACGAGGATTTATTTCAATAGCTCAGTTCTTAAAAATTAAATGTCGCGGATTTAATTAATTTTGCAAATGAATTTAACTCCGCCAATATTAAACTGTCATTGAAATTAAAATGAATGTAACATCTGGAAATGAGCTTGAACTTATACCTTCACGAAAAAGCACGAAAAGTCTTATTGGATTACAAAAGTTTGAAATGAATTTAAAGTTACAACATTATTAAATTTAAAAGTTTAAAAATTTAGAAGTTTAATAAAAGCTTCATAAAAGTTTAATAAAAGATTAATAAAAGTTTAACAAAAGTTTTATAAAAGTGTAATAAAAGTTTAATAAAAGTTTAGTAAAAGTTTAATAAAAGTTTATTAAAAGCTTAATAAAAGTTTAAAAAAAAATTATTAAAGGCTTAATAAAACTTTAAGATCTCAAAAGTTTAAAAGTTTAATAAAAGTTTATTAAAAGTTTAATAAAAGTTTAAATTTTAAAAGTTTAAAAGTTTAATTGTTTTAAAGTTTAAAATTTTAAAAGTTTAAAAATTTAAAAATTTAAAAGTTTAAAAGTTTAAAAGTTTAAAAGTTTAAAAGTTTAAAAGTTTAAAAGTTTAAAAGTTTAAAAGTTTAAAAGTTTAAAAGTTTAAAAGTTTAAAAGTTTAAAAGTTTAAAAGTTTAAAAGTTTAAAAGTTTAAAAGTTTAAAAGTTTAAAAGTTTAAAAGTTTAAAAAGTTTAAAGTGTTTAAAATGTGTTTAAAAAGTGTTTAAAAAGGGTTTAAAAATTGTTGAAAAGTGTTAAAAGTGTTGAAAAAGTGATGAAAAAGTGTTGAAAAAGTATTAAAAAGTGTTAAAAAGTGTTGAAAAAGTGTTGAATAAGTGTGGAAAAAGTGTTGAAAAAGTGTTGAATAAGTGTGGAAAAAGTGTTGAAAATGTGTTGAAAAAGTGTAGAAAATGTGTTGAAAAAGTGTTGAAAAAGTGTTGAAAAAGTGTTGAAAAAGTGTTAAAAAAGTGTTGAAAAAGTGTTAAAAAAGTGTGAAAAAAGTGTGGAAAAAGTGTTGGGAAGTGTTTAAAAAGTGTAGAAAAGTGAAGAAAAAGTGTTGAAAAAGTGCTTAAAAAAGTTTAAAAAACTTAAAAAAGTTTAAAAAAGTTTAAAAAGCGAAACTGAATAAACAAATCTTGATAAAGTTGTACCCATTAGTAGGCGAGTTACAACTATCAACGCAACCTCGCCAAACGGGAGAAATACAGCATATCCAGCAGTTATTCAGAAGACACACGAACGGGTTCCGAGTGTACGAAAACCGGCTGTGCACTATAAAGACCTTTATGGCAAAACTAATCCACAAATAGGCCATGAAAAGCCTTTTAATCTTAATGTAAGTTAAAAATAATAATAAAAAGTGTTTGGAAGTTTTTGTCTGAGGGTTAAACGGGGAACTGTCAAGAATCCTAATCATCCAAAAACCGATCACACTTCCGGAAGCATATGGATCCCGCCTTGAGATTCAAAACATGAACTTCAGAAATTTGACAATTCATAAAAAGAACGTTAGTAACTCGGTAGCAGCTCCAATCAACCAATTTTCGTATATCAACCCACAAAATCCACGAAATAATAACTCGGTCAACCAAGTTTCGTTTACCAATTTACAAAATCTACGAGTAATCCATAATTCAATACTACCGCAACGGAAAAATATGCGGTATACAACAATCAACACTACAACAACCAAACATCATACAACAATCAAAACCTGAATCAACAAATAACACCTAGGCCAATTTATCCGAAACCTGCAACACCAATGGAAATCAACCAGTCAATTCAAACCAAACGGGTAAATTACATGAATAGACCAGCATATCAAAATAACCAGCCACAAAATGTAAAACATCCCAGCTAAGGCGAATCCCAAAGGCAGCAAACAATTTATCATTTTGAGACATAGGAGGAAGAGGAATATAATCAATTAGTTAACGAAAATACAGATATTGAGACATTCGAAGACGAACCTGAGGAAATAAACTCAGAAGTAAATTTTATGGAAAAATCCTCTCTAACCATACCATACCTAGAGTACAAAACAGCAAAAAACAACATCCTCTAATTTTTAATCGACACGGGAGCCAACAAGAACTTCATCAAACCTGAACTAGCTAAGGGAGCAATTCCCACTAACGTCCCGTTTAACATAAAATCAGCGGGAGGTGATCCGAAAATTCCGAAAATATCCGGACATTTTTTCAAAATGGATAGTCACTTATTTTCAGAAGCCAGGCAAAACCTTCAAGAAATTTTGGCAAAATTCAAAACACTATTTAAACCTGCCAACAATACTGAAACAATTGATATTAATGTGAAGGCAGAAATAAAAACCTCAACAGATGAACCAATTTATACGAAATTCTATCCCTATCTAGTCAGCATGAGACAAGAAGTGAAGAAGCAAATAGATTAATTTCTAAACGTAGCACATACAACTTACCAATTTGGGTAGTCGAAAAAAAGCTGGATGCCCCAGGCATCACAAATAAAATATAGAATAGTCATAGATTTTAAAACAATAAATGGACACAGTATGGACATACAACCAATACCGCATATATCAAACACGTTGGCAAATCTTGGAAAATCAATGATTATATCACGGTTTCACCAAATGAGGATGAAAGAAAAGGATATTCCGAAAATATCTTTTTCCAAGATGAATGGAAAATATGAATTCTTAAGACTACTATATTCCAAAGGATGATAGACGACGTATTGAAAGAATTCATCGTAATCATCTGCTATCAAGAATACCTCATCAATGTCAAAAAAATATACTCGAAACTTGAAAAAGCTAACCTACGTGTCAATCTTGACAAAACGGAATTCATGAAAACAGAAACAGAATTCCTAGCAAGAATTCATAACAAACCGAAAGAAAACGCAAAGAGAAATAAACCAAGAAAATTTAAACCTAGAGAAATAATATATACTACAATCAAACAAGGAAAAGAGAAATCTAGATTTAAAGAAGAAACGGTGGCCAAAGATAATCGAGTCCCAATTATCACAACCTCCGGGAAAAGGGTCCACAAGACTCACAAGAGCTCACTTACCATCTATAAATATACTACACCAACAGTAACTCTCAAACATCATCAATGGAAATTTCAAATTAATCTATGTTATCAATTTGACCGATTTTGAGGAAATAATCAATAGAATTATGTAGAACTTCACTTGACAATATTAACCCAGAAAGCAGTCTTCAACATCAACTGATTCACCAAATGAACCAAACCAAGCAGCTAATATCAAAACTTAAAGGTCAAAAATCACGATCTCGCCGATCAATCAACTGGATCGGCTCCACATGGAAGTGGATTGCAGGATCACCAGACGCCACAGAATGGGATCAAATGGTTAAAAGTCAAAATCAAATCATCGACAGCACAGCAGATTCTCAACTAATACAACAAAATTGTTAATTATTTACACGAAAACTCAGATGAAAAAATCCAACAAATCTTATTCAACCGACTAACCATAATCAAAGAGGAGATAAAAGAAATCATCCGAGCACACAATTAGCAAAAGGAAAAATAATCATTACAAATTTATTAGATAAAGAGGAAATCAGTCACCTGGTTGCAGAAATCGAAACCCTTCCATATTCTAATGATATAGAAGCAATAGAATACGCAGAACCTATGATGTTAGCTAAAGAATCAACAATACTATATGTTATATCAATACCAAAAACAAGTAAACGGGAATACAATCACGTCATGGTAAGATCAACGATTGAGAACAACAAACAAATATACCTGGAATACAAAGAACTTCTGGTAAACCAAGAAGAAATGACTTTTTCGACAAACCATACTTTGCGAGATCAACAGTCTGGAAGAATTAAAAGCCGACCACTGCATCAACCAGCTTATAAGGGGATTAAATGCTCAATGTAGCTACCAATTCAACAAGAATCAGATAATCGACACCCTAAACGTCAATACGATTTTTGGAATACCTGGAGGGTAACTTTCTAATACAATACGACAATGAACCAATTAAGATTTCAAAAATACAACTTTCACCAGCAGAGATATTAGCAAATCACAAGTATTACCAATAGTACTACAACCTAATATAACAGATAAATGTGTAAAATCGACCCAGGATACCGTCATAACCTGCAGCTAAATAATGTAAATCAACTACAAAATTTATTCACAAAATATAAGGAAGCAGCCTTTATAGATTTCGGTATAATATCCATAATTTTCATCATAATACTGATCCTTTTGTTGAGAACAAAACGCAAAAAAAGGTCAATTCCAAAACCATGTCAAAAAGAAGTCATCATCAATCAATCCAGAGTCCAACCACTTAGCCTGAATTTCTGACCCACGGGACGCGAATCTTGTAAGGGGGAAGAGTTATTAACACAACTAGAATTGCAACTCAACATAAATTGCAAACACGCGCATCACCACAAAAACGCTAAATCAGTTTAATAGGAAAAAACGTGCAAGAACATGCGCAAACATGTTCTAGTCATTTAAGACTATTGTAATTTACTTATTAAGCTATTTTTACATATATAAAGATATACAATTTAAAATATTAGTTTGAAATGTAACAGATAAACATAAAATAAATTCATTTTTTTTTAAATAAAACTTTAAACAAAAATTCTTCACTTACATAGTTATTCGCCACTTTTATTCACCGCTGGTCCGTTCTCCATGGCAGCTCAAAGGGAAATGAAAAATTTATTTGACGTTCGTTCTTTAGAAGTATTTTCCCCTCATCGCAAGTACTGCCATCTATCGTTACCGGTCAAGAATAATTTCG
The DNA here is from genome assembly GCA_958295665.1 of Tipula vernalis. Classification (NCBI taxonomy): domain Eukaryota; kingdom Metazoa; phylum Arthropoda; class Insecta; order Diptera; family Tipulidae; genus Tipula; species Tipula vernalis. The sequence goes on along the minus strand of OY282558.1, from coordinate 438,556,281 downwards.
AAAATATGTTGAGCAACAAATATAATACCTCTCTCACACGTTCATATATTATTTCGAAACAAAAACTGTATTTAGAAGTATTTTCCCCTCATCGCAAGTACTGCCATCTATCGTTACCGGTCAAGAATAATTTCGGAAATATTTTGAGCAACAAATAAAATACCCCTCTCACACGTTCATATATTATTTCGAAACAAAAACTGTATTTAGAAGTATTTTCCCCTCATCGCAAGTACTGCCATCTATCGTTACCGGTCAAGAATAATTTCGGAAATATTTTGAGCAACAAATAAAATACCCCTCTCACACGTTCATATATTATTTCGAAACAAAAACTGTATTTAGAAGTATTTTCCCCTCATCGCAAGTACTGCCATCTATCGTTACCGGTCAAGAATAATTTCGGAAATATTTTGAGCAACAAATATAATACCCCTCTCACATGTTCATATATTATTTCAATTTAAAAAAAAACTGTATAGATGGCGCCAGCCATCCTGAATATATCTTTGTCTGCATGGGATCTTGTAATATGTAGGCGACGCTTCAAACCCTTCCGGTGATAATTGCGGGAGTATATTTTGGAGCCAGCTTGGCTGAAAATTGTTTTGGTGTCGCACTTTGGAGGTAGCTGCGAACAAACACCTTTTGTTCAAAAATGAATTGTAGGTGTTCTCAACCGATTATGATGAAATTTGACATGTACGTTGGAAATGGGATTCTGTAATGATATTTAGAAGAAGTTCTGGAAAAAGGCCAATTATGAAGGAACTCTGTTATTTCTCACCTATGCGATAAAAATACGATTCTAAAATGACATTTAGAGGAAGTTCTGGAATATGGTCAACTAGGTAGGAACTCAGCTATTTCTCAACCGCTTGGAACGATGGAAAAGGAATCTTCAACTGATTTTTAGATGAAGTTTTTGAATATGGTCAACTAGGAAGGAACTTGGTTATTTCTCAACCGATTATGATGAAATTTGTCTTGTATGATGGGAAATGGGATTCTAAAATGATTTTTGGATGAAATTCTGATTTTTATAAAATTTGACACGTGCGATAGAAATGAGATTCTATATTGATATTTAGAAGTATTGTAATATGGTCAATTAGGAAGGAACTCTCTTATTTCTCAACCGATTATGATGAAATTTGACATGTGCAATAGAAGTAGGATTCTAAAATGATATTTAGAAGAAGTTCCGGAATATGGTCAATTAGGATGGAACTTGGTTAGTTCTTAACCAAGTATGATGAAATGCGACACTGTACGATCGAGATGGGATTCTCAAATGATTTTTAGTTGAAGCTTTTGAACATCGCCAATTAGGAAGGAATTCGGCTATTTCTGAACCAATTTTGATGAAATTAATCATGTATGGTAGAAATGGGATTCTAAAATGATGTTTCGATGATGTTCTGGAATATGACTAATTCGGGAGGAACTTAACCACTTTTTAACTGTTTATTTAAATTTCAGCATGGACTAAGGAAATCGGATTGTAAAATGAGTTTTAGATGAACTTCTGCAGTATGGCAAATTAGTAAGGAGCTTGATCATTTCTTAACCGATTTTGATGAAATTTAGAACGAACGATGGAAATTAGATTCTAAAATGAATTTTAGATTATATTCTGGAATTTGATCAAGTACGATGGAAACGGGATATTATAATGATTTTTAGAAGAAGTCCTTAAAGGACATCAACAAACTATTATATAATCTTATATGCTGAATTTCATTATAATCGGTTGAGATGTGCCCAAATTCCTTTCTAATTGGGTTTGTCGACTCCCTTTCGAATTAGCCGCATTCCCAAATTTCTTCTAAAAAATAATTTAGAATCCCATTTCCATCGTACATGCTGCAGTTGCACATGCAGTTTTTAATTTTGTGTTGTTAACGTGTCGAATAACATCATAATCGGTTAAGAAATAGCCAAGTTAGAAACTTGACAGTACGAAACCAAACTACCACAGAGAAAGCTCAAGGAAAGTTTTAATTTTTTTGAAGTCGATACACTTTGTATTGACCTTGACCGCAGTTTAAAGTACGGGGGAGATTTTGATATTTTCTACTTTTTTCCTGCTAGATATATTTATAAATGATTGGCCTCTTCATTTTTTCAGATTAACAAGTCGAAAATGTTGTTAATGCCATTATTTTTAATATATTTTGTATATAGAAAGCCAAAAGAATCTTATTGATTTAATACAGACAAACTTTCTCTTTCTAAAAATATTTTGCCTTTCCACCTATCTCTATCGATGAAAATCACAACATCTTCATTGCTGTTTAAGCGACAAAAAAGTTCTTGATAAATAATTTACGGCTCTTATTGGATTTAATCCATTCTTGCATTTTTTCATGGTCATAAATCACGTAGGGGGTTGTGTCATGTTCACTTCTTGCTGTCTTATAGGAATGTTCATTCCGGTTTCTGACAAATGTTTTCCAATCATCTCCTGAACTTTATCTTCAACGACGCTCTGTGTCACATTATAAATGTTTTCAGTAAAATTTAATGTCATTGTAAAGTCGTCAGAATGTTGCAAATTATCAATTGAAACAACAGCTGATTTCGAAATTAGCAATAAACTTTATTCAAGCCTTATATATACTCGTATGTATATTGGTTTTTTTTCTTAATTTTTTCAATATCTATCCACATAGCATAATTACTAACAAAAGAATGATTCGAAAAGCATGGCGTCCTCCTTTCTTCTCTTCCTATGCGTACGTGTGAATTCGCCGCCATTTAGTAGTTTACAGCTCGGCCAATCTGACTCAGTGATCGAGCCCGATCACCGATGGGGGTAACCTAGAAATTCAACCTCATCTTCTCCCTCGGAATTAGGTCCGTGGAAATCGTCTTTGTCGGTGTCAGTATCGCATTCGCTTGACTGATCAATTGAGCTTTCGGCCGTGCACGGTGGTATCCACCGACGCATTTTATTCGCTTCTACAACTCATAATCTTCAACATTGAATCGTTTCGTTGATTTTTGATGATCCTCATGGCGATTCTTCTCTTATTCTTGCCTCTTGGTGATTTTGTTGCGAGCGTTTGCTCGCAGCTCTGCCAAATCTCTTGGTGCCTCAGGTGTCTCCTTATTAGCTAAATATTCTGACAGTTCGTCCACTATTTTTCCTCGTTGTTCTACACCGAATAATAATTTGCTTGGTGTTTCTTTCGTAGTAGCATGCGTCGAATTATTAATTGCGCATTCGATTTGTTGTAATTTCTGTGACCAGTCCGCGTGATTGATGGGATTACTTAATTTTCCTAGAGCGGCCTTCAAAATCCGATTAACCCTTTCGGCCTGGCCATTAGCCTGGGCCGATGCGGTGGCCACCTTCACATGTTTCACATTATTTCCCGTCAAAAATTCCGCGAATTCCAAGGACGTTAAACAGGTGCCTCGATCCGAAATGATTCTAAGTGATCGACTATAAAATTTGAAATATTTCTCCAGAGACGACATAACCTCTTTCGTGCTCGTTGAATTTACCGCAAATAATTTAACCTACTTCGTAAAAGCATCCACAATGACCAATACATGCCTCCTTTTGTTCATGAGTGCCGGTAAGTGATCCACGTGCAATGTATCGAATGGAATCGGTGCCTTTGGTATGCAATACAAACTTTGTTCAGACACACGTACCGGTGCCGCGTACATAATGCATTTGATACATTTGTCGATAAATGACTGCAAGTTGGTTTTCATCTTCGGAAACAAGTAATGTTCGCGAATCTTTTCGTAACATTTATCCACCCCCTGGTGTGCTAGCTTTTCATGATTAATTCGAATAATGCTATCCTCCATTTCTGCCGGCACGTATAGCATACGATGTACCTCACCGTTTTTCCTGTACACCAAACCATCCACTAGTTCGTAGTCGTCCATTGCCCCATTCTCTAATTTTTGCCGCAACGCGCAAAATTATCAAATTAATCAAATGAACTCTATTGTTTGCCTCACCGCCAACGCCTCTTATTCTTGTTGCCTCAGTTGCCTCGTTGACCTCAAATGGTATCACCGCTCTCCACACGAAACTACTCGGACTGCCAGTGTCGAAAAGAGAAACGTATTCGTTGTACCCCGTGTACTGATATAAATTCTTCAAAAATGCGACACTTACCAAATTTATGTTTGCCAAAATTCTCGTGCCCCAGCATCAGGATCCTCAGTGTCCAGTTCTGGTGTCACAGCTGCTACCAAGTGTTAGAATTCTGGTTTCACCTTCTGGATGTATCGTCTATTGGTACAATTTGCCGCATTGTGCAATGGTTCTCGCGTCATCGGCTGCCAGCATTTCCGGCACACGCTGTTCGGACGAAGTTCCATTTGGCACTGTTTCGAATGATGTCCCATTTGCTCGCAATTGTAACACCTGTTCGGGTCCCTCGCTTTGTATGGTGTTGTCAACGCTTGTGATTGCGCCCCACTTCCCTGGTGCCGCATTACGTTGTATAGTCGCATGACCTGCTTTCGAAGATGGTACGTTTGCCGCCGCTGCCGTGCGTTTCGTCGTGCCGCCGCCTCAGCCTCTTTATCTGCAGCCTAAATTTTGGGTCCGTAACGGAATATTTGCCTCTTTAATTCGCTCATATTTGAAATGCCTCGCAATATTGTCTTCTCTCGCGTCGGTAGGTTCATATTATCGATGACAATGTCGACAATTTGAGCATCTGTTATCTGCCCTTCGCCCATTTGGCGATGAAAACTTTCCATTCCCAATGCAAAATGGGGCAATGTCTCCTTCTTTTCACCTGAACCTTGTACTGTCTCAATGTTGACGTACAACTCGACCAAAAATTGGTGCAGAAGTTTTCTGTAATTCAATAATCGGATCACATTTGGCGACGAACTATCAAACGATAAGTTTAAAATTCCATTGCGGAAAACATTTTGCCCACACGATTAAATGTGTACCTGGTTGTAACTGTTTTATGGCATGTACATCGTCACATTGGTAAGTTGATTAGTGACGACGCAGAATATGTGATGATGATGGCCTACTAATTACTAATGGAGCATTTTGTAAAGCTGGTTTCTCTTTGCTTTCTATGCTATTTTGTGTTGCTTGACGTAGTTATTGTGCCAAGAATAACAACTTCAGCTTTTCCATCCCTCGGGGAAGTAGATTTGCATGAATTTTGTTCTTTCATGTGGTATGAATATGCCTTTAGATTTTTTAGCGACGACATGTTTCCGATTGGTTCTGACATTGCGCAGTAGTCCCAAACTACACCATTTGAAAGTTGCGGTTTTTTTACGGATTATGCGAAGAGATTGTATAAAATAATAATAAATTATTGCTGTAACGGTTGGATTTTTTTTGCCTTTGACATTTACTTGATGCCTTATTTCGTGTTCGGTTGCCTTTCTTCGTTTTGTTTTTTTGTAAATTGTTGCAGTACCGATTTGGTTTTTTTTGCCTTTGACTTTTACTTACTAAACTGTGAAAATTTCTACGCGCATATTAAGCGAGAGTTTCTATCGTAACGGACAAACTTTTGTGTTTACAGTTAATATTACATAGTTCGTTAATTTTTCAACAAAAAAAGTTAAATTTCGTCTTGGGGGAACTAAATAGTTTGAATTTGAATTTTAATGGTTCAATGGATTTGCAAATTTTCAAAAATGTCAAAGTGCACCATTCGGAAAGCTTCGAAACAGACTGCGCAATTAAATTGAATAACGAATTAATTTCATTCATCATTGCCAGTGAAAGTATAAAAGCGTTTCAAAAGGTGGTGAATCCATAAGACGTCTATAAATACCAATTCGGACTTTTCATTTTATTACAAAATTTTATTGGCCGTACATTTTCATTCACAAAAAAATTGCACGATTTTACTTTATATGCTTTATATGGATTGCTTTAACAGATGCAAAGTAATCTATTACATTCCCCAACGGTTACACGCACATTCGATCTTGAGAATTAAAACTAATAGAAAAAAAATATTTTAACGTGGAAGACAATCGTTAAAACAAAAACGGTGAAAGTAATTTCTTTATTATTTCACTTACAGTTTGGGTTTCTCGCATACATACAAACAAGGAAGTTAAAAAATTACGATTTGATCGATTTATCTTATACATGAAAAATTTGTTTTACCAAAAAAAAACAGAAAACTCTTTGAACGTCATGTCATACCGGATTAGATTAGTCAATCTGATTTCTATGTATATCCAGAGATAAAATACACTGCGAGTATGCACATTGTAAAAATGGATGTAAGAAAGACACCTTTCTTATTACATAGTTGAGATTACGTAATTTATTTTGTATTTTTTTGTGGCCGATAACACTCGTTAATAATGAAAGTAGATGACAAGCGATCGAGATTAATTATTGGTTATATTACATACAATTTTTATAATTTTGTAACGGTTATTATCTTAGGCAGTTTACGATATCGATTCCCTAAAACAGCCATCCATTGCTGCTAATCAAATGTAATCTTTGAGTCTGATTTAAAATAAGCACCCAACTACCAAAAAAAAAAAAAAATTTGGTTCGGTTTCTGTGCTACACCCAGAACTTTCAGCAAAATGTGAAGAAACCAAAAAAAAAAATAAAAATTTCGCGGTACTTACCTTGTAACTTTGATATTGTTTTGGTTTTCTTCCAGAAACAAAAAAACAAAAAAATCAAATCTTTGTTCCATCTTTATCTTATTACGAAAATCTTTTTATTTTTCGTCTTTTTGTCTTAAAGACTTTTTGTTGTTTGCTTCTTTCGGTCGTTTGGGTCTCCTACTGTTAAAATGGGACATATTTTTTTTTTTTATTTAATGAGGGTAACATTCTCAATCTCAAGTGGATTTTTTTTTGTTTGTTTGTTTGTGTTTTTAGTTTAGAACAGACATATTTTGTTGTTAACTAGAATTTATGATTTGTTTTGAAACATAAAAGACAATGAGTTGAAGGTAATACAATTTCTCTTAAAGAAATACTGCTAAAATAATTACTTTGTGTCAAATTTTATGAGATAAGACAAATGGTATACGAGTATAAGAAGAGGCAAAATTAAGGAAACTTAATACAATAAAACAAAAACAAAAGAATTATGCTTGTAAAGATAGTTAAAAGCATAAAAATGTTCTCATTTATTTATTACTTGATTGATTAACTTGCGGGACTTGACTTTGGTTTTTCTTCAAGTTGTTTAGAATCTCTCAGTACGGATACATAATACAATGCATGGAATGATTTATAATGTGGCCTTATCATTTGAATTTTATATCGTAATTTATTTGTGCGGTGATAAGTAAAATTTCAACAAATGTCATGAATTCAGAATGTTTAAAATTTTATTGAATGTGAAACTTGAGATTACAAAAAACACCGCTGTAGTTAAGAAGTGTTTGTTGTTATTAATCTTGTCCAGTTACAAATGCATTATTACATGGCTGATATTTTAAATCAGACTATAAGCAAAACACTTAATTCAGGTAAAGATGTCAAGGTCACGTGTCGAGCAAATTATTCTTCAATGTCTGGGAAATAATGAATGACTTTCCTAATTACCATTCACAAACCTTCTAAAACGATTTTTATCGTAAACAAAATAAATTATATAAATTTCCATTGGTAGCGAAATTTCCTCATAAGTTGACTAAAAGGATGTAACGTATGACTCGCATCACAGAGCATCAACTATGGTGGAACGTTTTCTTACCGGCTACAAACAAAAATTGCGTTCACTAATCTAACAAACAACAACAAAAATTTGACTACACTTTATGCACCTAACTAGCTCGCTCCTATCGTGACACTATTCGACCTTACTTCATCTTCTCTACTTTGTTCGACCCCTAAAATTTTGTATTCACTGGGATCATATTTCGCTAAAAATTACCTTATCACCGCAAAACATAAGTCATAACATTTGCTGCTTACCGAGACCATCGACGATTGATCGTTATTGCGATGAATATGTTGGTTACAATGAGCTTCTAAATAAATCGAAAAGTCTCTAGAAATTATGGGCCGGTACAAATACCAAAGTTAAGTTTAATCTTAAGTTAGCTATCGGGATTTGGAGCTGAAGAGATGAGGTATTCGAAATATGCATGTCTTTATATCCATCAGGTGGAAAACCCCTAATACTTTCGTTTTCATCTACCTGTTTGTAGTACAATAAAAGCTTTAGGATACTGATGTGATAAACATGAACTTAGCCGTGAATTTATTTGCCGAATCGCTCAAGGACGAAAAGAAGGACGAAGATACTTGGTATAGTGGCTTTTGTCTGTTTGGAAATCTCGCAACTCTGGCTGACATTTTTGGCCAATAGTATAAAAGGCGTAGCCATTCCAAAGTGTTCTTCACTCCTCCATGAGCGGTATTCGGTGAACAATATTCATTGCTTATAGGCTGGGATCTCGCTTCACACGGTATTCACAATTTCCAAGTAGGAATGTCTGACAACACTTCATTCTTTCGTGGTTCCAGGCATATAAATAAATGTTTTGACTGTACGATTAGGTTTGGATATTCCTGTGGATTAGTTTCTACTTTATTCCTGATTTCTTGATAACCTATATATCTCGAACATCTTCAGATAATATATTTCAGAATTATGCAGCTTCTTTTATCGTGTCACAATAAACCCGCGATAGTAGCGTATGATTTTGAAATTATACCCCTCTAACAGCGAGCTAATCTACCACTAAGGTCTTTTTGAGAAATTAGCCATTAAAGACTGGCATGGCCTTTATTCAGGGTGAACTGGTAATCTTCGTCGTAGGTAAGAAATTTTTTTTTGCTGACGATTGCCGCAAGACAGTCAGTCGAGCTTTGTCACCGAATAATTACGTTGTGTTAATGGTGATTCATTTCCATTATTATCTAACTGGTACAACAATCTTTCACATTATATAACGAAAGGCTTCTTGAAGTCGGGGTTATGAAGAACTGGAGCATTGCGATGTAAAAATTTTAGTTTTTCTAAGGCCATTGATGCCTTTTCGAAGAAGATTGCGGTGATAGGAGCTGTAACTTCTGAAAAATTTGGTACAAACCGTCAATACCACCCGGCCGTGCCTAGTAGGCATCCTACGTGCTTCGTAGTTTTTGGCGTAGGGAAAATTTTTAATAGCCTCGAGATTAGATGTTCGGCAACCGATTTTGAAATTTAGCAGTGTTCCTCAAAATTATCGGATATTACAAGCAGATCGTCCATATACGAAGATTTGGTAGACCGGGCGACCCGGAACTGTAAAAGCTGTAATTTCTTTAAATTTGTTTGATAACAGAACTTGCCAGAAGGTGTCTTTAAGATATAGGCTAGTTATTATTTTTGTTTGCTGCAGCCAACCTATTAATCCATCTATTATCGGTATTAATCCATCTATCATCAGGTTAATTTTTCTGGAATCCGAGCAGAGCCTCGCACTTTGCCGTTTTCCTTTCATAGAGGAGCTCCAAACATTCTATGTAATTCTTGATAAATTAAATCAAGAGTAGCAGGCTCCCTGGAATAGTACCTTTGTTTGATCGGTCCCGTCTTTCCGACAACTATTACGTGTTCTGTTCAATTAGATTGGCAATCCCGTTGAGGATGACGGAAACTTACTAATTACGTCATTCAATTTCGCCCTTTGTGCCTGCACTGATATCTCATTGATTATATTCGGGTCCCATGTGAGTTAGAGGTAAATAAACATATCTTAACACATTGTTAGCTGTAATACCAGCATCGGCTGTCTGCATAAACGTATTTAATTTTCGTACTGGTATGTTTAATGATTTAATCAAATCTTTGCAGTTTCTGCCCAAAATACTAATACTGGCTCCGCTATCAAGCAACGCAAATTTTACTTTATTTCCAATCAATATTTTGGCATAAGGACGTGAATCAGAATCTTGATATTCTAGTGGAATTGATTATGTGCTAGGTCCGATATTTGAATTAACAAGCGATGCGGCTGCATCTGGGAGTCAATTTTTCCCAAATTCGTGTGTCTTTCCAATAGGGCAGGATTTAAATCGGAGTCCGATGTTCTTGCAATTCCAACATATAGTAAGAGTGAGCGGTTGTTTGTAAATCGCATTAACGTTCTACAAATTGGTTTCGTTGGCTGAATCACAGGTCATTGTCACCTTCAAATTCACAATTTAGATTTTTTTTTGTTTTGTCACTTGATCAACTCGAGGTACATGATGGTTTCGTGATTCGACCAATTTTCTAGGATCCAGATGAACTCCAGAGTGTCTCAAAATTATCACAAACTTTTCTCGACTGCCAGAAGTATAGCATTTTCGATTCCAATGGTTCATCGTCAGTTAAGGGTTTAGCCAAACGGCAATTCATCCTTTCTATCTCCAAAATCAACATTCTATGTGGTAAGTCGCGTGACTTTTATTTGATTTTCTTTGCTTAGAGGAATGCCAAACAGAATACGGTTTTCACTGATGTAGTTAACATATATTGCACTTATCACAAACGTTGAGTTAAGAGTATCACAAACATAGTTTAATATGTGGACTAGCATCTTATCGCTAATTTAATTTTTTTTTTTTTTTTTAATAATTTGAACTCGGAAGAAATAATTGGCCCACGATAAATAAAATGTACTGCGATTTACATAAATTGTACCTCACTTATCAAGTTATTAAGTATTTAATGATTCTCGACCCAATGATCCCCAATCATCTTTTCTACACTTTTAAAGTTTTTTAAAATTCATAAATGCTCACAGACACACCCATTTTCAATTTATTTACAAGCGCATTGTAACCAACAGATTCATCGAATTAACCATCAATCGTGGAGGGTAAGCACCAAATGTTATAACTTATAATAGCGGTCATAAGATAATTTTTGGCTGAATTAACATCATACTGAATACAAAATTTCAGGGTCAGAATGGTTTACAAATCTTCAGTTATTACAAGGATGAAGAAATTGGCGCTCAAATCAAATCGATTCAAACAATCTTAATACAAAACCGAACACCCAGATAAACTCCATCAGAATCATCAGCTTTGAAATTTGATCAAATTCCATCAGGACCATCAGCTTTATAAGGTGCAAAAGACAACAAACTCCAATGTATAATATCGAGAGTGACTAGCCATTAAGACGAAGCATCATTTTTAGTGAAGATTTTATTAAGTTTTGCGAAACCAGGTTGTTTTGTATTATTTTTATGCCACTAGAAACTGTCCCAATTGGTCTCAAGATTAGTTCTTTTAGCCTTACTATTCAGCTTCCTAGCGATAAGAGAAGAAGAATTTATTGCAGAAGACATTGCTTTCGTCAGCGAATTCACCTATAACTGAATGTATTTCACCGGAGGAATTCCCATCTGGTCCACAAAGAGTGATTAGCATTTGCATCATAACCAACCACAATGTAGGGAGATGTCTCTTCTTCGTCCAATTTGGTAAGATAAGAGATGAGCACAGCAACAGAAAGGTTTCAACCAAGAAATAGCACTATCAATCTGTATGCGATACAGCAAATCACTTCTTCAATTCAAAAGAAGCTGACTTGCTGTGATGCAACTTAATCAGCCATAAAGAATAATAATAACAAAGGAAAATACAGCCTGAGATGACCCTGAATTAGATCCTCTCGAGGACGTATTGTAGCGATGATCTGGACTCGATAATGAAATCGAAAGATTTCTGGTCAGCATTGTACACGAAATCGATAGGTAATTAGCCTTCCCTCATTACATTACTTGAATTTTTAGGTAGAAACAGCCACAACAGTTGACAGCCGCTTGTGATATCTTTAATTTTGCCTGCCTCGTCACAACAAGAGTCTCGTCATTATTGTACTACGACAAAATGACACTAACAGACAAGTAGCAACGATATTTGCGGCAAAACGTTGAATAATTGAGCCGCACTTTCTCTTCATCAAGTGACAAATCAGGTTTGTTCTAAAACTTTTCAGAATTTCCTCACTTTCGAGTCAGCAGTTATTTCAGCATAAGTACGCCTCTTTTATAGCCATCTACGGAGTAGGATGAGAAGCAAAATTGGCTACTTCTCTTGCCAAGGTTCATTTTTAGAAGCCTCGCCATTCAATTTAATAAGGTCCATCTCATAGCCCGATATAATTCGAACAAATACCAGCACTAAAAGGGTCAAGGTCATCCAATTCAATATCGGACCCAATGTTCGACAAACTTTGTTTTCTCGTTCGTCCCTAAAGGCATTCCATGAAAACCAAAAAAAAAAGTGTCGTAAAAAGGTGTTCCAAAAATAAAAAATTTGGGTCTATCCGACTCCTGAAACGACACTTTTCCCAAAAAGCGTCCGTTAAGACCCTTAATTTGGACACCGCTTCCTCAATATCACAACTGGTCACTGCAATATAAATCTTCTATTCTCATGCAGCCAGATCACACAATTAGATCCAGTTATACATCTCCAGTTTACTGTTGAAAACCCTTAATCATTTTAATTTCTCCATTCAGAGAGCATGACTGATGTTCAAAATTTATTTTCTGAAAACTACAACAAATTCGACAAAGAATATATTCTTCAACTCGTTAAAGGCAAAAAGAGCCTTAATGCTAGTGATGTCAATTTTAATAAACCAGGCCAGATCTTAATCAAGGATTATGTGCCTGGGTGGAAGAAAAGGTTGCTTACTATGGCAAAAGATATTTATTTATTTATTTATAATTAACTTGTAAATTTTACGATACCCATTTTGAGCATAAGCTCATTCACAATAGGGTGTCAATACAAAATAACGTTAGCACCATAAGAATAAAATTCCTCCGTATAATCAGCTCAGCTCACATCACAGCTGCACAATTTCTCGGACAATTGGGTAACTTTCATATGAAGGATGATTGGTCCATTTCATGAAGATGATTTGAGGTATATCCGGCAAAATTCGCATACGTATTTTTAATAATGTACAATATTTACTCGTAAAACAAAAAATGTTGAGGAAAAATTTTATAAAACGTCCGCCTGACACGAAAGTCAGAGCCTACTAAGCTGCTGAAAAGTAAATAATAATCAGTATAAGTATGTGTGGGTATTCATGGTCGGAAGTCGGATGATGATGTACTAGTGAAAATATACTCTCAATTTGATTTGGTAACAATTTTAAATATATAGACGTATCATCTTTAAAAAATTTTTCTATTAATTAAGTTTTCTGTTTCAATTCTAATTTTAATTATTTTCTTTCGTTTTAGTTTATTTTCATATGAGTACCATTGAGATCTACTATCAAAATACAAGGGGTTTAAAGACCATACATAAAAATGTGAAGTTGCCGATTTTGACATCAAATTTTGGAATAGGGCCGAAAAGCCGAATGTCGAAAGGCCGAATATCGAAAGGCCGAAAAGGTCGAAAGGCCGAATATCAAAAAGCCGAATTTCGAAAGGCCGAATTTGTCGAAAGACGGAATTGGTCGCAAGGCCGAATTGGTCGAAAGGCCGATTGTATAGAAAGGCCGAATGTCGAAAAGCCGTTTGTGCCGAAATTGATTTTAATTTTACATCTTTTTATTAATGAAAATTTTCAAAATTTATATTTTTTTGAAAACCAAAATTTATATTTTTATTAAATTTTTTGTATAAAAATATTTAATACTAAATCGCCTTAAATATTAAAATCTTCTAACGTTTTTTTTTTTGTTATATAATTAAAAATTAATTAATTATAATAATTAAAGAAAAAGAAATAAATTTCTTTTTCCTACAAAGTTTGATCACATTAATATGCTACATCAAACACAGGATTTATTAGCACGTATTTTCAATTTATTTAAATCATTTTATTTTAAGAAATAAATTCAATGGTGTTAAATATTGATTTCAATAAATTAAGTGAAGGAAAATTTAATGAAAATTCGGCTTTTTGACCCAATCGGCCTTTCCACACGTTCGACCATTCGACCCATTCGACCTTTCGATCCATTCGGCCTTTAGACATTCGGCCTTTCAACACTTTCGGCTTTTCGACTTAATCGGCCATTAGACGTTCGGCATTTCGACATTTGGCCTTCCGACCCATTCGGCCTTCCGACCCATTCGGCCTGTCGCCGTTCGGCCTTTCGACATTCGGCCTTTCGACATTCGGCGTTTGAACTTCACGCAAATTTTGACATAATTTGTTTAACTGAAACTTTTCTTAATTCACTATAAGTTCTAATGAATTATTTGACAGTCGGTACACTGCGTTTAGAGCTGACCGCAATTTTGATGTTCATGAGAAGCTGGATGGCGGAGGAGTTTTGTTGGCATTGAAGAAAGAAATTTTTAATAACTCACCGCTTATTGATACCGTATTTGTTAAGGTTTGTCTAAACAAGTGTGATTTTCTTGTTTTGGATGTGCTCTATTTTAATATTCGTGTTAAATTTGAGGAATACAAAAAATTTGCGATGCATTATCGAATCTAATGGTTTCAGCATCTTCTAACTGCAGGTTGATTAGAGTTGGAGATTTTAATTTATCATGAATTCAGTGGCATTTAGATTCTTTCAATGTTATAACAGCTGGATGTTATGAGGGAAGAACAGCTGAATACTTAATTGACACTCTTGAACTCACTGGGCTATCCCAACTTAAATTAATAAGAAACCACCAACATAAATATTATATTTAGTCTTATGGAGCATTAACTCTGTCAATCGTCGTTTATAGCGTAAAAGTGCCTTCTAAAATTGATCCATCTCATCCTCCACTTCACATCGCTAATTGACTAAAAAACAAAAAAATTTCAGTCTGCATGTTCCCGTCCATCAATTAATTTCCGCAATTTACGTTATAACTTGTTCGAGAAAGACTTACATAAAATCGATTGGGACGTTTTATTCGATAGTCTGAATATCAACGAAATGATTGATGGATTTTATGGTGTATTATTTAATTTAATTAAGAAACACAGTATTACTAAATCTAGAGCTAAAATAAACCAATTTCGAACTTGGTTCTCTGATTCTTTTAATAAAACTAATCCAGGCAAAAACAAAGTGAGGAAATGGCTGCATAATTATAATAGTACTTGCGACAGAATAATTAGGCAAAATTTTAAATTTAATTTAGAAATGAAAAAATTCACAACTCAAACATGAATTTTGAAACATGAATGAAATCAGAATTTTGAGCAAAAATCTGAATGAGAATTTGAATTCCCAAATGTATTTGAATAAATTCTTGAGGAATAACTTAAATTGGATTTAAAAATTTAAAAATTTGATTAGACATTAACATCTTGTGTTTAATATGAATCAAAAGCTAGTCGTAGTTTTCAGCAGAAATTTATTTATAAATAAAATTTAAATATAAATTCCAACCAGGGCTTGACTAAATATTGAGTGGATTTAAAAAAAAAAATCCGCTTTTAAATCCATAAATTTTCAGTTTGAAATTAAACAGATACAATTTTAATTGAGTTACAATTCGAACTATTTCGAGTGTTAAAATAGAAAGTAACAAAATTTTTTTGGATTAAACTAAATTTTGCATGGAATTTAAATAGTAAATTTTTGTACAGTGTTACTTGGGTTTAAAATTGATTTGGAAATTTTGATTAGAAATTGATTAGCACATTCTGCTTGGTTTTGAGCAAAAATTTGAGTGTAAATTTGTTGTTCCAAACTAAATCTAAACATAATTTTAATTGTAATTAAGCAAGAGTTGAGATGCAATACAAGATTTGATCTCGAAGAACCAACAAAATTTCCTTTGAATTTAGATTAGAAATTTGAATCGGAAATTTTGAGTGAAATTTGAGTTTGGAATTTAAATCTAAAATTCAAATAAAATCTTTGGTATAAATTAAATGTAGGAATTAAGTTACAACTCGAATTTTGATTTCACAAAATTTTGAGAGAAATATAAGTTTACATTGCATAATAGATGTACTAGTTGATTTTCAATTAGAAAACAAAAACATGAGAGCAAATTAGGTGGAACAAAGAATAGATACATACATATGTCAAGGGAAAACCAAAATACATCAAAAAATTAGGCTGGGAATGAAAATAATAAAACCTTAGATACATCCAGAATAAAATTAGATTACAATTCCATTTGGATTTTAATAAATTTTGAGTGACATTTTAATCCAAAATTAAATTAAACTTCGAAACTGTACTTGAATGTTGATTGTAATTTTGATCGCGCCCATTGAATTAAATGGAAATAAAAACTTGAGTGAAATTTAAAGTTTTAACAAATATTTAGGTATTCTACTGATCGATTAGTACTTTGGTTTAAAATCAAAATGGATTAGAAAAAAATTAAGATTTTTAATCAGAAATTTAGTTCCAAGCCGTTTTCGAAGTTGAACAAATTTATAAATGGAATTTTGAACGTAAATCTAGTCTAAATTGGTCAACTGCATTCGACAAAGGGAAAATTGATTAAGATAAGGAAATTTTAAAGAGATAAAATTAGCTTGAATTCTAAACTCGATATAATGAGTGTGAGTGAAATTTTAGGTAGAAATTGTCTTCTTTATATAGTATTTCATTTGGGAAACACATTTTGAAAACAGTTTTAGCAAAATATTTAATGCACTTTATGTGACTTGATTGATTGATTGATTGATTTCGAATGTACGGCCAAGCATTAAGCAGGAGATCCCGGAAAGCGCCGGGCCCACCGTACACCCATTTTTACATTTACTTGGAAGGATAAGGAAGGATATTAGTAATTGTTTGAGATCGACCAGGTTACAAACACCGTTACAGTCAATAGTTAGTAAATTTTGTGTGGTAGGATGGGAAAGGTATGTTAGTAATGACAGAATTGGTCCGGTTTCCCGGTGGCCAGTTTCAAACTACTGTTAGTATTCGACAATCACAATTGGTTACTTTATTAGTTGATCATTTCTCTGGAATCCGGGGGCTGGAACTCAGGACTCCCTAAATTTTTTATCAGGACTTAAAAATTATTAATGTTATAATTCCCAGGCGACTCTGAAAGTTCAATCCAATTAATAAAATACCATAATACCAAATTTTATTACTTAAATGAATAATTTATGTAACCGTATCTTTAGCATCCCCATGCACATATCATACACCCATTTTCACATACCAACCAAAACCGATATAGGTTATTGATTTATTACCCTAAACCTTAATTAAAAATTATTAATGTTGCCATTTCCCTCAGTCCGCCTTTCATTAATTTACCTGATAAAGTATTTAAGAAATTTAAAATTACTAAGCTAAGATTATAATTAATCCTTATAACAATAAATATAAAATTAAAATAAAATAAAATAAAATTGAAATTAAACTTTAAAATTAATATGCAATTCCCAGGCGATTCTGAAAACTAAATTTAATTAATAAACAGCCTAATAGCAAAATTTTGTTTCTTAAATGAATAATTAATATAACAGAATCTTTTGTATTAGTTGGGACAGACTCGACCCGTTTACAGACCGCAATGCGATCGATAGTTAGTAAATTTTTAGTGGAATATATAATAAAAGTTAATACAAGACAGCACAATCTAGCTACTTTATTTGTGATCATTTCTCTGGAATCCAAGCCGGATACTCAGGACTCTCCACATCTAAATCAGGGCTTAAAATTTATTAATGTTGCAGTTTTACCCCTGTCCACCTTTCACTAGTTTACCTGATAAAAACTTACTAAAATATTTAATTTTAAATGAACAGCCCCTATTTCATAGTTTATGGACCTTCTATATCTAATTAATTATTTATTACATACTACAACACTAATTAACTAAACGTTAAAACGATTCAAAACATAAATTATAACTTAAACTAATCTATCTACATTAGTCAAGTTTCCTCTCAATGCAAGCACATGTCGCAAATTTATAAAACCATCCAGTTTAGTATCTGTTGTAGATAAAAATCCAATACTAAATCCAATTTCGACTCCAAATTTAGATTCAAACACAAAAGCTAGCCAATCAAATCAAATGGATTCATTCTGTGCACTTCAGAAAGACTTTGGTAAAATTACATTCTTATCAACTGCCATTGTTTTAATTAAAGATAAATTTGGTAAAACACATGAAGCAAGAGCTTTATTAGATAGTGGAAGTCAATCCAATTTCATTTCGACTAAATTTGCAAATAGATTTCATTTTTCAAAATCCCAAATTAATCAATTTTCTGTTTCTGGCTTGAATGAAAAGCCGACAATTATCAACGAGCAAATTTATTCCGAAATAAGCTCAAAAACCTCCTCTTACAAAGTGCCATGCAATTTCTTAGTGGTAAGTAATATATCAGATGCATTACCACAAACTTCAATAAACATTTCACGATGGAATATATCAAAAAATATTAAACCCTAATTTACCAATGTTAGTCGATACCGTTTTTGGATTTGTAGTTAGTGGCAACTATATGAATCTAACAATCTGCAAAATTTTTGTGCTATAAACAATCCCTGTAATAAAGATGAAGCGCTCCAAGAATCAATTAAAAAATTCTTTGAATTAGAATCAGTGCCAAATCAAACTCTGTTGACTAATGATGAACAAATTTGCGAATCCCATTACTCGTAAACTACTTATAGAGATGCTGAGAATAGATACGTTGTTTCTTTACCGCTATCATCAAATGTTTCAAATTTAGGTGATTCGAAAGCCCAAGCATTGAAACGTTTTAATTACTTAGAACAATGTTTAAATCGCAATCCCGATATTAAATCGCAATATTTTCAATTTATGAGTGAATATTTAATACAAACCCATATGAAAATTATTGACGAGAATTTAGATGATCCTAATTCAATTTCGTATTATATGCCACATCATGCTATATTAAAACCTAGTAGTTCCACCACTAAATTACGTGTAGTGTACAACAAGATCTATTTAAAATTGTTTTAAGATTTAGGAAGTATAAGTATGTATTTACTGCTGATATTTGTAAAATGTACCGGCAAATTTCAGTCAATCCATCCAATTCCAAAAACGTGTGAACTGACAATAGTTACATACGGAACCGCGTCTGCCCCTTACCTAGCTACACGAACCATTAGCCAATTAGCAAACGATGGACGCAAGCATTTTCCAATGGCAGCCACAGTCTTGGAGAACGATTTTTACATGGATGATGTGCTCACCGGAGGAAACAGTTTAAAACAAGTAATTAAATTAAAAAATGAATTAATAGATTTGTTAAAAAGAGGGAAATTTGATCTTCATAAATGGAGCTCAAATTCCACAACATTATTAGAAACCATTCCACCCGAACTTCGCGAAACACTTCACAAGGATGAAACCAGTTCACAAGAATCAATCAAGGCATTGGGTATCGAATGGAAGTCTAACGAAGATAATTTTATTTTTAAGGTAAATGATTTATTAACTAATGCAAGCCTTACTACAAAACGAACTATTTTATCCGATATTTTAAAAATTTATGATCCAATGGGTCAAATATCTCCTATTATTGTAACCGCTAAGATTTTATTACACAATCGCTCTGGAAATTAAATTCTGATTGGGATACACCCGTTTCTAACCGATAGTTAGTATACCTCGTGGTATTATAACCTCTTAACCAGTTTCCATAGAATTACACGGCTTTTCTGATGTTTCAGAAAGGGGTTATGGGGCTTGTTTCTACCTAAAATCAATAGATGAATTCAATAATATACAAGTGTCTTTATTATGCAGTAAATCGAGAGTTGCCCCTCTAAAAACCATAACTATTCCTAGGTTAGAGCTTTGTGCCGCCCACTTGTTATCAAAATTATTAAGTCCTGTTTTAGAATCTCTGAACATCAAATTTGATAAAATATATTTATGGTCCGATTCTACGATTGTGTTACACTGGATTAAAATGTCTCCTCACCAACTGAAAATATTTATAGCAAATCGGGTGACTCAAATTCAAGAATCAACTAAAAATTGTTCATGGTAATACTCTGGATAACCCTGCCGATATAATTTCTCGTGGTCTCATGCCTGCTGAAATGAATGAAAATAACGTATGGTTTAACGGTCATGATTTTTTACGAAATAATATTTTAATCCCAACAATGCCAAATATGTCGATTCATCCCAGTGCTCTAGAATTAAAACTAAGCGAAAATTTAAATAATTTTTTCCAAAAGAATTCTGATCCATCCTTTTTATACAGATACAGTTCATACAGTAAATTGATTCGCATCGTAGCATATTGCAATAGGGTTATCAAAAATTTCCGAATTAATGTTAAACAACCCAAAGTTCTCCCGGTTGAAAAATTAGACCAAATTAGTGTAAAGCAATCCGGAGCCCTTACCATAGACGAGTTAGATATAGCGTTATTTATCATTATAAAAACCATTCAGACAGAACACTTCAAATCTGAAATTACCAGTATTTCTAAAACTGGAAAAGTTTGCAACAATAGCCATAAACATAAAATGCCATAACAATAAAATTCTTCGCGTTGGTGGTAGAATAAAAAACGCAAATGTTGCGTATGATGCAAAACATCAAATTTTACTACCTAAAAATCATTATTTTACAAAACTTGTTTTTAGACATGAACATGAAAAAAATTTACACATTGGCCCAACACATTTCGTTTCAATAGTACGCCAACAATTTTGGGCAATTATTTCTCAACAATTAATGGGTAATCTTCCTGTAGATCGTGTGACGCCAGCAAAATCATTCAATACAACCGGCATAGACCTGTGTGGTCCTTTTAATATTAAAAATAGATCAATTCGCAAGAGTCCACCTCAAAAAATTTTTATTGCTCTTTTTATATGTATGCTTCACTACAAAAGCTATCCATTTAGAAGTAGTGTCAGATTTATCAGCTGACTCATTTATTAATTGCCTCAAACGTTTTTTAAACAGAAGAGGTAAAATGCAGCACCATCTGGACAGACAACGCCGTTAATTTCATAGGCTGCAATAATGAACTTAAACGTATGTTCAAATTATTCCAAGATACCACGCCCGATAATAAAATTATAAAATTTTGTGCCAATGAACAGATTAACTGGAAATTTATTCCCCCTAGATCCCCAAATTTTGGTGGTTTATGGGAAAGTAACATCAAATCCGTAAAGCGTCATATCAAGAAACTTGCATCAAACACATTATTATCATATGAAGAGATGAACACACTGATTATCCAAATAGAAGGAATAATTAATTCCCGACGATTAATAACTCATATTTCTAATGATCCAAATGAACCTGAACCGCTAACACCAGGCCATTTTTTAACTGGTGGTTCCATAATATCACCATCTGAACCCTCATTACATGAAATACCTCAAAATAGGTTGGCAGATTGGCAACTAGTAACCCAATTAGTTCAACAATTTTGGAAGAGATATTCTGTTGAGTACCTTCATACACTGCAGCAAAAATCAAAATGGAAATTAAACTTGCCAAATATTGAAATAAATGATCTGATACTAATTTGCCTTCTACCAAATGGTTAATGGGAATTGTTGTTAAAGTATACCCAGGCCAAGATAATAAAGTACGAGTTGTTGATGTTAAGACAAAATCCGGTATATTCAAACGAGCCATAACAAAACTGTCAAAATTACCAATATCGAATGAATCAGTGAATGAAGTCAATAATACGAGTAAGTAACATGTATTAGCATAATTAGAATTAAGGAATTTTAACATAATATAACAATTAAGAATTTGGTTTATATACAGTCCACAAGTATAAAGTATTTAAAATTTATAATCTTATTAAAAATATTTAAACCTTTCATATTATATTTATACATTTTAATTATTTAATGAATTATGAATATTTTTAAATTAATCTATGAATGTAATCATTATTATTATTTGTTGTTAAAAGTTAAACCTTTCAAGAGGGGCGCTATGGTGATTAATAAATATATCGTTGAAAAGATTCGTTTCGTTTTTGTTTTATTTAATCGAAGGATTTAATTTTGTGACTATTCCGGACAGTATCTACAAATCGTGGAATTTTGCTGGGGAGGGGGCCTTGTATCATTTCTTTGGTCAGGTGGCCCATCAAGGCTCAATATCATCCCCGGGGATGTTGTGTCGTAAACCTAAAGCTGTAATATCTTGTTCAAAATCATCCCCATTAAAAAACAAACGAAATCAATCGATATTTTCTCAAAACAAGAATCGCATAAACAGGTTCCGCAGTACACAAACAACAATAACAACAACAACATGTATGTATCTATATTTATGTACATATTGGTTATTTTGAATGTGTGTGCAAAGGGTCAAATAACGGGATCTTTACGTTTGTGAATATATGTCGAAATTACGGCATAAAACAAAATTTATATAGGCGCTTCCACGTCGCAGTTACTTTTGATGTTAAATTTATAAACACACACATCCAAACATAAATATGTATTGTTGATCTGAAATATGTACATATATACAATCACACCGTTAATTTATGTGTACATAAACAGTATGGCCAGCAGCATTGCATTTGTAAACTAAACAAAATATACCCGAATAATCACGTTCACTACACACTATAATTGAAACTTTCATACACTATTCACTCTCACACTCATTTTACCTTTGCTACCTTTGTAGTCTTTAAGAGGTGAAATAAGCAAAATTAGTACACACACACTTAAATCTATAATTAAAAATTATTTAATTATTAAATCGTAAATGCATACACATACATATATACACATAATACATATATAAAACCGACGCGATTAATTTAATTTAAATTTTTACACATAAAGTCCAAGCAAATCATTTAATAAATATAAAGAAAAATTACACAGATCGTCATCAAACATATGTTTTCCAATACGTGTGATGCGAAAATACCTGTTTCTAACTGTACTTAAGAGTACCGTTCATTTATTTTTGAGCACGTTTCATCACGTTTTCTTGTTCAAAATCTTTTCACCTTAAACTATTTATTGCACTACACTTAAAACACAACACATCACATCAAAACTATTATTACAATACACACTATTACATATTACACTAAATAACAACACAACACCTAGTAACACCAATTTAATTTAATTTAATCCAATTTAAACTTAAAAACTTAAAAATAAAAATTTAAATTCAAAATAATATAAATTTCACTTATGGAGACAGACTAAAACACGTCCATCTCCATCGAGCGTTCATCGCCCACCCCTTTAATGCACTTTATGTGACTGAGTTTAAATTCTAAGCACGATGTCAACAATTTTTTTAGTTCAACTAGAAAATCAGGAATTGAGCAAAACTTTTTTTTTATAAGAGAAGCAGTTCAATTTTAAACCGTAATTGAATAAAATCTTAAGTAGGAACTTAGAGTTTAAATTACAACTTGATTTAAATAAATACATGAGTTTAAATTAGCTTTAAACTTGAGTTTGATATTATGACTGCCTTTAATAACAGTTTGAGTGAATTTTAAAAATGTAGTTTAAATTATTCGAGAAATATTTTTATTTAGAACGAGGTAACACAAGATTTGAACAAAATTTGGACTAAAAATTCAATTTCAATCCAATCGAAAGTTTGAGCAAAAATTTGGATTCTTAAATTGCATAAATTAAATTTGAATTCCAAATTTAATTAACACAAAATTCTGGTTGCAATTAGCTAGAAATTTTATGATATTTTGTTTACAAATTGATTGATTGATTGATATGAATGCACGGCCAAGCTTATGAAGCAAGAAATCCCATGTTAGTGATGTGGTCATTAAACTGTCACACCAACTTTATAACACAGGTGAATGCTTTCCTTACTGAAGATACCTAAGCACCATAAGAATAAGGAGAGCACAACCACCCGTGATATCACATAAATGTGGCAGCATCATGTCCACCCCAGGCCGGGTCCCACCGATACCCCTTTCGCACATAAGAAAACCGAAGGATAGGATAGGATATTTAGAAGTGACAGAATCGGCCCGGTTACAGACACCTAGGTATAGCCGATAGTTAGTAAATTGTTAGTAATTATATAGTAAAAATAGTTAGCACAGGACAACACAATTTCTAAACTACAGCTTATTTACTACTTGTTGATCCTGGAGGGTTGATTCAAACTAAAATTTAATTCTGAAACTCAGGATTAATTTAATCCCTATAATAATGATTAATTCTGGAACTATGTTATATTCTGAAAATTGGATTATTTACTAACATATTAAGGAAGAGACCCTTTCAATATTCTATAAACTAAATTAATTAATATACGTTAATGAACAAAACATATTACACATTAAATCTAATAAATTAGTAAAGTTAAAATTAAATTAACTTCTCTGAAACAAATTATAAATTAATCCCTATATACTTACAACTAGATTTAAAAATAAAAAATAAAACATAAAAATAAAAATAAAAAATAAATATTTAACAATAAAATTAAACTAATTAGCAATTTAATATAAATCTGGAAAAATGAAAATTAATATTTTCGACAGCCATGACGTCAGACTAAAAAAGTCAAATCACTAATGTAAAGAGGGGAATACAAATGTTTACCAGGAACCAAATATATCGAACTGCAGCTGGTACACAACCCTAACTAAACTCAATAGAATTTCAACACACAATTTTGCATTTTAGTAAATTGACTTCCTTTCTCAAACAACGCTAGGCTTCGTGCCCCTTCACACATTAGCTTTACTATGAAAATCAAATGTTTAAAGGAACACGAAGAACGACGATGCTTTAAGAAAAAAGATTTTTATAAAAATACAAAATTACTCATTAATTTCAATCAAAATTGTTCACAGATTATATTTCGATATATCTAATATCAAACTATTCATATTTGTAAACAAAAATGTTCACATACAAACTGAAAACAAATGCTGTGTTTCCCATTTAAATCCGTGGATCGAATAGATTTTGAAATCTGAAATCAGATCGATTTGGTCGATCTGAAATAAGAAACAGGTTTTATATTTTTCAGATCAAAACAATTTTCAACTTTCAAAAATTTTCAATTTAATAGAATTGAAAATCCCATACGATTGTACGATTTAAGAAAACACAAATCTTTATTCCCTTAACTAACACCACCACCACCACCACCCACATAAAAGATATATACAAATCCTTAAATAAATTTGAATTAAAATGTAATTTAAATAATTAAATTAAAAAATAAAATTAACTAAATTAAATTAAATAAATTCATTAAGCAAGAGAAAGTACGTCTTTCCTTCACTCGTCGATCTAACGATCCACTTTGAATTAAATTAAATTTAACCAAAATTAACATTACAATATATATATACATATGTATATAAGGTATATATAACTGTTGACATAATTAAATAAAAATTAATATTTCCGAAATTTATCATTTATATACTCCCACATAATTTCAACTTTGTCTATATGGCTACACTGCGCTGCAAAATCGAGCATGCACAAATAATTTGTATGTAATACATATAGGAAATTTCCAATCAATATTCGAACACATTCAATCACACAAAACACAAGGATCCAATTTGAGTCTAATCCATGCTCGTAGTGTAAAATTCTAAAAGATTTCTAATGGTACCAAATAAATAATACATTTATAATACATATTATAATAAATATATACTGCCTAACCTAAACTCTGTTTAAGTAATTAATTTAATTAAAAAAATTTATTATTTCCAAGTTATAAAACTTAATGTAATTTTAATGTTGTTTATGTTACGTTGCGTCAACAATTGAGCATGTACAAATGATTTGTTAAATGGCGTATGAGTTATTTTCGAATAAGACTCGAACGTATTCGATAATACGTAGTACAAGAATCCCATGATATTTTGTTTACAAATTAAGTAAAAATTCCAACCTAGATTTGTCTAAATGTGCTTGGTTAGAAATTTGGAATACAACTTCAGCTTTAGTTGCAAGCGCATTTTAAGAAAAATTCGAGTGTTATTAGAAATGCTAAGTTAGAGTAGAATTTTAGAATTCTAGTTTACGTTAAAAGGTTTTGCTAAATTTGTATCAGAATTTTGAGTAGAAATAATTGAGTAAAATGTTGAGTAGAAATTGAATTTGAATAGTAATTTGGACTTGAGCAAAAAAATAATTGTAATGTAGTTTTTAGTTAAAAAGTTGAGTTTGTATTTCGAATTGGACTGGCAATTGGACTGGCAGATTTGAACAAAATTTTATGTTTATTGAGGTTAAAATTTTGAGGAAAAGTTGTTTTTGAATTCCAAAATTTTGATTGCAATTAGATAGAAATGTTGTGATATTTTGAATACAAATAGGCTAAGTTCCAAACTGGATTTGACAAAATTGAAGGAGGAATTGAGTTATAATTTTGAGTGAAATTTAAAATTCACAATTTACAGTTCAATTTCAGTTTTCATTTTAAAATATTACGAGAACTATAAGTTTGATATTCCAAGCTAAACAACAAAATTATTTAGTATCAGCATGATGTATAAAAGAATATGAATTCTAAACTGTAAAGTGAATATAATTTTGATGGCAACTTAAATTAAAAATTGAGTTTGAATTACAATTTGAGTTGAGCAAAAATATGAGTGTTTTATTTAGTTTTTCTATGTTTAAAACTTATAGTTTAATAGCGTGAATATTTTAGTCTCAACCGTTACGATGTTCTTTTGAAGTAAGTATCGCTTACTAGTACAAATTTTCAAGTATATGGAACCGTTTTTGGCTACTTCTCCAATACGCTGTAACCCAGGTAAGTTAGTTTATCCAACTTTATAGCCAAAAACTGGATAATTTTTTGTTAATGAGTGAATTGAAATCCCCTTAAGATAACGTCTAGTTTTGGTTTCCTTTTCAAAATTTGACCACATATTTTGCAATTTTAGTTACATATTTTAGGAACATAGTTTTGATTTTTTAGAACCTAAAAACCCTAAGCCTAGTTGTAATGTTAGGCTTGCAACTGTTAAATATCAAATATCGCGAATCAATCTCATTTCAATATTGTATCTAAGATTAAATTCTATGCACCAGCTTATTTTACAAGGCCATCTAAACTATTTTATAGTCCAACTCTGTGCACCAATCTGGCTTTTTCATCTCCGTGTTTAAGAATACAATGCAATCATGACGCTTTTCATTTTTGAACATTTTTTTAATCGATGTTTAGGAGTCCTGGTAACCCTTTTCGTCGAGAAATGTGAAAATCTGGAACAAACTTTTTTTCGCGAAAAATATTTACTGAATTTCATTTCGTTATAGTGGGAAAAGTAAAAATTTGGGCTATGTTTTGCAGGTTTGCCTTACATGATATTAGCGCTGTAATTTATTAAATAAATTGTTTTT
This sequence comes from Tipula vernalis, assembly GCA_958295665.1. Taxonomy (NCBI): domain Eukaryota; kingdom Metazoa; phylum Arthropoda; class Insecta; order Diptera; family Tipulidae; genus Tipula; species Tipula vernalis. Next base: position 438,529,064 of record OY282558.1, on the reverse strand, counting down.
ATTTTTTTAATTGAATCCCCCATTTTCCAGAATTTATTATAAATAAATTATTTATTGAAATTTTAGCTATTACACAAGTTTTTTCCAGAGGCAATTTTAAAAGTGTGGCCAACCTGTGAAAGGTGTTCCGAATTTTGGAGGTACGATTAAAATATTTAATTTGAACACAATATTGTTTAATTGGTAATAATTTGTCAAATATCCCACAAAATTAGATTTTGTTTTAAATATTTCGAATTTTTGGAAATTTTGAATTTTTAAATTTTCCGAACTTTCATTCCGATTTTGTTTGGATTCTATCGAAAAGTCCATTCCCAAGATAAATATGTAGCTTTAATAAATATGTATGTATAAGTATCTAAGTTGAATTTGATATTTATAATTTTAAGGCGTTTTCTCATTTAACTGTAGTTTAGTTTACATGGTTTGAAATTGCCCAATTTTCTTATAAAAAATGTTTGAAAAATTTTACAGAAATGGAAAAACGAGACGAAACCCTGATTTTGAGTTAAAATCGATTCAGCACATAAATTAAACGAGGCCCAAATAGAAATTGGATAGCTGTCATTATTGTTGTAATTTAGCAAATAAAATGCGGCTAAAGTGTCAAGATTAATATTAATTTAATTTTTATTAAATGAATATTTTATTTTTTTTATGGTTAAAGCATGTATGCTCCGGTATAATAAAATAAAAACAAATTAAAAATTCATTAAAGTTATTTTATGTATGTTAACTAATTTTTTTTATTACCATACAAATAAATTAACATAAAAATAAATATTTAGTTTCTTTTTTTATTTCCAAAATTATGTTATTAAAAAAAATGTATTTCATAATTTATATGTATGATTTTATAATTCTAAATAACAATCTGCATTTGGAATAATTATAGTTTTGACTAATTATAAATTTTTTTTGATTGTATGGTAATCGCGCAAGGTTAGGGTAATAAAGTTAATAGTTTTTTTTTGTGTATATATAGGCTTATCTGCAGAAGATCGCTCCGTTTCGAAATAAAATTATTGATAGTTTATGTTACAGTTTAAGGTAAATATCTTACGTATCACATAAATTATAAGGGTCTCTCTGAATTATTACATAAAATATTATTTGATATGCGCGCGCACTGTTGAAATTGTTCAAAAATTATCCAGCGTGTAATGATAAGTTAGGCATGACTATGACAACTGTAAAATTTTTATCGTTGGGAGGTATTTGAATAAATTAAATTAGTCATAATATTCTAAGATTAAATTAATAAATAATTTTTTATATTTTTTAATATTTTAGCCAAATCCAGTTCATTAAGCTTAATCCACGGAGAATTAGATCACTTACAACAAATTTCGATCTTTTTTGTATAAAATACTGATAATTATTGTTCGACTAATAATTCTACATATTTTATTGGTTCCATTTAATTACATTGCTGCACAACGTTTGTATTCGGCTAACACATTTCTGCTAATTAGCATATAGAAAAGTTCCCAAAAATCAGCAGAGGGATTATCGTATTAAAATTATTAAATTATTTAACAAAAATACAAATTAATAAATTTGGTATTATTAAACCATCAATAATGTTATTATAGGAAATTTAAGATTTCCAAAAAAAAAAAAAAAATACAGAAGAAATCTTGTAAATAAATAAGAAAACAAAAATATTTTTTTTTTTATTAATTTACAATAAAGAAGATAAAAAATTGTTCACTGTCATTAACGTACAAATATATAAATAAAGATTTTCGTTTTTTTTTTCTTCGTGCGGTAAATAATATTTTTAATAATACAAAATATGGTACTCATCGTTAAGAAACAGAAATTACCAAAAAAAATTGAAATTTATATACATAATATATAATTGGTTAATCCCAGATTCTCTCTCGGTTGGATGTGAAATTTTTTTGTTGAAACCAACAACAAGAAAAAAAATTTTCGTATTTTCTTCCCCTCCCGAAATATTTGGTTTTGTTTATGGCAGGATTAAAAACCAAATGTACCGCAAGAACATCTACACTTTATTTACTTAAATCATCAAATATGACAGATCTTAATGCGTGCTATGTGTTGGTATTAAATGAAAGTTTTTTGTTCCCGATCGATAACAGAAAATATTTTTGGTGTGAGGTATGATCGTATATATTTTCAGATAACTTTAATATTTTTGGAAAGTTTGATTTTCTACTACTACGAGTAAAACATTCAATATTTTTACCAATATTTGAGATACAACATCACCAAGTAACCTATCTAAAACCTAAAAGCTCAGCATAAAATATATTCACATAATATTTAAAACTCAAATTAATCAAATTTCTTAAAACTATATAATGAATAAGTTCAAATCGGCATATTTCAGAACGAAAAATTTTGGCAAAACGATATAAGATAAATAGTATACTTTTGTATTGCAAATCTACATACTACATAGGTGATTGAAACAAGAATATTAGTGAAAATGGTGAAAATACGCTAAAACCAATTTTTTTGGAAATCATGTTTTAATTTTATGATTTTTACGTTTTGCCAAAGAAAAGTTACTTAAACCTACTTTGCAAGAAAACGAAACAAGATGTTGCACTGATTTTTTAGTATAGAACTAAATAGGAAAAAATTCACAAGGAACGTTTCGCCGGACATTTTGAAAAAGGAAAAAATGAAAGATAATACATTAGCTCAATTTAATAATTTTTGGATAATTATTATTTTTTTCTATACCAATAATTACAACATACAGGCGAAACAATCCGGGGCTTCCTCTCTTCCCGTCACTCGTTTTGCGAAACGTCGCTTCATTTTTTACAATTTCTTTTGGTCATTATGCGATGTGCTCGTTAAGCGAAGTTCCTCTACATAAGACATACAGGCATATGTGTTTAGATGTATTCATGACTGCTTCAAAATTAACGAGAGTAAAAACAAAAAATTCTTTCAACATTTGGACGAAAAAAGCGATTGGTTTTTCAAAGATAACTGTCATTTTTAAGCTATCCAATCGTTTAAAAAACATTTTGCAGCAATTTAAAGAGGTACAAATTCTGTAAGGTTGGAGCTTTTGGAAATCTCAGTTTTTACGATTTTTTAAGTTCGAATGCGAACATCTAATAGGGATATCTCAGTTATTGTTTATCCAATAGGAATGAAAAAACTAAGAACATTCAGTAAAGAAACGCAAATTTTTGTACTTAAGTTTTAGAAAAGAGAGATTTTTTAAGAAAATGTGATCGATTGTTTTTGTTCAAAACTATGCATCCTAGGCCGGGCAACTACAGGAGCATATTATTAATACTGAAATAAAGTAAATTGTAAATCGAATTGGTTCAATTTTAATCCTTGCGGTAATGTCATTACTTTCAATTTTAATCCTTGCGGTAATGTCATTACCTAACACCATAGGATAAAATAATTTAAGTTATACAATTAGAGGTAGTCTGGTGGATGTGGTGGGGGGGGGGGGGACAATCAGTCGAATGATTTTCATCGGCTCCGCAACCTATCACAGCACCCACTTTCTGTCCACTGTGCTGGTCATGTTTTAGGCAGAGGTAGCGGGTGGGTGGTCACGAACGGATGTATATCAGATATATCCAGGAGAGACTCGCAAGTGCATGTACGACCTCCACATGGTGGCTACTGGTAACTAGGAATTTTTCCTGGGCTAATGTACAGCGCTGAAGGAGTAAACCTTACACAAATCCCCAAGTCACGGTGGAACAGCATATGTCAAGGAATGAATGGTTAGTGGGTAAACTAATCTCTAATATGCTGACTCTGGATATCAAGCGACCTCCAGTTTTAATCAGCCTTACCCTCGAATACGGATCTCTGCGAAGGTGGCCCGTTTATTTCTCCGAAACTCGTAGGAACAAATGAACACAAATAAAATAAAATCAAAAAAAAACAGGCACTCTCAAAAAGCCAACAGGTACAACGGATGGTGGCTCAAACCTTAAAGGTGGAGTCACCAACAAAGAAACAATAAGGGTCTTGAAGGCTGCGGTGCCGGATACCAGCGGAAGCCGAGGGCCTGCCGTAGAAAAAGGGAGCTTGGACCATTCAATATTTTTACTAATATTTGAGATATAACATTGTAGCGTGTTCTTAAAATTATGGTTGAACAATAAAAATTAAGTACACGTTTTTTTTGTTTCGTTAATTCTCACTTTATTTGTATGAATACACAGATTCACTTGATTATACACACAATATCACAATATATTTATTTAGGGACAATTGTTTATTTACATTTATATAAGTTATATTATATTAGCACTATAAATTTGCTTTAACACACCACACTTTGTACGACTAATATTCTTACCGTGCAGTGGTTTTTTGTGTCGTTACCACCGGAATACAAGAACGAATGCGTTTTTTTTTCTCAAATATTTTATATTATTTTTTACTGAACTGTAATCTCGGCTCGATATTTTTGGTATATTCCGAGTGTATCAAAAATATACTGTAAAGCGTCATCTGTTAATGAGTATTTTATTTTGTAGTCAGCTTACGTAACATAACGAAACATAAGCTGATTATCATTGACGCTACAACATCACCAAGTAACCTATACCTAAAACCTAAAAGCTTAGCATAAAATATATTCACATAATATTTAAAAATTCAATTAACCAAATTTCTTAAAACTATATAATGAATAAGTTCAAATCGGCATATTTCAAAACGATATAAGATAAATAGTGCACATTTATATTGCAAACATACATAGGTGTTTGAAAACAGAATATTAGTGAAAATGGTGAAAAATACGCCAAAACCAATTTTTTTGGAAGTCATGTTTTAATTTTATGATTTTTATGTTTTGCCATAAAAAAAGGTTTTGAGAAAACTGAAAAAAAAAACAAATCACTAAAATTTGTTTTTTAAACTAATTTTATACTTAAACCTACTTTGCGAGAAAACGAAACATGATGTTGCACTGATTTTTTAGTATAGAACTAAATGGGAAAACAGATAAAAAAAGATGAACATGGGAGAAAATTCACAAAGAACGTTTCGGCGGACATTTTGAAAAAGGAAAAATGATGGTACAATTAAAAATGGTATAATTATTTTTTTTTAACTCGTTTTGCGAAACTTTGCTCGCCAAGCGAGTCATTTTTCTTACAATTTCTTTTGATCATTATGCGAGGTGCTCGTTAAGTGATTCCTCTGTATGTACATACAGGCATATGTGTTCAAATGTATTCATGACTGCTCCAAATGTAACGAGAGTAAAATAAAAATTTCTTTGAATATCTGGACTCCTGTAATTTTTAAGCTATCCAATCGCTTAAAAATCCATTTTGGATGGATTTCAAAAGCTACAAACTCTGTAAGGTTTAACCTTCTGGAAATCTTAGTTTTCAAGATTTTTGAGGTTAAAGGGTTCAGAGAAGATAATACCCGCACTCTTCTCTTCTCATAACTCCGATTATTTGTTGTGACCATTTTTCGCTTTATGCTAATCTATTTAAATGATAAAATGAGACTTTAGAAATTTACAATAAAATAATTTTTTTAGTTTTTTATCCTAATTGATTTTTTTTATTGATTTTTTAATAAAAAACACCGACATTTCGACGGCACATGCCATCATTTTCAATGAAACTGAATAGGTTAGCGTGTAATATGGAATTTAAATTTTTTAATTTATCTAAAATACTTTGCTGGAGGCAAATAACATTTAAAAATAAAATATATCTAGTAAGCTGGTAAATACAGCATAAGGTATTCCCATTTCTGTGACATTGACATTTTTGTGACATTTTATCAATTGATCGACACATTATTTAAAGGTATTATTTCTGAGTAAGAAATTCTTTTGGTTTAAGAGAAAGGTGCCGTGAGATGAAATACTATGTGACAAGGAGGTGGGATTCGGTGACAAAAGGTAATTAACAGACTGAATTACTGAGAAAATAATTATATCAGCCAATCCTCACGTTGCTCACATAATGTTGTGATCTGAACAAATGGCATACATTTTCAGAAAGAAATTTTGAACATTGTGGATGCTCTCTGAACGAAGCAATTAAAATTTTTAAGGATTTTCAACAGTATACTAACTGTTAAAGGTCGAAGGTGAAAACGTGTCAGTTCTAAATAATCTAATATTAATTGTGAGTCTGTGAGCTGGCGGTATAAGATTAGAAGATTTATATTGTCGTGACCAACGATATTTTAATATTGGGGGAGATATTGATTGATACCCCAAGTTTAAGAAAAGCCGTGACATCTTTTAAAACCCTTGCCCAAAATAACGGAAAACGTTTGTATATTATAAATGGTTAGGTTTGGTGATCTATAACGGACGCTTCGTTCAAAACGTGTCATTCGAGGAGTCAGATAGAATCACATTATTTTTTAATAATTTCCTAATAAATTTAGACGTATGAGAAGTTAGCACGAAATTTTCATCTCGAAAAGACTTTTTTCTAAAATGGGTGTCTCAGCTAAAATTTAAGGAAATTTTCATTCCATCCAGAAAAAAATATTAAAAACTCTTAACCAAACGGTATTCATCCCGAAAAATAATTATAAAGAAATAGATTAAGGTTTTAAAGCATTATAGTAGAATAAATATTTAAAATTCAAATATTTGATGATTCCTTTGGACACAAAATATGTACATTTATAGTAAATAAACGATCAAATTTCAATTTCGAAATTTCTTGCGCCGATCTCAGAGATGTCCACATGAAATAATGTATGGTATTCGACTTCTCAACACTTTTGCAATTAGAAAAAACTACCCTCATTAAGAAATCACGGGGATTAATAGTGAAAATGAACCGCAACGTAAATGTATTACGAAACATAATACTTACAATTAAACACGGCCAATTTCGAAATTTCTTGTGCCGATCTCAGAGATGTCCCCAAGAAATGATGTAGGTATCCGACTTCTTAACACTTAAAACTTTTGTGGTGAATAAATTGCCAAAAATTTAACTTTTTAACTTTCTATGCGGTTTTGTATTCATTTGAAACACGGCCTTTGATAAAAACGAAAAAATCAAACAAATTTGATGTTACTTATTCAAAATCTGCTATAAAACGAAGCATAATTTATTATTTATTCTCGTTAATAGAATCGACGAAAAAAGAATTCTCGATTGACGATCATGAATCATGATATAAATATGAAAAAATGAAAAACTTTTAATTTTAAAAGCTTTCAATTATCAAAGCTTTTTTAACCAAACCATTTTACTCAGAAATATGATTTTACAAAGGGTGACGAAATTTTGGCTAAAATTTAGAATATTTGTTCTCACAGTTAATCATCAATCCTCAAAAGCTTTTAGTTTTAAGAGGTTTTCAAACCAAACCATTTAATTCTAAAATTTTATATTATAAAGGAAGGTGGTATTTTAGGATAAATTTAGAATGTTTGGGTTCAATGAGCTTTAAGCTTGATAATTAAATTATACCTTATCGGTGTGAACTTAACATTTGTGGGCCTTTTCATAATTTCAGGTTTTTGTTAAAATGTTTTATGAGACAAAATTATGTTTTGCAAAAAATGACAAGAGCTATTAGTTTTAAGAGCTTTCAATTAGAAAAGCTTTCTAACTTTTTGGGTTTGAACGTAACAATTTTGGGCTTTTTAATAATTTCAGGTTGATGAGCTTAAATAATCTATTTGAAAAAATTGTCAAGAGCTTTAGGTTTAGAAGCTTTCACTTATCGAAGCTTTTAAAAAAAACATTTTACTTCGGACTTTGATATTGCAAGGGATGACGGAATTTTGCTCAATGTAAAATATTAAGAGCTTTTAGTTTTAAGAGCTTTTCAAACCAAACCATTTGACTTTCAAATTTAATATTATAAAGGAAGGTGGTATTTTGGGATTAATTTACAGTATGTATTAGTTTTCAATGAGCTTTAAGCTTGATAATTTATTAGTTATTTCTCGGTGATTTTTGTGCCTTTCCATAAATTCATTCTTTCGTTGAAATATTTTATGAGCACTTTTAGTTTTAAGAGCTTCCACTATTGAAGCTTTTCAAATCAAATCATTTTATTCAGAGTTTGGTATTACAAAGGGTATTTTTTAGAAAAAAATCAGAATATTTGTTCTCAATGTAAATATCCTTCGTCCAAAATGGGTTTAACCTTGTGAACATATTCAAAAGATGAAAACACTACAAAAATATCCAGAATTTCGAAATAATCTCGAAAATGTTGAATTTTCAAAGTGTCTTGAATATTCTAGAAAGTTCTCAAATTTCGAATGACCTACAGGAAATCGGACAAATAGCAAAATTTTCTCATCAATCTCATCAAAATCTCTTAAATGTCACCATCTAAATTTACATGTGCAACTCTGCAAGTTCTTACAACTCAAAGCTAAATGCAGAACAATGCCTTACAAAATTCGAATTCGTATGTTTATAATTTTTTAATTGAAATGGAAGAATTATGGTGTCAAGTTCCCTGGAAAAATAATTAACTAAAAAATTACGATTATTTAAACAAAATAGAGAGTCCTTAGAAGATGACGAACGGGAAGGCTAAGTGATGTCACAACAAATGACATTTTGTTGGGACTCGGAGGGAATTGTTCTTATCGATTATAAAAGTAAAGACACAATTATAACACGAGCCTACTAAGCAGATCTGTTGCTTCACAAGGCCAAATGTTCGAAGAAAACACATACATATTGAAAAACTTTCCGGGAACTTAAATTTTTCCCCTCGCATACTTTTTCCAAAGATATTTTGATCAAAGCTGCTCCCGCTGCTTACAACAGCCTAGCGAATAAATTAATGTTTCATAAAAATTAGTTTCCATGCGTAAACCGAGAAAATATAATAATTAACATTTTGGTAACAATAAACCATTAACGTTTGATTAAATTAAAAAAATCTGATTAAATTTAATACAATATTACACATATTTTGTAAACTCATAAAATTAATGAGCTTTTTTTTTATATGCCATAGATAATTTAATTATCAGCGATTCTACGCCTTATAAAAAATAAATCGAATGAATAAAATTAAAGAATATATACATTGTAAAAAAATAATTATGTATAAAATTATACAGATCGTTTATTTAATTAAAATAGTTAATTAAATTTTCGTAAACAATCTGCTTTATTGGTATCGTTGATGTCATTTGCTGTGAGATTAAGGCGCTTATATTTTAAAAAAAATAGCAATGACATATTAGCGCCAACCATTTTAAAATTCACATACCATAAAATAAATTAAAAGTTATACATATAATTAGAATACATATAACACCAAACGACAATAACTAAATCATTAAATTCCATTTGGATTTACCCTATGTACATTTATAAACGCAACGTATATAACGTGGAGGTCGAGTCGTGAAAATAATTACTTGAACCGAGAAAATGTTTGCGGCAATGTTCATTTTGGTAAAAAGAACTCTCATGTATTTTAATTTGATCTTGTATTTTGGTTACTGCTTGCTACATGTACACATAGTATTCCCTTCTGCAATATAACAAAAAAATCCAAACGTACAAAACTTTTTTTTTTTTGTGTTTCAAAAACATATAACACCGTTCCTGTTACCTTGTGGTGATGTTTTATTGTAACTTAAACAACAACTTAAATGTGCGGTTGTCTTTAATTTTTAGATTTGGTTGTATGTATATTATACAAAAAAAAAAAAGACAAAAACCAACTATTTCTGTTATTTCTTTTATTATTACATCGTTTTAGCTTTATTTTGTGTATTTAAACTTATTTATTTATTTTATTTTTTGTTTTATTTAAAATTTTTAATATCATTTGGTTTTTTTGGTTAGTTAGTTGTTCTCTTACTTGTAAGTAACTTTTACAGTACACCTAATGTACGTATAATAAAATAAAAGGGAAATTCAAAATGAAGTAGAGGTATGAAAACGCAAAGGTAGACGTTGGTATATTTTTATTGCTGGTTTTTTTTTCTAAGGGTTTCATTTTGTTTTGTTTACTGGCGAAATAATCATTTATTCGCGGTTTTATATAAAAATACAATAAAATAAAATAAAATAAAAAAAAACTTAATTTTTATCTGCTATTATTATTTTTATTTTTTATTTTAATGTGATTCGATTAGTTTGGTTTGAAATCGTGTATTATTATTAAATGTTTTGTTCTTCGAAATGTTATGCTAATTTTATTAACTACTTATGTTCGAGTAATTTTTTGTTTTTGTTATTCTGTTTGTTTTTATTTTCTTTAAAATGTTTTGTAATCAGGAAACCGTTTTTTTTTACAACAAAACATACAACAAAAAATATGTTTCTTCAAATATGTACAATTGATAAGAAATGTAGCGAAATAATTTTGTATCATCTAAGAACAAAAACACTATTAAAATTAGCTCTATTAAATTAATTTGATCCATTTTAAAAATAACCCATTGTTATTGTAAAACCATTGCAACATCTGTTATGATTATGAATTCAATTGAATCAGTGATTGAAAGAACGATATAAACGCCAACATTGTTTTCGGCGTTTATATCGTTCTTTCAATCACCGATTCAATTGGAAGCTGGAAATAAACTAATTCAAGATGCAGGTTTTGAGGCTTCCATTTCCAAAATAACCAACAGTACATAATGTCCATCAAGCGCGTGAATTATTCGTTACAAAAACACAGCAAAAGTCTGCTTGAATATATCAAAGCCATGTTGTAAGGATATTAAACCCAACTTATAAGAACCTCATTCATTTGAATTTGAAAAATATGGTATACTCTGGCTGCAATTGATCTGCTTAGTAGGCTCTAATCGATAAGAAGAATTCCCTCCGAGTACCAATAAAATGTCATTTGTTGTGACATCACTTAGCCTTCCCGTTCGTCATCTTCTAAGGACTCTCTATTTTGTTTTAATAATCGTAATTTTTTAGTTCATTATTTTTCCAGGGAACTTGACACCATAATTCTTCCATTTCAATTAAAAAATTATAAACATATTTTTCTGGTTTTATATTTAACATTTTTGAAAATGACTCTCAATATAACTTCGCTTTATACTTTCCGCTGTTGCAAGAGAATGACTAAACAAACAAGAAAATTGTATTTATGTCTAAAAATAAAATAAAATATCTGTCACTTTCTGTCTCATTGGCAAAAATCGAATGATTAAAAGGAATGATTGACAAATGTACGGTAAATCAAAAATATTTTGATTGATTGATTTGATTAATTGGAGTGTACGACGAAACTATAAGCAAGATCTCCCGGCAAAGGTGGGGCCTCACCGAACAACCTCTCACACACAATATAAAAAGAGGATTTGGAAAGGTTTAGATAGTAACGATAGAAATTGATCCGATTACAAGCAGATCAATCCGAATCAGATTTCTTCGTACTTCTGAACATCGTAATCATAACTTTAAATTTAACTTCAAAGGTTACCTAAGATAATAAATATAATTAGTATCGGCTACTTATTCAATAATGATTTATGGCATATTGGTCACTGTCGCAACTTATAGTAGAAGCCCAATTTAACTGAAATTACTACAATAAATGTAGAATTTCCGTAAACCTGCCACTAAAATTATACAAATAATCTAATATAGGTTGGTAATTATTTCGACCAATTATTATTGGCACTGGTGATCTGGTCTCATCGCTCCAGGTTGTGAAGCCACGTAAAACTTTATTTGTTTCTCGACTCCATAAAGATGTTTCCGAAGCTGTGATTTTGGATTATCTTAAAGATAAATTTAACATTGAGGATGTAAACTGCCAGCGTATTATATTTCGACGGATTAATGATGCAGACCGTAATTTTTCGTCATTTAAATTATATGTGGACGTTACTGATTTTGAGAATTTATTACAACCTACTTCTTGGCCTGCTGGGTCATTAATTAAAGAATTTGTAATTTTTATTAAGGGACGAACCAATAAATCGAATTTTCCCGTTCTTCAACGAAACCAACCAACTCTTTAACTGATGCCAGTCGTTTTGATAAACAAACTAATCATTATAATTTGACGTCTCCAAGAATATTTTATCGTAATGTTGGGCGTATGTCGTATAAGTCAGCTGAATTTTTGAATTTCTTTTATTCAATGGATTTTCAATTTTTTGCTCTTGTGGAAACTGGATTTCATGAGGGGATCTTTAATAACGAGTTCTTTTCTGATGACTTTGTCGTTTATAGATGTGATAGATCTATTTTTAACAGCACTAAAAAAAGTGGAGGTGGTGTGCTGTTTGCAGCCCATTCTTCTATGCAAAGTGAGCTGGTTGTAGTACCTGGATGTGGCTCTATTGAATATTTATGTGTCAAAGTTTTAATTTGTAATAATTTATTTTATTTTATAGTTTTGTACATACCACCTAGCTCACCTACTGATGTTTATTTGAGTCATGTAGATTGTATATGTGAATTGGTTAATATAATTAATTATAATGATACTTTAGTTGTATTAGGTGATTTTAATTTAAGTAATATTAATTGGTTGGTTGATAGTGAAACTGAGTCTTTGGGGTTACTCCCTTCGGATATTCTATCTGCAAATGATGCAGCGGTGGTGGATGCACTGTTCAGTTTCAATCTCAAACAAGTTAATTTATTTTTTAATGATAACAATTTGTTTTTAGATTTAATTTTTGTTAATAATACGGAATATTTGTCAGTTCATGAGTCGTTGACATCTTTCAAGGAAAATGATATTCATCATAATTCCCTCGAGATTATATTTCATCGTTTTATGATTTTAAGGAATGCGACACACCTGGTCTCTCTGAATATCTCCGTTGCATTTGTTGGGATGATTTTTTTCGAGCCAATGATGTTAATGAAAATGTAAAAAATTTTAATGACTTACTATTTGTGGCTTTTGATAAATTCGTACCTTTGAGGAAAAAACGTAACTATAATTACCCACCATGGTTTGATTCTGATTTGATCAACTTACGTAACCGTAAAAATAAAGCTTACTATAGATTCAGATCCAATAATTGTCAACTGAATAAATCCAAATTTGTTGATCTACGTGAACAATTTAAATCTGTATTTCATTCTAAATATTGTCAGATTGAAACTAATATCAAACAAAACCCTAAAACATTTTGGAAGTTTGTTAACGAAAAACGTAATACAACTGGCAAACCATCGGTAATGATTTTTAATGGAGGTAAACTGAGCACGGTTCCTGAAATCTGCGAGGGTTTTGCTAGTTTCTTTCAATCGGTATATAAAGTTAATTACGGATCCTTTGAAAGCGACCCTACTGTTAGTAATTGCCAATTTAACATTCCGTACCTAACAATAACTGAAGATGACATTTATGAATATCTGTCTGATTTTAATGATGGATGTGGGCTTGATGGGATACCTTCGTCAATACTTAAATGTTTGAGCTCATATATTGTAACTCCATTATGTTATCTTTTTAACCAATCATTAATTTCTGGACAATTTCCTGCAGCTTGGAAAATGTCTCACATTGTTCCAATTTACAAAAAGGTAACCGTTCTGATATATCAAATTATCGTGGTATTTCAATTCTTTCGTATATACCAAAACTTTTCGAATTAATTGTGTCGAAACATTTGTTATTCCATACAAAAGAGATAATTTCTTGTTTCCAGCATGGTTTCACCAGTGAAAAATCTACGACTACCAATCTGTTGCAATTTACTAAATTCACTATTGAGTCACTTGAATTTTAAGGCGCCCAAGTTGATTCAATTTACTTTGATTTTGCTAAAGCTTTTGATTCAATCGACCATAAAATTATTATTGAAAAACTTTCGGTTATTGGTCTTGATCCAAATTTTCTTAAATGGATTTCTTCTTATCTAGTTGGTAGGAAGCAGTATGTTCTATCGAATGATGTTAAGTCAGATTATATCTATTGTCATTCAGGAGTCCCTCAGGGGTCCCATTTAGGCCCAATTATATTTCTTTTATTCGTGAATGATATTCCTAATATTTTTAAATTCTGTAAATGTTTATTATTTGCTGATGATTTGAAGATTTTCATGCATGTTCAATCTGTAAGTGATGCTGAGGTTTTGCAATCTGAAATTAATATATTGTCTAGTTGGTGCTCTAAGAATAAATTGTTCATCAATGTACAGAAGTGTAAGGTGATGTCGTTTTTCAGAACACTCAATCCAAATATTGTCAATTATTATTTTGATGGAGATCTACTTTGTAGAGTAACTTCAACTGTTGATTTAGGAGTTCTGTTTGATCAGAAATTAACTTTTGCGTTACACATAGATAAAATAATATTAAAGGCCAATTCTAGGTTAGGTTTTATTTTTAGAATGACAAAGAATTTTATGGATGCATTTTCGTGTGTTAGTCTATATACTTCTTTAGTAAGATCTCACCTTGAATATGCTGTAGTGGTTTGGTATCCTCATCAGGATGTGCATATTGCAAGATTGGAATCTATTCAGAAACGTTTTACTATCTATATGGCCAGGAAGCTTGGTCATTTATCTGATCGTCATCTACCTATGTGGGAACAGGTGCGAAGTCTCCCATCGTATGTGATTCGGTGTGAGTGCCTTCACATTGATACGTTGGTTAAACGCCGAAAAATTGCCTCTGCCTTGTTTGTTAGTGATCTCTTATTGGCTGCATTAAGTGTCCTGAACTCATTTCTGCTTGGAGCATTTATGTACCTACCAGAAGCTTGCGTCCAAGGGAATTTTTGTTTGTTGACTTTCATAGAACGAATTATGGTTCCAATGAACCAACCAAGTCAATGGCTAGAATTTTTATTGAATTTTACCATTTATTTAATTTTGAGAGATCCAGAGTGTACTTTCGGAAGGCAATTAGTAATTGCAATTTTTAATCTCATTTTACGATTTTAAAGTTTTCGTTTTTTCAGGTAATGTTCCGTATGTTAGTATTCCTTTTATTTCTTTTTAATCTAAAATAATTCTTTTTTTTTTTTTTATTATTCATTAAGTTTTTAACTGTAGAATAGATGTAAATAAATAAATAAATAAATAAATAAAAAATTAGTTTCAGTGGCGTAACCAGGTACCCGCAGCACCCGCAGCCGCGGCGGGCCCACGGTTGTTGATATATCTCAGATTAAACTTCAAATATAAATTTGCAGAACGGTACATTTCTTGGAAATTTTTAAGAAAAGGTGGTGGTCTAATTATTAGAAAAAGAAGAAATCGTTCCTGTTGCTATTAAATATTTTTTAAGACTTTTTTTAGTTCTGACTAGACAAAAATAAAAATGCCTATAGGTTCTGACCGATATCTAGATTTAGAAGAAAATTTCCTAAGCTCGTTTAAAATAAAAGCTTTCGACATCAAACGACAACGATTTTTGTGTTTGCTGGGTTGATTTATTTGTATTACACCTTTTGCATAACTACAAGTTTACCGCTTTTGCATTTATAAAAATTCAACCTTTCACAAATCAAATTGAGCCTTTAGTCAAACAAATTCAACATTTTACAAATCAAGTTTTGATTAAAAAAGGTTGAATTTGATTTCCCAACAGATAAAATTTCTTTTGTAAAAGGTTAAACTTGATTTGAAAAAGAGGTGGGGTTTGGTGGTGTTCTTCTGATTTTGGAAATTCTCGTTTCCCGATTTCATGTTCGTTTGCATCACGTTTCATCTTTTAATCACTTTTTAAAATTTCTCGAGATTTTGGGAGTTTATCATCGAAATGAGATGCGCGACATTTGAGACTAATTGGTGATTCGGTGTTACGAAACGTAACACCATTTCGGTGTTTCTGGGGTAATCGAGATTGTTCCGAGCGGTTTATTCTAGATTTCTTAAGTTTTTCGACATTTCTGAGATTATTCGAGATTTTTAAAGATTTATCGAATTTTGTAAGGCAATGTTCTGCGTTTAGCTTTGAGTTGTAAGAACTTGCAGAGTTGCACATGTAAATTTAGATGGTGACATTTAAGAGATTTTGATGAGATTGATGAGAAAATTTTGTTATTTGTCCGATTTCCTGTAGGTCATTCGAAATTTGAGAACTACTAGAATATTCAAGACACTTTGAAAATTCAACATTTTCGAGATTATTTCGAAATTCTTGATATTTTTGTAGTGTTTTCATCTTTTGAATATGTCCACAAGATTAAATCTGAGTAAACCAATTGGTTTTTTTACACATGTAACGCTCGAAAATGGAAACCCATTTTGAACGAAGGATATTTACATTGAGAACAAATATTCTGAATTTTTTCTAAAAAATACCCTTTGTAATACCAAATTCTGAATAAAATGATTTGATTTGAAAAGCTTCCATAATGAAAGCTCTTAAAACTAAAAGTGCTCATAAAATATTTCAACGATAGAAAGAATTTATGGAAAGACACAAAAATCACCGAGAAAGTACAAATAAATTATCAAGCTTAAAGCTCATTGAAAACAAATACTGTAAATTAATCCCAAAATACCACCTTCCTTTATAATATTAAATTTGAAAGTCAAATGGTTTGGTTTGAAAAGCTCTTAAAACTAAAAGCTCTTAATAGTTTACATTGAGCAAAATTCCGTCATCCCTTGCAATATCAAATTCCGAAGTAAAATGGTTTTTTTTAAAAAGCTTCGATAAGTGAAAGCTTCTAAACCTAAAGCTCTTGACAATTTTTTCAAATAGATAATTTAAGCTCATCAACCTGAAATTATTAAAAAGCCCAAAATCGTTACGTTCAAACCCAAAAAGCTACAAAGCTTTTCTAATTGGAAGCTCGTAAAACTAATAGTTCTTGTGAAATTACTCCTGAAATTACGAAAAGGCCCACAAATATTAAGTTCACACCCATAAGGTATAATTTAATTATCAAGCTTAAAGCTCATTGAACACAAACATTCTAAATTTATCCTAAAATACCACCTTCCTTTATAATATCAAATTTTAGAATTAAATGGTTTGGTTTGAAAACCTCTTAAAACTAAAAGCTTTTGAGGATTGATGATTAAATTTGAGAACAAATATTCTAAATTTTAGCCAAAATTTCGTCACCCTTTGTAAAATCATATTTCTGAGTAAAATGGTTTGGTTAAAAATGCTTTGATAATTGAAAGCTTTTAAAATTAAAAGTTTTTAATTTTTTCAAATACATAAAACATTTTAGCAAAAAACTAAAAATAAGGAAAAAGGCTCAACGTTAAAAGTTAAGTTAAAACTAATTGATAATTTTTGAAAATACGTATTTTATGCTTATACAATTTTTTAACATAACCTATAGGGATATATGGATAATTCGATATTTGAGAACTTTCAAGAATATTCGACTTTTTTGAGATTATCTGTGATGCTTTATCGATATTGCATTGAGGTGCAAGATGTTTCGTATCATACTCTCAAAATAAGATACTTTTAATTAATGCGAGACTAGACAATAGGAGGAAATAAGTTTTTCACTAAAAGCTTTGCTTGTTCATAGGTTAAAGAAGCATTTTTAGGGCCCCAAAAAAATGTTGGGGGCCCGAAATTTATATTTACGCCACTGATTTGTTTCTAAAGTATGAAATTCGAGCTGAAGTGCGTAAATTAAGAAGACAAAACAAATTTTAAATTATATATCCGTTGGAAACGTGAAATTTCTAGAATTTAGTCAGATTTCTCAGAAGCGTTTATGAATTTGTAGAATTTCTGTTTCAGTACCATATGGGAATGTTTGAATAAACCTGAAATTTTAGAATTTCTATCTGAAACCTAGAGGCCGTGTTTTGTTTTCGTGAGTGTGAATGATTTACATTGTAGAAACCACATTTTTATGAGATAGATATACAGAGTGTCCCACTGGGACTAGTCCAAACGAGTAGAGCGTGTAGCTGGATCAATATCATGAAAAAAAGTCCACTAAACAAATTGACCGGAAATAAACCGTTACCCACTTCAATTGCATTTCAAAATTTTTAGCATGGCACACCACCTTGAATGATATGTAAATGCCAATAACTCTTTCAAAAATTAAGATAACTCAATGGTTTTTCTATAATTTTAAAGGCACAGAGTGCTTCTTTTTTCTCTGGAAGTAGGAATATAATGCTTGGTATTTTCCATAAAGAAAACGGTGGTGGAATTAAAAAAATTGTGCGACAAATAACAGAAAAATTCATTAAACTCATTTTTTCTCGAAAAACTCACTTAATAATTTTTGTTTTTTATTTCAAATTTAAATTTAATAGACGATTTAATATAAAATTGCTTCATCGTTTTTTATCTAATCATGTATAATTTTTAGATATTAACATTTCAATGTAGTACTTAATAATTTTTTGTATGAATTTCTAGGTTTTCAACATCACAAACAATTTTCAAAATGATTTCCCTTTTGTAACAAACATAGTTGCAATCGTCTTTTAATGGCAGCAGCCATATTGAAATTTTCTAAATTTCCTTTTATTTTGTTGCCGGCATTATTGATGTGATCAACCAACTGTTCCCTTCAAAAATTCAAGATAGTTTTGTGAGTTAAATTTTTGAGGTAGTAAAATTGGCCCGATACAATTATTTCCAATTATACCACACCATACATTAACACTAAAACGTCTTTGAAATGATGATTCTCGCTTAACGTGTGGATTTTCCGGTTGCCACTTATGAAATTTGTGGAAATTTATTATTCCATCTCTCGTAAATGTCGATTCGTCTGTCCATAAAATGGATGACAAACATGAAGGATTATATTCTTCGTTGTTTAACAATAAACGGCAGAAATTTGCTCTGTTTGGTAAATCGACTGGTAATAATTCTTGCACTGGAGTGTATTGGAATGGGTGTATATGGTTTCTTCGAAGTACCCTCCAGACTTAATTTTTTCTAATACCAAGTTATTTAGAAAGACGTCTCGTGCTAATGGTGGGATCTCTTCGTACTGAATTCAAAACTTGTTCGTCAGTAGCATTGACTTCGTATGAAATTCGGCTAACATTTTCGTATTCATTAGGAACCATAGAGTTCTTCGAATGTGTATTAGCTATATGTTATGTAATTTTAGCTATACGTTTAGTAACGGGTAAGTTTACTAAGTACTACACTGAAATGTTAATATCTCAAATACTATACACGACTAGATAAAAAACGATGAAGCAATTTTGTATTAAATCGTCTATTAAATTTAAATTTGAAATAAAAAACAAAAATTATTAAGTGAGTTTTTCGAGAAAAAATGAGTTTAATGAATTTTTCTGTTATTTCTCGCACAGTTTTTTTAATTCCACCACCGTTTTCTTTATGGAAAATACCAAGCATGATATTGCTACTTCCAGAGAAGAAAGAAGCACTCTGTGCCTTTAAAATTATAGAAAAACCATTGAGTTATCTTAATTTTTGAAAGAGTTATTGGCATTTACATATCATTCAAGGTGGTGTGCCATGCTAAAAATTTTGAAATGCAATTGAAGTGGGTAACGGTTCATTTCCGGTCATATGCGTAGTGGACTTTTTTTCATGATATTGATCCAGCTACACGCTCTACTCGTTTGGACCAGTCCCAGTGGGACACCCTGTATATACATAAGTGCAAGAGATGATACTTGCTATCATGTTTTAATATTATATCTGTTTCTTTCTAATATTACGTCATATGTTTGTAAAAAAAAACATATGAGTGAAAAATTACATTGAGTTAAATACATGTTAATTTAAATTCGAAAAATGAAATATTTTACATTAAATATGAGAGCTCCTACTACAACACGGGAGAATAGGGGGATATATTTTGTATATTCTTCTAATATAAGGCCAAATTTTATTATAAGAAATGGGTATTATTTTAACAAATAAACAACGCAGCAACTACCGCAAGATTAGATTCGCTTTATTTACATCGCTTTTGCTCGGTTGAGTAATTCCAATAACATGAATATCACCAGGATTGTCGCATGATCCCACTGGTGGGGAATAATAGCCTGAAGTGTCTTGAATCGAATGATGAATACCACATTTCTCAACGGTGAGGAGGAATATCTAATTTTAATTTTTTTTTTTGGTTATGTCATGCTGCTTTTGCTCGTTTGAGTAACTTATTGTTCAAACCAATAATATGAATATCACAGGGATTGTCGATTAAAATTTAGTATTCCTCCCCACAGTTGAGAAATGTTTTGTACACCATTCGATTCACGACACTTTAGACTATTGTTATCCACCGGCGTGATCGTGCGTGAATCCCTGTGATATTCAGTTATTGATTTGAACAATAAATTATTCAAACGAGCAAAAGCGATATGACTTAACAGAACATTTAACATTCAGTATTCCTCCCCACCGTTGAGAAATGTGTTGTACACCATTCGATTCACGGCACTTAAGGCTCTTGTTCTCCACCAGTGGCATCGTGCAACAATCCCTGTGATATTCAGTTATTGATTTGAACAATAAATTACTCAACCGAGCAAAAGTGATGTGACGTAACAAACATTTAAAATTTGGTATTCCTCCCCACCGTTGAGAAATGTGTTGCACACCATTCGATTAAGGACACTTCAGACTATTATTCCCCACTAATGGCATCTTGCGACAATCCCTGTGATATTCATATTATTGGTTTGAACAATAAATTACTCAAACGAGCAGGATCGATATGACGTAACAAAAAAAAAATTAATGTAGAATCCCCCCCCTCTCCCCGTTGAAAGGTGGCATACACTATATAATTTACGTCACTTTATTGACTTCTTCAACGTCAAATGTACTGGTTAATTGGGCATCATTCCAAAATGAACCTGTATTGCAAAAGACTAGTCTACCAGACTATCTTCAAACCAATATGGATGTATGGTGCGCAGCTATGGGGTTGTACTCACAAATCCAATAGAGACATTATACAACGTAGCAAAAATAAATTTCTTAGAATGGTCAGCAACGCTTACCGATTTGTGACTAACAGGGAAAACATTAAACATGTAACAGGGAAAACATTAAACATTAAACATGAGAAGAGGCTTCTTAACCACACCAACGTCGAGGCCGTACAACTACTGGACAGTACAAACGAAGTAAGGCGGCTCAAACGAATCAAACCACATGAGCTAACCGTATGTATATTATATCTTAAGGGAACTGGATACTGGTCCAGCAGACCCACACAAGTTTATGCTTATCTCATAAGTACTAATGTCAACCTTACTAATGAATTAATAATGTTTAAGATTGTAGTAGCCATATCAATAAAGATGTTTTAAAAAAAAAAAACTTTATTGAAACTTTTACTTCCAATCGTTCTCGAAAATATATTATTCTGGCGAAAAAAATTCTAAATCATATTTTGGATTTTTTTTTTTTGTTATAAACTTCACTCCCATGGTTTTCAGCTTAATACACACAGCAATCAAAGTAGCATTCGCCATTGTTCACCTTCGACCTTTAACAGTTAGTATACTGTTGAAAATCCTTAAAAATTTAAATTGCTTCGTTCAGAGAGCATCCACAATGTTCAAAATTTCTTTCTGAAAATTTATGCCGTTTGTTCAAATTACAACATTATATGAGCAACGTGATGATTGGCCGATATAATTCTTTTCTCAGTCATTCAGTCTGAACGTTAATTATCTTTTGTCACCGAATTCCACCTCCTTGTTACATAGCATTTCATTTTCTGTATCTCACGGCACCTTTCTGCTAAACCAAGAGAATTTATTACTCAGAAATAATACCTTTAAATAATGTGTCGATCAACAAGTCGTTGAAATTTCAATCGGTAAAATATCACAAAATGTCAATAAAACGTCACAGAAATGGGAATACCTTATGCCATATTTACAAGCTTACTAGATATATTTGATTTTTAAATGTTATAGAGGCAAATAACGATTTTGTATTTTGCCGTATAAATTGCGACTTGTCGACTAAAGCTTCGTATTTTCTTAATTGAAAATGGAAAATTTTAACAAATTATTTTTTAATTTATTTGATGTTAAAAATCCGAACTATTTTTCATTAATTTTTTTAAAATGTTAATTTAAAATAGTTGCTACTCACGCATAAAATGTAACTTGGGATTTCAATAATTAATTTTCCTTTCATTCCTCAATGATCCATTAATATAGTTTTCGAGATTATTTCTAGATTCTAAACATTTTATATTTCCTAGGACACTTTAAAAAATACCGTACATTTCAAAACATCCATACTCCTTCTGCAAACACTTTGACTTCTGTGAGTTCATTTTTAATTAGAAATTTTACTTGGCCTAGCAAAAAACAGAGAGTCTCGTTTTTCCAACTTTTGAAAGGTAAATTCTGAATTGAAATTTTTTAACAGACTTTTGGGAGGAAGTTGCTCAACTATGGGGACCAAAAGCAAATGTTTTACATTTTACATTTCTTGAAAAACTATTTTTATTGTGAAGTCAAGTTGAAATTCCAATAACGATTTTTCAAAATTGTCAACTATGATACATCAAATTGTTATATACAATACAGATGTCTTCATCTACTGTGGACCTCTAAACTTCTAGTTCTGACCTAGAAATTTTGAGGTCAACGTTAGAAATGTTATCTAAATTTAGCCAAAAAATCCAATTAGATTTCTTCATAGAAGACATAGAAGAAATCTTCTTGAATTTTTGGGACAATTTAGATTCGAAGGATATTTATTGAATGTTAAGATAAGATTTGGTCACAGTCAAACAGACTTTGTGACCTAAATAAAATGCTTTTCAAAAAGCGTCACATTAATGACCAAGAGTATTAAAATTATCCTTCCGCTTGCAAAATGCTATTAATAAGCAATACCATAGGACAATTTCTACAATAATCATACAAATGAATATGAGACGGGTTTCAAATAAAATGCACTCCAAGTTCAACCTTTTGCACTTCAACTTCAACCTTCTGCAAATCAATTCACCTTTTTCAATTCAAATTCAACCATTTCTAATTTTGATTAGAAAAGAATGAATTTGGAGTGCAAAACCTATAAACAAATACCAAATTTAGCTATGAATAAAACTAGATGCAAACAATTCTACTTCATGCCACGCGCTTTGATTTGAATGAAACTTGAAACAACGATTTGATCTGAATTGACGTGGTATAACAACTTATTTGATTGCCTAGGTACCTGAAAGTACAGACGTATAGTTTTTATTTTAAAGGTCGTGTTTTACAAGCGCATTTTTAAGCTATAGATCAACCATTCATAGGAACAGGATGATGGATAATTATAACAAGAAACTGGCAAATGGGTCTGTTCAGAATTTAAAATTAGGTTAAATCATGGAGATAAAAATAAATGCCTTACTTTCTTTGGACTCAAATTAAACCAGCAGGCTTAAACTGTTTAAAAAAATTTGCAATTATTTATAAGCCAACATATATGAGTACCTACTTATAACAATCATTTTAAAGCGCACAGACAATTTTAAATGCAAATTCCTCATATACAAATTATGAACGTCCAAATCACAATTTGATATCCGCCCGACTCACTAAATTTTTGGATAATTCTAATTAGCATAAAATAACTACATATATAAGAAGCAAAATCTGTATACTTTAGACACAGACAGGGTATTTAAGCACAACACAATATCAAACCAGACTGTAGAGACTCTTAAAATATGGAATAAATTACTCTAAATTGAATATTAACATATTAATTAGACCAGCAGGTGGTACGGTTCCCATTCCCAATTATGAATTTGTTTAAGATCACAATGATCATTAATCATATTACAATAAAATGCTAATGTGAGATCCATTTTTTCTATTTTTCGTCGTTTTAACAGCGTGTACAATCCAAATAAAATATAATTTGTGATCAAACTGATAACGATCAACGCGCATCTTAATGCATGATTCTTGTTCATTTTTCATCACTTTTCTAATGTACGTACAAACGTATTCTATATTAAGTAATAAAAACCTTTTGTAATTAATTCGATCACCTGAATATCTGTCGTTTTATTACTTTAGTCCCCTAAATAATATAAAAGCATTACAATAAGAACATGTCCAATTTAGATTATGATATTTCTATAATAAACTCTTTATAATAATAACAATAAAAAAATTTAAGACATTTATAAATGTAGCTTCTTAATTATTTTAAATAGAATATTATATTGTACGAGATAAGAAGGTGCCAAATACCAATAAAAAGAATTTCATTATGAGCAGATGTAAGAACAAAAATGTTAAAGACAAAGCTACTTGACTGACATCTAACGTACATACATCATTACTAGAACTTTTATAATTTTTTTTAGTTGGTACCCAAACCAAATAAATTCTTTTATAAAAAAATGTAAGCAAAGACTCTTTTCAATGAAAAATATAAAATGTTTTTAAACATATTTCGTAAGATGTCGACACAGGCAAATAAATTTATTTAACTCTTAGTAATTAATTCAAAACGTGTTTATCGTTACACAAAGTATAACTACAATATGTAACTTTAGTTTTTTGTATTTGCTAACCGCAATTAAAAGATCATCGGCATTCGCGTAGGCAAAATTTGTAATACCAAAAAAATCATTGCCATTTGTATAATTCGTCTGTTTCGGAGTGTGGTAAAACAGCAATTAAACAGTTGTTACGGAATGATTAATATCATATTGACTTTTGAATTTTCAAACCAACATAATCTAATCCTGTATATTAAAAATCGGATGAAATGTATGTTTATGTACGCTTACCAGGGCATGTTTTTGTTTGGTCATTACACATTTGACAAAATATTGAATTATAGCACAGCGACTATAGATGAAAATTGAGCATTAATTGTCAATGGGGTATCGCGCGGTGATTAAGGTACAAGTTTTTAAGGTAAGTGTTTACAAACATATTAATTGGCAACACAATCAATCTATTGCATGAAAAGTTTAGTCTTTTTTTGGTTGCTGTTATAAGTTTATGGATAGATTCCATTTATGAGCTATGGTGTGCGCGTAGTATTGTAACGGGTTTTACAAAAAAAAAAACTCAAATAAATAAAGATAACACAAGAATAAATATTTTTGGTTTAGTATTTTATATAACACATTATAATCCTTAAAAAAAATATTTATCTAATACAAACTAGCATATGAAAAAAAAAGTATAATAACAAAAAAAATTATTAATTAAATAATTTAAGTAAGATACAAAAAAATGAAACTATTGTATAATTAATAGTTATGAAAAGAAAGAAAGATGAATCCTGTGATCCGATGGTTTTTCAGTTTCCAGAATTTAGTAACCTTCAAATAACCTATGAAAAGAATGAAAAAAAAAAATGTGTTAAATTTGAAATAAAAGAAAATATTCTTTCCTAATAAAAAAAGACACAAAAAGAAAATTCTTTCTTCCACCTTGAAATTATTCATTTTTATGACATGGGTCAAAACTGTATTTAATTGGGCGCCATCTTCGATTAAGAAGAAAAAAACAACCCGTCACGTGTTTCTTTTTTTTCCTGGCACGGTACTCTAAAAGCTCTATGAGAACTCAAGGGCGTGGGGTATTGAATAATTTCAAAGCTAGAAAATAAAAAAAAATCTAATCTCAACTATGTATATTTTGCTATAATTCAGGAAA
This sequence comes from Tipula vernalis, assembly GCA_958295665.1. Classification (NCBI taxonomy): domain Eukaryota; kingdom Metazoa; phylum Arthropoda; class Insecta; order Diptera; family Tipulidae; genus Tipula; species Tipula vernalis. The sequence continues at coordinate 438,503,584 of OY282558.1, read as the reverse complement.
CCAAAAAAAAATATTATGAAATTAAATATGTATGTATATAGGATAATATAGGATCGAAACAAATTTATCTGCTTACCACATGTACGCTTTCCGTTCTTGGACCGTTATCATTTAAATCACCTGACTTGGAACAAAACAAAATTTCCATGGACTAACTGTTTACTTCGTTAACCATCTGTATGACCTTTCTTATTGTGGCACGAAAAAAAAAACTCCAGCTATTCGTCCAAATCAGCTCACACGTACAAAAAAAATTAATAACACCACTCAAAAAAACTACAAACTAATTTTAGTTTGATCCAAATAAAAC